>JASJET010000100.1:0-1200000 GCA_034092305.1 Diaprepes abbreviatus
ATATTTCAATAACTTTTTAGGTTTAAAAATTTCAAAACAACTGCAAAAAACGATACAATTCAATATATACAGAAAATCAGCATATACTGACAGTACAATTCCCCACAACTCCCTTCACCCTAAAGCACATAAAATGGTAGCATGCAGAGCAGTGATACATCGGGCGTTCTTTATACTACTCCATAGAAAATCTAGAGAAAGAACATAATCACAAAAATAACAAACAACAATGGTTATTCACTGTCCGAAATAAATGTAATCATTTCAAAAAACAAAAAAAAAACATTACCTTCAATTTAATTTATCCACAGATCAAAGATCAAAATACTAGACAATTCCAAACTCATATGTTTTTTTGGGAAATTTCTAGAAAATTATTATCGTGAAACTAATATCACACCATCACATGCCGACAAAACTTGGCTAAATAGAAATCCAAGTTTGGTGAAAAGCAGGACAAAAAGGATGTCTGGGAAAGATACCGGTGGATCCCACTGATGAGTCCACCACCGGTATTGGGACGAAACATCCAAACATTTTTAGATAGTCGAAAACATCAGATCGCTAGTCACATGCCCTTACCACCAGGGGCATGGCTAAGTACGACAGTATGAAAAATTCTTTGCAAAAAGAAATATAACATAGCCTTCAAATCTTCTAACCGATTATCTAATCTAATCTTTAATGTTAAAGACAGACATAATAAATATAAAAAAACAGGAGTTTATAAGGTAAAATGCAACGAATCCAATAGCTGCTACATTAGACATACAAGACGAAGTTTTGAAACTAAGTTTAATGAACATAAATCCTGCTATAGACTTAAGAAAAGAACGTCTAATTTTGCAAATCATTTTTTAGACACTAGTCATGAATTTTCACATTTAAATAACTTACAAATATTACGTCTTGAACAAAAAGAATAGCAATTAAATATATTAGAAAATATTGAAATATAAACATAAATAAAATTTTTATAAAAAAATTGAACCGACTTCTAAAAGTGCACTAAAAAGTGAAAAATAACTATAAATTTTTATATGAAATTGAACTTTTTGAAGTCGGCGCCAAACTAATACCTGACAAAATTTGATTTGCATCAACAGATTAAAAATACTTTATTTGTAATTGCTTTCTTATCATAATTTGTATATATTAGTAGTTATTTATTTCATTTACAAATAATTTGGCGCCGACTTCAAAAGTTCAATTTCATATAAAAATTTATAGTTATTTTTCACTTTTTAGCGTACTTTTAGAAGTCGGTTCAATTTTTTTATAAAAATTTTATTTTTCTATTTTTAGTTTTAGAATTCATTATGATATCTACAAATTATTTGAACTAAGTACTAATCGAGATTAGTGTACCTCGCAATAACTCCAAGGTGACAAAAAAGTAACCATTTTATCCAAAGTTATAAATCATTCTAAAATGAACCACTAAAAATTCTTTGGTCCTGAGAGTTTTCCAAATACCAGTAAAATTGTGTCAAACAAATATTTAGTTTGTCACAGTAAATCCACTATCTTAATTTCAAATTAATTTTAGGTTGGTAAAATAGGCCCCAGAACCTTCCATTATCGATGTTTAAAGAACCTGAGATGTAAATTTCTTAGCTCGATAGATTTTATACTGCATATTGAGTTTGTATACGCCTCAAGAACCCCACAATATCAATTTTCAATATTTAAAGAACCTGAGATGTAAATTTCTTAGCTCGATATATTTTATACTGCATATTGAGTTTGTATATGCCTCAAGAACCCCACAATATCAATTTTAGACAAAATCGGAAAATGTAAAATTTTCTGTCCCTCATATCGTATCTTATCAACCTAATAGTTGTAAAAAATTAACTTCATATTCGTAATATTCGACCCCGAAAACCCTCGAATACCAAATCTGAAAAAATGCGAATTAAGGTAAAATTTTCAACCCACCATATTGCATCCGCTATACTGAATTTTAAGAAAATTATTTTAAGTCTTAATCTAATCTAAATCTAAACCCTTCAAAGCCCCCTGTACCAATTTTGATAAAATCCGGAAATTTAAAATTTCTAGACTTATATTCGCTATTTACATCCTCAAAAACGATTCAATCCCACCTTTGAACAAAATCGAAAAATGTAAAATTTTTAGTCCGCTATCTTGGATGTGCCATATTGAATCCTGAGAAAATAATAATAATAATAAATTAATTTAAATTCATAATTTAGACCCTCAGAACCCATTTGCCAATTGAGTTTTTCAAAAAATATTTTAAATTCATAATTAACACTAACAAAAATACCCCAATACAGATTTTAGACAAAATCGGGAGACGTAGAATCTTTAATCCGCCATATGGAATTTTTTAAAAATAATTTCAGATTCGTTATGTACGATCCTGAAAACTTCCTCGTACCAATTTTGGTGAAAATTGGACAAAATTGATTTTTTTTGTCCGCCACATTGGATCCGTCATATTGAATTTTTTAAAAATATTTTGGATCCATTATGTGTGACCTTGAAAATCTCCCACACCAATTTTGGCAAAAATCAGACAAAATTAAATTTTTTGGTCCGCCATATTAGATCCGCCATATTGAATTTTTAAAAAATAATTTCAGATTCGTTGTGTACGACCCCAAAAATTCTCCCATACCAATTTTGGAGAAAATCAGACAAAATTAATTTTTTTGGCCGCCATATTGTCAGCGCGATCTTGGATATTACTGCACCAATTTTGTCCAAAAAAATATGGGACTACCGCAGCAACTTCCTGAATATAACGTAAAAAATTTCATTCAAATCGGTGACGCCGTTCCGGAGTAATCGGTGTACATACAAAAAAAAACATACATACTCGACTACTTCTTTTAGAAGTCGGTTAAAAATTCTAAATATATACATTCTCAACACTCAATTGGAACTTAGAAATTCCCCGTTATCAAGGGTATTATAAACCAATAAAATTAGACCATCTCTCTTAAGTTTAAAACCAAAAATCTAACAATACAGTAGGCTATTCTAAAATAGTTATTACACCATCTGCTATCCTATATTTATAAATAAGCAACAACTTAATTTGTTAATCCTACCATCTGAAGATGTAGTTGTTATTATGAAACTGCCATTATGTCTAAAATTTAATATATGTGACAAATAACAAAGTATAAGCTTGTTTATATTAAATTTGTCACAAAGTAACGGACAAATCCACACACAATAAATCCTATTATCATGAAAAATGATCAGGGTATTTGTCTATAGAACCTGGAAATATTGGTCTAGTTAATAAAGTTAAGTCCATATGTTTTTAATTTTAAATAATTTATTAATTAAAATATTATACAAAAATATATTATATCCAGTTTCTTTTAACGGCCTCAGATGCTATTAAAAGCAATTTTTCTTTTTGAATATCATTCATATTCTTTAACACGTTACCCATACGGCTTAATGGTTCTGCCTCTTCAACTGCAGCCTTTGAAACTTCCTCCTTTTTACCACCAACTACTAACGAGAAAAAAATAGCATGACCGACTTCTGACTCAACGGCAGAGTTGTGTACCTCTTCCAGAAATTCTGCGTAGCTCAACTCCAAGTCAACCTTTCCTTTTCGTAAAATAGATGTAAATTCTTCGTAATAAAACCTATAATAAAAGAAATCTTTATTTTAAAATATTCTTTTGTAAATTGCGATATTCCTAATACGCCAGTCAAAATAAGATTTGGATAAAAAATAATTCGTTACAGCAAAGTGTTAGCGTAATGTTATAGGTAGTATCACAACTAATTAAGGAAAAATAATCCGAACCACCGGTGACTTACTGGGGTGAAAAGGAGATGATTTTTAGGGGTGAAAAACAGTTTTTAGTGATTTCCTATTTATCGAAAAAAGTTAAATATAAAAGTTATAGGTAATAAAAAGGTCTGCAACTTTTGCATTTTTACCCTAACCTCAAAATTTTCCGAGAAAAATGCTAAAACCGTTTGCCCGGTTTTTTGTTTTTTCTTCCACAAAAATTTTCTCTTGCGTTTTTTATGACGGCACGCAATTTCGATATAAATTGAGCATATTAAGATTAAGCATAATAAAGTAATCGTTCCTTAACTAATCAAGAAAAATGACCCCTGACTTACAAATTAATCAAGAATGTATTGTCTAAACCTAGCTAAAAGGAGCCTTGAAATCACCAGACGCGTTCACTTTTAGGGTGTCGGTAACATTCGAAGTAATCATCTCATATTAAGACTTCAGTAACAAATAAATAAATCCATTTCTACGTTGTTTAAATAGTTGCCTATATGTATTCTCCTTTCAAGTAGAAAATAGGAAAGAATATATACAGGCAGTTTATAACCTGCAAATACAATTCTAGTTCTCTCTTCATACGCGTTTCGACCATCTAATGGTCTCATTAGTGGAGCTATATGAAATCGAGGGTAACTTTTGCAAGAAATAACACTGTCTACATGAAATTTAAATTCCGAGGCATGTCGGCAGGATATTAAACCTGCCGGCTATTCAATGTCAGACTGAAAAATATTGCCAGTGGAACAATATATATATATATATATATATATATATATATATATATATATATATATATATATATATATATATATATATATATATATATATATATAGGCAACTACTTTAACACAGCAGAAATTAATTAATTATTTTTACATTTCGCACCACGCCGACGCATGTATAGATGTCGTTCGACTTGCGATATTTTTCAGTCTGACATCAAAAAGTAGTCAGTTTTAATATTCTGCCGACATGTGTTGGAATATATATTTTATGCAGACAGTTCTTTCCTGAAAATGCTACTCTCTGTTCGATACAGCTTGACTGATGAGAACATAATGTGATCGAAACACGTATGTTGAGAGAATCAGAGTTGTAATTGCAGGAAATAAACTGCTGTATATATTATTTCCTTTTTTCTACTTGAAAGGAGAATATATTTTTAGGTATTTAGCTCATCTTGCAAAGATTTCTTCACCTAAATCTACCACCATCATTTGCCTGCGTTGCAGAATAAGAACATGTAGTTTGTCATTACTTTCCTGAGCAGAAATAGTTATCGTAGATCTACCTATATGTTTGTCTTTACATAAAGTCACTTAAATTTGCGGCATTATCGTTTTACTGTTAGTCTGAGCACCGTACTTTAGAACTTGAAATGATCGTTAACCCATAATGGTGGTTTCTAGGTAGAAAAGAGAGTCTACTTGGGTATAAATGTGTCAAGACGGAGAGTCAGTTTTTCTTCATGATAATAAACAATGTCTAAAGTTGGAAAATTGAGTTTTTCGCTTGTAGGATTTTCTTCTCGTGTCATAAGAGAAAATATTAAATAAAAATCAAATAGGTTTTAAAAAAAACTTTCATTTGTGTCTTTATATATAAAAATAGGTTTGTTATTTATCGAGATAGCTGACAAAAACGCTATTTTGTTAGTGATTAATATGCTTTAATAACTTTTGCATTAGTGGACATAGATTATGTGTTATATCATGTTTAGTTGGCTATTGTGATCCTTTAAAAGATAACACACATTTAGCACAATTACATTGGTTCAATAGTTTGTAAGCTATTTTAATTCTTTATCCAAGAGACACATTTTTTAAACAATTATTCTGCATTATTCAGTGTAGGTGGGGATGTAAAACAGGAAACAAATCGATTTAGGACGAAACGTTGACTAAAAAGTTTCAATTAAAAAGGAATCTGCTTTGACTTTAATTTTTCAGAAGAGAAAATATATTTTCCAAATTTAGACATTGTTTATTTATCCAGCAGAAAAAAACAGCTGCATATCGTTACAGATTTATGTTTAAATATGCCCCCTCCTTATAACGCCAACGTTGTCTATTTCTGTTAAATAGCATTTTAAGTTTTAAAACAGAATAACTGGGCTATAAAATACAGGTATTTTTCTGGGAATTATTTCGACTCCTAGGGTAGAAACTGAGAACCTTGAAAATAGAAACATATAAGAACAAAATAAAATTAAACCAGAGGCGTTCATATCATCAGAACAAGCAATGATCAATAGGAAACCCAACGGAGCGTAAAAACCGAAAAAGTATTCGAAATGGGAAGAAAACAACTATGTTGACGAAAAAGAAACAGCATACAATATGCAGAAACAAACAGAACTGGGATCAAATTCTACAAGTAATTGGAAACTACTATAAAAACCTATATGAACAAAAAGAAATACCTCCAGAAAAAGATATAGAACAACTAAATAAAAAATTCATAGGAAATAAAAGAAATAACGGAAAAAGAAATACAAATTACACTGCATAAAATGAAGAATAACAAAACTTCGGGAAGGGATGGAGGGACAGTATTAATAAATGAATGGGGTGAGACAGGGGTAAAATCTTTAAAAATATTGTTGAATAAATGTCCAGAAGAAACTATTATACCTTCAGCAAAATCCCACTTTCCAAAAAGTAATATAAGACCTAACCGAACAAGTATCGTAAATATAAAAATTATTAACCAATATCATCATAAATAGGCTTGAAAATAAATTATAATTTGATCAATTAATAGAAGAAGCAGGATTTAGGAAACTATTTAGCATCTGTCACCACCTCTTAATTATCCAGATCCTAATCGAAAAGGTCATAGAGTATGTTACCACTGTATATGGTGTTACCACTGTCTATGGTGTTCATGGACACTAATAAGGCATTCGATAGTGTTGAAACCTGGGCGGTTCACGAAACAACATCAGCATAAGTATACTGAAATTATAAAAACAATTTATTCATGTGATTGTGAAATTTCAAGATACAATACAACACAGAGTCCGATAAAAAGGCGAAATGAGCCCTAAATTATTTAATGCAGCGTTAGAAGCAGGATTTAAAGAACTGAAGTGGGTAAACAAAGGCATTAATATTAATGGAGAAAGACTCAGATAATCTGCAAAGAGAAGGTTTACAACTAAATGAACAAAAAACATAAGCCATGATCAATGCAGGAAACACCGATCTGCTTGAAAAACGGCCTTGACATCATTCCTACTGTTTCTTATGTAAAATAACATTTTGAATCCCAATATAATACCTATTTTTTTGCATATTTAAAACTTATACTGCTCTCATTACTATAGCCGTGCACTGTTTCCCTATTACCGTCAGTATATCGCTAGCAATCGTAAAGTCAACACTGGTGTTCCAGACAGAGATTCTGTGTTTCCAAATTGTGTAAATCCTGTAAAATGGTCGAAATTTTTCCAAGTGGGTGGGTTGTAAATAATTTTTGTGGATAATTAACTTTAAAAGCGCAACAAAATCCCCTTTCTTCACTTTTTAGAAGTGCTTATAAATTTTACTTTCATTGTCAAGTTGGTGATCAGGGTAAGAACTGGTCTCCGAAAGTTTCCTGCACTACATATTACACTAGCTTGACCATATAGCTCAAAAGTACTCGTCATTTGATGCCGTTTGCTGTGTTTATGGTTTGGCACGTACCTGGCTGTTATCTCACAGATTATTACTTTTTGTATGACTTCTTTTGTCGGGTTCTCTAACAAAAGTAAGCATACAATTCAATATCCTATTAGCCCTTCATCTCTAAGACCAGTTCCTCAGAACGAATCCTTGTCAGTCCCAGCGCCCCCGAAAACTAATACTCTACAGCCAGAAACGGACTTGGAGGACTTTGACCAACTTTAAATGATACGTTCAACGATGATGAAAAGTTTTCAGCCCATTTAGCTCAACTTCTTGGAATCTCTTAGAAAATGGCTTAAAAATCTTTTCTTATTGGACCAGGTGGTCATCCCTAAAGTTACATTTTTCAGAAGATGTAAGCTTAATGTTTTATTCTAATTCAAATGCATTAATGATAGAACTGAACACGCAATGTCATGAGCCAGACAAATAGAGATTATTTATAGGCTCATCAAAGACAAGCTTTAAACTTGTCCTGTTGGCTAATGAGAATAAGTTATCATCAGCCCGAATCCTTGATAAATCAGTCATTATTGGAAACTTTGCGCTAACTTAAAAGTTGTTGCTTTACTTACGGGTCTGCAATCAGACGTCACAAAATATGGCTGCTTCCTATGTGAATGGAACAGCCGAGCCCGAAATAAACATTACATTGTACGGAATTGGCCTCTACAAGAAAGTGTAACGCCAGGTCAGAAAGATCTCGCTCACAGTCTTTTGGTCCCGAAGGAAGATGTTTATTTGCCGCCTTTGCTCATCAAACCTGGATTGATCGAGCAGTGTGTGAAATCAATGGAAGAAGCAGGTGATTTTAATTTTTGAAAACTAAATTTCCCCGTTTTGGTAAAGCTAAAATCAAGGAAGTAGTTTTCGTGAGCCCCAGATAAGACACCTTTTCCAAGATTCCACATTTATTGAATACCTGAATCGAAAAGAAAAAAGATGGTTAGCTTACAATCCAAAATGTGTATAAGAACGCCCATCAAGATATCATTACATTCGAGAGGATATTTTTAGGGAAGAGGAATGCGTGCATATTAGCAGACTGCTGCTGGTGATTTATACGAGAAACTTTCATATCAGGGTACAAAATGAAAGCAACCATGAAATGAAGGTTATATTTTTATTTTTAAATCTAACAGCTAAAGTACTCCTTTTCACCCTTCCATATCAAATTCATGGCCCTACAATCATTATCAAAAAGGGGGTTCTCATGAAAACGGTGGATGATGGGGGAAAACGGGAGGCATATTCGGATGCAGAAGATCATTGTACATAAAAATCAGCAGAAATGGTGTCAGGGCTCGGAAAAAGATTTCCTTTTGTAGACTAGTGAAATTTGGAAAATACAACACTACCAACAGGATGCTGGAATATGTCGATGAATACATCTATTGAAGGTAGATGATAAAGTACGGGGAACATAATCCAACTGTTGAAACTGAATGGGAAATTTGATGAGCATGGATCGTGTTTGGTCAACAAAAACAAATTCTGGGGAGCAAATAAATCCTATTAAAACTAAAAAAAAATATATTGGACCAGCGCGTAGTGCTTGTCCTCACATATACAGCCCAAACGTGGACGTTCAACAAAAATATGAAGAAAAATTTTATCAACACTCAAGGAGCTATAGAACGGAGGTCAATGGGTATAAAAGTGAAAATAGAGTAAGGGGCGAACAAAAAAGATGAGAACCAAACTGATAGATATGCAAATAGAGAACAAACCTAAAAAACGAGAATTTGGACGAATAAGAGATCAAAAGGAAGATTGCAAATAAGGTGGAAAGCTAACTTGAATCTGAAAAATTGCTTAAAATATTTCTCAAGTTCTTTTGAAATTTGTAAAAAATGGCGTTAAATTATGTTTCTGAAGGTTTTTTGTCATTGCTCTTTTCTAAATAAGCTCCATTTTATTTCCAACATAAGCAAGCAAAAAAACCTGATGAAACTTGATACTTTATATGCATGGTTAATAAAAGTTTACCATTTGTATGCAATAGGTAAACTTTAGTACACAATATTTGAAGTAGACCAGGAGTAGAGCTTAAAGACCAGCCCTAATATTTAAATGTTATGTTTTTATTAAATAAGTCCAACAAATCTTTATTTTCACTTACCTTAGAAGATCATCCAGATGTAATTTAACGACATCATTATTCACACTAGTTAACAAGAAAAATACTAGATCTCTAGTAAATGATCCATACACACACATTTGATAATCGACAATTTTTATTAAGGGTTCCTTTCTTTCTCTGAAATTAACCATGAAATTATTCACCCAAAAGTCATTATGTGTAATTGTATTCCAGGGTTCTTTTGCCATATTATTTAATATCGTTAGTCCCATCAATGGCTTATCAAATACTGGTTTCAATTTGGATATGAATGGGTCAAATTCTTTCATATTGGATAGTTGTTCAAATAAAATTTGTTCAGGTATTTTTGCTTTTAAGGGCCCATCTGAACCAGGAGATCCTGGTTCACCAAATTCAGAAGCGCCAGGGGGTCCACCGGCAGGGTCAAAATCTGTTGGGCGGCATTTTTCAAGAAAATCTTTTATGACTTCAAATAATTCAGGTTTTTTGCTCTTTATCACAATTGGAAGTGCATGGAATATTGCCAGCTGCTTTAAGATAGCTTTAGTTGTACTAAAATCACTTCCTATATGTCGGTCATAATTTTTATAACCTGAAATAAGAATATGTTAATAAAATAAATACTTTATGGTCTAAAGACACAGGTTTACAAAACAAGTAAGTTGATGCATATTTAACCAGACTATTTTATTCTCATGTAATTTGACGCCCTGAATCTAAATCAGAGGTGGGCTACGCCTCTATCGTGTCAAGTTGAAAGTCATTTCAAGTTCAAGTAGAGTAAAATTCGCTAAATAAATCTTAAGAAGTAGATATGTAGGTTTTTGAGGTCGCTGAATCCGAATTCGTGGTGTGTTTAATTCGCCATGGTCAGCCAGAGGTCATTTCAGGGTCAGAACAAGGTCAAAAAGTCTACTAAATAAGTCTATAAAGGAAGAGAACCTATGCGCAGCTAGATCGTTATGCGTTACACAGCAGACATGCAAGCGGAGTTAGTCATTATGAAATAGTAACCCAAACTCAAGCTTCGAAACTCACATAAACCACGCGCAGCTCGATCGATATCCATTATACAACGGCTCAAGTTTTTATAAGCAGGTCAAAACATAAGCTCTTATAATCACATAGCCAACGCGCAGAGACATCAATGCTGGTTCTGTAGCAGACAGAGGCAAAAAGAATTTGTAGGTGTATGGAACAAAACCCAAGCTTTCCGAAAACCACATACTCTTCACACAGTATATATGAGAGCTTGGGGTTTGTGTTATATACTTATAAAAATTCTCTCCGTTAGCCTATCGGTTATGTAACGAATATCGATCCGTTCAATATGGCAGCAATGGGTTGGTAAAAAGTTGAGTACTTCATGAAAATCTCGTGTCTTAAGGGTTTTCGGCGACGCTGATCACAAATCTGAAGTTCAAATTCGAGAACTCCTAAATCCAAGATGGCCACTTCAATATAGCGGCATTGGATACATAAAAATTGTAGTAGCTGACCTTTAGGGGGTGCAATGGCCATGTTAAGGAGTTAACGATACAAAAACATGTGTATTCAATGATTGGGGGCCCATACACGCCTTCTTTAAATTTGACCTTGGAAAGACCAGATTTGGTAATTCTAATAAACATAGGCGTATTTCATATATTGTTCGTTTGCTTTTTATTCGTTCCAATGGTTCCAGTTCTCTTCCTTCGAACAAAGAGATTGTTTCTGTTCCAATCCTACCATTGATAAGATCATTAACGTGGTTATTTGACAGTTGCATGTGCTTATAAACGGAAGAATTGGAACAGAAACAATTAATTAGTTGGAAGATTTGGAACTGGAACCATTGAACCGAACGAATTAATAGCGAATGAACTATATAATGAAACGTGCTCTGTATATCCGTTGGTTGTCTTTTATAACATGCATTTTTTTAGTTTGATCTTAAAATGGCTTCGAGGGATGAAGCAAACCATGAATTCGGATTCGGCGATCCCAAAAAACTGCATATTTTCTATTTCAAAATTAATTAGTAAACTTTTTCAATTTTATCTTGAAATTATTCTGAAATGCCCTCTGGCTGGGAATTAAACAAACTATGAGTTCAAATTGAGCTTCCAAAAACCTACGTATCTTCTTTTTTAGACTTACTTAGTAGATTTTTCTCAATTTGATCTTGGAATGACCCTGTAATGACGTCCGCCTCTCCTTGGGGGACTAAATTAACCACGAACTCGGATCCAGCATCCCCAAAAACCTATATATCTTCTTTCTCAGATCTATTTAGTGAATTTTATTCAATTGACCTTAAAATGGCCTTAAACCTGACGTGATAGAGGTTAGCGGACCTCAGATTTGGATTCAGGTACCGAACTACATAAAATAAAATGGTCTAGTCAGACCTGTGTTAAGATTGACATAAAAAATGGGAGGTATTATTCTACGTTAGATATTTCATTATAATCATTATAAACTATAAAGATACTTTAAAACGCAGTGCCTATTTATGGAATAGTTCTGGATTTGTACAGAACTGGTTTTTACCTACTTATATTCATAAAACTATAATAGGTAAATAGGCAAATCTCAACAAGGCAGTCAAACCAGTATCTGGCGATTTTATAAAATAAAAATGGTAGAAAAAAACTAACTGTTTTTTCTTTAACGCTGAACACTAGTAAAATGTAAAAAGGGTAAATCACCCAAGATATATCAGTAAAGTCAAAACTCTCCGCACAACTTGATTCTATGAATAGAGGACAAAAATCTTTCGAACCCTTTCTCTCGGGTTCCCTAAATTTACATTCTTCTGGTGTTTCTAAATGATGTCCTCTTCCTTATTAACCGACTTCTAAAAGAAGGAGATTCTCAATTCGTCAACTATGTATGTTTTTTTATGTATGTACACTGATTACTCCGGAAAGGCTCCCATATTTTTTTGGACGAAATTGGTGGAGTAAAATCCGAGATGGCGCTGACAATATGGCGGCCAAAAAAATTAATTTTGTCCGATTTTTTCCAAAATTGGTGTTGTGAAATTTTCGGGGTTGTACACAAAGAAAATGAAATTATTTTTAAAAAATTCAATACGGCGGACAAAAAAATTTAATTTTATCCGATTTTTTCAAAAATTGGTATGGGGGAGTTTTCGGGATCGCACATAACAAATCCAAAATATTTTTAAAAATTCAATATGGCGGATCCAATATGGCGGACAAAAAAATCAATTTTGTCCGATTTTCTCCAAAATTGGTACGGAGGAGTTTTCGGGGGTCACACATAACGAATCTAAAATTATTTTTAAAAAATTCAATATGGCGGATGAAAAACTCAATTTTGTCCGATTTTTTCGAAAATTGGTATGGGGCAGTTTTTGGGGTCGCACATAACAAATTTGAAATTATTTTTTCTTCAAAACTGATATGGGGGATCTAAAATTATTAAAAAAAATTTAATATGGCAAATTCAAGTTGGCGGATTAAAGATTCTGCATCTCTTGATTTTGTCCAAAATCAATACTGGGGAATTCTTGTTCCTGGTAATTGCGAATTTAAAATATTTTTAAAAAAAATTCAATTTGGCGGATTCAATATGGCGTCCTAAAAATTTTACATTTTTCGATTTTCTCCAAAACTGATATAGGGGGTTCTTGAGGGTGTAAATTATGAATTTAAAAGTATTCTACTCTAAGAATTAAAGAATTTTTAGTGGTTCATTTTAGGGTGATTTGCATCTTTTGATAAAATGGGTACTTTTTTGCCACCTTGTAGTCACTTCGAGGTACACTAATATCAATTAGTACTTAGTTCAAATAATTTATGGATATCAAAATTAATTCCAAACTAAAAATCGAAAAATAAAATATTTATAAAAAAAATTGAACCGACTAAAAGTGCCCTAAAAAGTGAAAAATAAACATAAATTTTTATATGAAGTTGAAATTTTTGAAGTCTGCGTCAAATTATTTATAAATGAAATAAATAACTACTAATATATACAAATTATGTTAAGAAAGCAATTACAAATAAAGTATTTTCAATCTGTTTATGCGAATCACATTTTGTCAGGTATTAGTTTAGCGCCGACTTCAAAAATTTCAATTTCATATAAAAATTTATATTTATTTTTTACTTTTTAGGATACTTTTAGAAGTCGGTTCAATTTTTTTTTATAAAAATTTTATTTTATTTTTAAAAATACCACGATAAAAAAAGTTGATATTCATCATGTACGGAAATAAACAAAGTGATGACAAAAAAGTATTATTTATAGTATGTCTCTGCAATCATGAAGGCTTTAAAATAATATCTCTACACAGGATGAGTCTACCATTGGATTAAGTGAGTTTATGTCTTTTGAGTAAAATTTACCAAAAAACTATATTTATCGTATTATACAATTAACTTATTGGCACATTTTAAAAATATTTGAGACTCGACAGGGTGTGCCAAAAAGGCGAGGACAGCATAAAGATGTATTATTTTAAATTTTTAACGAACTATTTACGAATGATGTTTTCGATGTAACTTTATAGTTTTTGGAATCATTGTGCATAAGAAAAAAAATTCATATTTTTAAGCATCTATTCAGTCGAAAATACCATTCCTAATCTTGCGAGAAACATCTTCAGATCTATCATTAGGGAAGATTAAGGTTATGTAAAGATTATTTTATATATTGGTTAAAATTGGAAAAAAATTGAATTAAAATATATTACTTCTTTCAAACGGTATACCTTGAATTTTTTATTTTTTGTTTATATGCTATCAAAAACTCTATTATTTTTGTTCAATAAGTCTCATAAAAGTAACCATGGTATTTACGATTTCAACGGATGCTTGAAAATGTGATTTTTTTAAAAAACACAATTATCCCAAAAAATATAATGGAACAAACACTATGCTGATTGACGTGTAGGATATTCCACTAAAAGGAGGAATTAAGTAATCACCCTGTAGATGTACTTTTAGCATGGAAACTGAGGCACTATATATCTTATATTACTTAATTTAAATCTAAACCTAAACTCGGTTTTATTATTTTTGAGATCCAGAAATTTTATGACGACATTAATTAAAAGGATCGTACACTATTTTAATATTTTTAAATAATTATGTCGAAAAAATCCTATCCTGGCTATGTAACTAAAACCGAAGGGATAAGTACCAAGGTTAATCTTAATATGTGGTATCTGCAAATACCGATAATGTAATTGGATTTTGAACGATCTTCCCATTATTAGAAAGCGAAAGAATAATCAAATAATATCACTAATATGCAATATATTCGTTTCATTACATGTATAAAGAACTCGCATAATGAATGTTTTTCCTGATTGGAAGAAAGTATGATTTAGCAACAAATAAAATAGTATAATAGTTTTTTACAAATATTATTTTTTTTTAGTTATCGAAATACTTAAAATAATTTATCAACCCTTTTGTATAAAAAATAATATTAAGAGGCTCTAATATAAACGAATTCGGGATTTAAATGTCCAACATAAAGTGGCTGATCCCCTCTATAAACGTGAAGACCGAAACATTCGGGTATGAATCGGGGAAGATGGGTACTAACGAAAATCGTCGCGAGGAGTCCAGGAAGTAAAGTTCGGGGGTGCTTTTATTTAAATAATGAGCTCTTATTACGATTTGAAATTCATCAGAGGCGGTACGGTTTTGATAACAGTTATTAGACAATTACGTGATGAGTCTAATTTATGTTTGAGAAGGTTTTCATTTTTGACTTTTTATTGATCTTAGGAAAGTTAAAAGGAAATCCTGTTTAATTTCACTTGAAAAAAGGGTATTATTTTTTACTTCATCAATATTCTAGAAGCTATTTATACGTATTATCTTCTAAACTGGATTATTACTTTTATAAATTGAACGGCCAACAGGAGAAATTATTTTAATTACTTTGTAACTATTAATCATTAATAACTATAATTTTCCCATTGTAAAAAATTTCGTTTTTTATTTATTTTTGTTAATAGATATAAATGTTTTAGGAAACTTGTTTTGTTTAAATTTATAAAAATCTTTAAGCGGTTAAGCTTGTGGACACACTGACGTGAAAGCTTCAAAGCACAAGGTGAAATCTGACCAGCTAGATATCAGTTTTTTTTTCTGAGTTTTACAGTTATGTTTTGATATTGGTAAGCCCAAAAAAACCTGTACTTATTTAGTACTAAAACTCCAAGAAACAAGGAAAACCACCAGAGTGCCTTTGTCACTGTGATATTTATTTAGAGGATTTTAAAATAGCTACTAACTAATATGGGACAGCAATAAATTGTAGGTGAAACGACCTTACGTTACCAAAATAATCCGTTTGCAGGAGTCCACTAACAAATGCTGTCATAAAACTACAAATTTAAGGTGTATGAAACCTTTAAAAAAATTTTTAAATTATAAGTTATATTAAAATAATATGACTTTATGCTTTTCTCCTTTTTTGTCACACCATCTACGGTCTCAAATATTTTTTAAAGTGGGTATAAATTGATGATCTAATGCGGTAAATGAAGTTTCTTGATAAATTTTGTCTAAAAATCATCAACTTACTTCATTCAATCTCTGAGTTACGCTGTACAATTTTATAACATCTAAATTTTTTTGAGGTTTATGTGATATATTGTAATGTTTTTCAAATTGAAACTGTATCTACAGTGAGTACCATTTGTTTCTTAATCATAATATGCAATTATTGTTGAATACTATTTTTTTAAAATATCATAGATATCGTAGTATCTCGTAAAATAAAACAAAAATTGTCTAGGACAAATCTATACGAAAATCTTTAAAATATATAGCCTTAAGTTTTACTAACAGTTCGTAACTTTTCTCTATTAAGCTCTGTATTTTTAGCTGTAACTTGGGGATTTTTAATTTAAATATCATGTTAATCGAGATTTCTCGGCCCATAAGTATTTTAAAATTCAATTATTTATATAGTCAGAACAAACTTTTAGAAATAACCACGGAATTGTATTTCATTGTAACTACAAATATCTATTCTAATTTCCCAATAATAGTGAGAAGATAATAAAAAAGATATATCATCATTCAAATACACCAGTTTACTGTAAATATTACTAAGTTTAGTAGATTGATAATATATTCAGGTTTTCATTTTCTTTAAATTCTAATTAAGTTACTACCCAATAGAAAGAACTAACCTTTTGGGATCAAATTTTCAAGAAGTAAAACTGCATCTCCATCAAGTTCGGTTTTTGACGAATCCAGACTAAGTCTTGACCCAAAATAATCTGGTATATAGGTTATTGTAACTTCGTTTTGCTCTCCAAATTCTTTTATTAGGGGTACTATTTCCGAATACCATTTAATTTCATTTTTCATGGTGAGATCGTGAAAATCGGCACCGAATTTCTTGGAATCTAATGGTAAACATTTAGCTACTGAATTAACAATTTTAGAATGTCCATTTTTTTCTATTTCGATATCGACACGAAGTACCAGACTCATATAATTTTCACCAGGTGCAGTAAGACGGGATATTTCAACATTTTTTACTTTTCCGTCAAATGTAATGACTTTGTCTAGATCTTTTATTGAATAGTCGATTGATGCCATTTCTTGTTCTACTTGGGTTCTATGCTAACCTAAAATACAAGTTAATCTAAGATATAATAAAATATAAATAAATATCTGATTTTGGTCCATGACACCCCTTTAAATACTCATTTGGGAAAATGTTACCGAATATAATGTTTAGAAAAGTGTCTTAATGCACAAAATATTTGACCTAAGCGGTTATCAGAATATAATTTATAATAATAATAATAATACAATAAGAAAAAACTAAATTATAGTTGTGAATGTATTTATATTTATTTAAAATTTATTAAACAATTATTCTTAATTAAAGTTCTTATTAGAAAGGTGTTTCTATTATCAGACTCAATATCAATGTATACTTTGATATTGAATCATTAACGCTAATAAATGAATACAATGTCGTAAAAAATTATAAAATACTAAATAAACTGGACAACTAAGGTCGATCTTCTAGCTTTCGAATGATTAATTTGTTCAGTTCCATTCTACAAATGGTATGAATTCGGGAAAATTCTTCTTCTTCTTCTTCTTTAGGTGCCATGTCTGTACTCAGACGTTGGTGGTCATCATGTTTACAACTTCCTGAAATCTTTCTCTTTCGGCTGCTGCGCGAAATAGTTCTTCTACCGTGCAATCACACCACTGCCTGATGTTACGCCGCCATGAAAGCTTCTTTCGGCCTATCCATCTTTTTCCCTCCACTTTTCCTTGTATTATAAGGTGAAGTAGCTGGTATTTAGGTCCTCTAATTATGTGACCGAAGTATTCTGTTTTCCTCCTCTTTATAATGTTCAAGAGCAGTGGATCTGTATCCATCATTCTGAGAACATCCTCGTTGGAAGTGTGCGAAACCCATGATATCTTTAGGATTCGACGATAGCATCACAATTCGAATGCTTCCAGTTTGTTTAGCGTTGTGGTTTTTAGTATCCATGTCTCGCAACCGTATAATAGAATAGACCATATATAGCATTTCAGGACCCTTTTACGAATATGCATTGATAGGTTCCTGTTGCATAGAACTGGTTTCCATGTCATAAAGGCCTTCCGCGATATTTCTATCCTAGCTATTATCTCTTCATCTGAGTCCCCATTTACACTCAACCAACTGCCAAGGGTATTTTGAAATGATTTACACGCTCTATCCTCTTCCAATCGAGCCAAAGTTGACATTCATCTACAGTAACCTTTCCAACTGTCATCCACTTTGTTTTTGAGATGTTGATTTTAACGCCTCTTCGGCAGCTCGCTTCATTGAGTAAGTTTACTAATGTTCCTCGATGCTTTCTGCAAGAATGTCCGTATCATCAGGAAATCTAGTATTGTTGATTACTTCTCCGCCTAATCTTACTCCTTCTTGTCTGTCATCCAAAGCCTCCCTAAAGATTTCTTCAGAGTATACATTAAAGAGACAGGGTGACAGAACGCAACCCTGTCTTACTCCACGTTTGATGGGTAGGCTTTGAGTACGATGGGAAAATGACTAACGAATATTTAGTTGATTTGTTGTTTTGGTCGCGTCATGTTGTTTTTCATACAAGATTTAGCTCTAATAGCCATAGCGAAGATTTAACGTAGGATTAACTGGACAGAAGGTTTATGATTGGTAAATAATTGCTTATTGGTGATTTAGAATAAGCAAAAAGTTTTTGCACATTACTAGATAAAATTACAAGCCGCAATACTGAAGTAAATAAGATTCCTATCTATACATGTCGCGAGCGCATTTTTCATGGAGTAAGTTATTCAGGATCTCTGTTAGATATTATCATAATTCAACTTACGGTCATGTTATGCCAGACCATAGAACCTGACCAGTATAAAACTGATAGTGTATAATGACGCACAAACTCGCTTATCACAATATTTTTTTCATCATGGCCAAGCACAAAATGGACTCGGAACGAATTGTGTAGTTTTATTCGCGTCTTGCTTCAAGACAATCAGAAAATCTCCATCCGATTCTAAGTATAAGATGATAATTCTGTTGTCTAAGTAAATTAAATAAAAATAAATTAATTTGCTTCATTAAACTCTGACGAAGATGCAAGTCGAAATTTTTGATTTATTATATGGATCGAAAAAGAGTCACTATAGAGAATTTTTTTCAGTTTTTCTGGTAGATCAGGAAATGTCCTTTAAATGTTTTAAAACGTTCTACTCTATAAACTTGTTGGGCCTATGGGAAAAGATTGGCCCTTTTAAATATTCTTTGATGCTATTAGTTCTCGATTTATTTGTGGCAATGCCAAGTCGGGCCTTGGCGACTCATTACGTGCACCACAACTATAAAATATATAAATTTATAAGAGTGTTAATGATTAAAATTTAACAAAGAATTTGTTATTTTGGGTACAAGTAACCAGTTTCTTGATAAAATTTGATCCAATTAGTGAATAACAATGAATATATTTTGGCATTTAACTGTCATTATGAAACATCATAACGTACAGTTAAAGGTGTAGTGATAGAGTTGAAACCAAGATTAAGAAAAGGTAAATTTTTAAATTATTTTATACCTATTTTAAAACTGGTAGAGCAGTGTACTAATTTTTCACGAATTAATTTAACATTTTTATGTAGTTTATTACTTACTTTAAACTCTATAGCTCTTCAATGATCGAGTTGCTTTTAGAAAAATGGTGGAACTTTCAAAATATAAGAATTTAAATTAAAAAATAACTAAACTACTTTTAATGGATATTACATTAAATACTAAAGCCTTACAATTAAAAGATATTAGAGGTGTAAATATAAATCCATTTTTATTTTTAAATTAAAAAACTGTAACATTCTAATAATACTTAAATAAATCACAAGTAATTAAAGAAAACTGGGTAAATGTGTAAGTAATTAATATTTATAGGATTATCAACTACTGTTTTTTTCGTTCACAATGATGAAATCTGAATTAGGGACTGGAAATTTATGCATTTTATTTTTAAAAAATCCTTAAAAATCCTGCTCGCAAGATTCAAACTGCACAAGATTAAATTGTGTAAACAATGCGGCTTCAAAATACTACAAGACGTTATCTGGTGTGTAGATATATCTATAATGGTTTATTGATTAAAAATATTTTATAAATATTAAGAAATTGTTGATTGATACCAATTTTATGATTTTTTGTACTAATTGAATATATTGACTTCGATTCTATTAATTTTTCTTTAAAATTTTTTAACTCTTAAACGTTTCTGAATTCCTATTTTAATGTTAGAGTTATTATAAAGACCAATTATTATTGATACAATAATATTATCAGCAAAAAAGGTTATACCAACCATATTCTGTTTAATTATTCTAACAAATTGACCACTATAATTTTTTAGAAGCGAAAGTGCTATGTACTTTTAAATCTTTTACAATTAACTTCATTCTGTAGTTTGGCCATAAAAGAGATCTTAAAAGTTTGTTCATTTAGGGAAGCATTTTAATTTTATATTTTCTTTGATATTTTAATTCATGTTTAATGAAATGAAAGTAGGTATGCGAATATTTTTTCAAAACGTTTATTGATGATTATGCAATCTCAAAGGGGTCTCGCGCAAAATGCCACTAATCTACCAACCAGAACCACAACCTATCTACTGTCACAAGCAGTGATTACCCCACCCTACATTGTAATACTAATAGTGATTGTTACATATTCCATGATACTAAAGCCGATAAATGGTAGCAAGTTAATTTGAATTTGATGAATGTGTTTAAAACTCATTGGGACGATGTATCTTTAGGATTTGCCAAGATTTTCAAAAAAGCAAAAGATATTTGCGAAAAGTTGGGTATTGAGATGAAACGGTCTCGAGTAGTTGCTAGACAAGTTCACAAGACTAATCCATTACGCGAGCATTACGAAGACTTCTTCAGAATAACAATCTTCATTTCTTATTTAGACTCATTCATTTCATCTTTAAAAGAGCATTTCTCTCAATAGCACAAAAAAGCCTCTTCACTCATGCAACTTCATCCAAAAAAATGAAAAATCTGGACATCCTTCCAAAATGTCATGTCATCGTAAGTGTGTATGGCCATCTCTTACTGAATTTTGTAACCGAAGCTATGTCATGGTTTAACATGCGAAAAATAGAAAAAGAATTAAATGACCATAATATTGATTATAGTGACTTAGTTGAACACACTATCCAATTCTTTCCGGCTGTATCCGAAGCACTAAAAATTGTGTTGACTCTGCCATCAACGATTTGCACGGTTGAACGTCATTTAGTACCGTACGTTGAATCAAGACTTGTATAATTAGCGACAGTACGGTGAACGGGCTTTGCGTGCTTCGTGTTCACAGGATAGAGTTACTTCAAATAAAAACTAACTGACTTAGTTATCCATGAATTTGGTAAAGAACCTAGAAGATTGAAGCTTTTATTCAAATCTTAATTATACTATTTTGTAATGTATTGGTTTATATACTAAATAAATTGTACCTAATGTTCTTAGTTTAAATTACAAAAGTAATAGAATCAATGTTTATTAAAATTGTTTTTAAAGTCATTTTTGATAAGTTCTATGCGCGATTCTATTGATTGTATGTATTAATTTATAAATCAATTCTTATAAAGAAGTGAATTTCTATTGTTCGATATATTATTTATATAGATTTCAATAGATGATGGTAATGAAATACATTTGAGATATAGCGTATAGCACAGCATATAGTGATTTTTCACTTCAGAAGATGATTCATAAAAAATTTTTTCATTCAATTTTTCCCAGAGCCAGGGGGTGTAAGTGTACACCCTTACACTCCATTCCCAGTGCCCAAAAGTCGCAAAACGCCCACTCCATTCAGTATCGACCATAGCACCAAATCCACTTGCAGTCATCAAGTGTAAAAATGTCAATGTTTTTGACAAAATATTAATAATTGTATATATTTTTAAGTGACAGTGATAAAGAAATTATTAATGAGGTAATTAATTATCTAAAGTTAATAATTTTGTTTACAATTTTTTATTAAAATTTCCTCAATAATATTCCAATAATTATATAGTTTGTTTTGTATTATTGATAGTAATTTTGTATCAACAATTATTAATTTTAGTGATGGATCAACAGTAATCAAAGTAAAAGTCAGCCGTCGCACCCACCGTGGGATTAGTAGGCAGCAGAGAGTATCGCATTTGTCAAAAAAAAATAGCTTTTGAAGTATTTTCATACTGTTTCAGCATGATGTGCCAATTGTTTAAATAATGAACAATAAGAAAAAAATATTCCGTCGTACTGCACATCAGTCGCTGGTCAGAACATGTATAAGAATTTTAAAATATAACGACCTTTCATGCCACATGAAATTCATTCATACGGTTTTTCAAACGTTAAGAAATGAGAAAAAATCAGCTTCATTAATAACGGGGGTAAGATCGTCAGTTAAGAACTTAAATATACCGCATATTTAGGCAATTCGATCGCCTTAGTACAGTAGGCTACAGCCGCAATATTCACTGGTTTCAAATGCTTTAGTACATTAATAGAAACTTTACTATGGAAGAAAAAGAGAGAAATACAACGACTACATCTATCCTTTTATTTGTTTAAATAACTGTGTAGATTCTTAAATGTTGTAAAGATAATCCACTGTTTATGAATGACGCAAAAAAGTGAAATAAATCATTTAGAAAAGTGATATTCGCAGTGTTATCGGTTATTTAGTATTTTACCAAAAAAGCATAGAACAAATATTGAAACTGAAACATCATCTACTACATCAAGGGAAGTAAAAATAATAAATTAATGTAATTATTGTATTTTTTGGTATCTTTTTCGAACCATTGAAAATAAATTTGTTAACGACTTGGAATAATCTTGAAAAACATATACGTAGTTCGTCCCACGTAATCTTAGCCTCATATAGTAAAAACCATTTAATACTAAAACTTTTATGTGTATAAAATACATAAGTCTCTACATTCTGATAAATTATATCAATCCGCTGCGTTTGTCAGTTTAATAGTGGCATATGATGGAAGTTGATTAGTGTCGTGTAATTTTTAAAATTATTAAAACTTCAATCTCGTGTTATTATAAAATGTCTTACTAAAGAAATTTCAGCACTTTTGCAATCAAAGAAGAAAGAATATGTATGCCATTTACGGCAACCCTTGCCCATCATTTGTTATAATTAAATTGTTCAAAGTTATTTGGACAGGAAGGTAAATAGCCAATGTCTCACAAAATAATCAAAAAGCTTATGGTCACTATTTTTTACGACAGCCAAAGTATCCTATTGATAGACTTTAAAGAACAAATGGAATCGTTAATGCGGAGTATCACTGTGATTTACTATATCGAGAAACCACGAGGAAAACTCATCCAAGGTGTTACGTTGCTTCACAATAATGCTCCGGTTCAAACCGCTGCAACCTCCAAGCCTTCCACTATATTCCCCCCCCCCTTTTTACGAGGAAAAATGTAAACTGTGAAGTATAAACGATGTGTTCAGAATGTTTTATACTGGTTGAAATTTATGGCATGAACGATTATGTACAAAAGAAATATCAACCACCTGGCGGGGCAACCTAGGTCGCCCTTCTTGTTGCACTAAAGTTAAACATTTTTTTGCTTATTTTCAAATATTGTGACAATCCAAGCACTTTGCTTCCAATATTTATTACTCTTGAAATATTTTAAATGTGGTGTTGCTCTGTTAGGTTATCATTATCTCCATTGCTTATATTCAAAATAAATTGGACATAAATTTCAACTGATACAGCTTGAACAAATAGTTCACCTGCTGAGATACTAGTTAATATTTAGTTTATTGAATAGTTTATGGATATTAATAAACAAAGCAAACGAATGTTATTAAATTTACAAAATTGTGCAGTAATATAAATAATGCAAATGCCTCTATAACACTTACCAGATATACCGAAATAAAGATTCCGCACTTTCTGATGAAAAATTGATATAGAATTTATTATATATGTTTAATAGTTACGTGTCAATTTTAATCTCAAAGGTATTTAATTTAATGCAAAGAGAATGACATGCATGAATCAAAAGTCAAAAGTCGGTGTTCCAAACATACAATTGAAAAACAAACTTTATCAGATCTAAAAATAGTAAAAAATAGTTGCTAATCAGACAAAACTATACCCAGGGGTATATATATATATATATATATATATATATATATATATATATATATATATATATATATATATATATATATAATAGAGAGGTGCAACAATAAAATCATTGGTCAATTAAGATGCCATCCATAAATCTTGTAATTGAGGGGAGGTCCACAAAAACAGGACAGGGGGCTTTGAAACCAATCATGTGATACTTCGTTCTGTAAGTTTTTTTTTTATCTTTCTAATCAATTATCTGTAATTAACTGAAAGTGAGATTTATTGAATACAATAAAAGTAATATAATTATTAAAACTAACTATTTTTATAACTTTAATTTGAAATCATTATTTTCAAAATTTATCAGAATAACAAAAATTATTTGGCTATATGATTTTTTAATTTAATATTAACAAAAAGTTACTTTAAAAAATTTTTTTACAGTTATTTTTATAAAATTAATGAATATAATTAGAAATTTAAACAAGGATAATTTCATCTTATTATTTAAAATTGAAGTATCACGTGATATTCCAGGGAGGGAGGGGGTAGTAAAAAAATTCTGTTGAGTTACTTGAGGGAGGCCCAAAATCCCGAAAACCCATCCACTTGTTTGATGAACCACTAAATGGCCATAGTCAACTAAACTTCTTACAAGAGGAACTAACCAACTGCTTGATAAAAATAAGCACAACAAAATGCGGTTGAAGCAAGATGGCTCCTCTACACCAGCATTATGAAATTTGTACGTTTTTGAATCAATGCTCCCATAGAAATGGATTGGGTGTGGGAGTTTCACTTAGTGATCATCAAGGTCTTACGATATCACTCAATTAGATTTTTTTCTGTGGAATTATATGAAAGTTAGGATGTTTATAAAATCCAACAACTATGAAAGATACACGAAACAGGATTAGGGATATCTGCTGAACAATTACTCCACTCATATTTTCCAGGATCCGTAAAAATGTGAGAAAAGGACCAAATACATTTATTAGGAACAAATTTTTTAAAAATGGATATAAAAATATTTTATATTTCTTCAAAAAATAAAAAATTTTTACTTGTCTCGTTTTAATGTAGATTTTTTTAATTCAATTTAATAGCATTAAAATCTTTATTTCAACGTTGTTGCATTTCATTATATTTATTTTGCATAAAATTTGTTTTTATATTTTTTCTAAGGCTACCATGAGTAGAAAAGAAAAATTCTGCATAAAGAAAAAGGAAAATTAAAGAAATCGAAATATTTCCAAAACTATTAGGAATATGTGGAGGATATATTTGACAAAAGTTGCAGGGTTTTTATTAGTCTATAAAATAAATAAAATTTTAATAAAATAATTGAACCGACTTCTAAAAGTGCGTTAAGAAGTGAAAAATGACTATAAATTTTTACATGAAATTGAACTTTTTGAAGTCGGCGCCAAACTAATACCTGACAAAATGTGATCGCATTAACAGATTAAAAATACTTTATTTGTAATTGCTTTCTTATCATAATTTGTATATATTAGCAGTTATTTATTTCATTTACAAATAATTTGGCGCCGACTTCAAAAAGTTCAATTTCATATAAAAATTTATTTATCACAATTTTATTTTTCTATTTTTAGTTTTAGAATTCATTATGTATATATATATATATATATATATATATATATATATATATATATATATATATATATATATATAAATTAGTTGAACTAAGTACTAGTCGAGATTGGCGTACCTCGCAATGACTACAAGGTGGCAAAAAAGTACCCATTTTCTCCAAAGTTGTAAATCACCCTAAAATGCACCGCCAAAAATTCTTTGGTTGTTAAGAGTTCTCCAAATACCAGTAAAATTGTGTCAAACCAATATTTAGCCTGTCATAGTAAATCCACTATCATAAATTTCAAATTAATTTTAGATTGGTAATATAAATCCTAAAACCTCTGATATTTAAAGAAACTGAGATGTAAATTTCTTAGCTCGATATAGTTTATACTGCATATTGAGTTTGTATACTCCTCAAGAACCCGATAATATCAATTTTAGACAAAATCGAAATATGTAAAATTTTCTGTCCCTCATATTGTATCTTATCACCTAATAGTTGTAAAAAATTAACTTTATATTCGTAATACACGACCACGAAAACCACCAAATACCAAATCTGAAAAAATGCGAATAAGGTTAAATTTTCAACCCACCATATTGCATCCGTTATAATGAATTTCAAAAAAATTATTGTAAGTCTTAATGTAATCTAAATCTAAACTCTTCAAAGCCCCCTAGTACCAATTTTGGATGAAATCCGGAAATTTAAAATTTCTAGACTTATATTCTCTATTTACATCCTCAAAAACGATTCAGTTCCACCTTTGAACAAAATCGAAAAATGTAAAATTTTTAGTCCGCTACATTGGATTCGCCATATTAAATCCTAGAATAAGAACCCCTATATCAGTTTGGGAGAAAATCGAAAAATGTAAAATTTCTAGGAATCTGCCAGATTGAGTTCTTCAAAAAATATTTTAGATTCATAATTAACATTAATAAAAATACTCCAATACTGATTTTAGACAAAATCGGGAGATGTAGAATCTTTAATTCGCCGTCTCGGATCCGCCATATTTAATTTTTTTCTAAATAATTTCAGATTCGTAATATGCGATCCCAAAAACTCGCCCATATCAATTTTGAAAAAAATCGGATTAAATTCATCTTTTATCTGCCATATTGGATATGCCATATTGAATTTTTAAAAAATAATTTGGATTCATTATGTGCGATCCCGAAAACTCCCTCACACCAATTTTGGAGAAAATCAGAAAAAATTAAATTCTTTTGTTCGCCATATTGGATTCGCCATACTGAATTTTTTAACAATAATTTCAGATTCGTTGTGTACGACGTTTGCTGTATCGTTGGTCACTATACTAAGGAGGCATATGTGACCATCAGTTTGATAATCGTTCCATATGACCATCAGACTATTTTTGGTATTTTCTGGTATGTCCTGTTTGCCCCTTGTTTTTGAAGAATCTTTTTAATGCGGCTAGTCCAGGTCGGTTTATGGTCAATTATTACTCCCAGATATTTTACATCTTTGAACAAGCTCAGTAATGTCCCATTTTAAATTGGAGTGTTCATACCCTAGCTTCTAATTTGTTAAATTTTTTCATTCTTATCTCTGATGGCGACAACAAGCATAACTGTGCTTTTTAAATCCTGGGTTATTTAGTCGATTCAGCAACCATTCATGACTAGAAACGGCAGTAGACATAATAACACTCTCCCTTGTAGGCATTTTTTGAGTGTGGTGGTTGTCACCAATACGTTGCTGATAGATGCAGTAGTAATTGTGTTTTTTAGTATTAATTAAATTCATGTTATTAAAAAGAAGCTTGTCTTGCTTTTAGGGCAAAACTAAGTATTAACTATGAACTTGCCAGCTTGATGTGCAAACTGTTTAAATGATTCGCATCTTAAAGGTTGATCAGTAAGTGTCTGAATTGTTTTTAGGAGAGAAGAGGTAAGGCTGTTTGGGCGGTATGATTTGGTTCATCCAATGGGCGTCTTTCCTTTTTCATTATGAACGTCACTCTGACATCTGTCTATGCTTGATGTATATAACCCAAGGAGCAGTTAGACTTAAAAGTAGATCCTTCAGCATTTTATTTTGATTGAAGTGAGTTTTTTTGCTGCTAGGCATCTACTGAACTTGTTGGTAAATAGCTTCTTTCCTTTTAGCCTATTGTAGGTCATCTTCATTTACAATGCTAGATCCTGGGAAGCGAGTCTGTAAAATGGTTCTTAAACTTTCTTCCTGGTTTTCTGTATTTTTTGTCATTTATAAAATTGTGGATTTCAGAAAGCAGATGCTTAAACTCTTGAGCCATCTGTCTTATTATCAAGTTTATCAGCTTTCTCGTGGTTCTGACGGTGCCAAAGTCCTTTAATCCAGCAAACACTTAATGCTGTTCGATTGGGCAAGACGTTAAAATCTGATAATATCCCCTACCGATCTCAGGGTTATTTTAAATAACTGACGTATGATTCAGGCTTCAAAAAATATTACAAATTTTATAAGGATGTGTAATCTTTTTTGCAACATTTCCCGTTTAAATATCAGACAAGGTTCCATTTAAAAATATGCCATTGACCTTGTTTCTAACTAACCTTCGGGTACGATCGAACAGATTCGATGCATTTACATCCATTTTTGATTAAAATTTCAATCGAATACAACATTTTAATATACATCGAACAGAAAATGTTTCTGTACTTTAAAAACGAAATCGAATTGAAATAACATGTACGTCTTCTTTTGTTGCTAACAGTTGAAATATATTTTTTTTGAAATCGGTAACTGGAAAAAGTTTTATACATTTTTTTAAATTAAATATCATAGACAGAAGCCGAAAGAAAAGAAAAAAGTTAGAAAATAAATATATGCGAATCGGATGAAATTAAAGGAGTAATAAGTTGGCAGCGAACATCTACCTAGCTGAAGTAATAAACAGTTGTTACCCTCTTTAAAGAGAGAAAAATAGCTGATATGTTTTTCTTTTCCATATTATTTCTTTTATTGTAAAGAAATGAATCAGGGATTAGTAGAGCACTTTTTGATAAAAACGCATTTGATTTTAAAAGATCTCTATCTCATAGTTCCGGTCGGATGGGAATTTTGAGTTAGAAACATCACTGTTAAAATAATCTGAAATTTAATGTTTATTCTTCATACAGCCATTCATTTAAATATCAGTTCGTCGTACATTAAATTTGATCAAATAGTGTCTTAAATTTCAATAAAGTAACTGAAAAGATATTTCAACTTCTGTACATTAAAATTAATTCACATATACCTTAATACTAAAGGAATTTAATATACATCGCATGAGATTCCGGGAGATGGCGTAACTTGTATTGAACTTTTTGTATAGTATGATATAAGTTGCTTAAAAGTTCGAAACCGGTCTAGATGGCGCATACTACCTATGGGAAAAATTCCACATTTTTCAGGTAGTTTCACTGGCTGTATATTTAATTTAACGTTTGTAAAATTTGCTTCCAGTACATGTACATTAAATTTAATGCATTTCCTTTTTACAGTGAAGTTTATGAATAGTTATCATCCCAGTATAAATATTTTCAAATATGTTTACTATAATTTCTAATATAACGTTAATATATTTGTTCTTAGTCATATAATGATAGGTAAAAAATGAATAGATAAAATTATATTCATTTATATTTACCAAGATTAAAAATTTTAAGAGTAGCATTATAGAACAAAGTTCGCTTGTCACACCATTTTTATAATTCTGTAAATATTTTATTTTTTCTTATCTCTGTACAGTGAAAATTAAATTTTTAGCATGAAATCACGCACAACTCCTGGCAATAGGCCCAATGAAACTTATAGATATAAAACTGTTGTTGAAATTCAAGTAGAAATGGTAAACCAGCGTTATCACATCGTTGATGTTGCAGAAACAGGTATAGTTTTAATTTAATATAATGATCACAATGATGTATCTAAGGTCAAAGTTAACTTTTAATGCATACGTTGAAACTCGGCTTTAAGATACTTACTTAAGTCTTAAACTCCGAAGAAAAAGGTAGTCCTGTGGTCGAGTGTCTTAAAGCTATGAAGTTTTAAGATTTACCTTTAGTAGATATTTCTATTTTTACAATCTAATTCACAAAAAAGGTCTAATTTTAATCTCGATTTAGTTACCATGGAAGTAAGAACTTCTTGCATGAGTACTAGAATACAAAGGCAATGAAAATTCAGACCATCTTGTAAGACAAAGGTTTGCTACCATATTTATTGGACGGGCGAGAACTAGTATTTGTCTTCACTCGTGCGTATGTACACATGTCTTATTACCTCAGAATAGCTACACCGATGTCGGTAATTTTTTCTGCGATATATTTTCGAAGTTTCTACGATGATTCCGTATAAGTTAGGCTGAATTAAATTCAGTAAACCAAGATGACACAGTAGTGCAGATTAAAAAAATGTTTTATTTAAGTTCCTCCAACATTGACATAAGAGGTTTTCGGGGTCATAGATTATGAATGTAAAATAAATATTTTAAATTAACTATGGCCGAAAAAAAATTAGCATTTCTCGAATTTGCCGAAAATTGGAATTAGGGGATTTTTGAGTACGTATTAAGAGTTTAAAACCATTTTCTCAAAAGTTCGATGGATCCCAGTTAGCGACCAAACTCTTATACTTTTTTTTTGTTAAAATACGTTCTACAAGATGTCCGGAAAAATGTGAGAAATCTCCCGGATATGAAAAAAAAAACCTGAAAAGTATACTACAAGTTCATATAAACTTGTTTCGTAGAGGAGATATGAGCTCTCAAAGAGCTGCAATGGAATCAAGTTTTTTACACATAACTATTGAACCACCAAGTATATTTCAATTTTTTTCATATGATGTATACGAAGTAAGACTCTTCAAATTAATATCGAAGAAAATGTTCCGAATTACTCACAGCTGCAGGAATGAACTAGCTGTGACGCTTATGACCCCTTTTTTACACCCTGTGTGATAAAAATTTTAGACAACGTGTTTACATACCTTTAACTATTGACTAAAAATTAAGTACTCTTCATTTATGTCGCTAATCCTGACCGTTTCCAAAAAACTTCATTTAATTTACATCATATTGGCGTATTTCCATAAAAAAATACATCTTTGTTCCTATCAAATGTTCAAACTTCAAAATTATAATAAAAAAAAATTAGATCCAAAATTAGAGTTTACTTCTTTAGTTACAAACGTCTAATTTTAATAAGCGTTTATTTTATCTGTACCAAAAACAAAGTATTGTTGTTGCAAACGTTGCTAGGTACGAAATAAATAAATATCCTGCATTTTAGAACTTGTCAACTTTCACATCGCTGACATATAGATTCTATACTTGGATGTTAATTTACTGATTTTTGGATTTCGTGGTGAAATTAATTGTGAAATAATTCGAAATATGGAATACATGTTTATTGATTATGCCGATATGCATCTGATGTATGGTCTTGTATCTTGAAATACTTTGGAAGCCAGGAGATTATATCACGACAGATATCCTAATCGTTCTTTTCCAGATCAGAAAACATTTCAACGAGTTGACCAATGTCTAAGGGAGAATGGTAGGCGATTCCATTTAATATAGTAATATTATTAAATTTTTTCATAATTTTAGGAAATTTTGGGAAAAGAAGTGCTGATGGTGGTCGAGAAAGAACAGTACGTACGTCACAATTAGAGGAAAATATTTTAAATGCTGTAGATGATAATCCTTCAACGAGCACTCGAAAATTATCAGCGCGGTTTAATACATCGAAAATAATAGTATATAAAGTTCTTCAAGAACAGCTGTTATATCCATATCACTTAAAAAAAGTGCATGAACTGAAACCTGAAGATTTTTCCCCGTAGAATGTAGTTTGCAAACTGACTATTGGGTCAATAACGAACTAATCTAAACTTCAGTAGCACTATTCTCTTCACGAATGAAGCAGGTTTTACCAAAAATGGTATCATAAATTTACACAACTCACATGTATGGGCTGATGAAAATCCTAATGCAGGAATCATTGGCAATTTTTTTTTGGATTGGACCATTCGTCTTGGTGTTTCTCCAGAACGCTTTTCACGATTTAGCAGAGCACTTACCACTTGAAACCGGCCAAAACATGAACTACATGCACGATGGAGCACCACCTCATTTCAGCGTTGCTGTTCAGGAGTACCTATTACCTGGCTGATCAAGGAGGACCTATTGCCTGGCCTCCTCGATCTCCCGACCTAACGCCGTTGGATTTTTACTTATGGAGACACCTCAAAACCTTTGTGTATTCCACTCCGGATGATAGTAGGAAGGAACTTCCACGGAGAATCACGTTTCATTGTGATCAAATAAGGAACAATGCTGACTTAATATGGCGGGTACAGCAGTCCTCAATTCGTCGTGTCCGCGAGTGTATTAGACTTCACGGAGCCCATGCTGAACCCTCTTATGAAGTTTCTAACTAAGCTGTTAGTTTAACTTTTTATTGAAATTATGGTGACAGGGAAAAATTCTTCTTTTTCGTATTCAACAGAAGTTAGGGACTAACAGTGTAAATAAAATGACGTTTTTCAAAAATGGTTAGGACTAGACATGAATAAAGAGTAATTATTTTTTAGTCGGTAGTTAAAGGTATGTATAAAACTTTGTCCAAAGTTTTTATCATACAAAGGGCAAAAAAAATGGGATCATAAGTGTCACAGCTAGTCCGTCCCTGCAGCTGTGAGTAATTTACAATACAATTTAAATATACCTGTTGGTTCAACAATTATGTGTAAAAATTTTGATCCCATTCCAGCTCTTTGGGAGTCCATATCTCCGAAGAGGAGGCCTATAGCAAAAAAGTTAACATGAACTTGTAGTATTCTTTTTACAAGTTTTTTTCATATCCGGAAGATTTCCCACATTTCCCTGGACACTCTGTATGTTTGCAATTTAGAAAATATTATAAGGGACATTACACTTATTGATAGTTATAAAAACAACATATGGATATCCAGATCACATTAATTGAAAATTGGAAAATAAAGTAAAAAATTGTCTTCAATACAGCTACAGTAATGAAACAATCACAAGTAAAGTAATTTAAAATAACAAACAACAGAATATATTATGTAATCTTATGTATTTATATTATAGGAAGTAGTTTTAGGTATATTTTCTCTCGACAGATTGTAGAATTACTTTTTAGTTTTTTGGTGCTTTTTTGAACGATACTTAAACAAATAAAAACAATTTATTATAAATTCTATCCTATTTTATACAATATTCTAATGGACAACAAAAGGTTTACCACATTATATAAAAATAACAAACAATATTTTTGTACCTCTTTTAGTTTCTATTAATTACAATACAATAATTATAAAATGTTTTTGGGACACTGTTTCAAATATTTTATGAGATATTACTCGCAATTTCCGCACCAACTTATAAACAAAACTCTTGACGTTTTGCGTCATCTCCTTGAAAACTACGATGATAAATCGATTTCAATGTCAGTATTTTATTTCCTGGCTTTTTGACATTTTAAAGTACACGTTACTTTTTCTTTAGTATTAGAACTTTTACTAAAAGACAGCAAAATTAATAGAGTTTATGTTTTCCTTAAATTTTGACTGAGTTAGTCCGGTTAAATTATAAACGGCATTTCCTGATAGGTGCAAAACTTTTCAGTAATCACTACAGAGTGTAAAATAACGTATCCGCCTCGTCTGTCTGTCTGTGCACGATTTATACATTAATCACTGAATGAATTTTATATCTATTTTGTGCTAAAAACACTTATGGAATGTACAATTAGATAAAAAAGGTGACAATATAAAATGAGACTTGGATAAATAATGTGACAGCATAATTCTTGGTAACGAAAATTTAATTGTGGGTTTTCATTGCCATAGTAATAATTGAAAATGATATGAGTCATTCCTTTCGCTCTGGATATATACTTCAGTGTTTCCTTCCGTAAAAGAAACACATTATTATACAACTTCCTAGAATTAGCACTCCAAAAGCAAAGACCATACCCCAAGTGAGATTAGATGAGGACAAAATATGAATTTCTCAAAACTATTGTTTTAAGCTGGAAGCTTATAACGTCTAAATGTCCTTATGTGACCCTTGAACTTTAACCGATTATCCAAATGACGACCAAGAAACTTATTTATTTACTTCAAAAATTTTTAGTAAAGTATTTTCAATAAAAATGTCATTTAGACTAAATATAAATTGCATAAAATATGTTTTATTTACATTAAGACTGCATTCATTTGGGTCACATCAAATTTTAATCATCTGTTAATGCTCCATTGTAATCTGATTCATGTCAATTTAAAATCTCTCATCGTAAACTTAGTTGTTTTTGCAAGCAAACGTTTTATTAGAGACAACTTTTACTAAGGGTGTTATTCATACTACAGGCTACAGGCACAGCCAACGACTGCATACAACAGGTTAGACTTATAACAGGACAACTAACCGGTTACGGTAGTTTAAGCAACCATCTACATGCACTAAGCATCTATAATGAAAAATCAATATGTAGACTATGTGACAAAAAGGATAAAATAGCCCCACACATTATCTTTGAATCCGAGGCTTTCACCTACTGAGATATCTTCAAGGATCGAGTATTTCAGAAGACTTATACCTTGAGGACAAATTAGTGAATAATCTGCTTAAGCTGATTAAGACAACCAACCTGTTTACATAGAACAGAATGAACGACACAATAAGTCACTAGGATGCAATTTAAGGGCTCTTCAGTTCTAGCCTATTAAATCATTCAATCAATTAATTAAAGACTACTTTTGGTATCTTTAAAAATTTGGTCCTTCTATTCTTTTGACTACCAAATTGGCAGACATTTTGTACATAAAATGCAAAAATTGCTTGTGTGTGCATATAACTGGAAAGCTGCTGAATGGATTATTTTTTCAGTTACTTACTGTTCATTTCGAGAAATATTTTCTTGTATGAACCTTATAGTGTGACAAAATGGGACCTAGAAGCCGCAGATGTTTTTAGGTTAGAATTTATAAATATTTAATGTGGAAAAAAATATTATAAATTTGTATAAATGCAGTAATCCTTTTGAATTCTTTTAGCACTGCACTTGCAAAGTTAAAATGATAAGCAAGACATATGAGATGGTGTAAGTTGGAGAAAAGTTTATATTTTCCAATAGATTTAAATGTGACAGAGTTGCAAGTTTTCTCTATTTTTTCTGATATTACTAAAAATGTCAAATATTAATTTTCAAAAATTTAAATTTAATATAGAAATGTTGTATATAGGAAGTTTTTAATATGCTTTACTAAAAGCGCTGCTGCACAAATGTTTATGTATAATGTTTTATTCTCAAAGTGATGTCACATGAGCGTTATTCTTTACTTTTGAGTTCAGAATATAATCACATATGATGCTTGACATTAATGGTGTGTTATAAATTTCATCTGTTTCTCATGGTGCTCTTATGTAAAATGACTTAAAGATTTTTAGTGTGATATCGCGCACATATTTAATGCACTGCATGAGAGAAAGTTCTTTTTTAATATTTGGCTGGTTTTTCTCACCATTCTGATGCCAGTCATCATATAAATTTAAATTCTTTCCCCAGATATCTTTTTGTAAATATATTTTGTCATTATTCGCATGAAATAAGCATTAATATTGGGAAGGACAGATGTTAAAATAATAATAAATAAAACAGATGTAAGAATAATAATAAAAAAGTAGATATTTCAAACTACTTAGATTTAAAAAAGTTCTAGCATAACATTCGAAATGATACTTATTTAGAATATGCTATAACACACATCAGTAAATAAAACTAATCACTAAATAAGCCGACAAGAAGTCATATCACTTGAATGCAATACTTCACATGGAATATAAAAAAAACATATTTAAAAGTTATGTTTTTGTTGGAAATTCATTCCATTAATATCCATTAGACTTACTTATATTTCAATATTTTAATATTTTTATGGCGACAAGCAATTCTTTGAAGTGCCGCTGTAGGCATCGCAGATCGAGGTACCAACCAATTCCTTTCTTTAACAAAATAAACTTATCAATTTTTCTAAGCACACTAGGGCCGGGCAATATCTCCAAGTATATCGATATTATCTATCCATACGTATTAAATAAATCAATATTCATACGCCGATAGATTGTTATAAAATATTGATATTGTGATAGAATTTGATCGTAGACTCCTACAAATGAATTATTATGGTACCGTAGGGTTGTTTGACCCACAATTTACTGCTGTCGCATATTAGTTAGTAGCTATTCTAAAAACCTGTAAATAAATATCACACTAGTAAAGCGGCTCTAAAAGTCTGGTTCCTCTTGGCTCTTGCAGTTTTAGTATTAAAACTATAGATTATTTAGTGCTTAACATTACCAGAACTCAAGACTTCAGGACTCGAATAAGGCTGCTATCTAGCTGGTCAGATCTCGCCTCTTGGTATCCGCGAGTTTAATTGCGTGAAGATTTTTATAAAATAAAGCAAAGCAAGTTTCTCAAAACACTTAAATCTATTAACAACACAAATAGAAAACGAAGTTATTTATAATGCGAAACTTATAATTAATAATGCTTAACAATTCCAAATTAATGGCTCTTGTTGGTCAATTTATTATTAAATAAAATGCAAAAAAACTCAATTTTGAAATTATGCGTATAAATAGCTTTCTAAAATAAAAATTAAGAAAAGAATAAAAGCACAAAAATAGCTATTTAAATTGTTTAAACAGACGGCACTAAAGGCGGCCTTTTACAAAGTGAAATAAAAACATATTTTTTCGTTAACTTTACCTAAGTTAAATAATAAAACAAAAATAAAAAAAACTTCTTTTAACTCCCCGGAATTTACACGTCGGGTACTTTTTCCTAGCAGATTTCACAACCTACCGCCTCTAATGAATCTCAGATCGTAACTGAAATTTTATTTCTACAAGAGCACCCTCGAGCTTGACTCCCCGTGCCTGTTCCCGTTAGTACCTATTTCAATCGTACACCCTGTAGGGGGGAATTTCATTCCCGAAAGCTTCGGTCCTCTAGTTCATGGAGGGTGTCAACCATTATATGCCGGTTATTGAGTTCCCGAATTGATCTAGATCGGAGCAACTTAATCTTATTTTTTATACAAAAAGAGTTAATATAACTATTTTATGTATTTCTATAACTAAACGAATAACATAGCATTTGTAAAAAAAGTGCTCTTTTATTAATTTTTCTGAGACATGAATCGTTCCTTCTTGCAATCAGGAAAAACATTCGCTTTACGAATTCTTTGTACTTGTTTAAACAAATATATCACATTATAGTGATTTTGTGTGATTATTCTTTAGTTTCCTAGTAATAAAAAAATATTTTATTAGTTTTATACATTTTATTAGTATTTGCAAATACCCCATGTTTAGACTATCCTCAGTACTTACCCCTTCGGTTTTAATTAAATAACCAGGGTAGAATCTTTTCGAGAGATTTATTTATAAATAGTAAAAGAGGGTACGATCTTTTTAGTTTATGTCGTCATAAATTTTCTGGGTTTATCATCCAATTTTTTAGTAAAAATTTTAAAATTTGGCTTTCTTCCAACTTTGTTGACTGGCAGTCGAAATCATGGTTTCTATTAAATCCTCGTAGATATTTTCTCCAGAATAAGGATCAATAGTACTTTGATCCTTTATTTTCGTTAATAATTACTTTGTCGCCTTCAGATCGTCTAAGCAGAACGATCTTGGTTCTCTTACACTAGTCTCTGACTCAGAGCATGAAACCACTAGTTGTTTCTTTCAGAATTCTTCAGTCCTTCTTAACTCTTTTCCAACTCTTGCCTATAACTCCCTAATCCACATGCCTCCACACTTCTACTCTTTTTTTGATCATCCTGGCCGTCAGGAACAAACATTCTTATTGCAATCGTCATGGGCCGACGTATTCAATAAGACATACTTTGGGTTATTATATTTCTTGACTATTTTCTTGAATATTTAACCTCTGTTACTACTAATTCCTCTATATGTCTGGATATAGCCTCGTTTAAACTCCGTTATGTACTTACACAGCTATATCACCCCAGATATTTTTTAATATCTAGATATAGCATACAAACTGCACCTTACTTCGCTTCAAGTGTCTTTCACACGACAATCATGCCTCCATCATTCTAAACTCTAAAGAAGACTAATCGACACAGAGCCGCCTTAAAATTCCCTTAATATACTTTCGTTCTTCCCTTGGTCCTTTTATCTTGCTAACTCTCAAAAAAAAATAATGCGGTGTTAACCGGAACTCTAATACTAATTACGTATCACAAATAAACCCCTCAAAAAAAATTAACACGATATAAATCAATAATCACTCTATCTTTTATCTAATGTTACACACACCTAAAACAATAAAAAAAAATTTTTTTAGCTGTTACCTCGATAACAGCAAAATATTATAACCTTATCCCTTTTAAGTTATCTTTTATTCCTCATTGCATCTCTTGAGATTTTTACGATTTTGTTTGTAGTTCCTCTGATATAAGGAACAAAACCTTTAGAGCTCTTCTATAGGCTTTCGCAATTTTGCGAGGTCAATCGTTTGTTTTTTAGAGCCTTGTCAATGTGTTCATTTTTGTAAACATTTTTTGCTTGCGCGTCTTGCAGTATATCCATTTATTTGTGGTAATTTTCTTAATCTGTGAAGGACTGAGATCAAAATGCAAGTGATTTCACTACGGAAAATAATTAGGCGGTGTGATGATATGAATCGGCATTGAGGTATGTGTTGGAGTGAGTAAGTTTTCTGTAGACAGTGTGTGAAAGCAAGCAATTTTCTTTTCTTTTTAGTAGGACAACTAGAAAAAATATTTTTCTTTCCTGTTCTATTTCTATGGTGAATTTGATTTTTTGGTGTATATTATTTATGTGACTTAAGAAATTTTTGAGATTTTCTTATCCTTGTTGCCAGATAACAAATGTATGCCACAATCGTGATTTGTGTGAGGAAATCTCTAAAGCTATTGATTTGAAGTTTTCCATAAATAAATTAGCGAGTGCCGGGGATAGCGACGATCCAAAGGGCTCCCTCAACTTGTTTATATCGCTGGCCTTCATAAAATAGATATGATCGAGGCAGTGTTTAGCTAATTCGGCGATATATTTTGTCAGATTATATTTGTTTTGAAATACAGAAAGAGTTTTTTTGGCTGGTATTAGCGTGAAAAGTGATGTTACGACGAAACTAAGCAGAAAAGCTTTTTCTTGTAAACGTATGTTTTTATTATTTCGCAAAAATGTTGCGAGATTTTAACGTAGGAGACGGATTTTTCGACGAAGGGTAGGAAAATGATGGCTAGATGTCTTGCTAGGGTTTGAGTTGGGGAGCCAACACAGCTTACTATTGGTCTCAAAGTTTAGGACATATCGATGAATTTTCCCTTGGCGTGATCTTCTTCTTTATTCTTCTTTAAGTGGAGATGTTTTGAAAAATGCTTTTATGGTCTTCTTTTCATGATAGTCCGTTTTTTTTAGGACCACTGTCGAATTTCCTTTGTCAGCTGGAATTATTACGATAGAGGTATCTTTGCGCAGGTCTTGCAGGGCTCGATATTGTTCTTCATACTCTTTGAGCAAAACGGCTTAAATTTGTTGGCAGATAGTTTCTGCTGTGTAGTTGTTTAAGTTGGGTAGAGCTGTTTCAACTAACCATATTATGTTATCGGTTAAAACCTTTGGTTAAAACCCTTTTTGCAGCTGGCGTCAAAACTGTCAGATAAGTTGTGTACGACTTCGGGCACCTCCGTTGGCTGTTTCTTTAACGATGTTTTTGGTGAATCCTTTAGTAAGATAATTTTTTTCTGTCCGCCTGTTCTTATTGAGGCAATAATTTTATTTGCTTATGATCGCCAAATACAGAGATCTGAGGGTATAAATACGGAGTCAGTCGAAAAAGAGTGGCATCTGGACGATGCCTATAATTTTGTCAACAATAGGAGTAGGACTGAAGAGTTTTCTGGTTAATATCAAGAGATTGAGTCTTAACTTACATCTGTATAAAGCTATGCAGAAGGCTTAGGATCGCTTGAACTATCCGAAAGTTTGTGGGAAATGCAGAGGACCTTAACAAGATGGAAAGGCCCCCAGATAGCTCCATTCCTACGATATCCAGGCATATCTGGAATGAATAAGTTTCCCTGAAGAAAGTACGAAAGTCGGTCGGTTTATAGGATAATATTAGTTCATTTCTACAGTTGAAAAGTACAAATATTACAAGAATTGAAGATATTGTCAAAATGTGTGATACATAAAAACACATAAAATAAAATCAAATATAAAATTTTAAACAAGTTAAAAATCAAAAGTAACATATATATATATATATATATATATATATATATATATATATATATATATATATATATATATATAAATATATATGTATATATAACCTTAATATTAATAAATAAATTTATTTGCTTAAGTTAGTCTATACATTTCGAAAACCCTGTCAAGGTAATGAGATGATAAATTTGAAGTGTAGGCAGCTGGTTACAAATCATTGTACAAGGGTCATGAAAATATTTTATAAACAAAGAAATAAATCAATTATTGTGATGAAAATTGAAAAGTCACTTTTTTTCTGAAACGGGTACTACCTGATAATCCATTTAAACCTTAAACGATAAAAACAATTGATAGTCACGCAACTTTTGTTCCTTTACGAAGGCAAGTTGAAAAGTTCTCGGACTGACAATGAAAGACTGTGATTTTTAGTTAGAAAAAGATTTTATTTTTCTACATAATCTCCCTTGACTTCAACACACTTGGTCCAGAGTTTCTTCAACATCAGTATTCTTTCCCGGAAGTGAGAGTCTGGAGGGTTGGTAAAATATTCATCGACGGCCCTCTCAAGTTCTTTATTGGACGCGAAGCGCTTTCCAGAAACAAATTTCTTCAGGTGTGGGAAGAGATGGAAGTCTGAGGGTGCTAAATCAGGAGAATAGGAGGAATGGCCGAGCAAATCTTACCTCAAATTCCGCAGCTTTCCAATTCCCAACACACTTTTGTGAGCGGACGCGTTGTCCTGATGAAAGATGATTTTTTCTTCGTGAAGCCAGGCTTCTTCTCGCGAATTTTGACATCCAGCAAATCAAAAAAGTTAGAAAAATATTCACCTGTAATTGTTTTACATTTTTCAAGGTAATCAATTAACAGGATCCCTTTGAAATCCCAAAACACACTGGCCATGACCTTTCCGGTAGATGCGATCGATTGTGCTTTCTTTGGTGCTTCTACCCACTGCTTCGACTGCTGCGTATTTTCTGGCGTGTAGTGGTGGACCCATGTCTCTTTCATGGTAACAAATCTGCGCACAAAGTCGGTCGGATCTCTTTTGAATCGGTTCAAACTTTGCTGCGAATGTCATTTGCGCATGTGGTTTTTATCGGCATTTAGCAAATGCGGCATCCACTTTTCGCAGAGCTTTCGTATTCCTAATTCTTCGTGCAAGATATTTCGCCCCCTTTTATCCAATATGCGTACGGCTTCAGCTATCTCACACACCTTTACTCGCCTATCGTTCAACACGATTTTGTGTACCTTTTCGATAGTTTCTGGTGTGGTTGCAGGACTCCTTGAACTTCCATAACAAAGAGCCCCATATGATATTTAATCATTTTAAAAGAACATGGCCTTGCTCAGCGCATTCATCAAAACTTACGTCTATGAAATAATGTGACAATTGTAAGCAATTTTAGAGGCTTATATTTCGCAGCTAAATAAAAATGTTTTGTGAATATTTAATTGAATTTTTAACGACATATTCATTGGTAACCTATTCGATCCAATAAACAAAAAAAAAAGAAATTAAGCTAATTTGCTTTAATATCTCATAAATAAGTTCGACGTAACTTACACGTGGTAATTTACATTGCATGTATTTAGTAAGAGCTATGTTACCAATTTTTTTTTAGGTTTTTGAAATTTACCGTGAAAAGTTATAGCGGGGAGAAATTTAAAAAGTCACTATAGCGGCTTGTATTTCACAAATGAAGCAATATAAAAAAAATGGATTAAAAAACGTTTCTTTTTTGGGTTTTTAAAGAGTCCACTAGATGGGGTGAACGAATTAAAAAAATTTTCATTCCTATTTTTTTACAAGGGGGTGCACTACTTTTTTTTTCTGAAATTTTGCCTTAGATCCGTTCTAAGGTTACTGAAATGCATGCGCCTGCAAAATTTTATTTCAAAAGATTAGAAACTGACGAAGTTATAAGCCTATGGCAAACAGACGAACGGACGGACAGATGAATGAGTTGAATTCTCTAAAATGAAACGAAACTTAATACCGAGCCCGGCACTAACTGAAAAACAATATTATTTACAAATCTTGCTCCAAGTGTTCGCCATTATTTTTATTGCATTTTTGTGTTCTTAGTGTCAACTGTTTTACTTTACTTGATAAAAATTCGGGCATTAAATCTCTAAAAGCCAAAGATATTTTTTGTCGGAACTCATAAAAATAGTCACGGCGAACAGGGATGCTAACTTACATGACCATTGGTTCCGATCTACTTATCGGGAAAATTTGTTCTAATTGTGATGTATCTTCATTTGGAATTGAGAAAATTTTAAAGTGTAATTATACTAAAAAAAAGATCTGGCTAGATATGATAAGAAATACCTTAGTGTAAGCAGGGAACTGAACGCGATTTACAAAAAGAAACCAAAGCTGCATATTCGTAATAAAAATGATTTAAAAATCTTAAACACCGAGAGATAAGTTTAAGATACCGTGGCAAAATGAAAAAAAAAATATTAAAAATTCAGATTTTGGAAATGGAATAAAAATTAATCAGGCATTGAAATAGCAGAAAGATTTATTACAAAATTTGCATTAGCTAATAATGATAAACTTTTGAACTTGCAATTTATTTATGAAAATGATCCTTTGCAAGAATTTTTTTATCTCCTATATGCAAAAATGATATTGTGTGTATTTCTAATAATTTTCTAAAAAAAAAGGATTTTGTAGCAGAAATCTTTGCATATTGAGTAAACTTAGCCATCAGAAACCGGATTTTCCCAGATACTTTTAATGTAGTAACCATTATTCTTCTATATAAGAAGGGTGATGTTAATAGCTGCTACACTGGTTTTTAAAAAAGAGCGCAATACCTCACAATAAAGGGCAAAAAACAAATGTTGATTTATTGCATCAAATTACTAGAGTATAGTGGAAAGTTAGTAGCAAAACCAGCGAGAAAAAATGCCGAGCTAACAGCTATGCCGGAAAGTAGGGCGTCATTGCAACGAAGCTAGGCTGAATGCAGAAAACTTTCACGATTTTGTTAGGAACTAGCTTTCAACTCTACTCTTAAAAATTAGTTGTCAACAATAAATAAAAGATTCAAACGCAAGTAGCATGTGGGCCAAATAAAACTCGATGGAGGTAATTATGATAAAAATCTTTAATTAAAATTTAAAAGGTGGAGTTGTTAGGATAGGGTCACAAAAAAAAGAAATAAATTCAAACCCAATAATATCCAATACCGCCTACTGGCCTAAAACAAACCCGTTCATTCTATGATCACATATTTATACTTATCGTGGAACGACTAATACCAATTAAGAATAAGTTCTTTAAATAAATATATAAAAGTAAGAGTACTTAAGAGTAAATAATACGATAAAATGCACATGCACTAGCACGACTCCAGGTATTTACAAAAAAGTAACCGGGTGAAAGCATAACAAAAGGTTCATTAAACAAAATAGTTGCTTACAAAAAGCGATGATATAAACAGAAAATATTTAGGGTCTGAGCTCACTGAATGCATGGTTCTTTAACATTAAATAAATTCCCTTAGATCTGGCTAAAATGAAACACAGTTTTAATTAACTTCAACGCAAAAAGAATAGAATACATAAACTAATTTAATAGGTCAGTACCTAAATATTGTAGTGCAACACAAAAAAAATTGCTGAGGCCAAACTGAAAGTTAACGTGGCCATGAACATATCACGATGCTAAATAACTCTACACTTACCAATAACAAACCCAGAATGGAGCCCTGAAATTGCATACAGTACAAAATACTTCCGTATTACTAGTAATAAATTAATTTAACTGAAAATTGGGAACATCGTGATACATCCAGGAGGCAAATACATAGCAAAATATAGTGTAAACTACAATTTATAACAAAAGTACTCTCAAAATTAACTTTTACTGATAAGAAAAGGGAAAAATTAGGCACTGCAAAGGAATAGCTCTTAGAAACTAAGAAAATTACAAAATATATCTTAATAATATTGCCAGTGTGGTGGGTTTTAGGTCTAAATGAGGCTTTGAATCGCAGACCATGGTTGCTTTTAATTTGTGTTCTAATTTTACTCGGTCAAAATCAATTTTGAGCTGAAATCTTTCAAAAATTCGACATCCATGCACGATTGTTTAATGAATAGTAATTTAATATTCCTTACCTGATTTCTTGGGGCCTTAACGGGTTTTTCTTAAAAACGAACTCAAGACTGACGAAATCCCTGTTTCCAGGATTTAACTCGGTAAAACAGCCAAAAAAAAACAGCCAAGCAGGCAAAAAATACACAAACCAAACAACTCTTCACTGATACTGGGACAATCTAAATAACATTCCAATCCCAAGTCCGACAATATGCTGCAAATCCAGCGAGATAGAAGTCTTCAGTCTTCTTTAGTCAATTTTAACAGGAAAAAGTGAAAATGAAGGCAAAATGGAAGCTCCAAGGTTGCGCGACACGCTACCTTCTTCTCTCTCAAGTGGCAAAGGAAATTTCTAAGGGGTACCAACTTAACAGAAATAGCAACAGTCCAAAATCGATCTGGAGCGACTCGGAAGAACAAGAATGGGTTGAAACAGATTTTGCTAATCAATTATTCGTTGAAATTTTCTGTTCTAAATCAAGTAGGCATTCATTATTTAATTTTATTTTTAAATTAAGAAATATGCACTAGACCTTTACACCATGCCTATAACTTGAATTTAAACTTTAAAACAACAACAGGTCTTGAATATGACCAATAAGAAAGTACCATTTGTTCTCTATAAAAAGCTTAAACCTCAATCTTATCTTGTTAAATTAATTCGTATTTATTTCCTTTTTAATGTAAACAACTTTCTTAAACGATAAATCCTAATATTATAAAACCACACAAGACGAAATATTTCAGAAATGTTTTCGAAACGTTGAATGCAAGGATCTTAGCGTTTCAGAAAGGTTGTATTGAAACGTTTTAGAAATGACGATATGACACAAAAATAAATGTTTCTGAAAGGATTCCAAAAAAGTTACGAAAATATTGCATGAAAGCTTAATGAAATATTATATTAAACGTTTCCTGAAATATTTATGGAAGATTTAAGAAAAATTTTACCTAACTTTAATGCGAGCTACTTAGTACTTCTGGAAAAGTTGACGCAAGTTTTTAGGAATGTTTCCAGAAACCTTTCATAAAATGTTTCAAAAGCTTTTAAAAAATCTTTGAGTGAGGTAGTCATTTGTACACTGAATATTTCGTGAAATATTTCTTAAATGTTTCATCAATTTAAAAGGAAAGATTTCGCGAAATATTTTTGAACCATTCTATATATTTGAAGTTTATATTTAGAAGAAACCGACTGAAAAAGACTTATAAGAACAGGCGTGCTTTGTTCTAGTTAGAAATTAAAAGTACCACTTCACATTTTAAAAAATTTCAAGAAACTACTAGAAAAAGGTAGAAACTTTTCCCATTGCTAATGTACCTCCATCTGTAGACCGGTTTCGAACTCACTGATTCTTGTCAGTATAAAACAGCCAAGTACACCGCACCATAAGAAAAGTGAATAATTTAAACAACTTATATTAAACTCAACTGAAAGATCAATATAAACTGCACCATCTCTCGGAATTTCATGCAGTCTGAATAGAAAAATCTCTTGCGAGATCTATTTAAATAGCAAATGAAAAATAGAAATATTTCTGAAAATGTTAATGATATGTTTCGTGGAACTTTTCTTGAAACGTTTATGGAATTATTTGGAAATCTTTTTTGCTGCCTATTTATCGCATTCATAAAGGCAGCTGAGAAACATTGCGAAAATATTTCGAAAAGTTTTCTTGAAAGCTTTCAGAAGATGATTTATATGGATTTTCAGAAATCGATTCATGTAATGTTTCTTAAATATTTCCGAAACATATATTGACTTGTTTTTAAATTCATTATGAAAGTTTTCAATAAATATTTCGCAAAAATTTTATAAAGAGTTTTGATAAAAATTTCACTGAAAACTTTCATGAAAGTGTTTAATCGACATTATTGAAATGTTTACGAAATATTTTTGAAAATTTTCATAGAAACGTTTTAGTGAAATCTTCTTAGAAACATTTCGTTGTATGTGGGTATATGTGGCTATAAAATCTGAAAATATTGATCTAAAAAGTAAAGCTAAATCTGCATATTTTTATTTTCAAATAATTCATTTAATATTATACAAGAATATATTATATCCAGTTTCTCTTAATCGCCTCAGATGCTATTAAGAGCAATTTGTCTTTTTGTATCTGATTCATATTCTTTAACATGTAAACTACAGTGCCAATTATGTCAGCCTTTTCTTCAGCATTCTTTGGAGCTTGCTCCTTAGTAGCGCAAATCATTAAAGCAAAACAAATAGCATGACCGACTTCTGACTCAACGGCAGAGTTGCGTACCTCTTCCAGATATTCTGTGTAGCTCAACTCCAAATCGACCTTGCATGTTCGTAAAACAGATGTAAATTCTTCGTAGTAAAATCTACAATAAAATAAATCTTTATTTTAGAATATTATTTAATAAATTGCGCTATTTTTAATGCTAAAAAATAATCAAATTTCAATATTTTAGGTGTCAAGAGTGATTGATACTAATTTAGAAAAAGCGTCGATAAACGTTTAAAAATGACCTTAGGAGATCTACCAAGAGTGCACTTTCCAGGCTCAAATCAATATGAGGACTAATTTGAAAACGACAGAAATTCCCACAAACACATCATGACTACAAGTTAGCTCAAACGATATTCACATATGAAAGCATAAAATGGTCGATGGAAATTTTTGCCATTTTTAGGTCACCTAGTAATGATGGTATATTTCCAGACTTCTACCGTTGCCGAAAAGGAATTAAAATTGGTGCTGCAAAGCACATTTATTGAATCTTAAAGACAGATCCTTGGAATGAGGTGTGCCAAGTAACATATAACTGGATCTTAAGCACGACTTACTATGGAGCTTCCCTCCTTAGGAAGGGAAAAACTGCCAATCAAGGTGGAACTGTTGACACGATGTTGCCACTTGTAAGACTATATTCATAAAATTGGTGACCTTGATGACCTGATTTTCAGATGGTGTCTGGAGGAGGACAAAACTGTTGACTTTGTCCTCAGAGAGTATTCAGCACTCAACGGACTGAGGTAAAGACATTCCTGGGATACAATTTTATTACCTGAAGCTGTTAGGCAAGTTTGATCAGCATTGCTGCAAAGATTCGCAAAGGCGATCGGTTTAGTATAAATTTGCAGCCACGATGGGATATATAGGACCTAATGAGGCCTACGCATCAAAGATCAATATTACCTTCTTTTATCAATTAATTAATTCATTTAGACGTTTTTTGTATGCATCTCTTAGTCATGTTCGCAAGAATTTATTGTCAATCTAAATAATAAGATTTTGTTGAAATTTTAATTTTCCATTAAATAATTAACACCTTAAATTGAACTGATAAATTATTTTTTTTTCTTTTATAACTGATATCCATCAAGGTATGAATATTTTGCTTTCTCATTAAATATTTGTTTCATCAGCAGTCTATATAAAACGTAATAGAAAGCCGTAAGCATGTCAAGAAAAAAATCACAAGCCATTTCTTCCATCGCCAATACCTCTAATATCTTCCCTACAGAATCAAAAACTACAGTATTAGCAGATCGATTCTTCAGAAGTTCATGCAGGAAACAATAAAACAAATCAGTCGATGGAAAGTCTTTTTTTAAGATTGTTTTTGATTATTTTTTCGATATTTTTTTTTCAAAGGAGGATGAAATACTCTGTTTTTTTATACAAAGGAACTTTGTGTAGTAAAAAATTTATTACTTCAGCTTGAGGCGCCAAAATATTAACAATGTATTTCTTTGATAAGAAGAGCGAAAATTCGTCTCCGCCTGCAGGTTTTTATTTTTTATATTTTTAGTTTTATTTATGATTTCTATATTAGTGACAATATGTAAATATATCGATTCTAATCTGTTCTATCATGATGTACCGAAATATCTTCCTGGCAACTAAATACTATTTTTATTTACAAATTAGTTGCTAAACTCACAAATAAATTTAACATTGTTAACCAGTTCTTGCCGATCCTCATAAGGAAGTATTGAACCAATTTATTTTTATCTGTCAAAGAAAATTTTCTACGTCGCTATATCTTTGTTGTTAGCTGGAGACAATGTTTTAGTAAGATGGCCGCTCTTATGCCCCCTTTTTTAATTTTACAATGGTAGATTTCAATAATTTGGTAAAAACTGACATAATAGCATTGAGCACTGAATTAAAATAAGTATGATTAATATTCACTAATTTATAAGATTAAAAATATTTTACGCTATTTCAACATTCTATCCTCTAAAAAAATGATTAAAAAGCCATGTGTAAATTGGAGTAAATTAGAGTTTTTGGAAAAACCATACGATAATGTTGATAAAAGGAAAAAAAGGGAAAACAACGGCTAAGGAACCCATAAGTAATCCATATTTGTTAAGTTATTTAAGACCATTTTACCCCCTAATTCACTAACGTGGTTTAACTTTAAAACTGATCTAAGTTTAATTTACTAAAGGGTTTAAACTGACAAGTGCAGCAATAAGTTACTCAAGTTTAGAACCTTTAAATTAAAAGGACTCAAACACCATAATTCTACACTGCGACTTTTAATTTCAAGGCATAATGATGTATTCATGGTTATTTCATCGTTACAAATCAGTCGAGAATGCATTGTTTAAACGTAGCTAAAAAAAATTAAAATCCCTAGACGCGTTCAAGAGTATCGGTAATATTCGAGCTTACAAAAGAGATATATTGGGGTATATTTGGGTAAAAAGGCGTCAAAGCGTGGAGTTGGTTTTTTCTTCGGGACAAACAAACGATGTTTAAAATTGGAAAATTTAGTTCTTCGTCAGTAACATATTCTTCTTGTATGGGAAAATATTAAATACAAAATTTATAGGTTTAAAAAATCTTTAATTCGTGTCTTTATGTGTTAAAATGGATTTGTTATTTATTAAGAACTGAAAAAAAACTAAATTTTTTCAGTGACTAATAAACAATAATATTTTTTCATTAGTTCAATAGTTTATGAGTTATTTTATTTGTTTATCCCAAAGATACAATTTTTAAGTAATTGATGTTTATAATTGGAACTTTTTATTTGATGTAAAATAGGGGACGAATCAATTAAGTACAAAATAATAGCTAAAAAGTGGTTATTAAAAAGGAAAAAGTTTAGATTTACAGCAAAATTTTGCAGGAAAAAAATTAAATTTTCCCACTTTTTACATTGCTTATTTATCCAGAAAAAAGAACAGACTGCATGTCTTGACGCATTTATATCTAAATATGCCCAACTCTCTATAACTCAAACCTCTTCAAGTTCTGTTAATCGGCCTTTTAAGTTTTGAAACAGAATCGCTGGACTATAAAAAGTAAGCATTCTTCTGTAAATATTCTAAATTTTACATACAAATATACACAAAAGAGTAAGTATTTTTTGAAAAAAAAATCGATTCACGGGGTACTTAGAAACAAAGAACATTAAAAATAAAAACACCGAAGTAAATAAAATTTTAACAAAGGCGTTCATATTAACAGATGTGAAGGTGGCAACAAAGAAGAATCAAAAGGAAACTAAATAAAATGAAAACCGAAGAAATATTCAAAAAGAGAAGAAAATAACTATATCTAGGAAAAAGAAACAGCATCCAATATGTTAAAATAAAAAAAAATAAAAGGTTTTTAAAGAAGGCGATTAGAAAACAAAATCGAAAAAGTAATAGAAGAAAATTAAAACATGAAACTAGTAACAACAAAATTCGGTAACATAATAATTAATTATTTAACATAACACAATATTGCCTTGAAGGATGAACAAGGAGAAGAAGCAATAAACCGAGATCAGATAATACAAATCATTGAAAATTACAATAAAAAACTCTATGAATAAAAAAAAGTACCTCCAGAAATGATAGAGAACCACTAAATAAGACAATAGTTAATGAAAATTCAGAGGAAATGTCAGAAGTAACGGAGGAAAAAACAAATGATGCTACATGAGATGAAGGTTAACAAAACTCTGGAAAGCAATGGAGTCATAGATGAATTACTTTTCATTAGCTATCCCAAATATAAGAACTGTTTACCTGTATAATCTTCAAAAGACTTGAAAAATTTAATTGACTAATAGAAGAAGACTCGTTTAGGAAACCTCCTAATTATCCTAACCTTAGTCGAGAGTGTCGTAGAGTATAAATTAACATTGTATATTGTACTCATCGACTATCATAAGGCATTTGATAGTGTTAAAACTTGGATGGTTGACTAAACAACAGCACCATTGATCTAGGTATACTGAAATCGTCAAAACAATTTACAGTAATGCTCATGTGATTCTAAAAATTCAAGGAACAACAAATCCCATATCATTTAAACATGGAGTCAGACGAGGAGTCGCAATAAGTCCTTATTTAATGGCGCGTTAGAAGAAATATTTAAAGAGCTGACGTGGGAAAATTAAAGCTTTAATATAAAGGAACCAAAACTCAGTCATTTGAGTTATGCCGACGATGTGAAGACAATGGCAGACAACTACGAAGATATACAGCAAATAATAATCGAACTCCAATACATTTTCCCTCAGGAAGTTGTGGAGGTGGTCTCATTTCTTATGGGGGTCACATCGCCTCCACAACTACGAAGCTTGACACCTTCGGGGCCCCAGTGATATTGGTTATGTCTTACGATGTCTCATATGTAAACCGTTCTCAGGGGGAAGGTGGTTGTTGAGGAAGTGCCACCGGAGAATAGTGGCTTGGCTTAGCTGGCCGATCAAGTGGCAGGAAACCACAATAAAGACCCTTTAAGTTCGGATGACACCGAAAAAGCCAAAATTGCGTGTTTTGAGGAAAGCCAAACCTCTGTTGTTCGAACCAGGCTCCTCTTGATGTTAGTAGTGCCTCTCCACAGCAAGCGGGCCCTACTGTGGGGAACGTATTAATTTCTCCGCTACTCATGAGAACAAAATGAATTTGGGCACAAACTCAAATAGGGATGATGCACAGTTATCAGTGTGAAAACAGAACTATTGGTTCAAAAAGCTTAGAAAAAACTCTCCAGCAGTTTCATCCACTGTAGTAAATTATAATAGATTATTTACAATAAAAATGAAATCCGCGATCCCTTTAAAGAATTATTACCTTTCTTGATACACAGATCATTACAACTTTACACCTATGATGTAGTACTTAAACTTTAAATGGCGTCATCACTTGCCAAAATTTGGCATATTGTACAGGTGAGGAAATTCTGACTAACCTCGAGGAATAGGGAGTGATTGGTGTATTCAGAATTTCTTCTAAGGACTCAGCTAAACGATCATCAACATTTATTCTGTTCTCCAACACTCATTCTTTACCTGACAAACTCAAAGCAGGATTATCTGGCAGGGTAAGACATCATATACCAAACACCCTTTGTTGCTTTAATAGCAATCATTTTGGTCATCCCGCAAGTAAAAGCAGTTCTCCGATTAGAGGCCCATCCTGTGAAAATTCGGCACGGTCTGATACCCAATGTACATCAAAACTCATCTGTGTAAATTGCCAAGAGGAACATTTCCCCCAATACAAGGGTTGCAAGGTATATAAAAAAGAATTCGGAATACAAAAATACTATGAAGAAAATATCATAGTACGAGCAAAAAAATGTACAATGACTTAATGACTTATATTCCAATTATATTTCACCATACCGTTCAAAAGCAGCAAAGAATACAATCTTCCTCCTTCAGATAGTGTATATATCATCCCAGTATGAACCCCCGCAACCAGACCAATCTGAACCCTCAAACTCTTTTCAAGAACCCAATCTACCCACATCCTTCTTTTTAAACTCTAACCTTGATACCCCTCCCAAACCCTCTCCACCTCCTATCAAACCCACTTCTACTCCGCCTCCCAAATACTACCTCAAACTTTATCCTCAATTTTCTAATTGAGCCAAAATACCTTTCCGACGGCTAGGGCCAATACATTCCTGCTTTCGTATAATCGTCCCTTTACACTTGAGCACAATTTCTCCTTCAATCGTAACAGAGACACTACTCCGTGCCCTGATGATATTAGAGTTTCAATGATTAAACTTCTTCCACTCCCGGGCTTATACACACTTCTTTACATATACAATCAAATCTGGTCAATTAGACTAATACCTCAAGGGTGAAAACACTCTATCATCATTCACAAACCCGGCAAACCGCTCTCATCTCTTGAGTCCCATTTACTTAACCTCTTATTTTGGAAAACTCCTTGAGCGTATGATAAACTTTCGACTATTATGCTACTTAGAAAAAAAAACGAGATGCTAATACCGGAGTAACTTGCATACAGACCTGATATACTATTGACCATCTAGCAAGGACGAGAGACTGAAATCAAAACTCTTATCGACTACGTAAACATCTAACAGCCATTTTCTAGATATCGACTAAGCCTTAGATAATCTTGATAGAAGCAATATCATCAGCTCACTCACTAATCTCAAAATAACAGAAAACATGTCATCATACATTCAAGATTTCCTATATAATAGAACTCTAGCCGTTAAAATTAAAAACTCTATATCTGTCACACACTCCCATAATGGTAAATTCCCCCAAGGCTTTTTCTAAGTTCCACACTTTTTCTTCCAGTTACCAACGATTTCACTAAGCATATCGACTACAAAACTAAAATAAGAATCATTGTTGATGATGTTCTACGATATTACTCATCTGCAGACTCCAGCTGTAGTTTCTCCATCCTTTAATTCTCCCTAAATTTCCTAGCCTAATGGTCCTGCGATAAAACCCTCGCCTTCTCACCTGGAATATCAAGTTTGGTCCATTTTTGCCGCATAAAAAACTGTCCAAAAATTTTCAATCTTCAATACAATAGCAATCCCATACAACACTCAACAAGTAAAAAATTTCTAGATGAACAGTTGATCAGTTACTGAATTTCAAATATCACATTGACAAACCTTAAAACAAATGTACGATTGATCTCAAAATCATCAAAATTTTGGCAGGTACAACATGGAGCTCTGACCGTCACTCCCTCATAAAAATACATCAAACTTGCATACTAAAATTCGGCCATGCCTCCTTTATCTATAGCTCCACTCCTACATCTTATCTAAAAAGAATAAATGCACTAGATAACATAGGTGTTCGGCTAGCTATAGGCGTCTACCATATCAGTTCAATTACTAGCATCATGTGTGAAACTGAAACCTTGCCTATAAGTTCTAGTCAACGATATAGAGACCTCAAGGAAAATCTGAAAATTTCATTGTCTCCCAGCTTTAAAACACATAACAGTGGCTACTCTTTCCTACATTGGAACTTATCCCCAACTATACATGATCTCTCTCACCAAATATTCCTACTGCATAAAACAAAGCATACTAAGAGCAGAATTGAACGCAATATACAGAGCCCATCAATTCGTCTTCGCACAAAAAATGAACATATAGCCAACAAATACATAGTCTCCCGATGAACACCTAGTCATTTTGGTATACAAGGTAACAAACGGACAGACTTCCTTGCTAAGAATCCCCTCAATCCTACCATTGTAGATTATATTTTCTTTACCAAAGACCTCACAAATTTCACCAATAACCTAGTCCAACTTGAATGGGATCTCACTTTAGACGACAACAAATTGCCCAATGTTAAACTCATCTACTTTTACAATTTTTCACTCTTTAACTAGAAAGGAGTCCGTAGCTCTTACGAGATAGCGAATCGGCCATACAGGGCTCACAAATGAATACCTAATAAAAGATCAACCCCTGTGTCCCTCCTGTATCTTCCTATTAACCATTAAACACATCCTTTTCTACTGCCATAACTGTCAAACCCAACGTAACAAGTACAACATCATGGGCAATCCAGTGGACATACTCTCGATACAGAATATCAGTAACGTCATTTTCTTTTTAAAAGATACCCAACTACTCAGTAAAATTAGATAAAATTTAGGAAAAAATAGAATAAAACTGAACTAATTGGAACTGATAAACTAAAAACTCATCTTCAGTTAGGCGCTAAAAGACTTAAATGGTTGATGCATCATAACTCATATATATATATATATATATATATATATATATATATATATATATATATATATATATATACATATATATATATATATATATATATATATATATATATATATATATATATATATATATATATATATATATATATAAAGATTTAGAAACAGAACAGCAAAATGTCAAGGAAAAAATTTTAAAAATGCCTTGAATAAAGGGCGAAACGTCAATCGTTTTGTGTATTTATTAAATATAGAACCTAAACCCAAGAAAAGACAAAATAAAGAAAAATGATATAATCTATGGTTCAAGAATCAAGAAAATATATATATATATATATATATATATATATATATATATATATATATATATATATATATATATATATATATATATATATTACTTCATTCATACGCGGAGCTGTATATAGTTGTACGTTTGCTGAATGTGATTTCAGCACTACAACGGCATAATGTGGATATATCCACTGCTATTGCATCTCACACTGATGAGTCTAGTAGAGACGAAACATGTACCGCTGCCGTATCACTGTGGCGGGGAGGGTAAGTTTTGACTTTCTTCTCGGTATGGTGGTACAGGTAGGCCATCATCTCGATGGTGGTGGAATAGGATAAATTGCGTTTTATAACAATTTATTCTAACTGTGCAACCTCTAACACAGAAAGGATATGATGGAGAGAAGTTTGCATTTACTGTTCGCATTTTACTTCATTCATATGCGGAGCTGTATATAGTTGTACGTTTGCTGGATGTGATTTCAGCACTACAACGGCATAATGTTGATATATCCACTGCTATTGCATCTCACACGGAGGAATCCGTGAAAGCCGCATATATATATATATATATATATATATATATATATATATATATATATATATATATATGAAGAATGATCAAGTGCTGAAAACCTGATGAAACTGCAATAATTCAACAGAAAATTAGATACATATGGGTCAACAAGAGCAAGTTCTGGTGGATAAGAAAATCTTAGTGAAACTTTGAAAATCAATATTCGACCAATGCGTACTGTCTGTCCCCACATATGCAGTCCAACCGTGGACACGGAGAACGTTTTTTATAAAAGTGAAAAATGGCATTAGGAACGAACAAAAAAGACAAGAACCAAATTGATGGATGCTAAAAAATATACAGCAAACCTAAAATGGATACGAACTGTGCCTACTAAGCGGCAACTAAACTATAAATGGAACAAAATTATTCCAGAAACGAGACCATGGACGAATAATAGATCGAAAGGAAGATCATAAATAAGATGTGAAGATAATTTAAAGAGTATAGTCGGTCTAACATGGACATGGCAAACAAAAATTCGCCATAGACTGAAAACAGAAAGGGAAGCCCATGTCCGATATTAGATGAGTGAAAGCTTAAATAAATAAATGAGCTAATAAATGAGGGATTCTGAACGAAACGAGACTGGGATTAAATTTGCACAAAATACTACTTGTAAGAATACAAAAAAAAAATTCTCCTATCGCATTCATAGTTATTAAGAAATTTTATTTGTTTGTCACCCCCTCACCAAAACTCACCCAAAAATCTTCCGAAATGCATTTTTTATCCGAATATCTGGTGTATATGTCGCAAGACACAAAGTTGACACTTAAAATATATCTCAAATACTTGCAAAATTAATTACTATTACTAAGTTGACCTTATATTGTTTTTCTGTTACTTTCTCAACATATTGATAATAACACAGTGCACTCATCTCTTTACCCATATACTCTGCCAAGCAAAAAATTTAATGAAACTTGAAATTTTGAATGCATGGCCAATGAACATTTTCCATTTGTATAGAATAGCTAGACTTCCCATGGTGAACAATATTCAGGATAGGCCAGGAGCCAAACAATCCTAATATTGATATGTTACGTAAATTTTTATGAAATAAGTCTAAAAAATTATTATTTTCACTTACCTTAGAAGATCATCCAAATGTTTTTTAACAACATCGTTGTTCACACTGGTTAACAGGAAAAATACCAGGTCTCTAGTAAAGGATCCATATACGCACAATTGATAATCGACAATTTTTATTAAGGGTTCCTTTCCTTCTCTGAAATTTACCATAAGATTATTCCCCCACAAGTCATTATGTGTTATTGTATTCCATGGTTCTTTTGCCATATTACTGAATATTATTAGTCCCATCAAGGGCTTATCAAATACTGGTTTCAATTTTGATATATATGGAGCAAATTCTGGTTTATTGGACAGTAGTTCAAGGAAAAGATGTCCAGGTTTTTTTGCCTCTGAAGATCTATTTGAACCAGGAGGACCGTGTGGTGCGTCTGGCCTACTAAATTCAGGTGGTTCTATGGGACTCTCAAAATCGATATGGCCTAAACTTTTAGGGCGGCATTTCTCAAGAAAATCTTTAATGACTTGGAATAATTCTGGCTTTTTGTTCTTTATCACAATTGGAAGTGCGTGAAAGAGTGCCAGCTCTCTTAATATGGCTTTAGTCGTATTAAAATCACTTCCTATATATCGGTCATAATTTATATATCCTAAAACAAGAATCTGTAATAAATACAGAAAGCCTAAATTGACGGAATAATTTCGGCTCTGGCGAGAACCGTTTAGTGCCTGATTCTATAATATATATATATATATATATATATATATATATATATATATATATATATATATATATATATATATATATATACAGGGTTGGGAATAAATTAAACAGTGGATTCCTTTGTAAAAAATGTAGTTTTGCTTTACGAATATTTGTTTCTAAGTTACAGACTGTTAAAAAATTTAAAAAAATCCTTTTACTGTAATAGCTTTCGAACGCTAGAAGATAATGAAACGAAATTTGAGCAAGAGCTTAATTTGATACTGCCCTAGTAACAGTAAAAAAAATGACTTCGTATTTTACTCAGTGGCGTTTATACGGATATTACCGTAGGTTTAAAAAATAATGGCGTCCGTAAAAAATTTTTTCGGTCATTCCTTCAAAGTAAATTAAAAAAATTTATTTTGGCCGATTTTTTCCAAATTTTGTATGTGGGAATTTTCGGGGTCGTACACAACGAATCTGAAATTATTTTTAAAAAATTCAATATGGCGAACAAGAACATTTAATTTTGTTCGATTTCCTCCAAAATTGGTATGGGGGAGTTTGTAGAGTCGCACATAACGAATCCAAAATATTTAAAAAAAATTCAATATGGCGGCCAAAATAATCAATTTCGTCCGATTTTCTTCAAAATTGGCACGGAAAAGTATTCGGGATTGCACATAACAAATCCAAAACTATTTTAAAAAAATTCAATATGGTGGATCCAATATGGTGGATAAAAAAGTAAATTTTGCCCCATTTTCTGCAAAATGGGTATGGGGGAGTTTTCGGGGTCGCACATAACGAATCTGAAATTATTTAAAAAAAAATCAATACGGCGTATCCAATATGGCGGATAAAAAATAATTTTGTCCGATTTCTCTCAAAACTGATATGGGGAAGTTTTTGGGATCGCACATTATGATCTGAAGTTATTTAAAAAAAAATAAATATGGCAGATCCAAGATGGCGGATTAAAGATTTTACATCTCTCACTTTTGTCTAAAATCAGTATTGGGGGATTTTTGTTAATGTTGATTACAAACTTAAAATATTTTTTGAAAAACTCAATCAGGCAGATTTAATATGGTGTCCTAAAAATTTCGCATTTTTCGATTTTCTCCAAAACTGATATAGGGGGTTCTTGGGGATGTAAGTCATGAATTTAAAAGTATTTGTCGAGAATTCCATTTGGCTAATCCAATATAGCAGACTAAAAATTTTACATTTTTCGATTTTGTTCAAAGACGGGACTGAATCGTCTTTGAGGATGTAAATATCGAATATAAAATTATTTTAAGAAAATGTCAGATGAAATATGACGGTCTAGAAATTTTAAATTTCCGGATTTCATCCAAAATTGGTACTAGGGAGCTTTGAAGGGTTGAGATTTAAATTAAATTAAGACATTAAAATTACTTTTTTGAAATTCAATATGGCGGATCGAATATGGTGGGTTGAAAATTTTACCTTATTCGCATTCTTTCAGATTTGGTATCAGTAGATTTTCGGGGTCGTGTATTACTAATATGAAGTTAATTGTTCACAACTATTAGATTGATAAAATGCAATATGAGGGACTGAAAATTTTACATTTTCCGATTTTGCCTAAAATTGATATTGTGGGGTTCTTGAGGCGTATACAAACTCGATACGCAATATAAAATATATCGGGTAAAGAAATTTACGTCTCAAGTTCTTTAAATATCCATATTGAAATGTTTTGTGGCCTATATTACCAATCTAAAATTAATTTGAAATTTAAGATAGCGGATTTACTATGACAGACTTAATATTTGTTTGACACAATTTCACTGCTATTTGGAGAACTCTACGAGTCAAAGAACTTTTAGTGGTTCCTTTTAGGGTGATTTGCAACTTTGGATAAAATGGGTACCTTTTTGTCATCCTGGAGTCATTGCGAGATACACTAATCTCGTTAGTATTTAATTTCAATAATATATGGATATCATAATGAATTCGAAACTAAAAATCGAAAAATAAAATTTTTATAAAAAAAATTAACCGACTTCTAAAAGTGTGCTAAAAAGTGAAAAATAATCATAAATTTTTATATGACATTGAAATTTTTGAAGTGGCGCCAAACTATTTCTAAATGAAATAAATAACTACTAATATACACAAATTATGGTAAGAAAGTAATTACAAATAAAGTATTTTTTATCTGTTTATGCGAATAACATTTTGTCAGGTATTAGTTTGGCGCCGACTTCAAAAATTTCAATGTCATATAAAAATTTATAGTTAGTAGTTTCCGTCATGTGATTAGTTAGGGCTGTTTTATTTTTTTTGTCAAACTTATAACCGTTGACTCTATTTTTATATACAGGGTGGGCCTTAACTGCATGAGCGTTTTGTTTTGTCTATAATTCAAAAACCGTTAGGGGTACGGGGGCACGGGGGGTGTCGTTAGACGCGCCATTTCGTGAAATTTTTAGTCAGCATGGACGCGTTCTCGGGAGCACAGCGTGCGTTTTGTGTTCGCGCATATTATGCCAACAATAATTCTGTGACTGTTGCTAGGCGAATGTACCGCGCTCACTTCGGTTTACATGACATCAGAGAAGCACCATGCGCAAATTCTATTCGCAAATGGGTTAAAATGTTTGAAGAAACCGGGTGTACAATAAGAATTAATAATGCGGGCCGCCCGAAGTCAATACGGACGCCGGAGATTATTCAACGTGTTCATGAATCAATCAGAGAAAATCCTCGGCAATCGACTCGTAAAAGAAGCCAAGTCTTGAACATCAAGAGGACCACTTTGCGCAGGATTTTGCACCGTGATTTACATTTAAAAGCTTATAAAATTCAGGTGACACAAGAGTTGAAACCTAATGATGTTAATCTTCGACTTAATTTCGCTAATGTTATGCTTAATTGCTTTAACAATTTTTTTAACATAATCTTCAGTGATGAGGCTAACTTTCATGTCAACGGTCATGTTAATAAGCAAAATTGCCGGTTTTGGTCTGAGACTAATCCTCGCAAGATGCATCAAAGACCTCTTCATAGCCCTAAGGTCGTTGTGTGGGCTGCAATATCGGCCAGTGGAATAATTGGGCCATACTTTTTTGAAAATCAACGAGGAGTGGCTGTGACAGTGAGAGCTGAGAATTATTGTCAGATGTTGCAAGAATTCTTGGTCCCAGCTCTTCGAGAATTTCAAGGTTACAATTCTAGGACCTGGTTTCAGCAGGATGGAGCCACTTCCCACATTGCTACAGTCTCCATAGACCTACTGAAAAAAATGTTTCCTAGAAAACTCATCTCACGAAGAGGTGACATTGAGTGGCCCCCAAAGAGTCCAGATCTGTCTCCGAATGATTATTTTTTGTGGGGATACCTAAAATCAAGAGTGTATGAAAATAATCCAACAACAGTTGAAAAGTTAAAGCAAAACATTGTGCGAGAAATGAACACTATTTCCCGAGCAACTTTCAACGTGTTTTTCAAAACCTGCGAGTGCGACTTCAAGAATGTCAAGAAGGTGGAGGCGGTCACTTAAATAACATTATTTTCAAAAATTAGATGTTACTTAAATTTCAATTTCTTGTACTTTTTAAATATATAAATAAAAAAATAATAAGATTTATAGTTTTTTTTTATTGCATATTGAAACCACTCACACAGTTAAGGCCCACCCTGTATATTAGCTTGTTTGCCCTATATATATCGAATTACAGTTGTTGCATCTAATTTCATATACTATATTATTCTTATTATTATTTGATATTTTTGTTTTTAATTTGGAAAAATTGTTTTTTTTTATAAGTTATGAGCTTTGTGACATATAGTAATATTTTTATTTTTAAATATGTTTTGTATATGTTTCGAAAGATTTGGAATATATGGAATCGTCAGATACTGTTGGGTATTATTTTGTTTATTTTTATGAAATGACTACCCTTATAATAAAATCTTTTTATTCTCTTTTCGAAAATTGACTGAATTGGATTGTTTGGGTAGTCGTATTTTAGAAATGCTTCCTTTGCCTTTTTTAATGACATTTAATCTAAATTCAGGATCGGTTAATTCAATTGCACGATCGGCAAGATTGAGTATCACAGCGTGTTTTAGGATAATGAATGCATAGGGTCATAATGTAGATATTTTGATGACTAAGATTCCTTTGTGTATCTTTTCATTCTAATTTTGTTTTTTGTATTGTGCAGAGTTCAAAAAATTAATTTTGTTTTGATGTTCGATTTCGATGATGAATTGTGGTGAGTTATTGTAGCTATTAAGTAGATTAAGTATATATTTGTATTCGGTGTTAGGCACTGCAGTTTTGCAGTCGTCGACATATCTATAATGGAATGGGAAAGCTTAATTGATTTATAATTGTTTCTTCGAGGTCTTCTATCACTATTTGTGCGATAACACTTAGCTTAACAATAGCAGGACCCATTGCGCAACCATCGATTTGCCTATAAAAAGCTTTGTCATATATAAAATATATTGAGCTTAAGGTTAAAGTGATGGCTTCCAAAAACTTATCCAAAAATAAATCAGTGTATTTTTTAATTTCAGTTCACTTTTTTGAAATAATTGATATATTGTCTCTTTATATAAATATTCCTGTAGAGTAGGCAAAAGAAATTTCCAAATATCATTACCAAAGCAAAAGAAAGACCTTTTAAAAAACAACTACCCAAACAACCTAATTGAGTCAATTTTCAATAAGAGAATAAATATTTTTTATAATAAGTTTAGTAATTTCATAAAAAGAAACAAAAATAATACCCAAAAGTATCTAACGCTTCCATACATTCCAAAGCTTTCGCGAAACATACAAAACATATTTAACAATGAAAATATTTCTATATATTTATTTATTCAAAAATAATTTTTGCACATTAAAAACAAATATACCAAATGACAAAGAGAGTAATGTCGTATATGAAATTCACTGCAACAACTCTAATTCGGTGTATACAGGGCAAGGAAACTATATAGCTGGGTGTCAAAAGTAATATTTCTTTGCAGTATTTAAATGTACAATGTTTGAATAAGGTTAAGGAAGTTCCAGCTGAAACATTTACATTTGAATATATGTGAAATTTTATTTATTATAATTTAATTTAAAAAAGGACTAAAAAAGCTAAGAAAACTCTCCAAATAAAATATATTAACCTACAGTCCAAGAAATATATATATATATATATATATATATATATATATATATATATATATATATATATATATAATAACTCAAGAAATTTTTCCGGAAGATCATGAAACACGTATGGTGTTTTGTGAAAACATGATGGAAAGGGCTAATAGGGATATAACCCCTGAAGTTTTGGCAAATACGAGAGCCGTATTTTACAGTAGACTAGGTTATTGTCTCACTCAAAGTGTAGGCCTGTTTGAACACCTCTTGTAGACTTTTAGGTGTTTTTGTTGATTTAAATTGAATTTAATTATTTGTTTATTTATTTACAATTATTGAACCTGTTATTTATATTTTTTACCAGAATCAAAGTTTATTTTTGAGAATGATTTTGAATTTTAAAGTGGTCTATTAGCTTATTTTCTTAGAAATTACCGTCAATTTTCTTTACGCTCAACGGCCAACAAAAACTGTTTTTTTTTTTTGTATTTCGACTATTTGATGCATTTAAAACAATCAGTGTATCAAATAGTCATTAAATATTCCAAATTCCGTAGATTATGTTATAAGTTTAGTTGAAAAGTAAATACACCTTCTCATTCGTTTCAAGGTACTGCTCGTCTTCGTGTCACACGGAAGCTAGCGGAGGTAATATTGTGCGTAGGCGTTCCCTACGATCTTGCGTCCCGAACTAACCTGAAAGAAGTTACAGATGCTTAGTGGGTCAGAATCTGAGAAAACGGGCCAAAATAATTTCTAGTTAAGAATTTTAAAATAGAAGGTTGGGTATAGTAACGTTTCTATTAAATCTCGGTAATATGAACGGCCAGTCTTTTCCTTCTAAAGTTTCATGTCAGGTCAAAGGCAACAGTGTTGTGGTTGCGTCGCGCCCAGTTACATTTGTGCGCCGCTCTTCTATTTGACATTGGATTGTCGAGAAATAAATATCAACGATTACAAAATTGGGCTAAACAGAGAGGTAATAATATATTTTCGCCGTAATTTGGTGTGTAAAATACAAAAAAAGCATGTTATCCACTTCACGATTACCTAATTTTTACTAAATCAAAAGCCGAGGTTAAATTCCAAGGCTTACTGGATCACACTGTGGATCGATTATATTGCTTCAATTAGACGCCCTTGAACAAATCGATAAATTAGATTTGTAAATATGAGTTTCATTTGCAAATGGGATTTCGATGGAACGTCAGGTCAGAGCCAGTACAAAATTAAATTCACTTATCCGAATATTTCTGATACAAACTTATTCCTCATCTCTCCTATTCCACTTCAATTAGTAGATTTTAACACGCATACTCAACAAGAACAGATTCTGTTGAACAATTTCAAACCTTCCTCTACTAACAAAAATCTATAAAAGCATTTAGCTTTAAGTTTATCTTTATTCGGCTATTTTTTATTTGTGAAGTACTTTATTTTTAGCTTTAACGGGGTGTTTCTTAGTCTAATTATTCTCATTTCTAAATCTTTTGGACCCTGGATATCCAAGACTCAAGTATTATAATACCCAAAATTCCTTTGTCCCTCAAAATTTTATAATCATACTAAAGTTATTTAACGTTAATAACAAAATGCTAAAAATTAAACACAGGGGAGGTAATAAAAAAAAGAGATATTACCATTCAAATGCATCAGTTTTCTATAAATGTTACTTGGTTTCGTAGGCTAAAAATTAATTGAGTAACATTTTTCATTTTCTTTGGATTTTAAATAAGTTACTTCTGAATAAAGAGAACTAACCTTTTGGCTTCAAATTTTCGAGAAATAAAACTCCATCTTTGTCAAATTCGGTTTTTGAAGAATCCAAACTTAATCTTGACCCAAAATATTCTGGAATGTAGGTTATTGTAATTCCGTTTTGCTCCCCAAATTCTTTTATTAGAGGTACTATTTTCGAATACCATATAACTTCATTTTTCATGGTCATTCCGTGAACGTCAAGATCAGCTTCCTTGAAATCCAATGGTAAACATTTAGCTACTGAGTTAAAAACTTTAGAATGTCCCTTTTTTTCTACTGTGATATCGACACGAAGTACCAGACTCATGTAATTCTCACCAGGAGCAGTGAGACGGGTTATTTCAGCATTTTTCACTTTTCCATCAAATTTAACGACCTTGTCTAAATCTTTTATTGAATAGTCGATTGATGCCATTTCTTATCCTAATGGGTTCTATATTAACCTAAAATACAATGTCATCAGAGGTATGTAAAGAAATATGAAATTTTGATGCTCAACACCGTTTCAAAAACGCATTTGGAAAAATATTAGAAAAGTGTTAAAATGCACAAATATTTGACCAAAGCGACTATCAGACAATTATTAATAATAACAATGCAATAAGGAAAAATTCAAAATATAGTTTTGAATTCATTTGTACTTATTTAAAATTAATATAACTATTACACTACAAATAAAAAAAAATCGATTGATTGTTATAATACTGTCTGCGGTAGTTTAAAGCATCGTGATTGCGAATTCAACAACGAAAATTTTCCACGAACCTATATATTTTGAGTTATAGAAGGTAACAGTAATTTTTATTAAATACAAATATTTTCATATAATATTTATACATAAGTTCAAAACAATAAAAAAAAACAAAATATTTAAGGATAACATGATTTATTTACAAAAATACACATGAAAATACATTTATAGTAAGTCTATTGTACACAGGGGCGGATCCAGAATCACTCTTTGGGGGGGGGGGTGATATCACAAAGTACGCGAAAGCAAGTTGCCGACGAGGGAGGGGGGGGGGAGAGACACCAGTAACATTCCCATTTCTAGTGTAAAAGGCAGGGTCGGGTTTATTTTTTTGAATTTGAAGCTCTTGGAGAGAGAGGGGGGCGATCACATGAAAAACTAGTTGCCGAGAGGGGGAGAAGATGCGAGTAGCATACCTATTCCTAGTATAAGAGGCAGAATCGAGTATATTTTCCTGAATTCAAAGCTCTTGGGGGGTGCTATCGAAAGAAAAACAAGTTGTCAACGGGTGGGGGGAGGACCAGCAACATACACGTTCCTAATATAAAATGTTAGAATCGGTTCTATTTTCCTGAATTCAAAGCTCTCGAGAAGGGGAGGGGCGATCGTAAGCTTACACATTCCCATACCCTATTCAAGAACTAGAGAGAGTAATAAAACTGTTACCGAAACCTACAACGAACCTGCTCCAGTGCCGCAGGTAACTGAGGACTGCCGTAAATCTAATTATATTTAATTATATTTAAATATCATAAGCTTTTATAAATTTACTGCAACAATAAAATTTCTGATAGATCAATCTAATTTCTGTCAGTGAGCAAAGTACACCTTACAGTGTATCCTTAGTGATTTATATTGTTTGTGCTTGTTTTTATATATTATTTGAGATTAGTGAGATATCCAAAAGGTATGGCTTCAACCTCTATATTTATTTCACAAACGTTAAACCAGGGCATTTTTACCTCAACGAAAAACTTATTTCGATGAATGTTTATGCTGCCATAAAATATCAATATCTAGATAATAATGTTAAAAGCTCTGTTAAGATGTGTTCCAACATCACAGGAGTTGGAAAATCTACTATGTCCGGAAGGGGAAAAAAACGACTGGAATTTTTAGTACACTCAAGCCCCATTCGATCACAGGCAGGCAAAAAACCTCTTTGGAAGAAGAGATGTAAACTGCAATATATAGAGTTGTTCAAACATTTTATGATGAGAAGCAGATCCCAATCGTCGACAAAATTCTAACTAAAATCAATGAGGATCGGGATTTACGTGAAATTAAAAGAACTAAGCTCTGGAAATTGCTCAGAGAACTTAATTTTTGCTGGGAAAAACCGATAGGAAATCTGTTTTTATAGATCGTCCGGAAAATGTCTGTTGGAGAAAGAAATATCTCTCTCACGTAAGAGGTAGAGTTACTAGAAATAACACAACTAATAAAATTAGTAATTTAACTGAACTTTTAAAAAAAAATTTTGAATAAAGTTACTGCAGAAAATGGGGAAAAATCCATATAATAAAAGAATAAAAGAAAATGTGGAAACTCGATCTCATGATCGGTGAGATAGAGGAACCAATTATAATTAATTTGAGCGAAGATAGTTTCACCGACTGTGATTATGAATTAGGTACGTACTGTTTACCAGCGTAAATAAACTTTATTATTTAAATTTTCTGTAACATATAAAAATTAATTACATTTGAAACCATATTTAGTGTTTAATTGTAATTCTGCAGATGGTTTAAGAAGTAAATAATCTGAAACGTCAAATATCCTAAAAATGTTTTTAATTAATAATAAAATGACCGACAGTCCCAAAAAATATATGGAAAAATTTATTTTTTCATATATGTTTAACTTCTTATATTTTTGACAATGGGTACTTTGTAAGTATTTAAATTATAACTTAGAGTTTTTCGAGTGAAAAGCACTATGTTTTAGTCTGAATGGGCCTAAAACGGTTTCTACGCCAAAAATAAAAATAGTAAACGTACAGTTGTGATTTGTGTTAAATATGTCAAAATTATCTATATTTTCTAATGTATGTGAATTATTAAGAAATCATAAGAAATAAAATATTATTATAAAAACTTTTTATTTTTAGTTTATTGCCGAAATAATATTCTGTGCCATAAATACTAAGTGATAAAATAAACCTCCTTCCGACGCCTATGACAAGGATTAAAATCCTTTTTAACACTTCACACTTCCAAATATCTATTGTTATCCAACCCAAATAGTCCATTATTATAGACCGGTATTTTTGATTATAAAATTTCCAACCCATTCCAATGAAAAATATATGTGTCTTACAGATTTTGCCAAAGACATCGGACTAAAGAACACAGGTAGTTAGCGAAGAAAAAAAAGATTAAAAAAATTATTTATTACTCTCTCTAGTTCTTGAATAAACTATAGTATAAGAGGCAAAATCGGGTCTATTTTCCTGAACTCAAAGCTCTTGGGGGGGGGGGGGGGGCGATCGCCCCCACCGCCCCCCCTGGATCCGCGCCTGATTGTACATAACTTTTTTGCAAATATTGACTTTCGTTTATATTCCTGATCGCTTTCTCTCATAAGAAATTAACAATAATCCCCATCAATGCTAGATAGCATCTGCCTTGCTAGCGTTGGTCCATTATTAATATGTCTTGGAGGAACCTTTCTTCTTGCTCGTCAATAACCGCACTGAAATTTTCTGGGAAAAAATTTAAATGGGAGTACAAGAACTGTATTTTGGGAGACATGTGACAGCCCATTTTGCAGTAGTTTTCAAGTAGTTCTTCTAGAAGTTTTTTTATAGTTTCCTACTTTTTTGTTTCCTAGAAAACAATTGTTTTAAAAGAATTCCACGCAGTTAATTCAACATCATTTAATTTTGATCAAACTGTTGATCCTTTAGTATTTTTCTAATTTATGATTCAACAAACATTCCTTTCTTAACAATGGCATCATTCAGTTTAGGAAAAATATTTAAATATATCTCCTCCTTTATCTAATGCTTTAACGAAATTTTTAATCAATCTCAGTGTAATGTGTGATAGAGGTAATAATACTTTTAAGGGATCAACAAGAGATATATTCTTTATGTTAGCTTGACCTGGATTATATTGATCTCTTGGAAGCCATTCTTTTACTTGGTAATGGTTCTGTGTTGCTCTATTGGCCCAAAGACAAAGAAAACAGCAATACTTTTTAAATCCAATCTGAAGCCTTAGTTATAGTACCATATCTTTTAGATCACCATATATTTGCCACTTATACGTGTCATAGATTATTGCCTTTAGAACGACTAACATAATTTCGTATGTTTCTTTCATATCAACTGCATGAGCAAGAAAAATAGAGGGTCTTTTGTTGCCATTATGGATCAGAACTGCTTCTAAACTTATTTTAGAAGAATCTATAAATAAACTCAATTCGTCCAGATATGTGCAAATCCTAGTTTTTCCATAATACTAATTGCTTTTACACAAATGCACATTTTATCCCGCAGAGTAAGAAACGATGATAGCTCCTAGTTACGGTTCCTAAATATTATAACTTTGTTTCCAGTAGCTAGTATATTCCATTGTTGTAATCTAGATCCTAATACTAGCATGCTATTTGGATAGGTGGAGGTCCCAAACTAGACAATTTATTTCAGGTTGTGCGATTAAATGGGATACTTTTCCTTCACTTTCGGGATAATAAGAATCGTCCTTTTCTGACACATTATCGGGTTACGCCTAATCATCATACATTTTTAAACGCACCCCCCATTTTGCCGGGGGCGCTAGAACTGGTAAACTTTTTCCATGAAGAACCGGTTTTATTGCTGAGGGACTATCTAATTCATGCAAAAGTAACAGTCGTCAAAAGGATTTGTTGGTTCTTCCAAAATCATTGGAATTGGAGCTGGCATAGAGGAGAGTTTGTCATTTAACCAGTTACTTAGATTTACTGCACATGTTTGGCAAGTTAGGTGAGAAGCCCAGTTCTGATCTTGATCTCCAACAAGATATCCAAAATACTTATGATAAGCTACTTTTGTCACTTTGTTAATTATCCTTTTCTCGTAAACTGACTATATATGTAACAAAAACTTTCCGCGGGATTAACACCCACGTTTCTATACTTTGGAAATTTTATACTGTTTCGTACGTCGATTCAGAAATATGACATTACGTTTACAGGCATCAACTAACTTTTTTAAACACAAAGATAACACTAATACAATACTCTTACTAAAGGTTTGTTATCACACTTCGCTTTTCTATCTAATATTGACCACTAGTCGTGCTAAACTAATACTCACGATACGACTGCCAGACAGCTGCTTTTATGGCCGTTCCGTACTTCTGATATTTTCTAGAAACGTCGGATATCGGAAGTTCAAAGAGCGACAGCATACTTCTCGTATACACGGACCATCTATAAGGAGATTCGGCTACGGGGCAGTTTAAATGGATACTTCGGTAATTTTAAGCCCTAAGGTGTTGACTTCGTGGTTGACTTGTCATCTGTAGCCACCACCACGTCGTGTTACCAGATTGTATATAATTTCTCTAATTTATAGAAAACTCAAAAATTTTACTTGTGAGGAAATTTTTACCAGCATTTTCGTATTTAAAAACCAAAAATTAACCAAAACTGCCTTTTAGATTACAGTCGCAAACTGGCTGTTAAGTAGTGTTATTGGAAAAAATTACATTTTATTTTAAAGATAAAAAACACCTAATAAAAAAGGCTCTTCCTATTCGAGTTGATAAAAACCACACCGTTTCTGCGCAAATTGGAATTAAAGTTTTATCTACCAGTAAAATCAGTTTTTCAAAGAAACTGGCAATCAGATATTTCAAAAATAAAATTTTTATAAAAAAATTGAACCGACTTCTAAAAGTGCGCTAAAAAGTGAAAAATAACCATAAATTTTTATATGAAATTGAACTTTTTGAAGTCGGCGCCAAACTAATACCTGACAAAATGTGATTTGCATAACCATATTAAAAATACTTTATTTGTAATTGCTTTCTTACCATAATTTGTATATATTAGTAGTTATTTATTTCGTGTACAAATAATTTGGCGCCGACTTCAAAAAGTTCAATTTCATATAAAAATTTATGGTTATTTTTCACTTTTTAGCGCACTTTTAGAAGTCGGTTCAATTTTTTTTATAAAAATTTTATTTTTCTATTTTTAGTTTTAGAATTCATTATGATGTTCATAAATTATTTGAACTAAGTACTAATTGAGATTAGTGTACCTCGTAATGACTCCAAACTGGCAAAAAAAGTACCCATTTTATCCAAAGTTGTAAATCACCCTAAAATGAACCACTAAAATTTCTTTAGTTCTTAGAGTTTTCCAAATACCAATCAAATTGGGTCAAACGAATATTTGGTCTGTCATAGAAAATCCACTATCTTAAATTTCAAATTAATTATAGATTGGTTATATAGGCCCCAAAACTTTCCGATATCGATATTTAAAGGAAATAAATTAATTTTTTATCCACCATATTGGATACGCCATATTGAATTTTTTAAAAATAATTTTAGATTAGTCATGTGTGACCCCAAAAACTCTCCCATACCAATTTTGGTAAAAATCGAACAAAATTGATTTTTTTTGTCCGCCATATTGAATCCGCCATATTGAATATTTTAAAAATAATTTCAGATTATTTATGTGAGGCCCGGAAACCTTCCCCATGCCAATTTTGGAGAAAATGGAAGAAAATTGATTTTTCGTCTGCCATATTGGATCCGCCATAGTGAATTTTTTAAAAATTATTTTAGATTCGTCATATACGACTCTGAAAACTCCCCCGTACAAATTTTGGAGAAAATCGGACAAAAAGGATTTTTTGTCGGCCATATTGAATCCGCCAAATTGAATTTTTTAAAAATTATTTTAGATTCGTCATATGCGATTCCAAAAACTCCCCCGTACCAATTTTGGAGAACAACGGACAAAATTAATTTTTTTGTCGGTCATATTGGATCCGTCATGTTGAATTTTTTAAAAATTATTTTAGATTCGTCATATGCGACTCCGAAAACTCCCTCGTACCAATTTTGGAGAAAATCGGACAAAATTGATTTTTTCGTCCGCCATATTGGATCCGCCATATTGAATTTTTTAAAAATTATTTTAGATTCGTCATATGCGACCCCATAAACTCCCCCTTACTAATTTTGGTAAAAATCGAACAAAATTGATTTTTTCGTCCGCCATATTGGATCCGCCATATTGAATTTTTTAAAAATAATATCAGATTCGTTATGTGCGACCTCGAAAACTCCCCCATACCCATTTCGGAGAAAATCGGACTATATTAAATTTTTTTGTCCGCCATATTGGATCCGTCATTTTGAATTTTTTAAAAATAATTTCATTTCGTTGGGTACAATCCCGAAAATTCTTCCGTACCAATTTTGGAGAAAATCGGACAAAATTTATTTTTTGGCCGCCATATTGTAAGCGCCATCTTGGATTTTACTGCACCAATTTCATCTAAAGAAATATGGGACCACCGGAGCAACTTCCTTTATATAACGTAAAAAATTTCATTCAAATCGGTGCAGCCGTTCCGGAGAAATCGGTGTACATACATAAAAAAAAAATACATAGTCAACGAATTGAGAACCTCCTTCTTTTAGAAGTCGGTTAAAGATGATTTAATATTTAAAACAACGATAATAGTAAAATTATTAATATTTTATTTTATTTAAGAAAATTAAATTCTTAGTACAAAACTAAAAAAAAATAATTATAATGTTTTTAAAATGACCTCCGTTCATTTTTATATATTTCCTGGTGTTTTCAAAAAATGTTGTCGAACTCTTAAAAAAAATTCTGTCATATTTTTTATAACCTGGAATCCATCCAAAAACTGATTTTAGTGATAATAACAACTTCATTTCCAATTCGCGCAGAAACAGTGTGGTTTATCAACTCGAATATATTGTTTGAAGGGAGTGGATTACAAAAATTTTAAAATATATTTTTCAGAACACTAAGTTGTATTTACCAATGAAAAGACACTATAAAAACGAATTTCTTTTTCTCTGTTTTATAATTTTTGAGATATATGAATTATTCTATTTTTACCAACAAATTTTAAAGTTGGCAAATTTGTTTCTATCGTGTACTTTTTTAGACTTCTTCTTAACCTTATTGTATCCATCATTGAATAAAAGTCTTAATTCCTGCTTTTGTTTTCCATCACTTCATGCTCAACTAATACTTTATATATCTTCTAATTATCTCACATACTAGTTGCTTGTCGTTTTATGTTTTTTATCCTTTCAATATGTCCGGACAAGTTCCATTTTAAAGTACATATACTTTTTATTACAACTCTTACAATGAATCTTCGTCTTATCTCTGTATTTGGCATGCGATTAGTAAGTTTAATCTTTAGAATTCTTCTCTCCACGGTTCGCTTGCAATTTAAGGGTGTCTATGTTTTTGTTTCATAGGTAAAGACTGGGAGAAAATTCTGTGCATTAAGAGTGTTGGCATATCGGATTTAAATGTTTCTTGACTAAAAAGCTCTTAGTTGGACATAGATACACTTCTTTGCAGATAAACTGTCAAGTTGTTTTTCGACAATTCAAGTTTTTTGCGCAAAGTGTATGTAATTGTCATCTTTCTTTATTTATGTATTTTCTAATATATTTTAGTTTTCACCTGTAACGGTGATCCAAATTTATGTTGATATGTTTTTTAAATTTATCTTTTGAGATTTGTCATTCAATTCTTCCAGTATTTTATATAGTTTTTGTTTGTCTCTCGCTATCAAGGTCACATAACAACACAAACATATAATAAGAATAAGAAAGTACCAATAGGCACCATAGAATTATCTACGAGTCACAAGATAAGTACAGCGGCGTATACCTCAAACAATTGGAAATATTTTAATTATATTGTTAACTAAAAAATAAAGTAAAATATTCAATTACCTTCAAACTATCTAGTTGTGTCAAAGTAATCATAGATATTTAGTTTTTAAAGACAATTAGCTTGTCTAATATAGTTCTAGTAATATATATGGGTATTCTATGTTGTTTGCTAATACGAAATTTTCGACACGCATGTCTCATGTGCACTTGAACAGTTTATAATTTTGTTTCTCCTGGAGAATACTCGTCACTGCTTTATTTACTATTTTTACAAAAGTAAATATTGATTTAAAATTACATTCAACTAATAGACATTTTCTATATAAATAGTAGAATTGTTCTACCGAAATGTCAGATTTGGTGACATTACCAAATCACAAATAATTTAATGATCAAACGTTATATTATTGGCAATTGGCAAATCACAATTTTTTTTTCATTATGAAAGAGTGAGAGTCGATGAATGATTCGTCCAACATATTTGGTACCGATTGGAATTTCTGACAAAAACATTTTATATATGTACAAAATAGATACTAAACCTAGCGGGGCAACCTAGGTCACTCATTTTGTTACACGTTTTTTTGTCTTTAAAATATTGTGACCATCTAAATCACTTTGATGGCACAGGGATCAAGGCTGTTATATCAGGATGCCAGTATCACCTGCTTATATACAAAATAACTGTGTAGTAAATTTCAACGTTTCGCTAAAATCTCATTTGGCATTTTCAAGTGCGCTTCGTCTCGTTACTCGCTGAGGACTGATGGTGGCCTCTGATAAATTTCCAGTTTTGTCAGGCTGGCTCGCTTTCTGATTGGATGAGCAGTTTCGCAGGCTCGTCACCTCTGCCGAGTTCGATATATTTTGTTCTTGTATGCTGGTCTCTCGTGTACTGGTTGATTTTTATTGCTTTGTTTCTTGATTTTTTATTAATGTTTCCCATGTAGTTGGAATATGTATAACGTCGTCTCGTTTATTCGATTTTTAGGGCCTCTCTTATGACGCGTACCTTGTAGTTCTGTACTGGTGCTATTTCTTTTGAGTTTTCGAAATCGGTGATATGTCCGGTTGTTTGGTGATGTTGAAATAGAGCTGAGGTTGTCTGTTTGTTTTTGAGGCTATTTTTATGTTCTTAAATTCTTGCTGATATGCACCTGTTTGCTTGTCCTATATATGTTTGATAGCAATGCCATTATTTTCAAGGTTGATCTTATCTTTGAGATTTCCCAGGATATTGGCTGTTGTTTTTTGTGGTTTAAATATGGGCTGTATGTTGTGTTTTCTTAAGATTCTTCCGATTCTCTCTGTTACTTCTTTTATGTATGGGCTTATGGTTTTGTTCCTTGTTTGATCTTGGTCTTCGGTTTTTATTGCGGTCTTCTCTTGTCTTTTTATGGCTTTCTTTATATCTGATTGTGAGAAACCATTTCGTTCTAGAGCTGTTGAAATGTGTCTTATTTCGTTTTGTTTTGTATCGAGTTCTGTTAGGCGGAGAGATCTTGAGACTAGTGTGTTGAATACTGCCTGCTTCTGAGAGGAATGATGATGTGACTCTGCATTGAGATATCGGTCAGTATGTATGGGTTTCCGATATACGCTAAAACCTAGGGTGTTGTTGGGTTTCCTAGTTAATAACAGGTCCAAGAAAGAAAGTTTCTTTTCTTGCTCGATTTCTAACGTGAATTGGATTCTATGGTAGATATTGTTCAGGTATATGAGGAAATCGTCTAGGTGTTCTTTTGCATGTGGCCATATTATAAAAATATGATCCACATAGCATTTCCAAAATTTCGGTTTTAAAGGTGCCTTTTGCAGTGCTTCTTGTTCGAAATGTATCATAAAAAGTTTGGCTATAACTGGTGAAATGAGGAACCCATAGGCGCGCCAACTCTTTCTTGGTATATTTGGTTATTGAACATAAAATATGCGTTCTTTAGATATTGTTCTACAAGTTCAATTGTGTAGGCTGGAAAATCTGCATTCATAGCGATTTTGTCCAATGTTTCATCTAGTGGTACGCTTGGATATAACGATTTTGTGTCGAGGCTTGCTAAGATGTCTTTTTCTTCAAGATGGATGTTTTTGATCATTTTAGTCAGATGTTCGGAGTTTTTCACGAAGGAATCGACCAGTTATACTCTTGGTTGCATGATACTTGCTAAATATTTGTCCAGTTTTTGTGTTGGAGATCCCACGGCGCTCACTATTGGTCTGAGTGTTGCACTTGTTTTGTGTATTTTTCGTAGGCCATACAGTTTTCGAGATCTGCTTGATTTTTCCCTCGGTATTATAGATTTTTCAGTTTCTGGGTCTAGTTTTGAGGCTTTGATCTTGGCTTTCGTAGTTTTTTCACGGTATGTTGTTGGATCTCTGTTGATTTGTTTCTAAGAGGCGCCTTTAAGAATTTCTGAGATTATCTGCATATATTCGTTGGTGTTCATTACAACCGTGACATTTCCCTTATCTGCTGGTATTATTGTTATTTCCTTATTCTTTTTGAAGGATAAGAGGGCTTGATGTTTAGCTCGCGTTAAGTTTGAGTTGGTAGACCAGATTGATTTCCAAATTTGCGTTATGTCTTGTCTGGCTTGTTCAGCATTTCCTTCAGGAGGGCAGCTTCTATATTCGAAATTATCTCTTCTAAGGGGACTGTGTCAACACACTAGTATCAAGATCTCTCCGTTTAACAGAACTCAATACAAAACAAGACGAAATAAGACACATATCAACAGCTCTAGAACGGAATGGTTTCTCACAATCAGATATAAAGAAAGCCATAAAAAGACAAGAGAAGACCACAACAAAACCGAAGACCAAGATCAAAGAAGGAACAAAGCCATAGTCCCATAGATAAAAGAAATAACAGACATAATCGGAAGAATCTTAAGAAAACACAACATACAGCCCATATTTAAACCAAACAAAACAATAACCAACATTCTGGGAAATCCCAAAGATAAAAGCAACCTTGAAAGTCATGGCGTTTACAGCATTCCATGTGCAGATTGCCATCAAAAATATATAGGACAAACAAACAGGCGCATATCAGCAAGAACTCAAGAACATAAAAATGGCATCAAAAACAACCAGATTACCTCAGCTCTACTTCAACATCACCAAACAACCGGATATAACATCGATTTCGAAAACGCAAAAGAAATAGCACCAGCACAGAACTACAAGGTACGCGTCATAAGAAGTCCTAGAAATCAAAAAAGCGGAACACTTAGATAAACGAGACTACGCTACACATATTCCAACCACATGGAAAAAAGTAATAAAAAATCAAGAAGCGAAACAACAAAAACCAACTAGTACACGAGAGACCAACATACGAGAACAAAATAGATCGCACTCGGCAGAGGGGAGGAGCCTGCAAAGCCGCTCATCCAATCAGAAAGCGAGCCAGCCAAACAAAAGTGGAAATTCATCAGAGCCAAATGAGATTTTGGTTAAACGTCGTAAAAACGAACGGATTGGAACCGGGAGTAACCAAACAATTCATATATATATATATATATATATATATATATATATATATACACCCAACAATTTTTAAAAAGAAAAAATAAGAATCATATGCTGTCAATAATTTTTTTTACTAATAAATAAATAAATTTTTTTTATATATATATATATATATATATATATATATATATATATATATATATATATATATATATATGTATATATATATATATATATATATATATATATATATATATATATATATATATATATATATATATATATATATATATATATATATATATATATATATATATGTATATACATATATATCTGCTTCGATCGAGATGAAAATTAACCAAAAAAATAGTAGTCACTTGATTAGCATTATCTGTCAAATTTTCATTTTTTCCAAAAAAGATCCAAAAATGGGGGTATATCTCAAAATGCCGAAAAAAGGTATTAGAAAAAGTTTTTTTGAGTGCACCTTTTAGCCCATATGCAAAATTTCGGCTGAATAAGATAATTTAGATTTTTTACCAATTTCTTATAAATTGCACCACTGTTGCAAAATAAGGCTTAACGTAATCCACATAAAATTTCTTAGTTTTGACAATATTTCTTTCCAGACATATTTTGTTTAAAGTAGCGCCATATTAAATGTGTGTTTTTTTACAAAATCCAAATAGGGCTATTAAAATTTGGTCACATGTGATGCAAAGTTTATTGGTTTTTGACCCTGTATAAGGTAACTTCATAAAATAACTATTTTTGAAAACGTAGTTTGTGTCTAACAATTGCATTTAGAAAAACTGTTTTTAATACTTTTTTTCGATGTTTTAATATGTAAGACTACTTTAGAATTTTTTTTTGGAAAAAAATTTAAATTTGACAGCTAATGGTAATTAAATGACTACTATTTTTTTAGTTAATAATCATAGCAAACGATTGTCAGTAAATACACAAAAAAGTGCAGTAATAAAAATAATAGTATAAATTTATGTATATTCTTAATAACACTTGTATTTTACTTACCATATATACTGTAATAAAGATTCCGCACTCTTTGATCAAACTGTAATGTAAAACTTATTATATAAGTAGTCTGATAATGATTTTATCAAATAATAGTCTTGTGTGATCTTCAGTTATTGTAAATAGTTACTTGTCGATTTCTATCTTAAAGGGACTTAATTTAATACGAAGAGAATGACATGAATAAATCAGGAGTCGATATCATAAACATACAATTTGAAAACAAACTTTATCAGATCTAAAAGTTGCAACTAATTAGACAGAAAATTAAATTATACCCAGTTGTTCGTTTAAACTTGTACATATGTTTTTTAATTAAAGTACTTTTCTTTATATATTGTTAGATGTTTCCATTAAAATCTTGTTTTATGTATTAGATATTTAATGCCGACTTAATATGCTACACGGACAATGCGTGCAGGATATTACGGAGAAAGAAGATTAATGGATTTTAGTAGGCAAGTGGACCAACAACTAACAAACATAGCCTAATATTTTCACAGGCTGGCTGAGTCTTCTGTGCTGCACCAAGCAATATGCGAGTCAGACGATTCAATATCCCCGCAGTTGGTCTCTCAACTGACATTTCACCATCCACCACACCTCCAGAAGCTTCAAGCCAAATGCCGGACGACACCCAAAAGAGGTCAACCAGGAAAATTTCGACAAATTAGCGTAGAAAAGTTCTGGAGACCTCTACTAGCTACAACCACACTGCAACATTAGGGCTAACTGGATCAATGAATAACATCAAATCTGTCAGGATTATAGTCAGGTAGAACTAAAACCTTTTACCACCGAATAAATCACTATCATCATCAAGGGACTTCATAATTGGAAAGCTCCAGATTCTAATCATGTTCAGAACTACTGATTTCAAAAGTTTTGGAATATGCACCAATGATTGACAGTTCTAATAAATGATGTTTTGCTTGATCCACGAAAAATTCCATTATTTATTAACGAAGGAGTCACGTATCACTTGCCAAAGGATCGGCAAAATACACAAGATCCAGCCAAATATCGGCAAATTATCTGCCTTCTCATACTGTATAAAATGATCCATGCACTTCTTTCTTCTTCTTCATCCAGCTGTTGAACATAGGCCTCCCTCATTCTTGTCCATTGTGCTCTATCTTGAATGATTTGCATCCGATTTGCTGCAATTCTCTTGAGATCGTCAGTCCAACAAGTAGGGGTATTCCTCTACTTCTTTTGTCCACCTTCCATCACTGATTCAGGCGACATGTCCGGCCCAGTTCCATTTGAGTGTGCTTTCCATCTTTCTCTGAGCTATTTGCAGCGTTTTAGAAGTTGCTGTTGTCAATGTCAAAGTTTCGGCATCGTAGATCACAACCGGTAACACACATTGGTCAAATGCTTTATATTTTAAAGGAATTGGTATATCGCTTTTAAAGATATCCTTAAGTTTTCCATAGGCTGCCCATGCGAGATTTACTCTTCTCTGTAGCTCGCATGTTTGATTATCTCTTCCATGTACACTATGAGCAAAATAACATCATTGCAATTCAGCAAAAAGGATGTGACAAGGGCGCAATGGTTTGCAAGAAGCAAATTATTATCGATTCACCTACAATCAGGCCTATTGCAAAAGAACTTCTAGGGAGAATCACATTTCATTGTGATTAAACATGGAACAATGCTGAGTGAATGTGGCGGGTACAGTAGTCCTCAATTCGTTGTGCTCGCGAGTATATCAGACTTCACGGAGCCCACGTTAAACCCTATTACGAAGTTTTTAACTAAGCAGTTCTTCTTTTCCATATTCAACCCGACAGAATTTAGGGGGCTAACAGTGTATATAAAGTGACGTTTCTTTGAAAACGGCAGGATTAGCGACATGAATGAATACTTAATTTTTAGTCAGTGGTTAAAGATATGTAAAAAATGTTGTCCAAAGTTCTTAACATAGAGTATAAAAAAATTGGGTCATGAGTGTTATAGATAGTCTATCTCTGTATCCAAAGAGATTTCTTCAAATTACAACCGGACAGTTTACGGTATTCACTTTGAATTTGCAAACTTGATATGCAAACTATTTTTGTCAAGCAGTTCTTATTTATTCGAAACGTTCTTAGATGTTGATTACTATGTTTCTCCATGGAGATAAAAGAGGTTAGGCTGACTGGACGGTACGATTTGGTTCATCCAATTGCCGTCTTTCAATTTTTGATATGAATATTATCCTAACGAAACTCTATGCTTGAAGTATACAACCAAAGAAGCAGCTGTACTTCAATAAGTGAGCAGCGCTGCTGTTCGATTGGACAACACTCGTTATAACCTGATTACGTCCCATATCGATGTCAAGGTTATTTGAAATAATTAATGTGCAATTCGGTCGTTAAAAAGTCATTTTTTGCAACATCTTCCCGTAAATAATGGACAAGTTTCAATTTAAAAATATGTTTTTAATACTAATTATTCCAGTATAAATGTTCTCCAACAGTTTGACTTACATTTTCTAATAGCATGTTGTCACGGTTCAATTTTGCGCTTAAGTTCACCATGGCTAATTCATTTAATTCAACCTTGTTTTGCAAACACTGTCATTATGGGCAACACATTATCATTTTCCTGAAGTATTTCCCAGGAATTCTTTGAAGGAAAGCATTTCATTAAGTACAGTTTCGATTAATTTTATTTACCATTATTTTGTCCTACTTTGGTATTTAATTACAAATTTACTGCTATCTTTTTTTTTTGGATCTAGATAGATCTTGTTTTTTTTTTCGGCCATTTATATTTACATTTGATGGGATTGTATGTATACTGGGTTGTAGAAATCAGGAAATTTCGATTGATATATTAATTTATATTTCTTGAATTTAAAAATAACTACTGGGATACTTATTAGACTTGGCTTAACCATCAAATGCATTTCAGCCGACTGTTATTGCCCAGTGTCTTTCATTTTGAGCTGTCATTTCTTTCACACGTGGCAATTGAACGCGCTTAACGGAGGTCGATTAGTGCACAATCAGGGTCATGGTTTTAAATAGAGGCCACTTTGTCTCGATTTTTGACTTTTTCCTGGTTTGATTCGGCTGAAGCAGCTGCAGACTTCCATCTCAATTTTTAGTTGCCAAGTTTTTGGGATTCTGAGATGGAAAGTCGAAAATTATCCTGATAATTTTGTTGAGTTTTGGTGTACTGTATCTTTTGCCAGGTTGGCAGTTATGGATTTTTTTATCGGGAAAAACCTGAAGACAGGGATTTTGGGCAGTTTACACGTGTCAAAAAAGGAATCAGTCGAAACCCCAAAAACATCGGAGTTCACTCTCTGGGTACGAGAAACCCAGTTTCACCCTCGGGGTAGAGATAGCACAGTCTACCCTCGGGGTAGAGAAAACCCAGTTTCACTCTCTGTGTATAGTAAATCCAGTTTCACACTCCGGGAACCAGAACAGCTCACTCTAAGTGGATTCTTCAGGAAAGAATTCGTCAGTGATCTCTTTTTTTATGAATAAAGAGTGAAGTTAGTGTTAAGCCCCTATAGTTTTATTTGTCCCGCAACTCCTTGTCATTTTGCAGTGTGTTAACTTTCTATTATTAGTTTGTGTAGCTATTTTTTTTTTTGAGACGAGTTGAACACTTGGCCCAAGCAACAACATGTGGGGGGTTTCTATACCCGGCCTAAAGGCAGTGGCGCCCTTTTAAATATCCACCCCTACTTTACGACGTAGGGGCTAGCTTGGCATTTTGCTCGCTGGTGCCACCTCTAGCCTTCAGTTCTGCTCTTCTCTTTCAAGTTACACCTCACTAGCGCCCTTTTCATTTAAATACCAGTATAGCATGTTAATATCTTTATACTTAGTCATATAATGACAGGCCAAACTTTGAGTAGAAAAAAATTATTTTCATTATTACTTATCAAAATTAAAAATTTTAAGAGTAGTTTTATAGAACAACAATCTCTTGCCACATCATTTATAAAATGATGTAAAGATTTAATTTTTTTCTTATCTCTTTACAATGAGTATGCAAATTTTATAATGAGATTTACTAACAAAATCAGTTAATGGGCCCAAAAAATTTAAATATATAAATGTTGTTTGTTTGAAGGTCATAGACAACGATGTTTCTTGCGAAGTAGTAGATATCTGTTGGACTTCCATTGTCTTTATTTTTGTTGAATATCACGACGTTTCGACTAGTAGTTATCTCTAGTTTTCAAGTGAAATTAAATGAATAAGACCAGACCTTAGCAGAAAGAACATCTGTACCACCGCACGCCATTATAGACTTGTTGGAAAGTCTAATTCCTATTTTCAGGAAAAGGAAAAATTCTACATCCAAGATGATGGACTACTTATGAGATCTTCACTCTCACCGGTGGTCGCAAATATTTTCATGGAATGGTTCGAGATGTTTGCAATTGAATCCACAACTACGAAACCAAAGTTATGGCTCAGATACGTAGACGATATTTGGAGTGGAAATAACGAAGAACTTCAAAACTTCCTTTCTTATCTCAACAACAAAACTATTAAATTTACCATGGAGAAAGAAGTAGAAGACAAATTACCATTCTTAGATGTTTTGGTTGAAAGAAATGGCAGACAAATTCTAACTTGGGTTTACAGAAAAGCCACGCACACAGGACAATACGTTAACTATTTATCTAATCAGTCCAACAACCCCAAACAAGGAATTATAAGAAATCTCGTAGATAGAGCCTTAACTCTCAGCATCACCAACGAAAACTTGATAAAAGGAATAGATTATATTAAAAATGATCTGACAGCCAACGGATACCCAGTATATCTAGTGGATAAATTTGTAGAACTGCGCGGGAATAGAACAATATCTACAACGAATGAACAACGAAAACCAGTATTGAAAAACCCCTATGTTAAAGGCATTTCAGAAAAAGTTAGGAGGATAGGAAAAAGATATAAAACCAACGTTGTTTTCAATTCAGAAGTCGGCTTACTAGGGTCAAACCAACAACTCAAAGGGACATAAAGAACTGTGTATATCAGATAGCATGTAAATGTGGCCAACTCCTACGTTGGCGAAACAAAGAGACCTCTTGACGTAAGGATCAAAGAACACCAAAAATGCACATCTCGAGGAGAAAGAGAAAAATCTGGAGCCACCAACCGTGCCTGGACTCATGGACACCACATAAAGTGATCTGAAGCTAAAATTCTATACCTAGAACAACACTGGAGAAAACGGAAATTCAAGGAAGCCGCGATTATGTATCAGAACCCCAATAAACCATCTTTAGATATAAGTGAAGTGTGGAAACCACTTCTTAATAATTGTAAACTAAAACTAAATGCAGCATAAATGGGACTTTGCCTTAGCACGCATAACTGCACCCATCTCAGTCACACTTCACTGCATTTACTTTTAGTATAAATAGTTATGTAGGTAAGGGATTTATTTAGTTTCACTTGAAAACGGCTAGAGATAACTACTAGCCGAAATATCTACTACTTCGCAGCTATATAACTGTTGTTAAAATTTAAGAATGTCTTATTTTAAATATACCATATTCTCAATATTGCAAAAACATGTGGAATTTTTTTATTCAATATAATAATCACAATGATGTATCTGAGGTTAGAATTAACTTTTCACGCATAAGTCGAAACGCGACACTCAACTCTTAACTTCAAATAAAAAGGGAGTCCTGCGGTTGAGGGTCTTAGAGCTCATGAGTTTTAAGATTTGTGTTCAAACCTTTAGAGTTTTGAAATTGTTGCATGTGCCTTGTGCCGGTATATATTTACATTTTTACAGCCTAATTCAAAAAAAGGGTTTAATTTTAAACCCAATCTGGTTACCGTTGCAGTAAGACCTTCTTGAATGAATATTAGGATATAAAGGCCATAACAATGTAGACTAATGTACACAATGTCCACATATCATCCGAACTATTAGAACCACATTGCGGAATACAGGCATAGCAAACTATTAGTGAACAAAGCATCTGGCCATTCTGCGCTTAATCAGACAGCAGAATAGGATGGTAACAGAACTGAGAGCTCGCCAGTGTATCTTATGGAAACATTTATAATGAAGAACCAACATGTAGTCATCTCCAAATGAGAAGCTGTAACCTATTAGAAACACTTTCAATGACAGATTAATCCCAAAAATCCATATTCAGAGGACAAACTACTAAATAGGCTCCTAAACTTGATTGAGGCGACTGTTCAACGTAATAAGCCTTCAGGCTTTAGTATAAAAGTTTTTCCACCCTACCCTACTATAAGTATATTATTCAATCAATTAATCAATCAACATCTTCTAGATGACCAGTTTTGCATTATACAGGATATTTTAAATCTAATCGTACATAGCCTAGTGATGTATTCTACTTAAGTAAATATTTTTCTGCCATGGAAAAGTTTCTGTTAGCAACCCATAATGGAGATACAGTATATTTTACAAAATTTGGCCAAATATCCTTTGACAAATATTTCTTAAAGTATTTGTGAAATTAGATTGAGCGTTGGTAATGATATTTTAGTGGATATATTTGAATATTTCGTGTTATAATAATTTCTGATGGGAAGACCAGAAAATGGAAGTTTTTATTATTTTTTAAATAGCGAAGCTAAATTTTTAAATCATTTTATTTCAAGTTTTATAACTTTATTAAATACCTACAATATTGGTGAAATTTGTTTAGTGAGAAGTAAATAATATTTTTTTAGGAAAATTATTTCATCTGATAACATTTTTTACAGTAATTTTAATTCAATTTAGCAACTAAATAAAAAGAGGTACGGAGTTCGGTAACATTTATTTTTATGTATTTTGTTTGTTAAAAAGTGTAAGAAACAATAAATAAAATTGAATGGGCACTTTAGAAGTGTAGTAATTATCTACCAATTATCTCTAGATAACGCCTTAAATACTGACTCAAATATCTCAGAATAACATTTTTTGCTTAGTTGGTTTCATGATAAGTTACTGTGGAGTTAAAGTATACTAAAATTTATTTTATGACGAATAAAATGATTTTTTTAATAGCTTTACACTACAGGAAAAAAAATTTCAAAAAAAGATTATTAATTATTTCTCAAAGAGAAAAGGTGCAGCAAACAAATAAATTTCACCAATCTTCTAGGTATTAATTTAGGTCTTAAAACATGTCATTAAATTATTTAAAAAGTTATTCAGGGTAGTGTGTTTTTTAAAAAATAACGAATATGTCCGTTCTCTAGTCCGTTTGTGCAAATATGAAATTATTATAACATAAAATATTCGTATATAGGCACGAAAATATCGTTACCAATTAGCAACCTAATATCGCAAATACTTTTGGAAATATCTGTAAAGCAATATTTGGTGTAATTTTGTAAAACACTCTGTATTTTCATTACGGGTTGCTAACAGGACTTTTACATAATAAATAAATATTTTCCCAATAAATAATAATACACCACTAGGCTATGTACAATTAAATCTAAGCCATCCAGTTTAAATCCACATACCAAACTTTAATAAAGAACGAAAGCTTTCACGGCGTTGGTCAAGTTGGAAATCATGGTTCTTGCGTTTAGACTGTGTCAAATTGAAATTTTTATCCGACGTATCGCCTACGATTTCACGAGGTATCGTCAGGGATCTTTACTCCACGAGATTAGAACACCCGACTGGTGCTCAGCTAGCCGTGATCCAGCGTTATAATTGATTTCTACATGTGATGTAGTCTGTAATCTATTCATCTATTAACATTATTTTGATATTTACAAATTTGGATTGATTCTCTAATTTTGCGTTTAAACAAATTAAGCACCTTAGTTTATTTTACAGTAAAGGTTTGACCTGTGTAATGCTGGTGTTCAGCTGCTGAAGATTGTACAATTTGTTTATTTTTAATAATCTTTAATGTTCCTTAAGCCAAGTGGATATAGATCATCCTGTTTCACTCACATACACTTTACCATAAGAGTACGGTATCTTATAAACGCCTTCTGTTTGTGTTGCGTCCTTTGATAACTTAAAACATTGTCCAATTTTCTTATATTTGTTGAAAATTGTCCGAATGTTTGATTTGCGGAGTAATTTGGTAATTTTGTTGGTGGTTCCGTGTATGTAAAGCAAGACAACATTCTCCATAGGTGATACATTTATTGAATAGTTGGGTTTTTATATTTATTAACAGAAAGTCTAATACCCTCAGCTGTTTCTGATTTCAGTGATTGTTCGTCACATATTGAAAGAGCTCTATGCACCAAAGAGTTCAGTGATCAGGATGATGGTGCGACGTTGCATTGAGATATCGATTTGTATGTGTTGGTTTTCTGTACAGGGTGAGTCAACGATTGGATGAAGCAGGTTTGTGCCTTTTCGGTGAAATTAACAAAGAAACTATATTTATTGTTTGATACAGTTTATTTTTACGCAGATTTTAAAAATATTTTGGACTCTACACGGTGAGCCAAAAAACTAGGACAGCATAAAGTTGTATTTTTTTAAATAGAACACCCTATATACGAATCGTATTTTCGATTTAGCTTATAATTTTAAATCTTTTTTATTAACGGTTTACTATAACAAAACTTTATAGTTTCTGAGATAATTAAGTTTAAAAAAAAAGTCACATTTTCAAGCACCAATTCAATCCTAAATAACGTTTTCAGTTTTATGACAAATATATTCTAATTTGGAATTTAGCAAGGCCAAGGACATAAATTTTACCTAATATTTGCAATAAAAGCTACAGGGTGTTAAACACATCGGCTCAAATTTGAACAAGTTTAAATGAATAAATATCTTTTTTTTTTAAATGGTATATTTTCATGTTATTTAATAGAGTAATAAAAACCATAAAAGTTTTGTTCAATATATCCTATAACTATTTATAATAGTTTTTGAGATATTTCAGTTTTTCTTATTTTCCATACTTTTTTACAGAAATAGTCTTCATTATCATAGTAGCCATGGCAAAAACAATGTAAAAGAATATTTTTCTGTGTGTCAAATTTATAACCGCAGTCGCTTCTTTTGGTTTTTATGTAGTGTAGTTTGGTTTTTTTGCATTCATCTTATATTGTAAAATGAATTTTCCAAAGAATGAGTTAATAGATATGATTTATACAATTGGAGAGGCTCAAAAAAATTGCCTTCTTGCTCAAAGAATTTACAAAATGAAGTATTCTGATCGACGCCAGCCTAATACCCATACTTTTCAAAACTTAATGCAAAGATTTGATTCTACTGGTACTGTTGATTATCCAAAACGTAAAGTGGTCAACAAACCAGTAACTAATGAAGAAAAAGAACTACAAGTATTGTTAAATGTTCAGGAAAATCCTTATATTGGTAGCCGTCAGTTAGCAGCATTATGTGAAACATCACAATCCACCGCTAATCGTACTACCAAGAAATATAGGTATCATCCATATCACATGGAATTACACCAAGAATTGCATGGACAGGATTTTGAAAGTCGTGTAAACTTTTGTCGTACAATAAATGCGGAGATTCAATTAAATCCAAATTTATTATGCAAGGTAATGTTTAGTGATGAAGCTACTTTTAGAAGTAACGGTGCCGTAAATAGACGCAACATGTATTATTATGCCACAGAAAACCCATTTTGGATTAGAGAGGTGCAACATCAAAACCACTGGTCATAAAATGTTTGGTGTGGTATTCATCATAATCGAATTATTGGACCCCACTTTTTTAATGAACCACTAAATGGCCATAGTTACCTGAACTTTCTACAAGAAGAACTACCCCAACTGCTTCAAGGTCTCGATAGGGATGAGCTCGACAGTATGTGGTTCCAGCACGATGGTGCGCCTCCCCATTACCATCGTGAAGTTCGTGCGTTTTTGGACCAACGATATCCGCAAAAATGGATTGGACGTGGGGGTTTCATTGAGTGGCCACCAAGGTCTTGCGACATCACCCCATTAGATTTCTTTCTAGGGGGTTATATTAAAAATAAGGTGTATGTTAATCCACCAACAACAGTGGAAGATATGCGAAACAGGATTAGGGATACCTGTAGAATAATAACGCAACTAATTTTGTCCAGGGTCCGAGAAAATCTGCAAAAAGACTAAATTTGTGCATTGCACAAGAGGGTCGTTTATTCGAACACTTATTAAAAAGAAATAATTAATCTCAGTATTTAATAGGTAATTTTTTTGTTTCAATTTAGTATAAAAGTAAATATGTATTTGCCTTGTCGTTATTGTTGTGTTAATTTTTTAACATTATGTTTAATTAAACTATTGCCGTTGTAATATAACGAATAATGTATTTCATCATATTTAACCACATTTTGTTTGTTTCTGTAGTTTCTTTTTATTATTTTACATGGCTACTATGATAATGAAGACTATTTCTGTAAAAAAGTATGGAAAATAAGAAAAACTGAAATATCTCAAAAACTATTATAAATAGGTATAGGATATATTGAACAAAACTTTTAGAGTTTTTATTCCTCTATTAAATAACATGAAAATATACAGGGTGTACCATTTAAAAAAAAAGATATTTATTCCTTTAAACTTGTTTAAATTTGAGCCGATGTGTTCAACACCCTGTAGCTTTTATTGCAAATATTAGGTAAGAATTATGTTAACTTGTCCTTGGCCTTGCTAAATTCCAAATTTGAATATATTTGTCACAAAATTGAACACGTTATTTAGGATTGAATTGGTGCTTGAAAATGTGACTTTTTTTCTTTAAACTTAATTATCTCAGAAACTATAAAGTTTTGTTATAGTAAACCCTTAATAAAAAAGATTTAAAATTATAAGCTAAATCGAAAATACGATTCGTATATAGGGTGTTCTATTTAAAAAAATACAACTTTATGCTGTCCTAGTTTTTTGGCTCACCCTGTAGAGTCCTAAATATTTTTAAAATCTGCGTAAAAACAAATTGTATCAAACAATAAATATAGTTTCTTTGTAAATTTCACCGAAAAGGCACAAACCTACTTCATCCAATCGTTGAGTCACCCGGTACATAGAATGTTCTAATTTGCCATTACCTTTCCTTTGTACTAGTACATCGAGAAAGGAAGGGCACCTTCTGATTCAATTTCTATAGTGAATTTTTGCTAGGGTGTTGCTGGTTCGTCAAACTACGAACATATCATCTATATATCTGCACCAAAATTTAGGTGTTAGAGGAGCAGAAGACAAGGCATTTTGATTCAAAGCTTTCACGAAGATGTTCGCTTCCACGGGTGATGACGTAGAAAATTCCTTGAAAAGTAAAATAAGTGGAAATCAGACATCCATTATTTAATTCTAGTAGGGTGAAATCCATGTTGTTATTCGTAATATGTCCGATATTATGGAAACTTAATCATTTATACGAACATTTGTATACAGGGATTCTATATCAAAACTGATCAATACGTCTACGGGCTCTAATTGGATGGATTTTAATCTCTGGACAAAGTGTCCAGAGTTTTTAACAAATGATTCAGTTTTTCCTGTAAATGGATGTAAACATTTAGCCAGATATTTACCGTTTTGTAGGTTGGTGAGTCTATTGGGCTAACGATTGGACGCAGAGGTACATTTTCTTTATGTATTTTAGGCAGTCCGTCGAGGCGTGGAATTTTGGAGCTGCTTGATTTAACGGCTTTCTCTTCTTCTGGACTGAAGATCCCCGAAAATTCCTCGAGCAATCGTAGGCGAAACGTCGGATAATAATTCCAATTTGATACAGTTTAAACTCAAGGACCATTATTTTTATATCTAACTTTATTGAGGACAATTAATGATAAATTTCTAGAGACACATCATTGGAATTAAAAGTAATAGCTATCCCTCGGAAAAAAAGGGAATGCCATTTTTGCCAGTTTGGTAATATAATAAAATGATTCTTAAACTTTGTATTCTTAAGTTTAAAAATGTGGCTTAATTAGTTTTGCTCTTGTGAATTTAAAACCTTTATTGTCAATACTCGAAGTTTCAAAATATATAAAAGTTCTATTAGTTATATTTTATATACAGTAGAAATTTGATTATTCTGACTAATTACTCTTCATTTATTTATAAAATTTAATACCATAAACTGATATATCTAATTACAGGCGATAATTACTGTAAAAAAATTTGAAAAAGCTACATATACATTATTTACAGCACCGACAATAAAAACAATAGTAAAAATAGTTTTAAATTATAAAACTTAGCTATTTAATATACTAACTCAAAATCTTATTTGCAAATTTTAAGATCAGTGTACTTATTCTAAAAGGTAATTTTGCTAAAGAATCCTTATCATCTATCTCAAAAAATAAACAATTTTTATTAATATTGCAAACCATGTTCGAATCCTTCTGACTTATATATTATTAAACGAAAATATTGACTTGTTGAAGGGCATCCGGAATGTTGGATTCCTGTAAAAACGTTATAAGTATACAGGTTAAATAAATGTTTATTTAAAAGGAAACAAAAACAAACATTTAATTTACACTCGGAAGGAGTAGCGCTTTATATAGATATCATTTTTGCCCTCTCAGAATCTGTAACTGATTACCATTCTGTTTTATCTTCTTCTGAACGCAATTGGAGATGCGACTACAATCATTTCTTTTTGAATTTTATTTTATGATGTTCCCTATAAAATATATTAAAAGATAATATAGGAGGTAAAGTATTAAAACTGTACGAATAATCAGAATATAATTTTTCTGTATCTGAAGGTAGTAGAAATATTTTTGCATGCCAGTCGTGTAAGTATATTATATACTGCCATGTTGGTCTTAGTCCCTAGTACGGATGTAGCTTTGTTTAACTAGCAAATTGTAGCAAAATCTCCCGATTTACGATCCAGAGAATTGCGAATTCATATAAATCGAATTTTCACTAAACGAAAATACATGAAATGTTCCGTTGGAATAATTCGTTGGCTCAAAAAATTTGTGCACTCTATACAGCCTTTCTATATATATATATATATATATATATATATATATATATATATATATATATATATATATATATATATATACCGGGTGTCAACGAATCTATTAGACAAGTCATAATTTCTAGAGTATTATGTGTATCAAAATGAGAATTGGTACAAGTAAATGTTATGTAAAGAGGAGAGTTTTCGCATATTTTCCACTTTCCGGTCACTTCCGGTTTCACCAGAAATGGCCCCGGTTTTGAATTCTTAAATAGAACACCCTGTATATTTTAACATCTTTGGATTTCTGAGACAATTCGAGATCAGAATGTGACATTTTAAAAACTTTTTACGTCTACTTAATTTTTTTGAGCCACTTTTAAAAGTGCATCTAGGTGGCCATGATCGGACGCAAACTAATCTAACGGCCTTAGGTGATGTCAAAAAAATACAATCGCAAAGTTTTGGTGACTAGTACGACAGACAAGAATTGGATTAAAAATTTAACAAAATTAACAAAAAACTAACAAAATAAACTAATAACTTAGACGACGCACTTAAAATATTTGAAAGTACAGTAGCTGAATTTGTTAAAAAGTTTAGTGTAGTAAATGTTCAAAGTGCATTCCTTCTTTTTCATGACACATTTCAGCTCGTTCAATTGTTTCTCTCAACACGTTTTGTAGCATTTGGGGCGTTATACATCTAAATGTCCGTAAAATTCTTTCTTCTAATATTTCAAGAGTAGCATGGGCTGCTCCATAGTAAACCCTTTCTTTAACATATCCCCAGACAAAGAAATCGAGCACACTAAGATCCGGTGAGCGGGCTGGCCACCGTACCGGACCATTGGTTGCAATAATTCGATTATTAAAATGCTCTATTAAATAATTAAGAACTTCTCTAGTATTGTGAGACGGTGCTCCATCTTGTTGAAAGTAAATTCGCCGTAAAACTGCTAAAGGTATATCATTGAGATGATTTTCGATTTCATTTTGAAGAAAACCTAAGTATCTAACCCCTGTTAACTGACCTTGAAACAATATTGGCCCAATTATTCTGTTTCCAACGATACCAGCCCAGACATTGACGCCAAATCTTTCTTGAAAATTCCCTCTCTCATTTCATGTTGATTTTGTTGGGCCCAATACCGAGTATTTTGCTTATTGAATTATTTGTAAATCGGGATTCGTCGGAAAATAGAATAAAATCGATAAAATTTGAGTTAACTCTATGATTTTGAAGCAGCCAATCACAAAACACTACCCGTCTATCGCCATCCTCAGTATACAAATGTTGATGTAACTGATATTTAAATGCTCGATATCCATGCTTTTTTAGTATTTTTCTTGCTGATTCATAACTTATATGCAGTTCTTCACTAATTTTTCTTAACGAAACTGTTTTATCAACCTCAACCATAGCAAGTACGTTAATCTCAGTCTCTTCATTTATGATAAACCTCTGTTCCGCCTCTTGATTTCCTATTTGCCTAAAACGAGTTTCGACATACGGAAAATACTGATGGGCTGGATGTTGCCGATTCGGATATCTATGAGCATACAACTCGGCAGCATTCCTTGAATTTCTATGACACTCTCCAAATATTAATAACATATCCACTTTTTCACTTTGAGTATACATTATTTTAACGAAAATTTAAACTAAACTTAACGAAAATTAAGAAACTTTTACGTCTGTTCTTAGAGTGTATGTCACTGTCATTATCTACTTAAGTGAGTGCTTTGTTTTCCAAAGAAGACTTGATAAAAACAGTTGCAAATTATTCTGCATCATGGCTGTCCATGGCGCACTTGTCATAAGTAAATAAATTATCCAGTATTTTGCTTAATAATATTTAATTTCTGTTCTGATGTCTAATCCAATCGCAAATAAATTAGTACCGTTAGATTCGTCAAAGAATGCTTTTTTCGAAAAGTAGTTGTCAAAAAGGGGTCGCCATTTGAAAATTAATAGTTAGAAATGAAAACGTAATTTTGTCAACTTGTCTTATTCCTGTCTTTCATACTAGTAACTAAAACTTTACGATTGTATTTTTTTGACATCACCGAAGGCCCTTAGATTAGTTTGCGTCCGATCATGGCCACCTAGATGCAATTTTAAAAGTGGCTCTAAAAAAATGAAGTAGACGTAAAAAGTTTTTAAAATGTCACATTCTGATTTAGAATTGTCTCAGAAATCTCAGGAAAGTGGAAAATATGCGAAAACTCTCCCCTTCACATACCATTTACCTGTACCAAGGGGAGGGGGGCGACACCGAAAACATTCTCATTTCTAGTGTAAAGGTACGGTCGGGTCTATTTTTCTGAATTTGAAGCTCAAGAAGAGGGGGGGGGGTGCCAGCAGCATACACATTCCTAATATAAAAGGCAGAATCTTACCTCTGAGCTCTTGGGAGGGGGGGCGATCGCAAGCATACACATTCCTATACTCTATTCAAGAACTAAACAGAGTAATAAAACTCTTACCGAAACCTCCAACGTACCTGTACCAGTGCCGCAGGTAACTGAGGACTGCCGTAAATCTAATTATATTTAATAATATTTAAATATTATTAGCTTTCATAAATTTATTCCAACAATAAAATTTCTGATAGTTCAATTTAATTTTTGTGAGTGAGCAAAATACACCTTACTGTGTGTCCTTAGTGATTTATCTTGTTTGCGGTGGTTTTTATATATTATTTGAGATTAGTAAGTTACCCAAAAATAGGGTTTCCACCTCTATATGTACTCCAAAATCGTTAAACCAAGGAATTTTTTCCTCAACGAAAAACTTATTACGATGAATGTTTATGATGCTTTAAGATATCAATATCTAGATAATATTGTTGAGATGTGTTCCAATATGACAGGAGTTGGAACATCTACTATATACCGAATACTGAAGGAGGAAAAAACTACTGGAATTGTTAGTACTCCCACACTCGATCACAGGCAGACGAAAAACCTCGTTGGAAGAAGAGATGAAAACTGCAATAAAGAAGTTGTACATACATTTTATTATGAGAAGCAGATCCCAACCGTAGACAAAATTCTAATTAAAATCAATGAAGATCGGGATTTACCTGATCTTAAAAGAACTGAGCTTCGGAAATTGCTCAGAGAACTTAATTTTTGCTGGGAAAAACCAGATAGGAAATTTGTTCTTATAGATCGTCCGGAAACTGTCCGTTGGAGAAGGAAATATCTCTCTCAAGTAAAAGGTAGAGTTGCTAGAAATAACACAACTTACAAAATTAGTAATTTAACTGAAGTTTTGAAAGATTTTTTTGAATAAAGTTACTGCGGAAAATTGGGAAAACTCCTTATAATAAAAGAATAAATCAAAATGTGGAAACTCGATCTCATGATCAGTGGAATAAAGAAACCAATTTTAGTTCATTTGAGCCAAGATAGCTTCACTGACTTTGATTACGAATTAGATACTTAATGTTTACCAGTGTAAACACAGTTTATTATTTAAATTTTTGTTTTTGTTATATTTTATTGTTTAATGTTTGTTTATATATATTTTTTTATTTTTTTATTTATTTTTATTTTAGTGTGTCCCACTCTTTAATTTTATATATATTTAATTCCAATTAATCATAATTTTTTTATTATTTTATTATTGTATTTGTGTCTTTTTCTTAAGCGTGTAGAATTAACACGTTTATTTTATTTTTTTTAGGGCTATCGCATTTCCATATAATAAAGTAAATTAAATTAAGATGTCGGTGCAATAGAAATAAAAATAAGTAGGATATATTTGAATCCCTTTTTAGTATTTAATTGTAACTGTGCAGATGGTTTAAAAAATAAATAAACTGAAACGTCAAATGTCCTAAAAATGGTTTTAATTAATAATAAAATGACCGATAGCCCCAAAAAAATTTTAATATTATTTGGACGAATTTATTTTTTTATATATGTTTAACTTTTTGTATTTTAGACAATGGGTATTTTGTAAGTATTTAAATTATAACTTAGAATTTTTTGAGAGAATAAGGGTATGTTTTAGTCTGAATGTGCCTAAAACGGTTTTTATGCCAAAATTAAAAATAATAAAAATACAGTTGTGATTTGTGTTAAATATGTCAAAATTATCTATATTTTGTAATGTATGTGAATTATTAAGAAAACATAAGAAATAAAATAATAAAAAAAAATTATTTTAAGTTTATTACCGAAATAATATTCTATGCCATAAATACTTAGTGATAAAATATACGTCCTTCCGACGGCTATGACAAAGATTAAAATCCTTTTTAACGGGGAATCGCCCCCCACCGCCCCCCTGGATCCGCGCCTATATATGTATATATATATATATATATATATATATATATATATATATATATATATATATATATATATATATATATATATATATACCATCGTTTTGTGTATTCAGCAAGTATCTGATCAACTTTCTTATCTTATTTTATTACTATTGTAACTTTTAGTAACTGAATATATTTATTATTCAGTCACAGGCTTCTAATAATGGATTGTATCTAAACGGTTTAGTTAAATTTTTGTGTAAAGTAAATAAAAACTTTTTTTAGTTTTACATACTACAGGATTGGTGCAAAAAGAATTCTTGCTTTTGTTGATCACTTCTAGAAAAATTTAAGTTTTATATGCAAGTTATGTTATAATCTTTACATGTTTTGTTGTTGTATTTTATCATTTTTAGCCATTATGTATTTATTGATAATATTATCGTTTTTGACTTTTATTTTTCACACACACACACACACCCTGTTTCATTCTAATTCCACATTTTCCAAATTTAGGTTAGAACCCTCTTGAGTTTTAATTTGAATAACGGACGCAAATTTAAAATAATGACATTCACACGATTCTAAATTATGCTGTATTAGGAATAAAGTTGGAATTAATAACAACAAATTTGTTATTGAAAATAAAATTATCGGTAACGATGTATGACTTACTTCAGAATGACTTTATCAGATTCCATAAACCCATCTAATTTTGACTGAAATCGGTTCACTAAAATTTAAGATATACAGCGGACAAAAAATATTATGAGATTTCCTCCAAAACTGACATCAGAGCGTTTCGCATTCATAAATTATGAATTCTAAATAAACTTTTGAAAAGTAAGCAAGGCGGAAAAAAATGAATAAATATTTTTTGATTTCATCATAAATAGCCAGTTGAGGGTTAAATATGTATTAAGAATTTAAAATAATCTTCTTGAAACTAAATTTGGCACATTCCAGATAGTATACAAGAACTTTTTTTTTTAATTCTTCCGAATTGCAGCTCATTTCTTTCAAAATCGGTATTTAGGGAATTCTGAGAAATAAAAATTTGCAATCTTAAAAATATTATGAGGTACACCACACTTCTTTTAGTCATTAAAACAATAAATATAAGAACATCGTGATGAGTTCAAGAATTAAACTAAAAATTAAGAAATGAAATTAAACAAAATTTTACTTCCCTCAAAAAAAGAAATAAGTGCCAAAGTAGCATACACTATAGCTACAATAATAAAACGATCACAAATATAGCCATTTAAAATTAAAAAAAAAAACAACAGAATATATTACGCAAGCGTAAATACGTCTGTATATCATAGGTAGTAAGTTGTAAGTAAATTTTCTCGACAGATTGTGGAATTATTTTTAACTTTCTTTTTTTTTCTGTGCGAACAAGGCGCGGATCCAAGAAGGGGGCGGTGGGAGCGATCGCCCCCCCCCCCCCCAAGAGCTTTGAGTTCAGGAAAATAGACGCGATTTTTTCTCTTATACTATAGTTTATTCAAGAACTAGAGAGAGTAATAAATCATTTTTTACCCTTTTTTTCTTCTCAAAATACTTGTGTTCTTTAGTCCGGTGTCTTTGGCAAAATCTGTTAGACACATATATTTTTCACAAGAATGGGTTAGAAATTTTATAATCAAAAATACCGGTCTATAATAACGGACTATTTTGGTTGGATAACAAAAGATATTTGGAAATGTGAAGTGTTCAAAAAAGGTTTTAATACGTGTCATAGGTGTCGGAAGCAGGTTTCTTTTATCACCAAGTATTTGTGGCATAGAATATTATTTCTTTCTTTTAAATTCTTAATAATTCACACACATTACAAAATATAGATAATTTTGACATATTTAACACAAATCACAACTGTATTTTTATTATTTTTAATTTTGGCATAGAAACCGTTTTAGGCACATCCAAACTGAAACGTAGTCTTATTCTCTCAAAAAACTTATAATTTAAATACTTACAAAATACCTATTATCAAAAATACAAGAAGTTAAACATATGTAAAAAAAATAAATTTGTCCATATAATATTAAAAATTTTTTGCGGCTATTGGTCATTTTATTATTAATTAAAAACATTTTTAGGACATTTGACATTTCAGTTTATTTATTTCTTAAACCATATACAGCATTACAGTTAAACACTAAAAAGGGATTCAAATGTAATTAATTTTTATATGTTACAGTTAAAATTAGACCTACTTATTTTTATTTCTATTACAGTGACATCTTAATTAAATTTACTTTATTATATGGAAATCCGATAGCCCAAAGAAATAAAATAAACGCATTAATTCTACACGTTCAGGAAAAAGACACAAATAAAAAAATAAAGTAATAAAAAAATTACGGATAATTGTAATTCAATATATGTAAAATTGAAGAGTAAGACACACTAAAATAAAAATATATAAAAAATAAAAAATATATAAACAACATTAAACAATAAAATATGCAAAAACAAAAATTTAAATAATAAATTTTGTTTACACTGGCAAATATTACGTATCTAATTCGTAATCAAAGTCAGTGAAGCTATCTTCGCTCAAATTAATTATAACTGGTCCTCTATCTCACCAATTATGAGATCGAGTTTCCACATTTTATTTTATTCTTTTATTATATGGATTTTTTGCAATTTTCCGCAGTAACGTTATTCAAAAAAATCTTTCAAAATTTCAGTTATATTACTAATTTTGTAAGTGTTATTTCTAGCAACTCTACCTTTTACTTGAGAGAGATAATTCCTTCTCCAATGCACAGTTTCCGGACGATCTATAAGAACAAATTTCCTATCTGGTTTTTTCCAACAAAAATTAAGTTCTCTGAGCAATTTCCCGAGCTCAGTTCTTTTAATTTCAGGTAAATTCCGATTTTCATTGATTTTAGTTAGAATTTTATCGACGGTTGGGATCTGCTTCTCATAATAAAATGTATATACAATTCTTTTTATTGCAGTTTTCATCTCTGCTTCCAACGAAGTTTTTCGTCTGCCTGTGATCGAATGTGGTTGGAAGTACTGACAATTCCAATCGTTTTTACTACTTTAGTATTCGGTACATAGTAGATTTTCCAACACCTGTCATGTTGGAACATATCTCAACAGAGTTATTAACATTAATATCTATATATTGATATCTTAAGGCATTATAAACATTCATCGTAATAAGTTTTTTTCTGAGGAAAAAATTCCTTGGTTTAATGATTTTGGAATAAATATTGAGGTGAAAGCCATATCTTTTGAGTATCTCACTAATCTCAAATAATATATAAAAACAAGCGCAAATAAGATACATCACTAAGGACACACTGTAAGGTGTATTTTACTCACTGACAGAAATTAAATTGAACTCTTTTGTTGCTGCAGTAAATTTATAAAAGCTTATAATATTTAAATATAATTAAAAATAATTAGATTTATGACATTCCTCAGTTACCTGTGGCACTGAAGCAGGCACGTTGGAGGTTTCGGTAACAGTTTTATTACTCTCTCTAGTTCTTGAATAGAGTATAGAAACGTGTACGCTTGCGATACCCCCCCCCCCTTCCAAGAGCTTTGGGTTCAGGAAAATAAAACTGATTCGGCCTTTTATATTAGGAATGTGTATGCTGCTGGCACTCCCCCCCCCCCCTTTGACAACTTGTTTTCCTTCCGATAGCCGCCCCCAAGAGCTTTGAGTTCAGGAAAATAGACCTGATTCTGCTTCTTATGCTAGGAATGTGTATGCTCCTGGCATCCCCCCCTCTTCTAGAGCTTCAAATTCAGAATAATAGACTCGACCCTGCTTTTTACACTAGAAATGGGAATGTTTCAGGTGTCTTCCCCCCCCCCCTTCGACAACTTGCTTTCGCTTGCTATACTCTACTTTTCTGATATCACCCCCCCCCCCCACCCTCCCAAAGAGAGAGGCTGGATTCGCTCCTGGTGCGAATAAGTGACAATTTAATAAAGTTCAAACATTTTATATTTTACAAATTTTGTCTTATTTTAACTAATATTCTAATGAATAAGAAAGTATACCACATAATACAAAAATAGCAAGCAATACTTTTGGTACCTCTTACAATTTTTATTAATCACAATACAACAATAAAAAAAGTTTTCAGGACATTGTGTAAAATGTTTATATTTTTATTGGCAGTTGTTGGTTTTTATGAAGTATAACTATTACTTGCAATTTCTGCACCAACTTATAAACAAACCTCTAGACGTTTTGTGTTATCTCCATATTGAAAATTGCGATAATAACTTGATTTTAACGTCAATATCTTTTTCCTGACTTTTTTAAATTTCAAGGTACGCGCACGTTTTCTTTAGAGTAAAGGTTTTCACTAAAAGATTGTATAGTTAGTAGAGCTGGAGAAGAATTTTTTAGGTTTTCTTTAAATTTTGAATTGAGCCAGTTCTGTTAAATTATAAATGGGATTTCTTAGTACGTGCAAAACTTTTCACTACATAGTATAAAATAACCTATCAGACGCATTTGTCCGTCTGTGCACGATTTCTTAGTAACAACCAAGGGCGGTTCCAGGATTTTTTTCTGGGAGGCACAAAGGGGAAACGAGCAAAAAATATTTGAAGGATTTTTTTCTGGAGCAAAAAGTGTTTTCCTTTTTGCGATCAACAAACTATATACAACAATAACTGTAAGAAATAAATTTGCAATGTTATTGTGTAGGTTTATTAGTATGAAATTGATAGAAAAACTGCATGTTTAATAAAGAAAGTTTTCTTTTATTGTTTCCTTTTTAACAGTTTCGGTGGGGGGGGGGGGCACATTCCTCGTGCTCCCATCCAAATTCGTTCTTGGTACCAGCTGAACAAATTTCATATTGATTTCTACTAATGGATAGAATGTTTAACCAGGAAGGTTTAAGTGTATAATTCATGAGTTAAACAGTAATACAAACATAATTCCAGTGTGAAACCTGGACTGGTCTTTAGTTTAACATTAAAAATCGATGGCTTTTCTAAACTATAAGAATTGTTTGTGCTGCGTGTTAATACAAAAACACTGTTCGAATCTGCAATTAGATATAAACGTAACAATATAAAATGAGGCTAGGGAAAATAATGTGTCAACATAATTAGTGAGATTGAAATTTTAATTTTAAGCTTTCATTATAATAGTGACAAATGTAACATTCTCTTTTTGAATAATAATTATCACATTTCGTTCTTACAAAATTATATATTTTTGTATACACAGTTTTATTGTTAAAAGAATTACTTTCTCGTTGACAAAGCTAAAGCAAAATAAAATTATATAAAAATAAGTCACGTTTACAAACTCAACGCGATCCCGCCTCTCATACACCCCACCCCCGTCCCGCTACAGTCAGCGACAGTCGTAGTTCCCACCTCCGCACGGCAAGTGTGAGAAAAGAAATTTCTACATTTTTATACAAAAAAAGGAAGATTTGTAGAATGTGTTTTGTCTGATAGTGAGTGAGTTATATTATTATCAAGACGTGCGTAGTATATTGTGTTTATCTTGTTTTAATTTAACTATATTGGCATGAAATTGTTAAAAGAAATTTTAGTTTAAGTGTGATAAAAACATGAGCGTAATGCGAAAAGCAAAGCGAGCATGCTCGCTATGCCCGCTGTTAAAAGTACGATGAAAAAAGCTATGCAAGAAGTGCCGAATTGAAACAGGCCATAAAAACTACGGCCACAAAATATGGCATCCCACGGACCACTTTGCAGCGACATCTAAAGACAGAAAATACCGTTAAAATGAATTAAAATATTGAACGATTTTCCCATTATTAGGAAACAAAAGAATAATCAAATAACTCACTCTAATAGAAATATTTCATTTGACTGAATGTAAAGGGAGTTTGTATAATGTTTGTTTTTTTCTATTCACAAGAAAGAAAGAGTTAAGTACTTCTAAACTACTAAAAGAGTGAATAGTTTTTCTACACGGGCATTATTCTCGATCCCTTCTATTTATAGGGAAGCCCAGAATAGTTTGATTTGCTGTTTTTATATAGAAATTAAGATTAAGATGCTCAGAGGCCAATTCGGGAATCAGGAATCCGGTATAGAATAGCTAACGCTATCGGCACTTGAAAGCCGAAACCTTCGAACTTTAAGGGAATGAAATTGACGGTTACAGGAAGTACGACCGAAAAAGGGGGTACGGGGCGTAAGGTTCGAATATGCTCTTTTAAGGAATAATAAACTTCAGTTACAACCTGGAATTCGTTAAGATCGGTACCGCTTTGAGGACAGTAGAAAATTACGTGATGTGTATATTCGGTGGGAATGAAGATTTTCTTTGTTTTGTTTTTTATTTAATTTGGGAAGTTAAGGGAATATCGTGTGTTATGTTACTAGAGCATTTAATTATTTCAAAACTGTTTGATTAATAGCTATTTTTTGCGTTTTATTCTTTTTTCTGCTTAATGTTTAAGTAAGCTATTTATAGGTGTTTGTCAAAATTGAGTTTTACCCTTTTGTTAATAGAACGGCCAATTAGAGCAATTATGTTAGTTTCTTCGTGGTTATTAATTGTTATTAATTTAAGTTTCTCATTATAAATATTTCGCTTCTGTTTATTTTTAACCGACTTCTAAAATATGGAGGTTCTCAATTCGTCGACTATGTTTTTTTTTATGTATGCATATCGATTACTCTGGAACGGCGACACCGATTTGAATGAAATTTTTTACTTTCAGGAAGTTGCTGCGGTGGTCCCATATTTTTTTTGGACGAAATTGGTACGGTAATATCCAAGATGGCGCTGACAATATGGCGGCCAAAAAAAAATAGTTTCGTCCGATTTTCTCCAAAATTGGTATGGGGGAATTTTTGGGGTCGTATACAACGAATCTGAAATTATTTTTAAAAAATTATATATGGCGGATCCAATATGGTGGACAAAAATTTAATATTGTCTGATTTTCTCCAAAATTGGTATGGTGGAGTTTTTGGGGTCGCACATAATGAATCCAAAATATTTTTAAAAAAATTCAATATGGCGAATCCAATATAACGGACAAAAATCAATTTTGTGCGATTTTCTAAAAAATTGGTGCGAGGGAGTTTTCAGGGTCACACGTAACTTAATCTAAAATTATTTTTAAAAAATTCAATATGGCGGATGAAAAATTACCTTTGTCCGATTTTTTTTTCAAAATTGGTATGGGGGAGTTTTTGGGATCGCACATTACGAATCTCAAATTATTTAAAAAATAAATTAAATATAGCGGATCCAAGACGGCGCATTAAAGATCCAACATTTCGCGATTTTGTCTAAAATCAGTATTGGGGTAATTTTGTTAGTGTTAATTAAGAATTTAAAATATTTTTTGAAAAACTCAGCCTGGCAGATTCAATATGGTGTCCTAAAAAATTTACATTTTTCGATTTTCTCCCAAACTGATATCAGGGGTTCTTGAGGGTGTAAATTATGAATTTAAAAGAATTTTTTCAGGATTTAATATGGCGAATCCAATGTAGCGGACTAAAAATTTTACATTTTTCGATTTTGTTCAAAGATGGTGCTGAATCGTTTTTGAGGATGTAAATAGCGAATATAAGTCTAGAAATTTTAAATTTCCGGATTTCATCAAAAATTGGTACTAGGGGACTTTGAAGGGTTTAGATTTAGATTAGATTTTTTTGAAATTGAATATAGCGGCAGCAATATGGTGGATTGAAAATTTTACCTTATTCTTTGGATCAAATGGATACTTTTTGCCACCTTGGAGTCATTGCGAGGTACACTAATCTGGATTAGTACTTAGTTCAAATAATTTATGGATATCATAATGAATTCTAAAACTAAAAATAGAAAAATAAAATTTTTATAAAAAAATTGAACGGACTTATAAAAGTTCACTAAAAAGTGAAAAATAACTATAAATTTTTATATTAAATTGAATTTTTTGAAGTCGGCGCCAAATTATTTGTAAATGAAATAAATAACTACTAATATATACAAATTATGGTAAGAAAGCAATTATAAATAAAGTGTTTTTAATCTGTTTATTTGAATCACATTTTGTCAGGTATTAGTTTGGCGCCAATTTCAAAAAGTTCAATTTCATAAAAAAATTTATAGTTATTTTTCACTTTTTAGCACACTTTTAGAAGTCAGTTCAATTTTTTTATTAAAATTTTATTGTTAATTGACTTAGTGTTTTGAGAAACTTGTTTTATTTATTTCAATTATAAACCTTCACAGATTAAACTCGCAATCGCACTGCTGTAAGAGCTTCAAACAAAAGACATCATCGGACCAGAGAGTTAGCAGCCTTGCCTGAATCCTGAATTTTTGAGTTATGGTTGTGGTAAGCTTAAATAACCGTAGTTGTTTGGAACTAAAGCTGCAAGAGAGAAGAGGAACGTCCAGATTTCCAGATTGCTATAAATTAATATGGGGCAACAAAATGATTGTAGATGAAACGGCCAACGCTACCCAAGATATTCTGTTTGCAAGAGTCTATGGTCAAATGCTGTCACAGTGGCAAGCCCGAAAGCAGAAAGACAAAGAGGTGAAAGCACAGACAAAAGCCGCCATCTAACAAGCCTTTAAGGAGAGAAATTAGAACTTCTTGTTGTCATGCCAAAGATAGGTTTAGGAAGCACTAACGATAGCAACAGAGCTCGACATTTCTTCGAGAATAGTGACGAGTCAGCTATTATAACAAAAGTAAAGCGGAAACTGATTCTCCGGTTTCACATCATTTTGCAGACTATTTGAAGCGGGCATTAAACTGCAATAGAGAATATTGAGAATGCACACTTTAAACAGCAAGATTGTTTTTCAAAGAATATTCTTGGTACAACATGCCAACAGGAATCCACAAACATTATTTATTCATGGCCCAGACATCATAGCATATAACTGATAGGTAAAATACCGAAAGATGCACTAAAATTAACGAAAAAGTATCGTCTAGACTTTGCCCGAAAATATCAAAAAAAATTATGGAAGATGTGTTCCAAAACTTTGGGCCTCGACGGATATTACTTTGTTTTTTGACATCGTGGAGATTCGGTTAAAAATTTGTACTTATTGAAGAATGATAAAAGAGCTGTTAACAAAAAAGGCTATGATTGAAAAGTTCTTTTTATTATTTTTATTATAGTCGTATTATTTATTTATTTATGTTAATCAATAAATATTATATTACTTACAAATTATTTGCATTGGTATTTGTTAAGAAGTCCTAAGCATACAGGAAAAAGTAATTTAGCCTTTTATATGATTATCAATATCTATGTATTTATTTTTAAAATGCACCTTGAACTCAAGCTCAATATTTTATTCACAGAAATACAATTGTTCTTAAATCGCATATTTAACTGCTATTGAACCACACTAGATGTTTTTCGAATTTATTCAATGCATTTTTAAGTTTATTTTTTCTTTATCATTATTTGAAATAATAAGAAAATCATTAACATGCAAAGAGACTATTATCAAAGTATTATAAAATTTTTAAAATAAACACAAGACTTGTATTTAATTTTTTCACATTCCAAAATATTCAGGATTTTTTCTGCGGTTTTATTCCACTTTCTGTATGATTGCTTTAAACCATAAATAGCTTTATTAAGTAAACAAACTTTATCTTGATTTTTATCAGAAGCAACTCCCTCAGGTTGATACATAAAAACCTCTTCCTCTAGACCACTATTAAGAAAAGCTGTGGAAATATCCACTTGATCTATATTTAAATTTACAGACAAAGCAAATAAAATCTTAGGGTAGAGTTTCGCAATACAGGTGCAAAAGTTTCCGTGTAATCCTCACCACATTTTTGGGTAAAGACCTTTGCCACTAATCTTGCTTTATACCTTGTGTTACCATTAAAATCACTTTTCACATGAAAAACTCATTTACACTGCACTACTTTTTTATTTGGTAGCTTTTCTACAAGGCTCCACGCACTGTTGTCTATCATCGACTTAAACTCTTCTTCCATGGCTTGCCTCCATTCATGATGCTCTCAACTTTTCATGGCTTTTTTCAATGAAGATGGATCATCTGGTATTTGTGAAGTGTGGTAGACAATGAAATTCTTTTTCTTTTCTCTGCCTTTGAGATCGTCGAACTGTATTTTTTTCATTGTCATGTTCAACATCACAAATGCATTCAATACCTCAATGCTCATTTAAATTTTCTACAGATAAGTTTTCTTTAGATACTAAAATAGGTGTATTTTAAAAAATGGTTCTCAAAAAACGTAACATCATGTGACTTGATTGTTTTTCCTGGATTCTTTGGGCCAAATAATCGATAGTCTTTTGTGTACCCACAATAACCTACAAAGATGTACAGTTTGCTTTTTGAGTCGAATTTCTTTCTCAAATTTTGCTTTTTGTCCTGACCATTTTTCTTCAATTGTAACGTTTTTAACAGCTTTATGTGGAGAACGATTTTTCAAATAAACATCTGTATTGGTTGCTTCTGCCCATATTCTTTCATCAACTTGAGCTTCTTGCACTAAACACCTTGTTGTTTCTACAATGGTCTCGTGAGTTCTTTTAGCTACTCCATTCTGTTCAGGTGTATACCTTACAGTTAATTGATGCTGTATGCCCTTTGACTTTAAATACGTTTCAAAATCTGCATTTACATACTCAGTTCCATTGTCACTTTTAAACTTTTTGTTTGTTTTTCCTATCTGGTTTTCTACCATGACTTGAAGTTCTTTAAAGAGTAAATATACTTCTAATTTTGATTTTATAAAATAAATAAAAATCTTATGTGTATAGCGTCAATAACTGTGAACATGTCTCCACGATTCTTTTGGCTTTGCTCCACAAAAATCTGTGTGTAAATGACCAAGTCTTCTATGGCATAACTCTTCTGAATTACTTGTTGCAGCTACCCATGCTTGTTCATAAGATAAATCCAATTCGTATAAACCTTTCTTGTTTGATCTTGTGACGATGACACGACCTTTTACTTTAAAATCGTCAGCATCATAAATTTTGCATCTTTCTGAGTTAAACTCTTCCGCATGTCCATTTTCTACCATCTGAAAGTAAATTTGCTCTTAGATCTGGAACATAAAAAATATCCGAAATATTCTTCAAACAATTTTTGGTATTTACTGTAATATTTCCCAAACTTTTTCTGGTTATTAATTAACTATTAGCTACAATTATATCAGTTTTAAGTTTACTCTTTGAAACTTGCATAACTTTTTCTTGAAACGTCATCTGTGAAGCACCGAAATCTATAAAGCAACTTTTTGTTTTACATGGTACATTTGTCTCAACTAAAGTTTGCAATACTTTTTCCGTATTCCTTTTGTTGTGCTTTGGTTGACTCTCTGCATTATTCTTACTCATATTCTTCTTCATATTCTTACACTGTAATTTGTAAAGCCCTTGTAAACCACATTTAAAACATTTCATATATATTTTTTTATTTTCTTGGGATTGAAATGAAATCAAAATGTAATGGTGGTGTTATATTTTCTGTGGTTTCACTTTCTACAAAAGTTTACGTTTTAGTAACTTTTTATTATCTTCGTCAGAATATACAGTGTGTAGCTAAAAACAATAAAGTATTTTGTTGATTTAAATATCAAATTATTTACATATTGTGTATTCACTTTGAACAATAATTCAGGAATAACACTGCACTCACGAAAAAAAATTAGTTTAAAATTATATTGTATTGATAATTTAATTTTCGTAGATCCACAGAAGTCAAGATGACCACGTGTGTCATCTTGAAGTTAAAGTGGTACTGAGAGAAAAAGATGGAATTTTTTGTAAGTAATTAGGGTTGTTTTGTGTATTGAGGGTTTAAGGGGTCTAGTCCGATAATTCAATACATTTTATTTTATAATGTTGTTATATATTTTGCTTAGTTGCTTACTATCTGCGTTAGCATTTACTGTTTTGTATTGCTATCATTTCTACAATTCTCTAACTACTTACAAAAAATCTCATCTAATTCTTTCAGTACCACTTTAACTTCAAGTTGATACACCTGGTCATCTTGACTTCTGTGAATCTACGAAAGTTAAATTATCAATAGAACATAATTTTAAATTAATTTCTTATACGTGAGTGTAGTGTTGTTCCTGAATTATTGTTGTGTAAACCAACAAACTGCTTTATTGTTTTTAGCTACGCACTGTATATTCTGAAGAAGGTAAAAAATTACCGAAACGTTAATTTTTTTTTAAATGTAAATTAAAGTATAACACCACAAGCGTTGCCAAATGGTTTTTAGTTTCTGTTATTGTACAAGGTATGAAAAATAGTAAAACTTAAATTCCGTAATTTCTGGAATAGCAATAATGGTTAAACAATTACAGACCTTTTACATTCCTTGCTGATTTTATATAACTTTATTTAAACGGCAAATCCTAATATTATAAACAATAGTCAGTATATTTGGCTATACAGCCTGGAAATATTGACCTAGTAAGCAAAGATAAATCCATAAGTTTTATTTTCAAATAATTTATTAATTAAATATTATACAAGAACATATTATATCCAGTTTCTTTTAATGGACTCAGATGCTATTAGGAGCAACCTTTCTTTTTGAATCTGATTCATATTCTTTATCATGTTAATTATACGGTTTAACGGGTCACCCATTTCTTCAGGAGCCTTTGCAGCTTCCTCCTTATTGGCCAAAATCATTAACGAGAAAAAAATAGCATGGCCGACTTCTGACTCAGCGGCGGAGTTGCGTATCTCTTCCAGATATTCTGCGTAGCTCAACTCCAAATCGACTTTTCCTTTTCGTAACACAGATGTAAATTCTTCGTAGTAAAACCTACAATAAAATAAATCTTTATTTTAAAATATGCTTTCAGAAACTGCGTTATTTTTAAGATTTAAAGTCGCTATAAACGGTTACGCTCGATAACGCCGACCATTGATACTAATTTCGAAAAAGCATTAATAAAGCTTTAGAGGGGACTTTAGGGAAGCTACTAAGAATACACTTTCTAGGCTCAAATCAATATGAGGGCGAATTTTTAAAAACAACAGAAATTCCCCTTAGCACATCATGGCTACAAGTTAGCTAAAACTATAGTCACATATGAAAGGGTTGATGCAAATCTTAGCCCTCTTCCGAATACTTGGTAAAGATTTTCAGCCTTAATACAAAATGTCTCTGACATTATAACAAGCTATAAAAGACAGAGTGAGAGATTGCACCATATGGACCCTTATCAATTCTACTTGCTTCAATTGTCGAGAATTAAATGGAATTAAAATTGTTGCTTCAAAGCGTATTTATTGAATCGTGGAGAAAGACCCTTGTAATGAGGTGTAACAAGGAACATATAACTGAGCCTCAACATGACTTACTAGGAAGCTTCCCTCCTCAGGAAGGGAAGAACTGCGAATCGAGGTGGGGGTGTTGACAGGATATTGCCGGCTACGGAATCATCTTCATAAGATTGATGTCACTGATGACCTGAAGTAGAAAGGACTGTTGACCATATTCTTAGAGAGTGCCCAGCACTCAACGGACCGGGAAAAAATTTACCATCTGAAGCTGTTAGGCAAGTTCAATCAACGATGCTGCTTATATTTGCAAAGGCGATCGACCTCAAACGAGGCCTAGACATTGAAAATCAAGTGTCACCACCTATATTTAATTTATTCATTCGTTCAAACGTTTTTTTGTGTATCCATCTCTTAGTCATGTTAGCTCGAATTTATTGTTAATACAAACTGACTGACTGACTTATCAACGTACAGCCAAAACTGTTAGGTCTAGAAGCATGAAATTTTACATATAGTTTTTTTAATGACATAAGCACTAAGGAAAGATTTTTGGAAAATAGGGGATAAAAGTTTATATGAAAGTTCTTAATTTTGTTAGTTAGAAATGTAAAACTTGGTATATAGTCCTCATAGAAAAAATGTTTACTATGTCATTCTTTTTCAAAAATTCATCTTTTAAGGGGGTTAAATAGCGAATGAAAGTTTGTCTGAAAATTCTTCATTTTTGAAGTTAGAAACTTAAAAATTAATATATAGGCTTATGGTTGGAAAGAAAAGTTTTCTGTGATACCCTATTCTGGAAATTCATCTTTAGGGGGGTGAAAAAAAAGTTTACACGAAATTATTATTTTGTGGATAGAATCATAGTTAATTGGTTGTACCCACTAAGATATCTGATGTCGCCCCCCACGCGTACGATATCGCGGGCACAAGCTAGTTGTACATAAAATTAACACCTAAAAATCAACTAAATTGTTTTTCCTTTATAACAGCTATTCATTAAAGTATTAATATTTAGCTTTCTTATTTAATATTTGTTTTATTAGCACAATTGTAAATAAAGTAGGAAAAAGTAGTGTAGGAAAAAATAATAGAAAGCAGTGACCTAAAAATATTTCGTTAAGGCACGCCAAACCTTACTGAAGGTGTCTCTGAAACGCACACCATTTTGAATAGTAACTTTTCGTGTTCTATCTTTAAGACGAAGCCGACCCTTTTATACACAATATTTTTAACCGACTTCTAAAAGGAGAAGGTTCTCAATTCGTCGACTATGTATTTTTTATGTATGTACACCGATTACTCCGGAACAGCGGCACCGATTTGAACGAAATTTTTTACGTTAGCTTCAAGAAGTAGCTGCGGTGGTCCCACACTTTTCTGGACGAAATTGGTGCAGTAAAATCCAAGATGGCACTGACAATATGGCGGCCAAACAATTAATTTTGTCCGATTTTCTCCAAAATTAGTATGGGGGGAATTTTCTGGATCGTACACAACGAATCTGGAATTATTTTTAAAAAATTCAATATGGCGGATCCAATATGGCAGACAACAAAATTTAATTTTGTCCGATTTCTCCAAAATTGGTGTGGGGGAGTATTCGGGGTCGCACATAACGAATCCCAAAGATTTTTAAAACATTCAATGTGGCGCATCCAATATGACGGCCAAAAGAGTCATTTTTGTCCGATTTTTCCAAAATTGGTTCATGGGAGTTATCGGGGTCACACATAACGAACTTAAAATTATTTTTAAAAAATTCAATATGGCAGATCTAATATGGCGGACGAAAAAATCAATTTTATCCAATTTTGTCCAAAATTGGTACAGAGGAGTTTTCCGGGCCGCACATAACGAATCTAAAATTATTTTGAAAAAATTCAATATGGCAGATCCAATATGGCGGACGAAAAAATTAATTTTGTCCGATTTTCTCCAAAATTGATATAGTGGAGTTCTCGGGCCGCATATAACAAATCTAAAATTATTTTTAAAAAATTCAATATGGCAGATCTAATATGGCGGACGAAAAAATTAATTTTGTCCGATTTTTTCCAAATTAATAGGGGGAAGTTTTTGGGATCTCATATTACGATTCTGGAATTATTTAACAAAAAATTAAATATGGCGGATCTAAGATGGCGGATTAAATATCCTACATCTCTCTATTTTGTCTAAAATCAGTATTGGGGGGAGATTTTTATTAGTTTTAGTTACGAATTTAAAATATTTTTTGAAACACAATCTGGTTAATTCAATATGACGTCCTAAAAATTTTACTTTTTTCGATTTTCTCCAAAATTGATAAAGGGGGTTCTTGAGGGTGTAAATTATGAATTTAAAAGTATTTTTTTAAGATTTTTTATGGCGAATCCAATATAGAGGATTAAAAATTTTATATTTTTCGATTTTGTTCAAAGTTGGGTCTAAATCGTTTTTGAGGATGTAAATAGCGAATATAAAATTATTTTAAGAAAATCTAATATGTCAGATGCCATACGACGGTCTAGAAATTTTAGATTTCTGGATGTAATCCAAAATTGGTACTCGGGGGCTTTGAAGGGTTTAGATGTAGATTAGATTAAGACGTTAAAATTATTTTTTTGAAATTCAATATGGTAGATGAAAATTTTACCTTATTCGCATTTTTTCAGATTGGGTATTAGGGGGTTTTCGGGGTCGTGTATTACGAATATAAATTTAGTTTTTTACAACTATTTGGTTAATAAGATACAATGTGAGGGATTGAAAATTTTACATTTTTCGATTTTGCCTAAAATTGATATTGCGGGGTCCTTGGGGCGTACCCAAACTCAATATGTAGTATAACATATATATCGGGCTAAGAAATCTACATCTCAAGTTCTTTAAATATCAATATTGGAAGGTTTTGGGGCATATATAAACAACCTAAAATTAATTTGAAATTTAAGATATTGGATTTACTATGACAGACTAAATATTTATTTGACATAATTTCACTGGTATTTGGAAAACTCTAAGAATCAAAGAATATTGAGTGGTTCATTTTAGGGTGATTTACAACTTTGGATAAAATGGGTACTATTTTGCCACCTTGGAATCATTACGAGGTACACTAATCTCGATTAGTACTTAGTTCAAATAATTTATGGATATCATAATGAATTCAAAAATCGAAAAATAAAATTAAAAAAAAAATTGAACCGACGTCTAAAAGTGCAGTAAAAAGTGAAAAATAACACATTCACATACATACAAAATACAAATTATGATAAGAAAACAATTACAAATAAAGTATTTTTAATTTGTTCATGCGAATTACATTTTGTCAGGTATTAGTTTGGCGCCGATTCAAAAATTTCAATTTCATATAAAAATTTATAGTTATTTTTCACTTTTTAACGCACTTTTAGAAGTCGGTTCAATTTTTTTTTTTACAAAAATGTTATTAATTCTATATAGTGACTTTTAATTTTTAAGGCATTATGATGTATTAACGGTTCTTCCATCGTTACAAAGCGGTTGAGAATGCATTCTCCAAACCTAGCTAAAAGAAGCCTTGACTAGACTAGACGCGTTCACTCTTAGGTTGTCGATAACATTCAAGGTAATCATCTCATCTTGTAGAGGTTTCTTTTATCTGGAAGTTTGATAAAACATCGTAAATAGAATAAATGACAAGTGCGTTTCTTCACCTAGGTCTCCAACCATCAGTCGCCTGCTTTGAAAAAGGGAAACCTGTAGTTTGTCAAGGATTTTTTGTGTTGAGGGAAAAACTGAATTTTCTAATTTAAGACATTGTTTATTTATCGAGAAGAAAAAGCTGGCTGCATGTTTTGACGCATTGATGTCTAAGTATGTTTCCCTCTCTATAACCCAAACATAACAGATTTCTGTTAAATGTCATTAAAAGTTTTAAAACGGAATGCTCGGGTTATAAAATATGAATATTTTTTATGAACACTCTAAATTTCGAGTAATAATATAAATAGAGGAGAAAGTTTTTTTTGAAAAAAAAATAGTTTTTTCAATTTCTTAGAAATAGAGAATCTTGAAAATAAAAACATTGAATAAATAAATAAAATTTTAACAGAAATGTCCATGCCCACAAGGAAAAGTCAAAAGAAAACCAAATGGAGTGTAAAAAACCGAAGAACCATTCAAAAAAAAAAAAGAAATAACTTTTTAGGGAAAAGAAACAGCTTCCAATATGAAGAAATCTTAAAGAGTTTATAAAAGACGACAATTGGAACACAAAATATAGAAAGTAATAGAGGAAAATTTAAATAGGAAAGCAATTAAAACTAAATTATTTAAAATAACAATAAATGCCTTCAAACATGAACAAGGAGAAGAAGTAATAAATCGAGATCAAATACCACAAATAATTGAAAACTAATATAAAAATCTGTATGAACAAAAAGAAATACCTTCAGAAAACGATAAAAAAATAACTAAATAAGAAAACAATCAATGAAAATTTAGAGGAAATGCCGGAAATAACGGAGATAAAAAATACAAATTACGCTACATAAGATGATGAATAACAAAACTCGAGCAAGAGATGGGACTCCAATAGAATTAATGAGAGAAGGGGAAGACACAGAGGTGAAAGCTTTAAAAGTGTTGTTGAAAAAATATCCGGAAGAAGTTATTGTATCGGAAACTTGGAATAAAATCCTAATTTTTAAAAAGGGAGACAAGAACTAACTAGACAACTATAGACCGAAAATTTTGCTCTCACAATATAAAAATTGTTTACCTATATAATAATTATTATTATTTCCTTTATTAGCAATAAGAGTAAAGCAATGCGATGTGGACACTTCTTGTGGAAAAGTATTCGAAGATCATCACGGCCCGAGTGATTATTTCTATACCTTCAGCACATAGGTTATGGTTTCTTACAAAAAGGTTGGGATTTCTTTACACTAACATGACTAATGAGAGAAAATAAAGTGAAGGAGGTTTCATTATATTGAGATCAGAGAAGAGCTCTCGGCATGATGTTCTGGGGTGCTTATCTAGCATGCAACTTGTGATCCTTTTCTGTATTATGAATATTTTAGGTGCATCTTTTGATGAACCCCAAAAGCGGAGCCTATAGTTTATAATTGATTACACATGAGCAAAGTACGATGTAAAAAACTTTTCAGAGGTACCACATTTCGGATTCTCCGAATTAATTCACAAATACTAGTCAGTTTTGAGTTCAGTGTGTCAATGCGACTTTCCCAAATCAAGTTCGGATCTATGGTTACTCTAAGAAATTGCACAAATTTGGCTAGTAGGAATTCAAGATTATTATTGGTTTTTGAAAAATTAAGAAGATTGGTTCTTTTTATATTTAGTTTAAGGGAATTTTGGGTACACCACTGGGACATAACAGCCATTATATTTGAGCTTGAAGGAGATAAGGATGCGGAAGACTAGCGCGATGTATCATTTGCACATTGGCAAAACATGCCTCCATCAAGATCCTGCGGAGCATTAACGTAAATCATATAGTAAACTTGAAGATATATTAGATTTTGATCCACCAATAGAAGAAGAAGGATTGAGGAAACACTTTAGTATCAGCGATCCCGTCCTGATTATCCTTACCCCAATCAAAAAATTCATCGAGTATAAATTTCCACTGTATATGGTGTTCATCGATTATAATAGGGCATTCGATGGAGTTGAAACCTGGTCGGTTCAGTAAACAACAGCAGCATTGATTCTAGTTACACCCAAAACATAAAGACAATTTACGGTAATGCGCATATAATTGAGGAAATGCAAAGGACAATAAACCCAAAACCAATAAAATATGCAGTCAGATAAGGAGAAGCAATGTGTCCTAAATTACTTAACGCAACGCTGAAGAAACGTTTAAAGAATTGAAGTGGAATATAAATGGACAACTAAATGAACAAAATATATAAGCCATCATCAACATAGAAAATCTGGATAATATAACACAGAATGCTGAAATATGTTAAAGGATGATGAAATGTGGGAAACCCAATCAAATTGCTGAAAATGAACCGATAATTGGATTAGCCTGGGTTTGAGAAAACTTAAAGAGCCATGGAACGGAAAATGTTGGGCATAGAAGGGAAAAATAGAGTGAGGAACGAACAAAAAAGACAAGAACCAAACTGATGTCAAAAAACATACAACGAAAATGGAGACGGGCTGGGCATATCGTGCAGCCACCAAACTATAGGTGGAACAAAATCATTCCCGAAACCAGACCTTGGACAAATAAGATATCGATAGGGAAACCGCAAACAAGATGGAAATACATAGATTGAGAATACAAGGAGAGAACCATGCCCAATATTAGATGAGTGAAAGTTTAAATGAATTAATGAATAAATGACTAGTACTAGGCGAGACGAGCCAGGGCTTAATTTGTACGAAATACCACCTATAAGAATATAAATAAAATTCGTCTATCGAATTCATGACTGTTAAGAAATTTCATTTGATTGTCATCCCCTTCCCACAACGTGCACCCAAAAAATTTCCGAAATACAATGGTTTACCAGAATGCCCGGTAAATATTTCTCAAATTCTTGAGAAATTATGTTGACGTTATATTATTTTTCTGAAGGTTTTATCATTGCTCTTTTCTCGATACGCTTCATTTTGGTATTAACGTAATGCACTCATCTATTTACCAATACACTCTGCCAAGCAAAAGACTTGATCAATTTTGAAATTTTGCATGCGTGGCTAATGAACGTTTTCCAGTTGTGTACAATAGGTAGCGTTTGGTACACAATATTTGAAATAGGCGAGGGGTCGAGCTTAAAGTCCCCCCTTAATATTTATGTGTTACATATATTTTTATTACATAGATCCAACAGATTATTTTTTTTCTTACCTTAGAAGATCATCCAGGTGTGCTTTAAGGACATCGTTGTTCACACTAGTCAGCAAGAAAAATACTATATCTCTCGTAAATGATCCATATACGCACATTTGATAATCAACAATTTTTACTAAGGTTTCCTTTCCTTCTTTCAAATTTACCATGACATTATTCACCCAAAAGTCATTATGTGTAATCGTGTTCCATGGTTCTTTTGCCATGTTATTTAAAATTGAAACTCCCATCAAGGGCTTGTCAAATACTGGTTTCAATTTAGATATATATGGGGCAAATTCTTGCTTATTGGCTAGTAGGTCAAACATAATATGACTAGGTTTTTTTGCCGCTGGAGTTCCATCTGAATCAGGAGGCCCGGGCGGTGCTCCTGGTTTACCAATTTTAGGAGGACCAGGTGGCCCACCGTGATTCTCGAATTCGGCACCGCCAAAACTTTTTGGGCGACATTTCTCAAGAAAATCTTTTATGACTTCAAATAATTCTGGCTTTTTCTTCTTTATCACAATTGGAAGTGCATGAAATACCGCCAGCTGTTTTAAAATAGCTTTAGTTGTACTAAAATCACTTCCTATACGTCGGTCATAATTTTTATAACCTAAAACAGGAATATGTTGATAAAATTAATACTTTATCGTGTAATTAGGATTGGTGTGATAAAATAAAAAAACAGATGCGTTAAAATGCAGGAAGCCTAACTTTATTGAATAGTTCTGGATCTGGTGAGAGCCGATTGGTATCTGCTTATATTCATGAAACTATGATAGCAGATCAAAATCTACTAATTCTATAAAAATAAAAATGATAGCTAAAAACAATTTTTTTTGCAACGCAAAATACTAGCCGCATGTAAACATTGAAAGCCGCCAAAAATATATCAATAAAATCAAAATTCTACACAGAATTTCATTCTATAGATAGGGGATAAAAATCAATTGAAATATTTTTTTTTGGGTACCAAAATTTTTCCGGCGATCCTAAGCAAATAATATTCTATGTCTGCTTCATGAAACTTGATCTAGACCTTTTTCAGCTTTTAACTTTTTTCATTTATTCTTAAAAATACAATAATAAATGAAGTTGACATTCACTACGTTAGGAAATAATCACAACGATGGCAAATAAAGTACACTTAGGCCAATCAAAAGAGATTTCTTGGATTGCTATTGGAAGAAGCTCAAGAGGCGTCGAATGAGCATATAAAGGAGTTTTGATGTTCGTTTTCCAGAAAATGGTTGAGCGAAAAACAATGGAAGATGTGAAATGTCGGCATCTGGTCCATTCTGACCAATTGATTTCAAATTTAGGACAACAAAACTAGAAACCATTACGATCTCTTTCAAACGACATAAAAGCTTTTAACTTTAACTCTTGTATTATTACGTACATATTACTGTAAAAAATTTAAAATAATAAAACTAGCTTGTGAACAAATCTTAAAAAATTAGAAAATTAATTGCAAGTACGCCTTAAGTGACATCTATAAGGTCCTTGCCGCTCACTTTCTTATTATTCAAATTCTATGTTACAGGCATTCGCAGACAATTTTGAAATAAATTAATTTTTCCCATTTTGAATGCTAACATTAATTTGATAAAATTTGCATGTTATTCACGTACAAAAACAGCCACTTATTTGTCAGGTAATAATTAACGTGTTTGCATAAATTTCGCAAAAGAATATATTTTTAACATTTAACAAAATCATTGCTACTGATTTGATTAAAAATTTGCATTGTTAAACGCATTTTTCATATATCAATAATACTGTATTTGCGAATCGTGTTTTCATTTAAATAACTAGATTATTGAAGGTATTTTTTTGAACGAAATTTTCGCAAAAATTTATATTTGCTAATTTTAATTTTCATTTAAATACTAATATATTCATGCCTTATTTGTTCAATTATGTAGGTTCCAATATGTATCATACTAAAAACAATCCATACTGATATTTTTTTTTTATGTTTTCCATTCTTAAATATATAACAATATTGAAATTTGTTTTCCAGAACCACTATTTTGCATCTACCATATTGAAAATATTAAGAATCTAGTATAATTCCGCCATTCTTAAAATTAGGAAACTTCGGTTGTCCTATTCAAAATTATTTAACCTCATGAAAACTTATATTTGTGGAGTTTAAAATGTCATAGAAATTGTAGTATCTTATAAATTTAACTTCCTTTCACCACTCTACTGAACAGCTTCATCTTAGTGTTTTTTAGTTTAATTATTCTCGTTTCCAAATTCCTTCGACTGCGAACATCCAGGGCCCAGGTCATGGTACCCGAGGTCAATCAGGTCGAAGTTTCTCCTCCCATTCATATTTCAAAACCCGAGTAAAGTTATTTAATAGTATTAACAAAATTTTAAAAATGACCACTCAATTATATTTTATTTTAGGACGAGAGTAACTACAAGTACCTATTCCAAAATTCCTAAAACAGTGGTGAGACAATAAGCAAAAAGAGATAGTATCCTTCAAATACACAAGTTTACTGCAATTACTACTTAGTTTAGTAGACTGAAAATAAATTCAGGTTGCAACATTTTTCATTTTCAATGGATTTTAAATAAGTGATTAAATAATAGAGAGAACTAACCTTTTGGGACCAAATTTTCAAGAAGTAAAACTGCATCTCCATCAAGTTCATTTTTTGACGAATCCAAACTAAATCTTGACCCGAAATATTCTGGTATATAGGTTACTGGAACTCCGTTTTGCTCGCCAAATTCTTTTATTAGAGGCACTAATTCAGAATACCATATAATTTCATTTTTCATGGCAACTTCATGAAATTCTTTTCCGGGTTTCTTGGTATCCATTGGTAAACATTTAGCTACTGAGTTAACAATTTTAGAATGTCCATCTTTTTCTACTTCGATATCGACACGGAAAACTAGACTCATGTAATTTTCGCCAGGTGCAGTAAGACGGGATACTTCAGCATTTTTCACTTTTCCGTCAAATTTAACGACCTTGTCTAACTTTTTTATTGAATAGTCGATTGATGCCATTTCTTATCCTAATTGAGTTCTATACTAATCTAAAATACAAGATCTTTAATAAAATATGTAGAGAGATATCATATTTTGGTGCTAGACCTCCCTTTAAAATGCTATCAAATATAATGTTTAGAAAACAATTTAAATACTTGGCATTAATTAACTTTAGTTCAATATTTGGGTATTATTTAAAAAATGTCTAAATGCACCAATATTGGACCTAAATGTTTATCAAAACATAATGACAATACAATAAGGTAAAATTTACATTCATTTAAAATTCATGAAACTATTATCCTTAATTGAAGTTCTTATAAGAATAGTCTTTCCATTATCAGATTCTTTATCAAAGTATAAGTTTTTCTTTTAATATTTTTGCTTTTAAAACTGTACCACTGATAGATGAATATCATATCGTAGAAAATTGGAAAATGATAAATTACATGAAGAACTAAAATACATTTTCTAGTATTCGAATGACTAATTTGTTCAATTCCATACAACAAATGATATGAATCTAGAAAAATACTAACGACTGTTTTAACGAAGTTACTGATTTTTGGGGCATAAGTATGTTTACCGGTTTGTATCTAAACTATTATACATCAAAAACTTGTAGTTTTTGTGGGAAAAGGTTATATGACACCGTTCTCTAATAAGTTTTACCGCCGTATACCGGTAAATGAAATTATCCGATGTTTTTCAGAGCGTCCGTTTAAGATAGTACCGGGTCATATACCATAGTGCTGTATACGCGATTTCCCCACGATGATCACTGGTCGGTGTAAGGGGACCACAAAAGCGACCGGACGATCGATCGCCATTCGGGGGAACTATTTAACGCCTCGCTCGCCTTTAATTTACGGTATGGGTACAATGCAATGGGTGCACCGACAATCGGAGCGGAAACACTAAAATGTGAAGACGACTCACAGAGCGCTTCTGTAGGTTGTAGTTTCACTACAGTCAACCGAAGTGAAATTGTAGGGATTTAGTCCAGTCCACTACCTTCACACTTGTGTGGTGTCTATGCAAGATTTCCTCGAAAAAAAAAAGTAATAATAATAATAATTTAAGGAGAACTACACGTTCTCCGCTCGGATGCAGAGTCAAAGCGGGCTGCCCGGGTCGTATGCCGAATCGCGCCTTTCTGTTCTAGCATTGTACGTGAGGCCAGGCTTGTGTGTATACTGTGTTTCACCATCCACTGGACCCTTTTAAGTACGAACAATGTTGTTTCATCTTACCGAGATTGTCGAGGAGCCTTATAAGTACAGGCAGTGTCAGTTCCTTTCCTAATATCCAACCGCAATTGGTCGACATTGTCTAGGATCCTTTTAAGTACTGGTAATGTCATTCCATCCTATCGACGCTGTCAAGGACCCTTATAAGCACGGGAAGCGTCGGTTCCTTTCTTTCCATTCTATGGTCACCTATACACATACACGCAGTCAGTTTTTTTAGTTCCGTAAAGGGCAGGGATATGCTTACTGGCAGGTGCTTACCAGTGTCCGTTATTAAAGATGCATAACAACTGTCGCCGCCCGTCACGGCCAGGGTTATCGCCCTAATGTTATTGCCGCCGTGTAGAAAACCACTGCGTATGTCGCGAACTACCAATCGATGCCGGGTTACAGCTTAGATATATTATATATCGCCACCAGTTGAATAGTTTGGGCCGCCGTGAACAGCTCCGCAAATTTTAAGTACGAAGCGTCTTGAATAGCGTCGAGTATTTTAGTATAAGGCATTGTGAATAACGTCACAAATTTTGGTACAAGGCACCGTGAATAGCGTCGTGATAATACCACCGGGTTACTGTCTACCGTATCGCTACCGTTCGATAAGTACCAGGTACCGTGAACAGCGCACATACATATTCTTGCCTCCCATACTATCTATTTGTTTATATTATTGCCTATTTTAGATTTTTAAGTTAGTTTTAGGCCATTTCATAAAGTATGGAATATAGAATACAGGATGTTTTAAAACCTTTTGTTTAATTATCTAGTTCCCATTTTTACATTTCAGGTAGTCGGCAGCCAGTAACTAATAAGCTCAAATAACCCCTGGCTTGCTGTTTCTCCACTGTAACAAGCTATATGGAGCAGGTTGTCCCTCGACCACATTAATCCACAGGGTGGCGCCTGAGATCGATAACCGGGTAGATGTCTTGACAATCGGAGAGTCAAACCATTGAAGAGTTCAGAGGATACTTCGCGGCGCCGATAAGTATATCTCACCCATGAGTGATACCGACTAGGAATATATAGATTAGTATGGGATACCCTTACGCTAGGCATCGCTTGACCGCTGATCATTTGAGCGATGGCTGTCTGCAGGACCGATATCCACTTACCGAAGGTCCGCTGTTTTACCAGGAAGATGTCCGAAAATTACTACTAGCTTAAAAAGTCATTATAGTGGTTGGCTCTTAATGCAATTATGCTCGTACCATGTCGTTTTTTATACAAGATTTAATTATAATAGCGACAGTGAAAATTTAGCGTAGGGCTAACGGGAAAAAGAGTTTATAATTTTTACATAATTGCTTAACGGTGTTTTAGAATATGACGCAATAACTTTTTCATACATTACTAGATAAATTCAAATGTCGTAACACTGATGTAGCTAAGATTCCTATTCATATATGCCCGGAGCGCGTTTTATGGACTTCGTTATTCGGAATATCGGTCAGATATTATCATAAGTCAACTGACGGTCAGGGCATGCCAAACTACCGAAACTGAGCGATATGAAACCCACAGTATATAATTACGTGCAAAGTCATGTAAGTCAATATTTTCTTTATCGTGGCCGAGTACAGAATAAGATCGGTAAGAATTCTGTACAAATTGACTTTTATCGGCATATTGCTAGGATGCTATGAAGCAATCAGAATATATTCGCCAGATTCTAAGTACAGGCTGACAATTTTGTTTTTAATGTAAATTAAGTAAAAATAAATAAGTTTGCTTTAATTAAATTTAGGCGAAGATGCAGGTAAAAATTTTTGATTCATTTTACAAGATCACTATCGAAAATATTTCTATTTTGAGTTTTTCTGGTAGATTATAAAACATTTTTTAAATATTTTCGAGGATTTTAGTCTATGGAATTTTCTTTAATGTCACTAGTTCTCCATTTATTTGCATATATATGCCTAGTCGAGCAAGGCGATTCACCATAACTACAGAATATGTAGATTGATTAGAGTTTCAATAATTAAAATTTGACAAAGATTAGTTATTTGGGTTCAGTTTCTTTACTGCTAAGTTTCTTGACAATCTTTGCCAATAAAATGTTTTAGAAATCGTCAGGGTGTCATTATGAAACAATATAACGGACAGTTAAACTTAATGATAAGGTTTAAACCAGTTTTAAGAAAGCGGAAGTTTTTAAACTTTTTTTTACCTAATTTGAAAAATCTTTAGAGCACTGCATGGGTTCTATTTTCACTAATCCATTTAACGTTTTTAGGTAAAGTATATTGCTTACTTAGTTTCATCTCGAAAGTTTCTACATCATATTGTTTATCATCAAGAGTTGCTTTTAGCGGAATGGTGGAACTTTCAAAATATAAGAATTTGCATTATTAAGTAACTAAACTTCTGTTAATTGAAATTGCACTAAATACTATAGTCTTTTAATTAAAACATAGTAGAGTTGTAGATCTAATTTCATTTTTAACTGACTTCTAAAAGGAAGTTCTACATTAGACCGCTATTGTTTTTGAATGTATGTACGTCGATTACTCCGGAACGGTGGTATCGATTATTATATAAATTTTTGCATTATGTTCAGGAAGTTACTGCGGTGGTTTCATATTATTTTGACTGAAATAGACTCAGTAAAACCTAAGGTAAAGCTAATAATTTCGCCAAAACTGGTATGGGGAGGAGTTTCTGGAGTCGACATAAGGAGTATAAAATTATTTTTAAAAATTTCAATATGGCGGAATAAAAAATTTTACACGTCTCGATTTAGTCAAAATTGGTATAGAAAGTTTGGTTGATGATAATATATACAGGTGTGGAAAATCCAAAACAGAACCTCTAAATAATAGGAATGTAACAGAAAGAGACGGACAACCCGTTTAGCAATGTTGAAAAAGTGAGATAAAGCATACTGTTGTATCGTAGCTTGCTTTCTAGTTTCCAGCAAAGATGATTGGCGGGGTCATCAAAACACAGTAGGTTGAAAGCACGGATTTAAATTAAAAATAAAAATCGGATCCAACAAGACTAAATCTTTAAAATCATGAAAATAAATTCAAAAAACGTCTAATGTGGTTCAATAGCTGTTAAATATGCCATTTAAAAACAAAATTAAAAGAATAATTGTATTTTCATGAATAAAATATTGCGCTTTGGTCCAAGGTGCATTTTAAAAATAAAACTATAATAATAAATACGTGGATGTCGATAATCGTTAAAAAGGCAAAAGTACTTTTTCCTCTATGCTTAGGACTTCTTAACAAATACCAATGCAAATAATTTGTAAGTAATATAATATTTATTGATTCACACAAATGAATAAATAATACGACTGTAATAAAAAAAATAAAGAGAACTTTTTAATCATTGCTTTCTTTGTTAACAGCTCTTTTAACATCCTCCATATTTTTCTCGAGAAGATTTTCGGGCAAAGTCTAGGCAATAGTTTCTTATTAATTTGTCCGTTGATTTTTTTGCATCTTTCGAAAGTTTACCTATCGGTAATATTGCAAATGCTATGATGTCTGGTCAATGGAGTAAGTAATTTGTAGATTCCTGTTGGCATGTTGTACCAAGAATATCCTTTGAAGAATAATCTTGCTGTTTGAAGTTTGTATTCCCAAATCTTGTCTATTGCAGTTTAATGTCCGCTTTCAGTAATTTGCAAAATGATGGAATGATCCGTTTTCGCTTTATTCTTGTTATAATGGCTGACTCATCACTGTTCTCGAAGAAACGTCAAACTATGTTGGCATCGTTAGTGCTTCCTAACCCTTTCTTTGGCATGTCAACAAGAAGTCCTAATCCCTCTCCTTAAAGGCCTGTTGGATGGTAACCTTTGTCTGTGCTTTCACCTCTTTGTCTTTCTGCGTACGGGCTTGCCACTGCCGTGTATCACGTTGATACGGCAAATACAACCAGCATTTGAAGAATCGAATACATGCGTGTAGAGTTAACAGCTGTAACTTGAAATACTCTGTATTTACTGGGACGCAGTATCAATGTTGTTGAACTGAGATGTTGTTTGGCAGAGGTAACAACGTTGGACCGATTTCGCTCCAGCCAAAGCATTCACCTAGCCGTCTATCATCGTCATAGATAAGTTGTACTGTACTGAAGCTCGGGTGGCAAAGAGAACTCTTTTATATGGTGCGAGTTGTCTGATTCGAGTTCATAATTTTCTATTTTCTTTAAAGACTTTTTTTCGGTTTCCTTAATAAATTCAAATTTCGTAGGCCCGAAATTCATAATAGAAGAGGGTTTGGAATTGTACAACACAATTTGTCCTTGTTAAGTTTGCGTGTTAATACCTGCTAATTGAAGTGGAATAAGTGAGGTGAGGAATAAGTTTGTATTAGAAATATTCGGATCAGTGACTTTCATTTTGTACTGGTTCTGACCTGACGTTCCATCGACACCCTATTTGCAAATGAAACTCATATTTACAAATCTAATTTATCGATTTGTTCAAAGGCGTCTATTGGAGCAATGTAATTCGATCCACTGTGTGATCCAGTAAGCCTTGGAATTTAACCTCGGCTTTTGATTTAGTTAAAGTTAGGTAATCGTCATGTGGATAACATGGTTTTTTTTTTAATTTTACACACCAGAGTACGGAGAAAATATATGCCTGCCTTTCTGTTTAGCCCAATTTCGTAATCGTTGATATTTATCTCTCAAATCAAAGAAGATTTTACGTTATTCATATTGTTTCAAAATTGATATTAGCTGCTTTTCAGAATCGTAGATTATGAATTTGAAGTTAATTTTTTAGAATTTAATAAGGCAGATAGAATATGAAGGGCCACAAATTTTACATTTTTCCGGTTTTGTCCAGACTGATATTGAGGGTTCTTGGGGCGTATATTACGAAACGTAAATGGTTTCTTCAAACTTAGTATGCAGAATAAAATATGTCGGACTACAAATTTTTTGTCAATATTAGTAGTTAGGAGGGGTTGGGAGTGTAAGTTTAGAATCTAAAATTAATTTCTTAAAATTCAATATAGTGAATTTACTATAGCAAACTAAATATTTGTTTGATTCGATTTAATTCAAAATTGGTATTTGAGGAATTTTCAGAATTAAAGAATTTTTTGTTGTTCAGTTTAGTGTGGTCTACAACTTTGGATAAAATAAGTACTTCTTCGCGACTTTCACTCAACTTAGTTTAAAATTAAAAATCCAAAACTAAAATTTTCATTTTAAAGGTTAACCGACCAGAAAAAATGCACTAAAAAGCGAAAAATAACAACATAGATTACATGAAAATGAAATTTTTGAAATCGGCGCTAAATTATTATTAATAAAACAAATAACCACTAATACAAGATAATATAAGCTACGTAAGAAAGTAATTACAAATTACATATTTCTCAATTTCTTTATGTGAATCACATTTTGTTAGGTGTTAATTTGACGACGACTTCAAAAATTTCAATTTGGTATGAAAATACATATTATAGAAGTCAGTTTAATTATTTTATAAAATTATTATTATTTTTTATTTAAAAACCTGTAACATCATAATAAATGTGTAAAAAATTAATATTTATAATATTATCAACTGTTGTTCCTTTCCAGTTACTTCGCAATAATTATATCTGAATTTGCGGTTCAAAAATTATGCATTTCATCAAAAAAAATTCTTGAATTGAATTTGAACCGCATAAGATTAAACTGCCACACCGAAGTACCAAGTGTCTCATTTTCGACACTCTTAGGGGTATTGGAGTTATTATTAAAGATACAGTGTTGCAGTTTCCATTTTATTTTTAATCTACAGGGTGATTTTGAAAATCTTCGCTTTCTAGGCACATCTCGTATTTCTGCTATGTGTTAATTTATCAAAAAGATAAAAACTGATTTTTGTAGAGTTTTTACGTAGAGTTCAGTGACGCAGTCAATTTTTTCTAAAAAGTTTAGTTTTTGAAATATTAACCAAACTTATGATTTTTTTAAATAAGACACAGTGTATATTATTTGAGATATTGATTAAGTATAATATAGGCTTTTCAAAAATATATAATGTGTTTATTTTATTTTGAAAAATAAGCTGAGAATTCGACATTTTCAATAATTTTTTATTTGTAACAGTAGGCCTTGGCCATTTTATAAGAAACAAAAGGCAAATGTCTAAAACCTCACAGTTTTGACAAATTGTTAACACTTATGAAATATCTTTGTAACGTAGGTGTTCTTATTTTATTTTTATTTATTTTGTATTTACAATGGCCGTTTATGATAATTGTGAAAAATATGATATGTTTGTATGTTTTATTTCAATAATAAATGTATTTAAAACGTTATCATTAGGACAACTTCTCATATCTCGTAATCATTTATGTTCATGTTAGGTATTCAGAAAGAAAGCAACCCTTTCTAGACATATTAGCTCGCTTAAAAAGAAATCTAGTTGAACACAGATTCTATGTATTGTTTTACGTAGCAGCAACAAATTCATCATCCTATAGAAACATAGAGAAAGAAGTTGATGTAGCAAAATCTGACGCTGAAAGAATTTTGAAAAATTATAAATACCATCCATATAATTTTCAAAAACCCCGGAGATGATGAGCGCTGAGTAGCGTTATGTCAATGATATTTAGAACAAATCTGCCTCAAAGGATCTTTTGGCAGATTTATCATCTGGATCATGAATGTTATTTTTTAAACGCGAGAATTTTTAATCGTCACAACACGAGGCATTAGACTTCAGAAAATCACCATTTACTTTTCGAAAGAGCATAACAAGGGCGCTTCGGGGTTGGTGTCTCGTGTTTTGTTTTGGGTCGACGACTAGCCTACAGGATGTATGAAGAAGGTCTCACGTAGCACGTAAATACCTAGAAAGCCTTGACAAAATTATTCCAGAATTGCCTAAAAATATTCTATTGAACCATGTCAATTCCATTTATCTTCACCGAAACGGTGACCCGGGCCACAACTCTGGGCTGATAAGACCATTTCTGACAATAACTTTCCTCAAAGATGGATAAGTACTAATGGGCCAGTGAGATAGTCCCCACCATCTCCCGATCTTTTCGTTTTCGATTTTTTATGGGGTTTTGTGCAAAATTAAGTGCATACGCCACGACATGAATCCACAGCCGAATTTCGTGAGGCAATTGGTGTAGCCTTCCAACTCTTCATAATAGAGCTACGATTCTTTCAAATGCAATTAGAAGAATAACAAAACTGTGCTGATATTGCATTCGATAAAAGGGTCGTCATTTTGAAAACCATCTTTAAAAAAACTCTTGGTTGTTTTTATTTTCAGTGCTTCTTTTTGTTTATGTTACTTTATTTTTATGAAATAATATTGTTCTTGTTTCTTTGAAATCAAATTCCAATATTTTAGTTTTATAATAATAGTGTTGTTTAAAGTAAAAATGTAATAATAGTTAAGTGTTCACAATTGAAAATAGATAGAGAAAACATTAAAACATTCAGTGTTCTAATCTCGTGGAGAAGATCCCTGAAGATGCCTCGTGCAATCGTAGGCGAAATGTCGGATAATAATTCTAATTTGACTCAGTCTAAACTCAAGAACCATGATTTTTAACTGGTACCTACTATATTTTGTCCTGTCAAATATCAGTGGTCAATTTGTTAGAAGCGAAATTATCTCTTTGAATCTTATAAGGAGAACTTCATTTTGTATTTTGGTAATAAAAGTGATCATAAAAGTTCGTCATTCAGTTTGTTCATTGGAGAGAGCATTTTGGAGTTTATGTTTTTATTGATATTTAAGTTCGTGTGTGTTTTTCCACGAAGTTTCCGTAACAGAAATGAAAAATCAGAAATATTATTTTTTCATGTTAGTGATCAATAATTACCTTGAAAATCGAAGGAGCAATGAAAATTGATGTTTTTACCATAATAGTATTAAGTAATAGTTTTTAAATAAAAGTTTATTCAGATGATTATATTCAGCCAAGAGAATAGAGTCATTATTTATAGGATGTAGGATTATTTTTTTAAGATTTTTAAGTTTTATCTTCATTTATTTTCCGCAATATATGTAAGTTTGAATCAATTTCCATATCCTATTTTTTAATTGTGAAGTTTAAAGGTCTTCAGACCTTTACCTCATATGTGATTATTTTATGAGAGGTTTTATCGTTATCAATGTTTGTTATTATTTAATAAAAAACAGGTGTTAATATCATTAAATATTATAAAAGTCGAAAAATATGGAGTATATTTATTTTTATAAAAAATTCTTAAATATGGAGTATTGACTGAAAAGTATAATTCAAAAAACGCTTTGCTTTTATTCTGTGTGAGTATTTGAAGCTAAAAAAATGAATGCATCCATATAATATCTATTGTAAACGACTTTAAGTTTTCAGAGAAAGCTTAAGTGGTGGATCTAAAATAAGTAGTAAATTCACTCAGCTTTATCGACTTTTTAATGACCTTGAAAAGGTTTAACACTAATTCCAGTCCTAAAATAATTCAAAGTAGTAGTAGAAGTCACGGCGATATTTTCGAGCTTTGTATGGTAATTATTATTGTGAATTTTTGCTTTACTTTTCAAGTTAAGAAATAAAGCAAGAATATATATAAAAATTTTTGCTAAATATATTTTATACAACATTACAGTATTATTTAGTTATACCACCAAAAATCATTTTCTACAATAGACGTATGCTGGGGTGTTGATTGCGAAAATTAAAACGACGTTCAGGGTTAGTTTTTAATTCTCATTCGCCTTTTACAAAAGTAAATAGTGATTTAAAATAACATTCAGCTATAGACATAATGGCAAAGAAAAATTTGTTCTCTCTGATACTATAACCAGTTAGTATTAAAAATCGTGAATGGTTTATATGTATAAATGTAATAACTTAATAATCAAAGTAAACGAATGTCATTAAAGTTAGAAAATAGTGCAATAATATAAATGCCTGTATATTTAAAATAATATTTGAATTTTACTTACCATATATACTGATATAAAGATTCCGCACTCTCTGATCAAACAGTGATGTAAAATTTATTATATATGTATTCTGACAATGATTTTATCAAGATATAGTTCTATGTGATCTTGAAAGGAGTCCATTCATTAATTGTAATTAGTTACGTATCCATTTTTATCACGAAGGGATTTAATTTCATATGAAAAGAATGACATGAATGAATCAGAAGTTGGTATCCCAAACATACAATTTAAAAACAAACTTTATCAGATCTATAAATAGTAGCTAATTAAGGAAAATAAAATTATACCCAGTTGTTCTTTTAAACGTATACACATTTTTTGCATTTTATTTGTTTGCGAATTGGAAAATTAACTTATTGAAATTTAAATCCCGATTTGTTAGACTTACTTATCTATTGTTTGTGACACAAACTGCCAGTATTTGTTTTATTATTAGATAATATAAGAGACAGTAACTCTCCATTTTCACTAATAGTTGGTCAAAGAAACCAAAATAGAGACGATGTATGTTCAAGTGAATAAACAACTAAAATTTTAAAACAGTAGTTAAGAAAACTTGCATGCAAATTAGAAACTGAACAATTCAAACTTAGTTAATCAACAAAAAATTTTATGGAGGAAAGAAGAAAAATAGGAGAGAAACACCTGGATATAGGAGAATTAATAAGACTATTAATTAATTAAAGTTACAACAGAGCGCCGATCAGCTAGAACAGAACCCAACACACCACCATGGGAAATAAATCTAAATAAGAAAATTTAAGATCTTCGAAAAGATATAGGACAGCTGATGGAGCACATCAGGAGCACATGGACAAGTAAACTGCAAAGACGAGTTGAAGAAATCATGAATCGTGTCCGATATCTTTCGCAACAAGATCCATCGAATACTACTGCTCAGCAATGCCTGGAAACGCGAAAAGAGGAGCTCTCTGTTATTGCAAGAAGGCTTAAGAGATACAAGAACAGTAATAACCGAAAACATAAAAATGCGCTGTTTAAAGGATCAGAAAAGACTTTCAACCGTAAGTTAAACTCTCCATCTAATATGGCAGATAATAGATATCGCAATAGAGAGCAAGTAGAATAGTTCTGGGGAAACCTACTTTTCACACCCGCCAATTGTAATATCGCAGCCGGCTGGATCAATGAAGAACACCAAATCTGTCAAGGCAGATCAGATGTAGTTTGAGCCATTTACTACCGAGGAAATCTCAGGAATAATCAAGAAATCCCATAACTGGGGGTCGAGGTCTCGACGGGATCCAGAACTACTGGCTCAAGAATTTCTGGTGTAGGCACCATCAAATGGCTAATCTTATTAACGATGTTTTTCTTAACCCAGCAAAAATGTCATTGTTCATTACGTACCTCTTGCCAAAGGACCAATACAACATACACGACCCTGTTAAGTATAGGCTAATCACCTGCATTCCCACACTATATAAGGTGATCACCTCCTGCTTGACCCAACGCATCTATGTACATTGTGAGCAGAATAACATCATTGTAACTCAACAGAAAGGATGTCCGAGGGGAGCAATGGGATGCAAAAAAAAACTGATTGTTTACTCTGTCATATGTACCCAGACCTGTATCATCCGAATAAATCTCTTTGCTGCTGAGTGGCTCACAACTATATTGAGAATATATAGGGTCGATAATCGTTTTGTTTTCTTTTTAGAACGCATTATGTCTACCTGGAAAACTAGAATCCAATTGCAAGTGCCATCGAGTGACACCATCGAAACTAACACAATTTCGATACGAAGGGGAATATTTCAGGGCGAACCACTGATTGATTTCCGTACACATATTTCTGGAAACAGAGGGCTTCTTATTAGCTTTCCAAGAGCAGGTTATTCCGACGAAGAACTATCGGAAGTTCATCATCAGAGATACCTCAATAGAAAATGAACAATGTAGATATGGCTGTCGAACATCAGAAACAATCCAGCACATAACTGAAGGATGCCAAGCGTTTTCCGCAAACGAGTATAAGAAAAGACACGACTCAGCCACTAAGATACTCCACTAAGAGTTAGCAGATAAGTTAAACCTATTGTAGGTAGGAAAACTGCCTTATTACAAATATAATCCGGAACCTATTCTTAAAAACAACCAGTTCAAGTTATATTGGGACCGAACGATTCTTAGGGATCAGACAGTTGCTCACAATAGACCAGACATTATACTAACCGGTAAAATTTCTAGGCGAACTACACTAATCCACATTGCTGTACCCAACAACAATAACCTAAGGCCAAAATACAACGAGAAGATCGCCAAATATAGAGATCTGGAGGTGCAAATCCAAAAACAAGGGGCAATGAACAGCGTCCAAAGGATTCCCATAATTTTAGCTACATCTGGAATGATATCAAATAACCTCCTGCAGAACATCAAAGGACTGGGCCTTAGTGACCATCTGTATAAACCGATGCAGAAGGCAGTTCTCCTTTCAACCGCACGAACTCTCCGAAAGTTCGTAGGAAATACATCAGACTACGGCACCTATTATCCGATAACATGGAAAGGGTTCACACAGAGCTTCATACTTTTAGTATCTTGGTTTACCTGGTATAAGTCAATATGGAGGGAGCGCGAAGCCGTTTGGCTTGAAATACTAAAGACTATTTATAAAGTTAGCAGAAAAAAAGTACTAGAAATTAAAGACTATGATAGAAAGAGCCTCCTGCAGAACGTCAAGGGATTGGGCCTTCATGACCATCTGTATAAACCCATGCAGAAGGCAGTTCTCCTTTGTACCGCGCGAACCGTCCGAAAGTTCGAAATTAAAGACTACGATAGAAAGTAATGACGGCATGAGAATTCTAAGAAACACAAGTACAACAGGAAGACGTAAAATAATAAAAATAAACAATAATAAAATTCAAAGAGCAGAAATTCTGCAGATTATTGAAAAATATTACAAACATTTTTACTCTATTAAGAAACCAAACCTAACCCCACAAAGTAAAAATAAAGTCGTAACGTGGGTTTAAAACAATCTCGACAGTAGATCTCATGAAATTCTAGCAGCATCGAAATATTAAAAAAAAAATAACCACTTATAAAACCATTATCAGATTTGTAGATTATTACAAAATGCGTTTCAAATAAATTAGATATCTTCATTTCATTAAAACCTACCACACACAAACTATACGAAGCTTTTTTTGAAAAATGCGTAGAATACAATAAATCATTTCATATAGGATTTATTGACTTCGAGAAGGCGTTTAACAGTGTTGAATTGTGGGCAGAAATTAAAAATGTAAAAGATACTAGAATCGACTTTCGATACATATTCCTCATTGAAAACATATTATATAATAGAGCAACATTTCAAATACAGATGGATGAGAAAACATCAATCAGTGAAATAATCATACGAAGGAGTGAAATGTGGTGATGAACACCCTCCAAAACTGTTCACGAATGTTTTGAAGAACGTAATCAACGATCCATATTACTTTAAGTGAAGACCAACTAGAACAGATGTTTAAAGGAATAGATAATAAAGCTAGGAATATAGAACTCAATATTTACATGAACAAATCAAAATTAAAGTCCAAGTATTTAGATCAAAATCAAACTTTAAAACTTAATCCAATAATGAGACTAGGAAGGACGATCTTCCCAAAACTGGTATGTATCCTTAAAATTATATATATTATCATGTATCTCAAATGATAAATATTTAACTCCTGCATCGCACCGGTAATAACATATAATATGGAAACTATTACCCTCACAGAAAAAAATATAGACTCACTAATATTCGTATATTGTTATACGACAGAGAACTGGAATAATTGACATTGTGAAATACAACGTAACACCAACAAACCAGCAGTTTATTAAAAAGTATTTGTAGTACAGACCTAGAATATCGAAGAGAAGCGAAAGGATCACATAGAAAAAGTGCACGAAGGAACTGGCTCTAGTTAGTGAAACATAAGAACAAATGAAGAAGAAAGGGGGAGGCTCTCGTTCAGCCGTAGACACTTAAAAGCTGATGAGGAACAAGAGCAGTTTTTGGTATATAATACTTCAAAATATCGCCGGGCAATGATAAAAATTTGAAATTTGGTTGAAGATCAACGAGTAATAAGATTGCTTTCATGGATTCCACTATCTAGATTATTTGAGATATATTAAAGAGTTACACAATTAAGTCAAGCCATAGCAGATGTTTATCTTTTAAAGATAGTCTAAAATAAATGTTGTAGTTTAAAAATTTGACGAAAATTATGGGAAAAGCATAACTATGTAAAAATAAAAAGTAAATTTCCCACCAGATAATTTATAGGCAAGCTATACTTTATCCCATATTGCATGATGCATGCATTTTGCGGTTATAGTTTCGAACAGGGGCCCGTAGAGTCCACCCCTGCGCCCTACGCTATAGATATGTCATTCACCGGCTGGTCCCAATAAGAAAATTTACCCGCATTCAAAGCTACAGTATGTTGATATGATGAGCTAGGTACGTTTTGGCCCTTGAAACAGTGGAGGAGTCAGTCTAGCCCGTAGGCTGAAAACTTCGGATACCTCTGGTTTAGAATATAACAAAAAAAAATAATGGACACAACGCAATTTATGCCTAAGCATATTGTCAAGGAAAATCGGTACAATTTCCCATCCAATAATCATACAATCTTACGAACTCATCATGTTGATCCTATTTTTATTCTAAAGTTATTTAAAGAACCAAAACATTCAAAATATTATATTTTTAGCCTACTGCAGTAGGAAGGATTACAGTGAAGGTATGTAAATGCTGATTTAATATGCTACACTTACAAGTAAATCTACTAAAGTGTAACTCACCGAACTAAATGAAACTTGGCATACGAGTGTGAAAGAGAATAATGAAAAATATTAGATACGTATTTTTTGTACCGGCCATAACTCCCTTTTAAGGGTAAAGACTATCCCTTAATGATGTAATAAAGGGTGTTAAGCAAGTAACGGTACAACCAAAGACTTCTCCAGGGATGATTTCTTTAGTAAACGTTAAGATCATACCTGAACTAATTTTCAACGACAAATTTAATGGTGACCTTCAGTTTAACCTTTACAATGGCCTTAATGGTTGTTTGAAGGTCAACTTTAATTTTTTTAAAGTAAACCCTCTTTCTCAATATCTGCAATCAAAAGAACGGTAAATTTTACGTCCAAATATGTTAAAAGTTTTAACTTTCACCATTGCCTTCATGATTCATTCAGAGTCATTTTACCCCCTATATCGAAAATATTTTATTTCATAAAATATCCCTTAAGGTTTTTTACTACCTTAAAATTAACTAGATGGAAAGGGTTAAATATCTTTCAACTTAATATAGATTCGCGCAATTCTTGCTTCGAAGGGGTGGTACACCCCCATATCGAAAATAAAATTTTATTAAATAAAACACCGTTTAAGATTTTCTGCTACCTAAAAACTGACATAGATAGAAAAGGTGAAATGTCCTAGTGTATCGTTGCGTTTAAGCGATATTTCCGCGAATCTATATTACTTTTAGTTGAAAGACATTTAAAATTTTCCATTTATGTATATTAACCGTTTCAAAACAAGTTGATCTTAAGGTGGCATTCTCGTTTCTTTAATAAAACTTTATTATCGTACCAATCAAGTATGTTTCATGCCTCCTTATGGAACATTGTATTGTTCTGTGTTATTTTTAGTTTAAAATTCCTTATTAAATTGTTACTTTATTAATTTATCGCTATTTTTCTTAAAATATTTGTTATCGTCATTTCATATAGGTAGCTCTATAAAATTGAAACTCATTAGCAAATCTGAATCTGATTTTGTTGCTGGCTTTTTAGTCGCATCCGTACTATACTATATCTTTTAAGCTAACACCAAAGTGAGGGGCATTTTTACTTTATTTAGATGTCTCTCAATTTACTTACTGAGATAATAGTAATGGTAATACAAGAAACAAGACCTGCGCTAGATGAGGGAACTAAACCATATCAATTCATGATTGTGGTTACCTTCAAACCACCAGTCGTAGCCTGCGAGTAGGCTTCCCTCTGCGCGTCACACGGGATGGCGCATGTATGTAAGTGGCCGAAAGCCATTTGTTTATAGACGAAATAAACAATTAATACGTAACTTTCTCGTATGGCATTTGATTGTGACTTGTAGACTCTGATTCAAACTTTCGATCGCTGTCAAGAAAATTTTAAAAAGTTCATTTAGTCAAAAGTTATTAGCTTTCAAATATCGTAAAAATCACATTTTTTAATTATTTAACGTCAATTATCTCGGGAGCTAAGCGTCGTCCGTAAAAGTTAGTAAGGACCTTTTTTTGCTTCAAATCACTCAAGGAATACGATCAAAGAGATGGTTTAGTGAAAATTGCATTTTTTACAATGTAAACAATTATTTGTTTATAACAATCTTATCCCCACTCGGACAAACTTCCACCCTAAAAATTATTATTCAGGGACTCAAAATATATATAAAAAAAACTGGGGTGGGTCCATGTAAATTAAAGGGATCACTGGGGACCCCCTGGCTTCTACACTATTTATGAGTTTCCTCGTTGCTCAAATAGTGCGAAAATACTTTAGTCCAGCAAGCAACAATGCTGTTCGATTTGACAACACTCGTTATAACTTGATTGCGTCCAATACTGGTCCCAGGGTTATTTTAAACAACTACTCTATAATTCAATTTTTAAAAATTATTACAGATTTTATACGACTCTTTAATATTTATTTGCATTATTTTCCATTTAAATAATAGACAAGATTCACCTTAAAAGTATGTCTTTATAGTTATCATCCCAGTATAAATATTGTTAAATATTTTTACTATATTTTCAAATTTATGACGTCGATTTTTTTTTACTTAATCATACAATGATGGGCAAAAATTTAAGTAGATAAAATTATATTCATTGTTGTTTGTCAAGATTAAAAATTTTAAGAGTAGCATTATAGAACAAAGTTCTCTTGTCACATCATTTCTAAAATTGTGTAAATACTTTATTTTTTCTTATCTTTGTAGAATGAAAATGACATTTTTTAAAATGAGATGGAATCACAAAACCAAGCAATAGACCCAAAGAAACTTATAAATATATAACTGTTGTTCAAATTCTCAATGATGTATCTGAGGTCAGAGTTTACTTTTCACGCATGTGTCAAAGCTCGGCATCAAGGTACTTACTTAACTCTTAAACTCCAAACTCAAAGGTAGTCCTCCAGCTGGGAGTTTTAAAGCTAATAGGTTTGAAGATCAACATTCAAGATTTCAGAATTTTAAAAGTATTGCATGTAACTTGCATCCGAATATATTTACATACTTACAGCTTAATTTTGAAAATAGTTTAAATCCGATAATTACCATGGAAGTAAGACCTTTTGGCATGAGTACCAGGATACAAGGACAATTTAAATGTAGACCAACTTGCAAGATGAGAGTTTGCAACCATATTTGTTGAACGGACCAGACATAGTATTTAGCGTTACTCCTGCTGGATAAATTATTAACACCCGAACTATTAGAACCACATTGCGGAACATAGACACTGCAAACTATTAGTGAACAAACCATTTGGAAATATAAATAGCGATAATCTGCTCTTATTCAGACAAGAGATTAGGATGATTAAAAACTGATAAGGCACCACTTTAACTTATAGAAACATATATCCACAATGAAGAACGAACATGTCAACTATGTGACCAAAAGAACAAAACAACCTCACACATCTTCGAATGGGAAGCTGTAGCCTGCTGGAGATACTTTCAAGCATACGTCAATTCTAAAAATCTATATTCAGATGACAACTAAGTGAGCAGGGTCCTAAACCTGATTAAGGCGACCAATCTGTTCACATGGAACATATATAACAGGCAATACAATAAACCAGTGTAAAGGCTTTTCAACCTTAGCCAGTCCGAGTTTTTTGAGTTATTCCTCCAGGTGGTAATACCCCGTCAGGACCCCTGTCAGAACTCCGAGCTAGTTTTTACTCAAGTTAATGCATTCTTTGAACTTCTTCTGGTCGTAGTTCCTTACAAGTATCCTCGTTTGTCTCAATCCTTGCAGCTTCGTCTAATAATTGGATCTCCTGCTTTCTTCTTCTATCTTTAGTTCTTCCAACATTACGCTGCTACTGATTACACAGAAAGGCTCTGGCACCATAAAAGGTATCTCAACCACTTTCCTTGCAAGCTTGTCTACTATTTTATTCCCTTCTATCCCGGTGTATTTCGGTACCCACACAAATCTAATTATATATACGCTAGTAGTGTATTCTACTTAATTGAATAAATATTTATTTGCTATGAAAAAGTTCTGTTAGCAACCCATAACGGAGATACATTGGGTTTTACAAAATTTGGCCAAATATTCCTCTACAGATATTTCCTTAGATATTTGTGATATTAGGTTGCTAGCTAGTAATGTTATTTTAGTCCCTATATATGAATATTTTATGTTACAATAATTTCTGATTTACAGGGCCGGACTAGAAAATCTGCAAATTTATTGATTAATTTTTGGAACAAAAGACTCTGTATAACTTTTTAAAGAATTTAATGACACTGTTTTAGATTTAAATAAATGCCTAGAAGATTGGTGAAATTTGTTTGGTTACCGCATCTGTTTCTGAATATTTTGTTTTATATTACTTTCTGATTTCCGAAAACGGAATTCAAAACGGATTTTTATTTTTTTTTTAATAACGATATACTATTTAACTTTTTAAAGAATTTAATTACGGATTTTAAAACTTTTACAAATACCTACAAGATTAATGAAATATTATTTTTTTTAGAAAAACTATTTCTTGCAAAAAAAAAATTTACAATAATTTTAATTCTATTTAGCGTTCGATAACATTTATTTTTAAGTATTTTTCTTTCAACAAAAATTGTAAATAATATTAATATAAGGTTAATGGGCATTTTAAACGTGCAGTAAATGTTTTCAAATAATATCTAAAGAACGCTTAAAATACTGACTCAACTATGTGAAAATGAAGGAATTGAAGTAGATTAAAATGTTTTTTTTTTATGAAGAAATTGATTTTTTTAAAACTATTTAAATGTCAAAATTATAAATAAAATCTTTTTAGAAGATATAGATATCTAAATAATTATTACTTATTCCTCAGAGGGAACAGGCGAAGCAACCAAATAAATTTCACCAAATTTCTAGGCATTTATTTAAGTCTTAAACGTCGCATTAAATTCTTTAAAAAATTATTCAGGGCCACACGGCTATCTACTATTAGTTTTGAGTCGCCCTATATATATTAATAAATCAGCTTTTGTTTAGAACAATTAACGATAAGAGAACTGAGATGAATCATTGGAATCGGAAAGTAATATTCATCTCTTGAAAAGAAATTTAGTTTACCTTTTTTGTCAGTTTGGTAATAAAATAAAACCATTCTTTATCTTTGTTTGTTGTTAAGTTTGAAATTTCGGTTGATTTATTATTGAACTTGTGAGTTTAAACCCTTTATTATCAATTTAGATCAGTTTTAAAGTTAGATCATATTACTGTATAAAATGGAAGCTAAGCACTATCTGGAAAAGATTAAAAATGGATTTTATATTTTATTTTCTTTATACATTTCCACCTTATTCTTATACCAGTACTCAAATTCATATTGGAGGTCATCAAAAAAAAGTCTACATTTTTCCTGTTATTTCTAATAGATTTCTGTTTACAACTGAAATTCCACAAAGATAACAATATCAAGTCGGGACTTCAATGAATTTAAAAAATTGAACCAGTTCATCCAATCTACTGATTTCAAAAGTTAGAATTAAGACAATCTGTGACTTCCGTAGCATAAAGTGTTTAAGATTCATAATTTTGAAGATACATATATATTTATCATTTAAAAGAATATTCTCGCAAATTGTCTAACAAAATTCTGAATTATGGATTTTTCTTGCTTCAGTATTTTGCGACTTAAAAACTCACAGTTGAAATTTAATGTTATTAACAAGACTTTTTCTACACTTCGACGATTTTGGAAACATCCCAGATTTTGTATCTTAAATCGTGAATAAGTTACATGTACTTTGAAATTAAAGCTTTGTAATTTAATTGAATGTTACTTTAAATTTCAGCAAAATAACTAAAAACATACCAAATTTAATGTATAATTGCATTAGATTTAATGTAAAAATTATTAGATTTAATACATTAACATTAAATGGATTTAATAAACGTTACATGAAATTTGCTTCCAGCACATTATCTTAAAATAAATGTTTTTTTTACAACGTTGTTCATCGAATGTAATCGGAGCCAAGAGTATCAAAAGTATCATGCGCGATTTAATGGTCTTTCGTACAACTCACCCCTCACTTTAATTCTGAACTTATTCTAAAAGGGAATTATGCAAGAGAATTCTTACCACCTATTAGAAAAAAAAATTTTCACTAAAATTGCAAGACATTAAAAAAACCCTAGAATGTGGTTCTTAGAAGCTACCCACTTTGAAACCGTCCAACATTCTAAGGTTCCTGAGGGAAATAGGACCCGAGGACCTGCTTTAGCAGGCAAGGTATCCCTTATGACTTTGCAGCAGTAGGGAAGCACAATAGATCTATTAGATCACAGTGTACATATTTTCAATTTTATGCACATACGAGTATATACAATATTGCAAGGCATATTCGAATTTTTCTGATTTAAAGATTATTTAATAAACATATGTTCTTGTTGAAGGGCATGCGAATAATAGAATTTCTATAAAAAACGTTATAAATAACTGTTAATAATTACCTTAAATTTAATGCAAATTTGCATTCTACATTAAATTTAATGATTTTCTACCTAAAATCGTGAATAATTTATATTTATTTTGAATTTACCGCAATTCATTCAAATATCAGCTTGTTGTACATTAAATTTGATTTAATGGTATCTTAAATTTCGATAAAATAACAGAAAAGATATTTCAACTTTCTGTACATTAAAGTTAATTCACATGTACCTTAACATTAAAGAAATTTACATTATTATATGTGGTATATTGCATTAGATTCCGAAAGATGGCGCAACTTGTACTGAACTTTTTATTTAGTATGATATAATTTGCTTGAAGGACTCAATTTTCTTATAATGAGGTGTATATGTCCGCCCGTACTGCTAGACACCAATGACTTAAAAACCGGTCTACAGATGATAGTACAATACCTATGGGAAAAATTTCTACATTTTCCTCATATTAAGGTTGGTGCATTAAATATGTGATAACACATCTTAAATTCAATGAACACCAGCTGTATATTTAATGTACATAGTCACCTTAAAAAGTAATGATTAAAACTCTAAATTTAATGTATGAATATATTCGATTTAATGGAATAAATTAATTTAGATTAATGTAAATTATTAAATTTAACGCACTACATTAAACCCATTTAATAAACATTTATGAAATTTGCTTTCAGCACAGTTATTTTAAATTTAATGCATTTCCTGTTTATAGTGTACATATGGTAAATGAAAGTTTATTTGAAAGGAAAAAAAAAAAACATTTAATTTACACACGGAAGCCCCAGTGCTTTATATATACGTTTTTTCTCGAAATTTGTAATTAGTTACCATTCTCTGTATAGTTTTTATTAATATGGAGTTTCTAATTTTATCTTCTGAACGCACTTAAAGTTTCGACAACAATCAACTTTTGTAAAATTTTGTTATATTTTTTTTCCACTTAAAATGTTATAAAAGTAAATATAGTGTGTTGCTAAGTATTAAGAGTATAATTGATTCGAATCGAATTTTTTTCTTCTCTAATTTTCTCTGAAAGTAGTAGAAATATTTTTATATGCCAATTACCCATTTTTAAAAATTCTTGGTTTCAAAATTTTATATATTTTTAGTTATGTATATATAGTATTTACTGCCATGTTTTCTTTAGTGACCAGAAGGGATGTAGCTTTGTTTAACTGCGAAATTGTAACAAGATCTCTCAATTGACGATACAGATAATCCCGAATCAAGATAAGGCGAGTTTCCACTATATAGAAATACATATTCAGTTGTTCGATACAGGTTTTTTTTTATGAATTATGTATAGGTACATCTATTATTTCAGAATGGCTACACCGATTTCAATAAATTTTTCTGCGTTTCCGTTTTATAAATTGCTAGGATAGTCCCATATAATTCTAGCTGAAATTGGTTCAGTAAAATCAAAATGACACAGTATAATGCACAAAAAAATTTTCCGTTTACCTTCGAAATTTGTATACGAGCGTTCCGAGGTCATAGTTTGAATCGAAAATAAATTTTTTTAAAAGTAACTAAGGTCAAATAAAAAATGAATAAGAATTTTTTCATTTCGCCGAAAATTTGTATTTTGGATTTTTTAGAATGAAATAAAAAGATATTAAGAATTTAGAATCATTTTCTTTAAACTAAATTCGACGGACTTTTCTCTAATTCTTCCGAATTACGGCCTATTTCTTTCAAAATTGGTATTTGGAGAATTGTTCGTTTTTCGTGTGGTTTTAGTTAAAATATGTTCCATATTTACAATCTTAAAAGTATTATGGGGTACACTATACTTCTTGGTAGTTATAAAAACAAAATATTGAGATCGAGATCAGTTTAATTAATGACTAAACTAAAAATCGAAAAATAAAAATAAAAGCCAAAGCACCATACAATACAGCCACATTAATCAAACAGTTACAAATAAAGTGATTTAAAGTAAAAAACAACAGCCGAACATATTATGCAAGCTTTATACGTCTGTATATTAGGTAACAAGTTCTAGGTATATTTGCTATTAATAGATTGTGAAATTGCTTTTTTAGCTTTTGGGTGATTTTTTGAAGAATATTTTTTTTTGAGTTTATGACTACATTAATATTTTTTTGTGCGAACAAGAAATAATTTAAAAATATACAAATAGTTTGTATTTTATAAATTCTGTCCTATTTAAAGCATAATTCCAATGGACAAGAAGGGGTATACCATATAATTTAAAAATAACAAACAATACATTTGGTGCCTTTTGTAGTTAATATTAATCGCAATACAATAATTACAATAAGGTTTTAGGACATTGTTTAAATTGTTTGTATTATTTCTGAGAGCTGGTAATTTTTATGAAACCTAATTATTACTTGCAATTTCTGCACTCAACTTATAAACAAAGCCCTTGACGTTTTGCGTCACCTCCATCTTGAAAACTGCGATATTAAATTAATTTCAATACCATTATCTTCTTTCTTGACTTTTGTACATCTTAAAGTATCTACACGTTTGTTTTAAGATAACGAGTAACGAGTGAAGAGAGTAGCTATCGTTGAGAATACTCACACATCAGTTGCACCCCATGTTTTTCGTTTTAAATATTACTTACTTAAAGTATTTTCATAGCTATTAAAAATTAACAATCACAAATTTTTAAGACAATATGACAAATTATTTTCTAATTTTTAGTCCGTTTAAAAAACATGGTAATAAGCCACAAAATTAATATATTTTTTTATCTAAACAGTTACTTTCTGCATTTTACGCTTTTGTTTAAAATCTTTAACAAAATTTGTACTGAACAGCCAAATAAACAAGCACATATACAAGAAAATGAGTTAACATTGCATTATGATCCATTTCTAATCTATGTTAAAGTTTTAAGTTTCCAGCTCATCAAAAGTTTAAAATCGATGGCAAAATTTCTATCGAGCAAACAAGAAAACGAATTGATAAAAACGTGATAAAAAGGTGGAAAAAAAACAAAATTGACTTTAAGCATACGTTCAAGACCAGTTTCAGGGTAATATTATTGCAGTGTCATCCGATTTATATATGTGTATTAAATTTCAGCTTGATTGGATAATCGGAAGTGTAGTTGACCTTAAAGTTATGCCAAAATATACGTTTAAAGCCAGTTTCCAAGTCGTTATATTACATTGTTGTCGGGTTTATATATTTTTACCAAATTTTAGCCTGATTGGATAATCGGAAGTGACATTAACCTTGCAATTATCTTTTAGGTTGTTTTCAAATTCATAATATTCCATTGTCATAGGTTTATGTATGTGTACCAAATTTCACCTTGATTGGATAACCGAAAGTAAAGTAGACCTTGAAATATACAATCATCAGTTTCAACTTCATAGTATTGCATTGACATCTAGTTCTGAGCTATGTTTAAAATTTTAAGTCTCTAGGTCCTCGGATAGTTAGTGAAAAACCCATTGCAAAAGTTGTACCAAACAGACAAACCGACACACGAGAAAGAGAGTTAATAAAAACGCGGTAAAAATGAAAAATTGTTGTTTTGTGTTTAATATTACTTACACTCCTTTTCATGAAAGATTTTCTTGTGTAAACCTTTGAACTATGATAAAATGGGGCCTAGAATCCACATAAATAAAGGTAATAAGAAAATTTGTTCCCTTGGGATTTGATACGGGACATTATTTTCTATATATGGGTAGTAGTAAAAGATACCAGTTTTATCTCGCCACTCCTGATCTTATCCTTGACCACGCCCACACGACCTTGCACTTGACCTTGAATGCACACAGTGCGTTGTTGGATGCGACCTTGGATTCGATCAAGGTCAACGTGGATGAGGGACCGTTGTGCATTGTTGAGTGTGACCTTAACTTTAATCAAGGTCACCTTTGGGCGTGCGACTTCTGGTTATTGTGCATTGTAATAATGTGAGATGATCTTGAAAAGGTTTCGACCTTGCAAATTCTTCTATAAAATGCTTAAGCCTGTGTACATTCATTTAGTGTAAAATATCAGATACAGAAATACTTAAAGAGAAAATTATTGAGAAAGTGGACTTGTTTATTTGAAACTAATTTGACAAATTACGTCGATTCACTCAGTTTGGAACAAATTTGGAATCAGCTGCCAGAGTGATATTGGCGTAACAAGGAACTACAGTTGAACTTACCCTGTTACATTCATTACGACCAAATATATCGTTACATACATATTCCAATATAAATGTATCGTAAATGTAAAAAATAAATGTAAAAAAATAAACAGTGATTTGCAAGAGACGTAATTAGGTGATGAGTTCACTGAAACGGCAACTAATTACATCAGTGATGCAATGAAAAATCGAGCAGATTGGGCGCTGTATATTGTGATTTGGTTTCTGAATATCAAGAAGCTGTCTATGGCATATCATAAATATTAAAGCAAACATTAAATTTACTGGAATTTGTTTGTGAAACAAAAAAGTTGGGATTTAGTGATTAGAAAAACTGATTAGTTTCATAAAAGATCCTGTAGAAGTAAATAAAATTAGAGTGTAGGACTTATGTTTAACTTAGTAGTTAATATGGAAAACTTAGAGAGATGTACGAAGAATTTTTAATTTCTGGAGCCTGTCCTGATTTTTACGCATATGAAATGCAAGATTCGATATTTTGAACTTGAAGTTCTCCCTCTACCATTTTTAAACCAGTGACGCCTGGGTCATCCGATGGTTGGATTGAGTAGCTCTTCGGGTGGCACTGCCGGTCCCAAGCCCGGATAAAGGAGGAGGGTTACTAGGCGAGGTTAGCTACCTACCTAGTGTAAAAAGAACCAACTGGCTCACAGAACTGAAGTTACAGCCTCGGAAACCGGACGGAACTATCAGATGACGACACACGCTAGGACATTGGATAATCGAATTGGAAAACGAATTGGCAAAAGAAAACCTAAACACCACACTACACGGATCGCATGCTGGAACATAACGTCGTGGAACGGACGAGATCAAGAGATCATAATAGAAATGAAGAAGCATAACATTGACATTTGCGGGCTCTCTGAGACAAAGAAAAAAGGGCAGGGAACATCAAAATACGGAGAATTCACACTAATATACAGTGGAAAAGCAAAATCAGAAAGAGCGCACTCAGGTGTTGGAATTTTGCTGCACGATAAATATACACAGAGCATCGAAGACATCGAATACATCAACGACAGAATATTAAAAATCTCCCTAAAAATGAACAATACCACAACACACTTGATAAGCACATATGCACCAGACATATCTAAGCCCACAGCAGAAACTGAAAACTTCTACCAGCAACTACAAAACGTCATGGACAACATAAATACTAAACACGAAATTATCATACTCGGAGATCTTAATGCACGGATCGGGAACGATGTCATACCAGGTATAAAGCAAAAGTATAATGAAGCCATAATTAATGAAAACGGCGAAACACTAATAGATTTCTGCGCTAGAAATGAAATGAGGATCAACAACACATACTTCCCACACAAAGACCAGCACAAATACACTTTCAATAACAATCGAGGCCAGCGATCGATGCTAGACTTCATACTCACAAATCGAGTGATAACACCCACACAAGTACTCGACGTCAGAGCCCTAACATCCGCTAACCTGGGGACTGATCACAACCTTGTTCTATGCAAGATACTACTAAAACGTCCACAACAAAAGAGAAAACCACCACAGTTCATCGAAAAGTACAATTTGGAGTCCCTAACAACGGAGAGCATAAAACTCCTCTACGAGAACAGGATTACTAACAAATTAAAAGAGAAAGATTTAAAACCAGAATGGGGAGTAGAAGAGAGCTGGCAAAATATTGCGAAATGCATCAACGAAGCAGCGGAGGAAGCGATTGGAAAGCGTAAAATTAATGTAAACGCGACAAACCACACCAAACCGTGGTTTTGTCAAGAGGTAAAAGAACTCTCTGAATCAAAACGGAAATGTTACCTAATATACAAAAGTGCACCGTCGGAAGAAACTCACGCAGAATATGTCCAAGTAAGAAACAGAGTAAACGCACGAATAAGATCAATCAAAAGAGAACATTGGGCTAATTTTACCAGCGACATGGACCACGACTTGTATGACGCTCAAAGGAAAATGCTTCGGAACAGAAAAAAAACAAGTTAACGAGTTCGTGCAGACCAAAGAAGTACCAATAGGGACATGGCAACAGTATTATAAAGAGCTTTACGATGCTGAAGAAATGCCGAATATAAATGAATACGAAACAGATATAATTGGAACTGTCACCGACGAAGAGGTAGAAGCAAAACTCAAGAAATTGAAAAACAGAAAATCACCCGGGCCGGACGGCATCCCCAACGAGCTTTTAAAATATGGAGGCCCCGAACTGGCAAGGAAACTATCGCAACTATTTAACAAAATCTTAGACGAAACGGAAACACCAGACGAATGGCATAATAGCATCACCATACCTATATTTAAGAAAGGACTAAAAACCTGCCCACAAAACTATAGAGGAATAACTCTCTTAAACACAGCAATGAAACTTTTCACGAGTATTCTCAAGGACAAACTGGAAACACAAATTAAGAATGCTGAGGAACAACAGGGCTTCACAAAGGGACGGTCAATAACAGACGCAGTGTTTATAATAAAACAAATAAAAGAAAAGGCTACAGAGTACAGTATGCCAGCGTATATCTGCTTCATTGACCTAACAATGGCGTTTGACAGAGTCCGATTGGGAGACATTCTACACATATTAATGGAAAATAAGGCACCAGCGAACATAACGAAGATAATCCATAACCTAAATAACAATAACGTAACAAAGGTCAAGGCAGGAGATCAATTCACTGAAAATATCCCAACACTGGGAGGAATTAGACAGGGTGACAGTCTGAGTCCTTTTTTGTTTAATCTCCTCATGAATAAAATCATAAACAAGGTAACATGTCTCAATCTCGGATACAGACTGGGCAACAAAAGAGTGGGTTTGGTGTGCTGCACCGATGATGTAGCAATTATTGCTGAATCAGAAAACGATCTACAGAGACAACTCTTCCAGTTTTTCCAAGTAAGCCGCCAACTCAATATGAACATTTCTATCAGCAAAACCAAATGCATGACAATCGCAAAGGATCCACTCAGATGTAAGCTGGTGGTGGAGGACAATCCCATAGAGCAGGTGATGCAATTCAGATACCTAGGCATAGACATATCAAGCACCCACGACCCAGTTGAAGACCTAAGGAGCCAGATTAACAAAGCATCCGCACTATCAGGATGCCTACGAGATATAGTCTGGTCAAACTCGTACATGCGCAAAGATAGCAAAATTAGAATCTACAAGACTTGTATCAGACCCATCATGACATACGGCACGGAAGTCCGTGAGGACACTAACAAGACGAAACACATGCTAAGGGTGGCCGAAATGAAAACACTGAGAACAATAGTGGGGAAAACAAGAAGAGACAGAGTAAGAAACACAGATATCAGAGAACAATACGGGATACAAGACATTGTGAGATGGGGAAGACAACGTAAGAGGCAGTGGTACAACCATATAAGACGGATGGACGAGAACAGACTTCCGAAAATAGTCCTAGAAAATAACCCGCCCGGCTCAAGACCTCCCGGGAGGCCCCCTAAAAGGTGGAAAGATAGTTGGCAATCTACCTCTCAGGAAAAGATGCAGAGGCAGCTTCAGAATTAACAGATCGACAGATCTCCAAGAAGTAGAAGAAGAAGAAGAAGAGACATCATTTAGCCTTGAAGACGCCCCCACTATTATTGTCCTTGAATAAGTTTGTTATAAATAGAAACGGGGAAACAGTGAAGTTTATATCGACGCAGACACTGGTCGCATAAACATAAATAGTGTGTTCGTGTAGTGTTCTGAAAGTGTTTTTGTTTTCATAATAATTTTTTTACTTTATACCATTTTTAAGAATGAGTATTCCAAAAAAAAACTCGAAATGGAATTAATGAAATGTCCAACAAAGATTTAGGGATTCTAGAGAGAAAAAATCACTGAAATGAGTGTGGGGAAAGTGTATAAAATTGAAAAAATGTTTTTTTTTTTAATTTAGCCTTACTCGATGACAATGATAATTGCACATTCGAGACTTTTTGTCAAAATGTGTAGTTGAAACACTGTCAGATGATATTTTAAATATTATGAGTAAAACCAAAGGGAAATGCACTTTAACTTATTTGGGGCAAGGTACTAGAGTTTTGGAAACAATACTTGAACATTATTAAGTTTCGGTTCATTAGAGTAATTAACAAATTGTGTTTGAAAAATGATATAATTAAATTTAAAAATATATTGCACATGTCAAAATTCTTACACGTTTTCATTATTTCGGTTAAACATGTCTGCAGGTGAGATTACCAATCAATGTGTACTTAGATATATGTTTTGGTCGGTAAGAGAGTTAGGAAATATGACTTACGATATTTTATATGGTGCAAGTGATTGGTCGAATATTAAGGCAACCGTGGGCTAATAAAAAGCCGAGATCAAGGATGCAATCAATTTTATGGCTGGGGCACACTTACGTGACAAATATTTATATGGTTCCATAAACCTGGATACATTTTGTGCTGAAATGGTCAGTGAAGAATTAAAAGAATACGTCGTTAATATTCCACATTTACCTAGTGAGCTAGCTACAAAATATAAATTGGTTCCTGCAACAGCAACAACAAAAGATGTTAGTGATCGAAATAATATTTAATGGCATAGCATTTTGAACAACGAACATAAAGACATTCCTTGTGTAGAAAGTTAAGTTTTATTGTTTTGTATTTATACAATTAAATAATTGTAAATAAATCTTTGTAACACATCACAGTTTTATTTTACTTATTTTATAAATAAATTAACCCAGTAGATAGAGCTTAATTAAAAACAAATGACCAAAATTGATTAAAAAAACGACATATGTTGTATAAGTAAATAGTATCTATAAAATTAATTAATTTTACGTATTCAATGTAATTTTTAAATAAATATTTAGATCCATAGTCTATGATTCTTGTTTTTTTAGTTTTAATATTTAGCATAAATAGAGCAAATAAAAAGAAAACAATTTAGTTAAGATTAATGATGGGTCGTGGAAACAACACTGTTGATATATATGGTAGTCAGAGAGCAAATGAAAAATCATATAATACGTGAATTACCAGGAATTGGATTTAAACTTACTACTGATGGGACTTGTAATCTTGAGGGAAAATCGATAACCAATTTGGGAACACCTAATAATGATAATGATGCTGTTACAAAATGATATGTTTTTAAATGGATTTACAATTATTCCGCAGGACTCGCATTCATATTTATTAATGAATTCATTATACAAAAATGACGATGATATAAAAGAAAAAATTGAATTTAATTAAAGAACACTTTATAATCAGCCCTTAAATGGATCATTAAGTGCACTAGTTAAATCATCCGGATCTAGTTTTTAAAAATCAGAAAAGAAAAACAAAACAGGTTAAAAAAAAGTGCAATTTAACGTTCTGAGTTGCATAAACATGACCAAGAAGAAGAAGAAGAAGACGACGATTACGAACTTGAAATAATCTTGACCTTGTCTATAGTTTAGTTGTGTTTTGTATATGAACATTATGAAGATGATGATGATTTAAATAAAAAACTTTGTATTGTTATATGAGTTTATTATTTTATATTTTTACATTTATACATTTCAACTAACAGTTACATTTATTCAATATCTGAGTTATCTACCCAAGATTTGAATTGGAGCGGAAACCCCAACCATTTGACAAACAATTTGTCGACGTGACTTTTCTTACGTTATCAGAGGACATTTACTACAAGATAAATACCAGGAATGCTTGTCTTTTGTAGTTCTGACTCGTAGAAACATCCTCTTATAGGCTGACCTTCTAACGACTCGAACAAGTATGTAGGTGGATTTGTAATGTTAACTTTTACAATTTTGCACAGTTTAGTTGACCAAGAGGGCTAATATCATTTATCGAATTGGCTTTTGTTCTTGTTAATATGCATAATGTCACCTAAAGGAAACCTAAATTTTATAGGTACAATTTTTAAATACTCGTATATTTTAATTTGCGTTTCTTGTTGCACATCTGCTGGTTTCATTCCAATGGTGCGATGTTTCGAATGGTTATAGGCTTTGGTTATTGATAATAATTGTAAGTCGCTCTACCGAGAATTGTTTATATAATTTATTTTTAAGAGTTCTTATGACTCGTTCAACAATTGCAGCTTTCTTCGTGCTGTAAGTAGAATAATGTTTTATGGAATATTTTTTTCATCAGTGCTTGAAAGTTATCATAATAGAACTTTTTTCCTTGATCACTATGCAAATTTGTTGGTGTACATGATGCCTCTTCAATGATGTTTTTCATCGCATTAGTGACTTCTATACTTTGGTTTTTAATCACCTTGACATAGACAAATTTAGTGTAGCAATTTATACAGACCAAAATATAACGATAATCATGGTTTTCATCACCATACTGTTTCATTTCAGCCAAATCAATTTGCCACAAATCTCTGCATTCTTTTATTATGGTACGCCTTCTTATAAATTTTTTTCTAGCCGTTCTAAGTAGTTCATTAAAAATTTTGATTTTTTTTTTGGCTGGGCTCCATATTATTACTATTATTAAATTTTCTAGATCGAATGGAGAACTGAAGATTGTCATTAAATATTGGGTTTAATATATTATACCTTCTTCTCGCAATTCCTGTATGATTGGCAGAATTTCATTTTCAGGTCAGGTGTGTCCGGCCACTTTGGAACTCTGCAACAAACGTAAACGATCTTCAACTCTTTAGCTTTGTTCCAGTAGACATATTGAAATGCTTTCGGAGATAATTTTTTTTTGTGGGTAACTGTAGTTTTTCGAAAAGATTTTTTCTTCTAATAAAACCCCTTCATTTTGTGGCCATTATCAGAGGTTTAATAATTCGTGAATATATGTCCCATCTGGTCTCCAATAAAGTATTTATTTTTTTTTTATTTTTATTTACAGCACCCGTGAATTTCAAAATATTCTTGTAAGTAAGTATTATCATTTAATTCTTGTTTCCTGCCTAAACTTTGAGGTGTTTATAGTAATAACACGTCATAAAGTACTGTTGATCCATCGAATTCTGCAATATTTTCCCCTCTTTGTATAATACAATATTTCTATTTCGAAAACGCACCTTTAAATCAGTAATAAATGTTTTAGCATGATTTGGTTTTGAACCAAAACTTACATCATATACAATAGCAGAGAGAAATGGTGTTAAACGTAATTCTTTTATGTGTGTGTTTAAAGTATTGGAACTTGCGGTGTCAGCTGATGCAAGAGATGTATTAGTTCATGTTGAGGGTTGAGGATTGACTGGTTAATATCCTATTTTGAAATGCTCTGCTGTTTCTGCTGCTGCTGCTGTATAAGAGCAGAGGTTTGAAAGGATTGTCCAGATTTAGGAAAACCAGATATTTGAGTCGACTGCACATATATACTGGGAATATGTGATTTTGTAGATGAATAATGTTGTTATTGTTACTTGAGTGCATCAGATATAGTTGTCAACGGCTTAAAAATGGATTCACAAAATTTTTCTGATTCTAGAACATTTAATTCTTTAGCCCGTTTAATTTGTTTAAACTTTTGTCTAACGGCATTGGTGGCTTCCACTAGTTTACATTTTAAGTCGACCGAAAGAATGTTTCAACTATCAAATGAGACTTTTTCTCACATTATTACAGTAATATATAGCTATCAAATCCTTTGCAGTATCTTTCCGATTTCACATCACTATCTTTATCAAGTGCTAAAAATACATACTTACTATTCCAAGATTTTGAGCACATTTCTTGAAATTGCGTAAAAGTAAGATTTGATGACACCTGATCAGCAAAAATATGTTTCAAGTTTTGGCATTGTCTCGCACAAGCTGCTTAGGCACCCGCGAATATATTTGCGCTAGATAAAAGACGATATTTTATTGATGTCCCATGCTAAAGTGTGATCTTAAAACATTTTGTTTTTCACATACAATCATCAAAAATAAATATAGAGTTTGGTTTTGCATCGGACGGTTCCAAAATATTACTGAGATCATTAAAGGTATAGTAGCCTATACCTTTGATGGGCGCAAAAATTTTCCTTAAATATTCATATTTCGATTGATACAGTGATTTCGAGTAGATATAGCCATTTTTGAAGTGTAGCCCTAGGAGATGTGTAAGCTTTAAAATAATGACATTAGTTTTTCCATTACTGAATGGTCCAATTAACAGATCACGAATAGAGAACGATTAAGACCGATAATGTGCATCGTAGAAAATTTTGATATGACCATGAAATTAAATGGATTGTCTCACGATTTTAGTAAAACTGAAAACGGAATTGTGAATTCCTTAATAAATAAACTAACATTCCAGCAACACATTCCGGGTTATCAATATCGCGGACCGGGAATAAAAGTAATAAAACATATAAGAAGAGGTGATCCGGGAATTAATCCTTTGGATACCGCATGCAAAAAACACGATCTAATCTATTTACATAACAAAGACAACATAAGTGCGAGACATCGAGCGGATCACGAGCTCGAACAAAGTGCTTGGAATAGAGTAAAATCTAAAGATTCCAGTTTAAGTAAAAAAGCAGCAGCTTGGTTAGTGACGAACATTATGAAGGCAAAACAGCGTTTTGGCATAGGTGTGCTATCATCATTACAATCATTAATAAGAAAAACACATAGCAAAGGCACACGTCGTACAAAAGGGAAAGGTGTCAATAAAAGTCGACATACTCGAAAAATCAGTTTTGGAACAGCTACTAGACAAGCAGTTCCAAAGGAGTTATTAAAAGACAGAAAGAAAAATTTATTGGAAAAAAATCTCACGAATGCCTCTAAAAGTACTATGTTGGCAGCATGTAGATCAGCAAGAACGGCAGTTAGCAATAGAAAGGTTCATAGACCGAGGTATATTATCCATATTACTAATCTTTGCCGAGTATTGTACGTGCCATAAAAGTTGCAATATACAAGCAGTGAATATAAAACTTGGTGCTAGCTTATATTTACAATCGAATGAAAATGATTTGTTTTAAAGCCATATCGTAAAGGCATGGAATTATTTTTAAATCACAAAACAAAAACTAATTGAACCCGTACCTCGGATTATTATCGATCGATATTGAAAATTATTCCAAGAAAAACAGAATAGGACACTTTCGATATATATATATGAAGGACTCGTTATCTAGACAAGGTTCTCGCTGTTATGAAGCAGCTATAGTGAATTTGGATAATACGTCTGGTGTAGGGACTCTTTGGGTAGCTTATAGAAAAAACAATTCTGAAGTAACATAATACGAGACTTCGGCGATTTACCCCCGCTGATCGAATTGTTGCAATATTTGCAAACTGGATCCGAACCTTCAAAAGTTATTACTATACATTCGATCGTCAACAGGATTTGGAACAGTCTGGTGTGGACATTTGTACTTAAAGTTTCTTGTCGAATCATCACCGTAAAATATGTCATTGTCGCCACCATTAGTAATGTAAATGGATCGCAACAGTAATACTAAAAATGCGGTCACTGAAAGTATTTCATCTAGCCGGTGGATTAAGGAAAATGACTGTGAAGCAGCTAGAAAACATGATCAACGAAGTAGTGACTCATTAGCCCCAAAAAGTTTCCCCAGACCTCAAAAACGATATTGATATATTAAAATATCAATGTGGTTGCAAAAAAAATATTTTGTTATTATTGCAAAATTAGCGATGTGAGCATAAAAGCAGAATATATCATAAAAAAATCACTATCTAACGCACTGAGAAGAGGTTTGAAGATGAACCTTTTTAAATGTTGACGCTAAGAATAAAAACCGAGATATTGGAAGTTTTACTTTTCAGTCATGTCTTATACGTTCACACTAATAGCACACTCGATTGTCTTAATTGTCGATTTTTATCCACCCATTGAATTACGTAAAGAAAACAAATATGGCCTTGTATTGCTAGGATTTTATATATACAATTCAATATTTATTGTAGATAAAAAGCAACAATAAGTTTATCTACATGAAGGATGGCTACACCACCGAACTGACGCAATTGCAGATTCTACACGGGGCCTATGAAGTGGATGAAATAGGTAAAATTATGCTGGAAGCTTTACAGAATTCAATTGGAGAAAATAATGATGTAATCTTTTCCTTAGCCGCACTAAAATATGAACTGAAATCCCAATATATTATAGATTTCGGGGAGAGGAGAGTATTGGTAAAAGGTTAGGATTTAACACTGCAGTGTTAAAAAGTGACAAAAAGCATTAATCGACCCAAATAGTGCAAGATATGAAAGGACGCATCATTTGCGTGGATTGCAACATAATTTCCAGAGCATAAATGAATTTTGTGGAAGGTTTGAATTAGATATTGATGTCGAATTCGGTTACAAAATCAGTGAAGAACCATAAAATAATATTTATATGTAGTTAATGCCGGAAGAACGTCTGTTTATCGACAACATTACTCTTCGCATCTTAGATTATAGCGGTAATTTAATTGATTTTCAAGGCGAGAAAATTATTGTGAAACTGGAATTGAAGAAACTTTCATAGAAATGGGTTTTTGCTTCAATCGTCAATTGTGTATGCTGTCGACTAAGATTGGGGAAACACCGAAATTTAATAGAAGTAAAAGAAGAGTTAACGTCAAGGTTAGTGGTCGTCCAGACCTTAAATCTCAAGCATCTTGTCAGTTATCTGCTGAAGACTATTAATTTGTAAAATCAATCGGTCTAAAACTGCGAAAATGATTTCCAATACCAGCGATTAAATAAAGGTTTGTACTGAACCCGTCTCGGTCAATTTCATTATTAGTCCAGAAAAACATACATATAAACTATATGGATTTTCACTATTTAGCAATAGAATCCGTATTCCTATTAATTTTAGAAATATTATAAAGCTTATTACTTTTTATCATATCGCATTTTTGGTCGATTTATTTCGCTACGAGATAAGTGATTGTCCAAAGATTAAAACCATCCCATTAGAGTCCGGAGACATATTGGTCAGTTTTGATGTAGAATCTCTGTATACAAATGTTCCTGTAGATGATTCAGTTTCCCTAATATCTAACATTACGAAACAACAACATGGACTCCACCCTACTAGAGTTAATTAAAGCATGTCTGATTTCCACTTATTTTGCTTTTCAAGGAACTTTCTACGAGCAGACTTCGGGAGCGGTCATGGGATCTCCGCTATCGCCTGTGGTAGCTAACATCTTCATGGAAGCTTTAGAAGAAAACGCATTATCTTCTGCTCCTTTAAAACCTAAAATTCCTAATAATTCCAATTTGACACGGTCTAAAACCAGAAACCATGATTTTCGAAATAAGAATCATTTAAAAAAAATAGGAAAAGGGTGAGTGCGGGCTAAAGTTTAACGTTTACAGAAAAACAGCTTTAGCAAATTACAAGGAAAATGTTTTTCTATATATTGTAGTATTTTCCAATATTCGGAAAGGTATAATTTTAAAAGAGGGGTTGTGAAGAAATTAAAAATTTAGATTTTTGAAGCGCTCGGGAACCATTTAAGATAGAGACAAAATAAGAGCACTTTAATTACCTAGAATTTTGAGGAGAATGAAAATATGTATAAAAAAATAAACCAATTTTAAAATGAAGAAAATCAAAAGCACCAAATGCAAAATATTCATAGAAGGGGACCTGCTGCATGGTAATGCCGAGAAGTTGTAGGGTAAGTCGAGACCTTAGAAAAATGTAAAAAAAAAACAGGAAATGTGTCAAAATTACGAAATATAAGCATAAAACCATACCATGTTTAGCATTAGTTGGAAATATTATATTGTGGGAAAGTAAGGCTTAGGAATCAAAAAAAGTTATTTGAAAATATTATAGAGGAAATTCAATATTATATACAAGCCTTTTTTCTATAGAAATAAAGCAAAATAAGAATTGTTAAAAAAAAGGAAATGTTTAGAGAAAAACAGCATTAGAAAATTAGAAAGAGAATGTTGTTCTACATATTTTAGCATATTTGAAAGTGTACTAGATAAAATTTTAAAAAAGGAGTTCTGAAAAAGTTGGAAATTTAGATTTTTGAAGCGCAGTAGCTCGGGAACCGTTTAAGATATAGAGAAAATAAAAGCACTCTAATTACCTAGAATTTTTGGAAAATGCAAAGAGGCATTAAAAAATTGATAAAATTAAGAAAATTAGAGCAAAAAAGGCGAAACATCTATAGAAATGAATATCGACCTCGGGTTGGGAGGCGAGGCCCTTAAAAAATTAAGAAAAACAGGAAGTGCGTCAAAACCACGAAATATAATCAAAAAATGGGTTACTTAAAACCATACTATGTTTAGCATTAGTTATAAATATAAAAATAAAATTGTTGTAAGAAAATAATGGTTAGGAATATAAAAAAAGTTATTTGAAATATTATAAAGGATGTCCAGTACTATATGTTACTTGAATGAACATATATATATATATATATATATATATATATATATATATATATATATATATATATATATATATATATATATATATATCAGTCGAATTTAGAACCTCCTTCCTTTTAGGAGTCGCTAAAAACCACATTTACTTACGGGGGTTCAAGGCAAGGGAATCCTCTCTCATCGTTACTTCTTAACAGAGTATTAAAGTGTGCTATAAATACGTATATAGAGATAGATCAGTTTATTCTAATCGACACCATTAGCTATTATTCTCCGAGGATTTGGTGATACAAGGAAGAAAAGAGTGGTGTGAGACACCTCTATAAAATTTGAAGACGCAGCCGAAGAAATAAGTCTAAAAAATAAATAAAACGAAAACAAAATATATACCATGGGCATGCTAAAAAGATAATTCAGGAAAAGAATAACAAATATTTTCAAATAATAGTAAAGTGAATAGATTTGAGAAGGTAAAACCTTCCGCCCATTTAGGTCTAAAATATTCCAGAAAGTCTAATACGAGTACTTGAGGAGAGACAAAGTAAAATAATCCATGATTCTCTAGCTTAACAATGTTTTATGTGATAAAAACACATCAAGAGATTTGAAAATAAAAATGTATAAGATAGGTTTAAGATCATTACTTTTTTGGCTAGTAAAGTAATCATTTATACCAGCTATACAGATAGTCAAATATTATTGCAGTCATAAAAGCGCAATAATTAAGATTGTTGAATCATGTTATAAGCATGCAATAGAATACCAGAAAAATTAATTCAAAAAAGTGAACCGAAATCTCCATGAGAAAACGACGTAATAGACATTCACTCTCTCTACTGTAATAAATTTTATTTGGCAACACTTGACGTAAACAATCTATAGATACAAATTTTTCTTGATATAGGAAAATGCAAATTTGCAGTTCAAAAAAAGAAATACCCAGTCTTAGTATTAATAAAAAATTATTAGTTACTCTACAAATTTCGGAAATATTATCAGGGTAATTTTGTATCTCTGTGTAAATATTGACATTTTTATGGTTAGTTGAAGGGTCGGCAGTTTTTGTGAATCATTGTACATAGGTCATAAAAATACTTTATTAACAAAAGAAATAAATCAAATGATTAAAATTGAAAAGTCACCTTTTTTTCGTAAAGTGTACTATTTGATAATCCACTTACTTAAAATAACAAAAACAATTGATAAATGTCCATACGACACGCAAGTTACACGTGATGGTAATGTTATTTGCTTGCATTAACATATATTCAAACATTTGAATTTTAATACAACTTGAAAGATCTATAAGTTTATTAATAAGAATACAAAAAATTAAGAGCAATTAAACGAACATTAATATATATTTCGGGTCCCAACTATAGAATTCTCATTTCTTAAACGGCGAGAGTCAGAAAGTTGGTTAGGTCAGAATAAAAGTTGAATTATTTAGGATTCTTTAAATGCAGTTTTATAAACTAAACAAATTTCATTCGTTTCTCAAATATCTTGATTACACTGAAAATCACCGATTAACCTTCTAATTATTTTCCCAAATAATATTTGAATGAAAAATTTCTAATTTTCTTTAAAGAGGATTAAGATAAAGAAACTGAAGTTATAAAAAATATTCTATACGCTATATACCTTTTGTTTTTCTTATACTCAGAAAATTTTATTTTTATGTTATTAAATAAAACTCAAAATTCTGCTTTTATATCGGCATTATTATGTAGAAAAATACAGAAACGTCAAATGAACTTTGAAGTTCAGCAACAGTGACATAATTATTGAAGTTTTTTGAAATTTTGATTTCGATTATCTATCCCAGAAAAGAAAAGAGGAGGATGGTCGTACGGAGGATGATACAGGACAGGTAAGCAAACTGATTACATGGCGCCGCTTTTAAAATCTATCCACGCTCTGGGGATATTTCTGTCAAGTAGTGAGGATTGGGATGAAGAGCAAAATCTTCCTAGAAATGGGTCCTGGTAGTTTACAGATGAATCTCGACAAAACGGAGCCCGAGTGTTCAACGGGAACATGGGAGTCAGGGAGTTTTACACTCTCGGACAACGTGCGACGATCTTTACAGCAAAAATTTATGCTATTCTGCAGTGCGCCCATCTCTGTAAGAGGGACATAAACAGAAGGAGGGTAATAAACATATTCTCAGACAGTAAGGCGGGAGGATGGCACTGAAGTCCAGTGTCGTAACTTTGCGATTAGTGGCTGAGTGCAAAGATGTACTGAGCAGTCGGACAAAGAACTGCAACACAGTCGGACTCATATAGATCCCGGGTCACTCTGGTATATGCGGGAACGAGCAAGCAGACCATCTGGCAAAGTTGAGGCCCACAACTGAACCAAATGGTCTCCATCCAATTTTACCTGTCCCAAATGCCGTTGATAAAAGGAAATTAAAATTGTTACTGGAAAGTACATTTATTGAATCGTGGAGAAGAGCTCTGGAATGAGGTGTGCCAAGAAACATATAACGGGTCCTAGCGCATGGCTTACTAGGGAGCTTCTCTCCTTAGGAAGGAAATAACTGCGAATTGTGATGGAATTCTTGATAGAATATTGTCACCTGAGGGATGTCTGGAGGAAGACCAAACTGTTGACCATGTCTTGAGAGACAACGGACTGAAACAGAGATATTTCGGAGATATGAATTTATTACCGGAAACAGTTAAGCACGTTCAATTAACGAGGCAGTAAGTTGTAACTTTAATTTCCCTAAGATCAAGAATTAACCAACTGCAAAAATGTTGTTATAAATATTTATAAATTGAAATGTTGTGTTTCTTAGTTTAGCATATAATTTTTCTGATTTAATTTAGAAATGATGGAATAAGTATATTATATTATTACAATATAAAAGTAATTGGAAAATGAATAATCGTTATTTTGTAATTTATTTTTTAAGTAACTAGTAAAGAAAAAAATATTTTATAATGAATTAAGAAAAGTTTCTCTTTCCCAACTAGTTAAAAAAGCGCCTTAAAACTTTTGATTAATCAATCGAAAAAAATTAATTTTGTACATTACATTCAATTTGTAGCGAAACTTCTCTTACTTTTTGAACATACCTACAGAGTCAGATTTAGATTTATATACTAAATTTTTGACGTGGCCTCATAGAGAAAAAGTCTATCGGATTAATATCGAGCGATTTCATCAATCTATGGTTCGTCCTTCGCCCGGAAAAAATGTATTATATAGATCCTGAATAGCTTTTATAAAGCATTTTCCAGGCCAGAATACATACTACTAGGAAATGTATTCAATTTAAAAAGAAAAAAACTATCACGACCAAGAGATTATTATCATGTCCGATAGTCAAGCAGCCATCAGTGTGCTAAGCTCTCAAGTTATCAGCTCTAAGATGGTCTGGGAATATCTAAAGGAATAGTAAAGTCCCCTTACGTGGATACCGGGATATACCGAGATAGAGGGGAATGAAATAGTAGACAAGCTTGCGAGTAAGGGGGCTGAGACACTATTTCGGGGGTTAGAGCCTTTCTGTGAAATCAGTAGCAGCTTAATGCTAGAAGAACTAAATATAGAAGAAGAAAGCAGGAGATTCACTGATTGGATGAAGCTCCAAGGATTGAGACAAGCGGAGATACTTCTTGAGAACTACGACCAAAAGGGATTCAAAGAATGCATAAGCTTAAGTAAAATCCTGCTCAGATTTCTGGCAGGGGTACTGACAGACATTGACACCTGAAGAGACACCTCAAGAAACTAGGACTGGTGGAAGGAGAAGAGTGCAAATTCTGTGAGGAGGAGGACAAAACCTCTATTCATATCTTTTCAGAGTGCAGCGCTCTAAAAAATCCTAGGATGCGATTATTGGGAATCGAACAAGGGAAGCTACCCACCTTGAAGCCGTCCAACATCCTGAGGTTTCTGAGGGAAATGGTACTGGAGGACCTGATCTAGCGGATAAGGTAACTCTTACGACTTGGCAGTAGTAGGGGGCACAATAAGTCTACCAGGTCGCAGTGTACAGACCCAAATTCTAAGCACATACATCCATGTTTTATAAAAAATGTCCAGGTTTAATTTCAGATTTTCAAAATGTAATGATATACAATGTGTATTACCAAAAATTATTATAGCTAACGCTATAGATACCTCACGCCGTGTTAAATTTTTGATAACCTCTGTAGAGCCAAGCGATTTAGGGCCTGGCTCTTGCGGGCTCGAACGTAGCGTAATTGATCTTCGCCGTGACCCTGGTTGCCAATTTGAGCCTGGCTATTTAACTGGTGCAAGGAGCCTGTCGCCGGTTGATACGGAAAAAATATAATTCAGTTGCATTCTGAATGTCCTACGTGTTTGTTGTGATTTCTTCTGGCATTTGTTTCATTTCGCAACGGATGTCCCGATGTTAAAATAATTTTCTTGCTTTTAATAGTATCCTGGAAATATTAAAATAAATAAACTATTTATTACGGTATAAATACAAATATATTTTGTTATTATTTGAATTGTGACATAATTTTACTTTTTTTTAACCTACCAAAAAGAAAAAAAAAATAATCTCATATATATATATATATATATATATATATATATATATATATATATATATATATATATATATATATTAACCTGGTTTAAGAAATTCTCACCAGGTGGGAAGAAAAATAGATGTAGAACATATAGGGTGGCTTAAAAGAGTAAAATTCTTAGTTCAGTAAAGTAAAAAATTCTTAAAAATTTTGTCTAAAAGTTTATTTTGACATTAGGTATAACATGATTTTGGGAACATAACCTTGTGATTTAAATAATTACTTTAGAACCTACTTGGAGATTAAAAAAGTGTGATAAAATACTATTCTAAATTTCTTTTCGACTAGATTACCACTATGTAAGAGTACGAATCAGGTTTTAAGTTAGTCGAGGACAAAAAATTAGATATACAGGGTGATTAAAAAATAACCATTTTAAAGAATTTTACAAAAAATAAAACTCTCGCAAGTGGATCAAAAAGCATTTAGGTCTCCATATGCCCTCTATCTTACAAACAAATGTTTTTCTTGAAAACGCTGATACAAAGTTCTTGATGATACGGAGTATAATTTATCGAATTCAATACCTTTTAATTTATTCTAGGCAATCAATAATACGAAAAGATCTATACTTCTATATTGATATTTTTTAATCGCCTCCAGAGGAAAACGTCTAAAGAGCGACCTAGGTAGCCAAGGTGTTTCCGAACGTCATTCTATCAATTTTTGTGGAAAAGTGTCTGGAAACTCCATCATGCTTACACCTCAAAAATCCTGTAGCACTTTTAATGGCAGTCAAGAAATAAATTTCAAAATTACTGTTTTTAGGAAATTTAAATAAATGTAACTTCTACGTTCTAGGCTAACTTATAACTTGATTAGTGTTCTTACAGAACTGTAATGTAGTTTAAATGAAATATAGAAAAGTCTTGTATGGGATTAATTCAATCCACAGATGTTTCCTCAAAATCACAAGCACAGAACGAGCCTGATGAGATTTCTTCGAAACGTCTGCAAATTTCTAAATAAAACTAATCAAGTGAAAAAATATGTTATTGTACTATTAAATAGATAAAATAAACTGATTACTCTGGAAGCTGAGATATGCCCATTGAAAGTTGCAAAATGGGATCTTTTTAGGTCATTTTTTTCATATTTTCAAATGCCCACCAAATGTAGAGGTTTGGGTCAATATGAATTTTGAGAAAAGCATTTGCGACTTCTTAAAAAGATCTTTCCAATCCGCTGATTCATTTACTTTTAATTTAAATTGACCTTTTTACAGCACCAGTCGTACAGCGCTGTTTCTGAGACTTTTATGATATTTGGGCAATTCAAACACTCATAGAATCTCAACTTATGATTCTTTCTAAACTGGTTCCATTTTTTTCGTCCCAAAAATATCTTTAATTTTTAATATAGAAAGTTTGAATTGGTTAAAAGAACTAGATGTATCGGCCTTTAAAGATAGATGTATTTTGAAATGTTTTATTTCGATTTGAATTCTAAAAAATGTTTTTTTCCATCTTGAAGAGGCCTTTGCAACCAATTCATTTACTATGTACTTCGAATTAGAATCGATTTTTTTAAACAACAATTTTTTTAAAACTCGGTTTTGTTAATTTTCGTGATTTGATAAGCATGCTAGAAATCCTCATAAAATCTTGAATTTTCTATCTTTTTTGACTTATAAGATCTCATAGTTTCGTTTTAGAAAGTTCTTTGATTTTATTTTGAAGGGCTTAGATTGACTGTAAAGAAACGCAAATATCAGTCTTTTAAGGAAAGTTTGTTGTCAAAATTTTGCAAAATAGTATATTCTCAAAAGATTAATGAAAAAAAAAAATTTTCCTTTTTCACTTGAGGGGGAAAAACTCTTCCCTGAATGCATAAGATACATAGAAAAAAATTGAACTCCCGTACTAATATATTTTTTTAACTTGAAATAATCTATTTTTTTTTCCATTCTTCTTAGATTAACTTAACAATTATAAATGCTCCCCAAAATTTTTGGATGGTTTTGAATTTTGAAAAAAGAATTTTCTTCACCTTGAAAAGGCCTTTCGAACTAATTAATTTTTACATACGTTTAATTAGAATCGACTGTTTTACGGTTCCATTTGTACAGCGCTGTTTTTCTTAATTTTTGTAATTTTCAGGCATACTTTAAACCTTAATGATTTCGAGTTTTGGTTATTTTTCAAGTAAAAAGATCATTTTTTTTTATCTTTTAAGGATCTTTAATTCATTTTTCTAAAACCTTCAATTTGTTAAATAGAACCTGGCATATCAGTCTCTGAAGGAGGCCTTTTTGGGAAATTGCTCTTTTTCGATTAGCTAATGCAAAAAAAAATTTTTAGGAATCTACACCCTTCCTTGAATCTAATATAAACTCTAAGTAAAAATTTGATCTTCCGTATTTGAATCTTTTTTTTTCGTCTAAGAATATCGATTTTCACCGATTTTTAACCTCTTTTCAATTTTTTTTAAATTACCTTTTTAGGTTTAAAGCTACATTTCCACATACTATCATGTTCCGAATGTTTTAATACATGACAGACGTTAAATATACAGTGAAACCGTTAATCTTAGGTTACAAGATCTTAGAAAAAATTTTAGTTAATAAAGTAAGACAACAAAATTAGATCTTATGGATTTAAAAGATGCCTGGAAATTACGAATATTAACATTAAAAAAACATATTCTAATTGAAACTATATAAAAAATGAACTGGTTGAAAAGGTCCTTTTAAGAAAAAAAAATATTTTTTTCGGAATTCAAATCGAGACAAAACCCTAAATTTGACGAGCCTTTAAAGTGGTAAAAGAAATCTAAGAAAAATGGAAAATAGGTTACAAATAAAAAGAAATCGTTTAATTAATGTTTCTGATGTATTTAGGCCTCTAAAGCAAAAAAATATGATTGTTTGCATTAGCCTCTTGAAAAAAAGTCATTATTCATTTTTTTTAAACAGACCCCCCCTTTAAAGACCATCTCTGGTCTTTTTTAAGCAATATCAGTTTTGCAAAATAGAAATTGAAGATATTTTTATTTTATAATTCAAATCGAGACCAAACTTTAGATCTGGCGAGCATTTAAAGAAAAAAATAATCTAAAAAAAATGAAAAAGCTTTCAAAATTAAAGAAAAGATCGATATGGATATACAATTTAAGGACCAGTTACAAAAGCTACAAGTCTTTTCAGTGTTTTCTATGCACTTAAGTAAGGATTTAGGCTTTTAAAATAAAAATTTTAAAAATATGTTTTTGCATTAACCTTCCGAAAATCAGTATTTTTGTAATTTTTGAAAACAGATCTCCCTTTAAAGGCCGATACTTCTGGTTCTTTTTAACTAATCTGAACTTTTCAAAATAAAAATCAAAGGTATATTTTGAACAAAAAAAAAACTGAACCCTATCGGTTTAGAAAGAATCAATAGTCAAAATTCTATAAGAGTTTGGAATTGCCCAAAAATAAAAGAAATTCGCAGAAACAGCCCTGCACAACTCATGCTGCAAAAAGGGCCTTTAAAATTAGAAATAAATAAATTAGCGAATTTGGAAAGGTCTTTTCAAGAAATCTAAAACGTTTTTTTTTTTAAATGTATATCGGGGCAAAAAATATGGTGCGCATTTGAAAATATGCGAAAAATAGAATAAAGAGAGCCCATTTCGCAACTTTCAATGGCCATATCTCAGCTTCTTGAGTACCTTAAGAGCTGAAATTCCATATGAGTTTGTTAATGTTTTTAAAAATACAATAACATATTTTTTCCGATTTTTTTGAAACTGCGCAGCGAAATGATTTAATATTAATCCATTTGGTTTCTTGCGGAACTTTTAAGTTTCTACGATAAACCAAACGGAGCTTATAGTATGGCGGACAAAAAAATTAATATTATTTTTCTAGGTGTGCTTCAAATTTAGAAGCTATAGAAAACAGCTGCAAACTGCAAACATAATCTCAACTAAGGCACAAAGAAACAAATCAGAAGCTATGTAAATAATTTCCTACTGTGATGGAAAAACATACCAGTTCACCCATAATTAGCTTAAAAATAACTAATTCGACTAATACAAAGCAGACCTCAAAGCCGTTCTAAATAAATAAGTAAATCTGCATTAAATTAATAGCAATATAGAACAGTTTTTGGTTTAATTTGTGCTTTTAAGTGGCATTTTTTGTGGTCCATCTATTGTTCTAGAAAAGAAATAATATTTTCGAAAAAGAGTATCTGGAAGAAACATACAAGTTAATATTAAAAAATCAACAAAAGGAACCATTTTACCCCCTACGTTGGCTACCAAAAGGCCTTAACTGAGTGCAACACATAAATGTGGACAATAAATAAAAATCTCAGTTTAAGTACTTATGTGAACAATTTTATTTAAACAATAAAAAATACTACTTTCCCTAATAAGATTTATAATTCAAAATGTTTAAGCTTACGTTATATTAGAGAAAATATTTTAGTTCTCAACAAACTGAAAAAACCTGATACTAATATAAGGTCAGAAGTAGTTTTGCTAATACGGTTAGAAATTAAACATTATTTCAGATTCCAAAAGAATACCAACGATTTAATATTTTCATTACTATTTCATTTGTTTGTTATATTAAAAATATAGAATTTTCCATTTTTAATTTTCAATTAAAAGTAAAATATAAATCTCCAGTCTAAATCAACCCCATTTCAAGAATTGGCTACGTAAAATAGATTCCTATCTTATGCCGACAACCTACCGCTCAGTTCTAAATATTTGTCTCCCTTTGAAGCGGACAATGAAACTACGATACTTTTAAATAAATCAGCTGCTATGGCTAATCTGACAACAATGCTACACGTCGTGAAACTTCGTGGACCGCCAATTTCAATTTATTCCCTTTTCGGTCGGTTTTGCTGCGGAAAAATAAAAACACGGTCTGCCGTAAGCGTGAGGTATCTTTTGCGTTAGCTATAATAATCTTTGCTTTTAGTAACTGAATATCTTTGTTCAATTTAAAATATTAAATAGTCACAGGCTTTTAATAACGGATTGTATCTAAATGGTTTAGTTAAATTTTTGTGTAAATTAAATAAAAACTTTTTTAGTTTTACATAATACAGGGTTAGTGCAAAAAGAATTCTTGTTTTTGTTGACCACTTTTAGAAAAATTTGAGTTTTATATGCAGATTATGTTATAATCTTTACATTTTTTGTTGTTATATTTTGTCATTTTTAGCCATTATGTATTTATTGATAATATTATTGTTTTTGACTTTTATTTTGCACACACACACTGTTTCATTCTAATTCCACATTTTCCAAATTTACAATAGAACCCTCTTGAATTTTAATTTGAATAACGGAAGAAAATTTAAAATAATGCCCTTCACACGATTCTAAATTATGCTGTATTAGGAATAAAGTTAGAATTAATAACAACAAATTTGTTACTGAAAATAAAATTAGAGGTAACAATATATGACTTACTTCTGAATGACTTTCTCAATTTCAATAAACCGATCTAATTTTGACTGAAATCGGTTCACTAAAAGTCAAGATATATAGCGAACAAAAAATATTATGCAATTTCCTCCAAAACTGACATCAGAGCGTTTCGCATTCATAAATTATAAATTCAAAATAAACTTTTGAAAAGTAAGCAAGGCGGAAAAGAATGAATAAATATTTTTTGATTTAACCAAAAATAGCTAGTTGAGGGTTAAATATGTATTAAGAATTTAAAATAATCTTCTTAAAACTAAATTTGGCACATTCCAGATAGTATAGAAGAACTTTTTTTTTTAATTCTTCCGAATTGCAGCTCATTTCTTTCAAAATCGGTATTTAGGGAATTCTGAGAAACAAAAAATCTTTCGTTTCTCGGGTGAAAGTTTTCGCTAAAATATATTCTAGATTTGCAATCTTAAAAATATTATGAGGTACACCACACTTCTTATAGTCATTAAAATAATAAATATAAGAACATCGTGATGAGTTCAAAAATTAAACTAAAAATTAAGAAATGAAATTAAACAAAATTTCACTTCCCTCAAAAAAAGAAATAAGTGCCAACGTAGCATACACTATAGCTACAATAATAAAACAATCACAAATATAACCATTTAAAATTAAAAGAAAACAGAGAATATATTACGCAAGCCTAAATACGTCTGTATATCATAGGTAGTAAGTTGTAAGTAAATTTTCTCGATAAATTGTGGAATTATTTTTAGCTTTCTGTTTTTCTGTGCGAACAAGGCGCGGATCCAAGAAGGGGGCGGTGGGAGCGATCGCCCTCCCCCCCCCCCCCAAGAGCTTTGAGTTCAGGAAAATAGACCCGATTTTCCTCTTATACTATAGTTTATTCAAGAACTAGAGAGAGTAATACATCATTTTTTACCCTTTTCTTCTTCGCAAAATACTTGTGTTCTTTAGTCTGGTGTCTTTGGCAAAATCTGTTAGACACATATATTTTTCATAAGAATGGGTTAGAAATTTTATAATTAAAAATACTGGTCTATAATAATGGACTATTTTGGTTGGATAACAAAAGATATTTGGAAATGTGAAGTGTTCAAAAAGGATTTTAATAAGTGTCATAGGCGTCGGAGGAGGTTTATTTTATCACCAAGTATTTGTGGCATAGAATATTATTTCTTTCTTATAATTTCTTAATAATTCACACACATTACAAAATATAGATAATTTTGACATATTTAACACAAATCACAAATTTTTATTATTTTTAATTTTGGCATAGAAACCGTTTTAGGCACATTCAAACTGAAACGTAGCCTTATTTTCTCAAAAAAATTATAATTTAAATACTTACAAAATACCTATTGTCAAAAATACAAGAAGTTAAACATATGTAAAAAAAATAAATTTGTCCATATAATATTAAAAAATTTTTGCGGCTATCGGTCATTTTATAATTAATTAAAAACATTTTTAGGACAATTGACTTTTCAGTTTATTTATTTCTTAAACCGTATACAGAATTACAATTAAACACTAAAAAGGTATTCAAATATAATTAATTTTTATATGTTACAGTTAAAATTAGACCTACTTATTTTTATTTCTATTACAGTGACATCTTAATTAAATTTACTTTATTATATGGAAATCCGATAGCCCAAAAAGAAATAAAATAAACGCGTTAATTCTACACGCTCAAGAAAAAAACGCAAATAAAATAATAAAGTAATAAAAAAATTATGGATAATTGGAATTCAATATATGTAAAATTAAAGAGTGGGACACACTAAAATAAAAATATATAAAAAAATAAAAAATATATAAACAACATTAAACAATAAAATATGCAAAAACAGAAATTTAAATAATAAATTGTGTTTACACTGGCAAACATTACGTATCTATTTCGTAATCAAAGTCAGTGAAGCTATCTTCGCTCAAATTAATTATAACTGGTCCTGCATCTCACCAATTATGAGATCGAGTTTCCACATTTTGTTTTATTCTTTTATTATATGGATTTTTCGCAATTTTCCGCAGTAATGTTATTCAAAAAAATCATTCAAAAGTTCAGTTATATTACTAATTTTGTAAGTTGTGTTATTTCTAGCAACTCTACCTTTTACTTGAGAGAGATATTTCTTTCTCCAATGCACAGTTTCCGAACGATCTATAAGAACAAATTTCCTATCTGTTTTTTTCCAGCAAAAATTAAGTTCTCTGAGCAATTTCCAGAGCTCAGTTCTTTTAATTTCAGGTAAATCCCGATTTTCATTGATTTTAGTTAGAATTTTATCGACGGTTGGGATCTGCTTCTCATAATAAAATGTATATACAACTCTTTTTATTGCAGTTTTCATCTCTGCTTCCAACGAAGTTTTTCGTCTGCCTGGTGTGGCTTGGAAGTACTAACAATTCCAATCGTTTTTGCTATTTCAGTATTCGGTACATAGTTGATTTTCCAACGCCTGTCATGCTGGAACACATCTCAACAGAGCTATTAATATTAATATCTAGATATTGATATCTTAAGGCATCATAAACATTCATTGTAATAAGTTTTTCTTTGAGGAGAAAATTCCTTGGTTTAACGATTTTGGAATAAAGCCCTATTTTTTGAGTATCTCACTAATCTCAAATAATATATAAAAACAAGCGTAAATAAGATACATCACTAAGGACACACTGTAAGGTGTATTTTACTCACTGACCGAAATTAAATTGAACTATTTTGTTGCTGCAGTAAATTTATAAAAGCTTATATTTAAATATAATTAAATATAATTAGATTTATGGCATTCCCCAGTTACCTGCGGCACTAAAGCAGGTACATTGGAGGTTTCGGTAACAGTTTTATTATTCTCTCTAGTTCTTGAATAGAGTATAGGAACGTGTACGCTTGCGATCCCCCCCCCCCCTCTTCCAAGAGCTTTGGTTCAGGAAAATAAAACTGATTCGGCCTTTTATATTAGGAATGTGTATGCTGCTGGCACTCCCCCCCCCCCTTTCACAACTTGTTTTCCTTGCGATAGCCGCCCCCAAGAGCTTTGAGTTCAGGAAAATAGCCCGATTCTGCCTCTTATACTAGGAATGTGTATGCTCCTGGTAATCCCCCCTCTCCAAGAGCTTCAAATTCAGAAAAATAAACCCGACCCTGCTTTTTACATTAGAAATGAGAATGTTTCCGGTGTCCCCCCTCCCCCGTCGATAACTTGCTTTCGCTTGCTATACTATACTTTTCTGATATCAACCCCCCACCTTCCCAAAGAGAGAGGCTGGATCCGCTCCTGGTGCGAACAAGTGACAATTTAAAAAAGTTCAAACAATTTATATTTTATAAATTTTGTCTTATTTTAACCAATATTCTAATGAATTAGAAAGTATACCACATAATACAAAAATAGCAAGCAATACTTTTGGTACCTCTTACAATTTTTATTAATCACAATACAACAACAAAAAAAGTTTTCAGGACATTGTGTAAAATGTTTATATTTTTATTGGCAGTTGTTGGTTTTTATGAAGTATCACTATTACTTGCAATTTCTGCACCAACTTATAAACAAACCTCTAGACGTTTCGTGTTATCTCCATATTGAAAATTGCGATAATAACTTCATCTCAACGTCAATATCTTTTCCCTGGCTTTTTTAAATTTAAAGGTACCCGCACGTTTTCTTTAGAATGAGGGTTTTCACTAAAAATTGTGTAGTTAGTAAAGTTGGAGAAGAATATTTTAGGTTTTCTTTAAATTTTGAACTGAGCCAGTTCTGTTAAATTATATAGGTGATTTCTTAATACGTGCAATACTTTTTACTTCATAGTATAAAATAAGCTAGCAGACGCATTTGTCCGTCTGTGCACGATTTCTCAGTAACAACCAAGGGCGGTTCCAGGATTTTTTCCTGGGAGACACAAAGGGGAAACGCGCAAAAAATGTTTGAATGATTTTTTTCTGGAGCAAAAAGTATTTTCCTTTTTGCGATCAACAAACTATATACAACAATAACTGTAAGAAATAAATTTGCAATTTTATCGTGAGGGTTTATTAGTATGAAATTGATAGGAAAATTGCATGTTTAATAAAGACATTTTTCTTTTATTGTTTCCTTTTTAACAGTTTCGGTGGGAGGGGGGGGACACATGCCTCGTGCTCCCACCCACATCCGTTCTTGGTAGCAGCTGAACAAATTTCATATTGATTTCCACTAATGGATAGAATGTTTAACCAGGAAGGTTTAAGTGTATAATTCATGGGTTAAACAGTAATACAACCATAATTCCAGTGTGAAACCTGGCCTGGTCTTTAGTTTAACATTAAAAATCGATGGCTTTTCTAAACTATAAGAATTGTTTGTACTGCGTGTTAATACAAAAACACTGTTCGAATCTGCAATTAGATATAAATGTAACAGTATAAAATGAGGCTAGGGAAAATAATGTGACAACATAATTAGTAAGATTAAAATTTTAATTTTAAGCTTTCATTATTATAGTGACAAATGTAATATTCTCTTTTTGAATAATAACTATCACATTTCCTTCTTACAAAATTATATATTTTGGCATACACAGTTTTATTGTTAAAAGAATTACTTTCTCGTTGACAAAGCTAAGGCAAAATAAAATTATATAAAAATAAGTCACGTTTACAAACTCATCGCGATCCCGCCTCTCATAAACCTCACCCCCCGTCCCGCTACAGTCAGCGACAGTCGTAGTTCCCACCTCCGCACGGCAAGTGTGAGAAAAGAAATTTCTACATTTTTATACAAAAAAAGGAAGATTTGTAGAATGTGTTTTGTCTAATAGTGAGTGAGCTATATTATTATCAAGACGTGCGTATTATATTGTGTTTATTTTGCTTTAATTTAACCATATTGGCATGAAATTGTAAAAAAAAATTTAGTTTAAGTGTGATAAAAACATGTGCGTATCGCGAAAAGCAAAGCGAGCATGCTCGCTATGCCCGCTGTTGAAAATATGATGAAAAAAGCTATGCAAGAGGTGCTGAATTGAAACAGGCCATAAAAACTACGGCCACAAAATATGGCATCCCACGGACCACTTTGCAGCGACATCTAAAGACCGAAAATACCGTTAAAATCTATTAAAATATTGAACGATTTTCCCATTATTAGGAAACAAAAGAATAATCAAATAACTCACTCTAATAGAAATATTTCATTTGACTGAATGTAAAGGGAGTTTGTATAATGTCTGTTTTTTTCTATTCACAAGAAAGAAAGAGTTAAGTACTTCTAAACTACTAAAAGAGTGAATAGTTTTTTTTACACGGACATTATTCTCGGTCCCTTCTATTTATAGGGAAGCCTAGAATAGTTTGATTTGCTGTTTTTATATAAAAATTAAGATTAAGACGCCCAGAGGCCAATTCGGGAATCAAGAATCCGGTATAGAATAGCTAACGCTATCGGCACGAGAAAGCCGAAACCTTCAAATTTTAAGGGAATGAAATTGACGGTTACAGGAAGTACGACCGAAAAAGGGGATACGGGGCATAAGGTTCGAATATGCCCTTTTAAGGAATAATAAACTTCAGTTACAACCTGGAATTCGTTAAGATCGGTACCGCTTTGAGGACAGTAGAAAATTACGTGATGTATATATTCGGCGGGAATGAAGATTTTCTTTGTTTTGTTTTTTATTTAATTTGGGAAGTTAAGGGAATATCGTGTGTTATGTTACTCGAGCATTTAATGATTTCAAAACTGTTTGATTAGGTAATATAAATAGCGTTTTTCGCGTTTTCTTCCTTTTTCTGTTTAATATTTAAGGTATTTATAGGTGTTCGTCAAAATTGAGTTTTACATTTTTGTTAATAGAACGGCAAATTAGAGCAATTATGTTGGTTTCTTCGTGATTGTTAGTTATTATTAATTTAAGTTTCTCATTGCAAATATTTCGCTTCTGTTTATTTTTAACCGACTTCTAAAATACGGAGGTTTTCAATTCGTCAACTATGTATGTTTTTTTTATGTACGTACACCGATTACTCTGGAACGGCGACACCGATTTGAATGAAATTTTTTACTTTCAGGAAGTTGCTGCGGTGGTCCCATATTTTTTTTTGGACGAAATTGGTGCAGTAATATCCAAGATGGCGCTGACAATATGGCGGCCAAAAAAAATAGTTTTGTCCGATTTTTTCCAAAATTGGTATGGGGGAATTTTTGGGGTCGTATACAACGAATCTGAAATTATTTTTAAAAAATTCTATATGGCGGGTCCAATATGGTGACCAAAAAAATTTAATATTGTCTGATTTTCTCCAAAATTGATATGGTGGAGTTTTCGGGGTCGCACATAATGAATCCAAAATATTGTGTGATTTTCTAAGAAATTGATACGAGGGAGTTTTCAGAGTCACACATAACTTAATCTAAAATTATTTTTAAAAAATTCAATATGGCGGATGAAAAATTACCTTTGTCCGTTTTTTTTTTAAATTGGTATGGGGGAGTTTTTAGGATCGCACATTACGAATCTCAAATTATTTAAATAATAAATTAAATATAGCGGATCCAAGACGGCGGATTAAAGATCCAACATCTCCCGATTTTGTCTAAAATCAGTATTGGGGTATTTTTGTTAGTATTAATTATGAATTTAAAATATTTTTTGAAAAACTCAGCCTGGCAGATTCAATATGGTGTCCTAAAAATTTTACATTTTTCGATTTTCTCCCAAACTGATATAGGGTGTTCTTGAGGGTGTAAATTATCAATTTAAAAGATTTTTTTCAGGATTCAATATGGCGAATCCAATGTAGCGAACTAAAAATTTTACATTTTTCGATTTTATTCAAAGGTGCTACTGAATCGTTTTTGAGGATGTAAATAGCGAATATAATTGGTACTAGGGGGCTTTGAAGGGTTTAGATTTAGATTAGATTTTTTTGAAATTGAATATAGCGGCTGCAATATGGTGAGTTGAAAATTTTACCTTATTCGCATTCTTTCAGATTTGGTAATTAGGGGGTTTTCGGGGTCGTTGATAGGTTGATAAGATACAATACGAGGGACAGAAAATTCTACATATTCCGATTTTGTCTAAAATTGATATTGTGGTGTTCTTGAGGTGTATACAAACTCAATTGGAAGGTTTTGGGCCTATATTACCAATCTAAAATTAATTTGAAATTTAAGATAGTGAATTTACTATGACAGATTAAATATGTGTTTGACACAATTCTACTGGTATTTGGAGAACTCTAAGAACCAAAAAATTTTTAGTTGTTCATTTTAGGGTAATTTACAAGTTTGGATAAAATGGGTACTTTTTTGCCACCTTGGAGTCATTGCGAAGTACACTAATCTGGATTAGTACTTAGTTCAAATAATTTATGAATATCATAATGAATTATGAAACTAAAAATAGAAAAATAAAATTTTTATAAAAAAATTGAACCGACTTGTAAAAGTGCACTAAAAAGTGAAAAATAACAATAAATTTTTATATGAAATTGAATTTTTTGAAGTCGGCGCCAAATTATTTGTAAATGAAATAAATAACTACTTATATATACAAATTATGGTAAGAAAGCAATTATAAATAAAGTGTTCTTAATCTGTTTATTTGAATCACATTTTGTTAGGTATTAGTTTGGCACCAACTTCAAAAAGTTCAATTTCATAAAAAAATTTATAGTTATTTTTCACTTTTTAGCACACTTTTAGAAGTCGGTTCAATTTTTTTACAAAAATTTTATTGTTAATAGACTTAGTGTTTTGAGAAACTTGTTTTATTTATTTCAATTAAAAACCTTCACGGATTAAACTCGCAAACGCACTGCTGTGAGAATTTCAAACAAAAGACATCATCGGACCAGAGAGTTAGCAGCCTTGCCTGAGTCCTGAATTTTTAATTATGGTTGTGGTAAGCTTAAATAACCATAGTTGTTTGGAACTAAAGCTGCAAGAGAGAAGATAAACGTCCAGATTTCCAGATTGCTATAAATTAATATGGGGCAACAAAATGATGGTAGATGAAACGGCCAACGTTACCCAAGATATTTTGTTTGCAAGAGTCTATGGTCAAATGTTGTCACAGTGGTAAGCAGAAAGACAAAGAGGTGAAAGCACAGACAAAAGCCGCCATCTAACAAGCCTTTAAGGAGAGAAATTAGAACTTCTTGTTGTCATGCCAAAGATAGGGTTAGGAAGCACTATCGATAGCAACAGAGCTCGAGATTTCTTCGAGAACAGTGACGAGTCACCTATTATAACAAAAGTAAAGCGGAAACTAATCCTCCGGTTTCACATCATTACAGACTATTTGAAGTGGACATTAAACTGAAATAGAGAAGATTTGAGAATGCACACTTCAAACAGCAAGATTGTTCTTCAAAGAATATTCTTGGTACAACATGCCAACAGGAATCCACAAACATTACTTATTCATGGACCAGACATCATAGCATATAACTGATAGGTAAACTATCGAAAGATGCACTAAAATCAACGAAAAAGTATCGTCTAGACTTTTCCCGAAAGTCTTCTCAAAAAAAAATATGGAAGATGTGTTCAAAAACTTTTGGCCTCGATGGATATTACATTGTTTTTTGACATCCTGGAGATTAACAATTTGTACTTATTGAAGAATGATAAAAGAGCTGTTAACAAAAAAGGCAATGATTGAAAAGTTTTTTTATTATTTTTATTACAGTCGTATTATTTATTTATTTATGTTAATCAATAAATATTATATTACTTACAAATTATTTGCATTGGTATTTGTTAAGAAGTCCCAAGCATACATGAAAAAGTAATTTAGCCTTTTATATGATTATCAATATCTATGTATTTATGTTTAAAATGCACGTTGAACTCAAGCTCAATATTTTATTCATAGAAATACACTTTTTTTTCGTTCTTAAACCGCATATTTAACTGCCATTGAACCACACAGGATGTTTTTCGAATTTATTCAATGCATTTTCAAGTTTATTTTTTCTTTATCATTATTTGAAAAAATAGGAAAATCATCAACATACAAAGAGACTATTATCAAAGTATTATCAAATTTCTTAAAATAAACACAAGACCCATATTTAATTTTTTCATATTACGAAATATTCAGGATTTTTTCTTCGGTTTTATTCCACATTCTGTGTGATTGTTTTAAACCATAAATAGCTTTATTAAGTAAAAAAAACTTTATCTATATTTTCATCAGAAACAACTCCCTCAGGTTGATACATAAACACCTCTTCCTCTAGATCACAATAAAAAAAGCTGCGGAAACACCCACTTGATCTATATTTAAATTTACAGACAAAGCAAATAATAATCTTATGGTAGAGTTTCGCACTACAGGTGCAAAAGTTTCCGTGTAATCCTCACCATATTTTTGGGTAAAGCCCTTTGCCACTAATCTTGCTTTATACCTTGTGTTTCCATTAATATCACTTTTCATATGAAAAACTCATTTACACTGCATTACTTTCTTATATCTTTCACGCACTGTTGTCTATCATCGACTTTTAAACTCTTCTTCCACGACTTGCCTGTATTCATGATGCTCTGAACTTTTCATGGCTTCTTCAAATGAAGATGGATCATCTGATATTTGTGAAGTGTGGTCGATAATGTGATCTGGAAATTATTTTTCTTTTCTCTGCCTTTGAGATCGTCGAACTGTAATTTTTGCATTGTCATATTCAACATTACAAATGCATTCAATACCTCCATGCTCATTTAAGTTGTCTACAGATAAGTTTTCTTCAGATGCTAAAATAGGTGTATTAATAGGCAAATCTTCTTTCTTTTTGTTTTGTAAAAAATAGTTTTCAAAACATTTAACATCACGATAGTCTTTTGTGTACTCACTGTCACTACAAATATGTACTGTTTACTTTTTGAGTCGAACTTCTTTCTCAATTGTTCTGGTATATGTCCATAAGCTATGCCTTCAAATACTCTAAGATGGTCTACTTTTGCTATTTGTCCTGACCATTTTTCTTCAGGTGTAACGTTTTCAACAGGTTTATGTGGAGAACGATTTTTCAAATATACATCTGTATTGGCTGCTTCTGCCCACATTCTTTCATCAACTTGAGCTTCTTGCACTAAACACCTTGTTGTTTCTACAATGATATTGTGAGTTCTTTCAGCTACTCCATTTGTTCAGGTGTATATCTTACAGTTAATTGATGCTGTATGCCCTTTAACTTTAAATACTTTGCATTGTCACTTTTAAACTTTTTCATTGTTTTTCCTGTCTGGTTTTCTACCATGTGTATAACCATCAATAACTGTAAACATGTATCTAGCTCCCCTCCACGGTTCTTCTGGCATTGTTCCACAAAGATATGTGTATACTAATTTTAACAAATTGCTTGTACGTCTTGCTCCTGTCTTCTGAAATAGTTACTTGCTTTGTTTGCCTAGTAGACAAGTACTACATTGCTCACCTTTTACATTTTCACATTCATGCCTGTAGCCATTTTTTTACTTAACAATCTCATACTTACTCTGTTTAAATGACCAAGTCTTCTGTGGCATAATTCTTCTGAATTACTTGTTGCAGCTGCACATGCTAGTTCATGAGGTAAATCTAATTCACATAAACCTTTCTTGTTTGATCCTGTGACGATGACAGGACCTTTTACTTGAAAATCGTCAGCATCATAAATTTTGCATCCTTCTGAGTTAAACACTACAGCATGTCCCCTTTCTACCATCTGACTGACTGAAAGTTAATTTGGTGTAATGTAATGGTGGTGTCATATTTTCTATAGTTTACATTTTTTACAAAATAAACATTTTAGTAATTTTTTTACCTTTGCCAGAATACACAGTGTGTAGCTAAAAACAATAAAGTATTTTGTTGATTTAACTATCAAATTATTTACATATTGTGTATTTACCTTGAACAATAATTCAGGAACAACACTGCATTCACGTATAAAAGTTAATTTAAAATTATATTATATTCAGATTTTAACTTTCGTAGATTCACAAAAGTTAAGATGACCACGTGTGTTATCTTGAATGGAATTTTTTGTAAATAATTAAGGTTGTTTTGGCTATTGACGGTTTCAGGGGTCAAGTGCGAAAATGCAATACTTTTTTAGTTTTAGAATTATATTTTTTACTTGTTATTTTATAATGTTGTCATTTATTTTGCTAAGTTGCTTGCTTGCTTGCTAAGTTGCTTGCTATCTGCCTTAGCATTTACAGCATATTTTGATTGCTATCATTTCTATAATTCACTAACTACTTACAAAAAATCCCACCTGTTTTTTCAGTACCACTTTAACTTCAAGATGATGCACCTGGTCATCTTGACCTCTGTGAATCTACGAAAGTTAAATTATCAATAGAATATAATTTTAAATTAATATAGGTATAGGTAAATACACAATATATAAATAATTTGATAGTTAAACCAGCCAAAGACTTTATTGGTTTTAGCTACACACTATATATTGTGACAAAGTAAAATATAGAAAATATAACACAACAAGCATTGCCAAATGTAAAGGATATGAAAAATAGTAAAACTTAAATTTCTTAAACACTCGGAAAGCAATAATGGTTAAGCAATTACAAACCGTATATATTCCTTGCTGATTTTATATAACTTTGTTTAAATGATAAATTCGAATATTGTAAACAATAGTCAGTATATTTGGTTGTATAGCTTGGAAATATTGATCTTATAATCAAAGATAAGTCCATAAATTTTTATTTTCAAATAATTTATTAACTAAAATGTTATACAAGAACATATTATATCCAGTTTCTCGTAATGGCCACAGATGCTATTAGGAGCAATCTTTCTTCTTGACTCTGATTCATATTCTTTACCATGTTAATTATACTGCTGAATGGGTCACCTATTTCACCAGGAGCCTTCGCAGCGCCAATCAATAACGAAAATAAAATAGAATGGCCGATTTCTGACTCCGCGGCAGAGTTGTGTATCTCTTCCAGATATTCTGTGTAGCTCAACTGCAAATCAACCTTGCCTTTTCGTAAAACAGATGTAAATTCTTCGTAGTAAAATCTACAATAAAACAAATCTTTATTTTAAAGTATTCTTAAACTGCGTTATTTTTAACATTTAAAGTCGCTATAAACGGTTATTATGCTGACCATCAAATTTCAATATTTTATATGTCCAAGAAATGATTGATACTAATTTGGAAAAACCTTAATAAACCTTTAGAGGAGATCTTTCCAGGCGAATTTGAAAAACAACAGAAATTCCCCTTAACACATTATGGCTACTAGTTAGCCAGAACGATAGTCACATATGAAAGGGTTGATGCAAATTTTTGCCCTCTTCAAGACACTTGATAAGGATTTTCAGCTTTACCAAAAAATTTCTCTGACATTATAACAAGCTATAAAAGATGGGGTGCGAGATTGCACCATATGGACCCCAATCAATTCTACTTGCTTCAATTACCGTTGGTAAAAGAGAATTTAAACTGTTGCTTGAAAACATATTTATCGAATGGTGGAGAAAGACTCTTGTAATGAGTTGTGAAAAGGAACATATAACTAAACCACACACATGATTTACTAGGGACCTTCCCTCCTCAGGAAGCGAAGAGTTGCGAATCGAGGTGTTACTGTTAACAGGATATTGCCGGATATGGAGTCATCTTTATAAGATTGGTGACACTGATGACCCGATTTGCGGATAACATCTGAATATATATATATATATATATATATATATATATATATATATATATATATATATATATATATATATATATACATACACCAATTGACTGTACAACGTACAGTCAAAACTGTTAGATCTAGAAGCATGAAATTTTGTATAAAAATGTTTCTTAAATGATGTAAGCTAGCAGTAAGGAAGAATTTTTGGAACTTTATCCCCTAAGGGGGTAAAATAAGAGATATAAATTTGTTTGAAAGTTCTTCATTTTGATAGTTAGAAATGTAAAAATTAGTATTTAGGTTTAGGGTTATAAAAACTGTTGACTATATCATTCTTTTTAAAATATTCATCTTTTAAGTGGGTAAAATTAGGGTTTAAAAGTTTGTATGTAAGTTCTTCATTTCATCATTTTAGTTAGAAATGTAAAAATTGGTATATGGGTCTGTGGTTAAAAAAAAATGTTTACTACATCATTCTTTTTTTAAAAATTCATCTCTTAAGGTGGTAAAATAGGAGATGAAAGTTTCTATGAAAGTTTTTCGTTTTTGAAATTAGAAATCTAAAAATTAATCTATAAACTTATGGTTGGAGAGAAAAGTTTTCTGTGACACCCTTTTCTAGAAATTCATCATAAGGGGGTAAAATAGTGAAAAAAAATTTGTACGAAACTATTTTTTGGAGATAGAATCATAGTTAATTGGTTATACCTACTACGATATCTCATGTCGCCCACCACGAGTACGAAGTCGCAAGCAAAAGCTAGTTGTACATAAAATTAACACCTAAAAATCAACCGATAAATTGCTTTTCCTATGATAACTGCTATTCATTAAGGTATCAATATTTTGCATTCTCATTTGTTTCATTAGCATAATTTACAATTGTCAATAGAATAGAAATAGGTAGTGTAGGAAAAAATATTAGAAAGCAGTGGCCTAAAAATGCTTCGTTAAGGCACACCAAACCTTACTGAAGGTGTCTCTAAAACGCGCACCATTCTGAATAGTAACTTTTCGTGTTCTATCTTTAAGACGAAGCCGACCAATCTACACAATATTTTTAACCGACTTCTAAAAGGAGGAGGTTCTCAATTCGTCGACTATGTATTTTTTTTTTTAAGTATGTACACCGATTACTCCGGAACAGCGGCACCGATTTGAATGAAATCTTTTACGTTAGCTTCAGGAAGTTGCTGCGATGGTCCCATACTTTTCTGGACGAAATTAGTGCAGTAAAATCCAAGATGGCGCTGACAATATGGCGACCAAACAATTAATTTTGTCCGATTTTCTCCAAAATTAGTATGTGGGGAATTTTCTGGATCGTACACAACGAATCTGACTTTATTTTTGAAAAATTCAATATGGCGGATCCCATAAGGTGGACAAAAAAGTTTAATTTTGTCTGATTTTCTCCAAAATTCGTGTAGGGGACTATTCGGGGTCGCACATAACGAATCCCAAAGATTTTTAAAACATTCAATATGGCGCATCCTATATGACGGCCAAAAAAGTCAATTTTGTCCGATTTTTTCCAAAGTTGGTACAGGAGAGTTATCGGGGTCGCACTTAACGAATTTAAAATTATTTAAAAAAAAAATCAATATGGCAGATTTAATATGGCAAAAGAAATAATCAGTTTTGTCCGATATTCTCCAAAATTGGTACAAAGGAGTTTTCCGGGTCGCACATAACGAATTTAAAATTATTTTTTTAAAATTCAATATGGCAGATCCAATATGGCGGACGAAAAAATTAAATTTGTCAGATTTTCACCAAAACTAGTACTGTGGAGTTCTCGAGGCCGCACATAACGAATCTAAAATTATTTTTTAAAAATTCAATATGGTGGATCCAATATGGCGGACGAAAAAATTATTTTTGTCCGATTTTTTCCAAATTAATAGGGGGACGTTTAAAAAAAATTAAATATGGCGGATCTAAGATGGCGGATTAAAGATTCTACATCTCTCGATTTTGTCTAAAATCAGTATTGGGAGATTTTTATTAGTTTTATTTACGAATTTAAAATATTTTTTGAAACTCAATCTGATGAATTCAATATGGCGTCTAAAAATTTTACATTTTTCGATTTTATCCAAAATTGATATAGGGGGTTCTTGAGGGAGTAAATTATGAATTTAAAAGTATTTTATTAAGATTTACTATGGCGAATCCAATATAGAGGACTAAAAATTTTATATTTTTCGATTTTGTTCAAAGGTGGAACTAAATCGTCTTTGAGGATGTAAATAGCAGAGATAAAATTATTTTAAGAAAATCTAACGGATGCAATACGACGGCCAAGAAATTTGAGATTTCTGGATGTACTCCAAAATTGGTACTAGGGTGCTTTGAAGGGTTTAGATTTAGATTAGATTAAGACGTTAAAATTATTTTTTTGAAATTCAATATGGCAGATTTAATATGGTGGGTTGAAAATTTTATCTTATTCGCATTTTTTCAGATTGGGTATTAGAGGGTTTTCGGAGTCGTGTATTACGAATATAACATTAGTTTTTTACAACTATTAGGTTGATAAGATACAATGTGAGGGATTGAAAATTTTACGTGTTTCGATTTTGTCTAAAATTGATATTAAGTGGTTCTTAGGGCGTATCCAAACTCAATTTGCAGTATAACATATATATCGGGCTAAGAAATCTACGTCTCAAGTTCTTTAAATATCAATATTGGAAGGTTTTGGGGCATATATAATCAATCTAAAATTAATGAAATTTAAGATATTGGATTTATTATGACAGATTAAATATTTGTTTGACATAATTTCACTGGTATTTGGAAAACTCTAAGAATCAAAGAATATTGAGTGGTTCATTTTAGGGTGATTTACAACTTTGGATAAAATGAGTACTATTTTGCCACCTTGGAATCATTGCGAGGTACACTAATCTCGATCAGTACTTAGTTCAAGTAATTTATGGATATAATGAATTCAAAAATCAAAAAATAAAATTTTTATAAAAAAAATTGAACCGACTTCTAAAAGTTCACTAAAAAGTGAAAAATAAGACATACACATACATACATAATACAAATTATGGTAAGATATCAATTACAAATAAAGTGTTTTTAATCTGTTTATGCGAATTACATTTTGTCAGGTATTTGGCGCCGATTCAAAAATTTCAGTTTCATATAAAAATTTACAGTTATTTTTCACTTTTTAGCGCACTTTGAGAAGTCGGTTCAATTTTTTTTTACAAAAATTTTATTAATTCTATACTGTAACTTTTAATTTTTAAGGCATTATGATGTATTAATGGTTCTTCCTTCGTTACAAACAATTGAGAATGCATTGTCCAAACCTGGCTAAAAGAAGCCTTAACTAGACTAGACGCGTTCACTCTTAGGTTGTCGATAACATTCAAGGTAATCATCTCATCCTGTACAGGTTTCTTTTATCTGGAAGTTTGGTAAAACATCGTAAATAGAATAACTGACAAGTACGCTTCTTCACCTAGGCGTCCCACCATAGTCGCCTGCTTTGCAAAACAAAGACATGTAGTTTGTCAATGATTTTTTGTGTAGAGAGAAAAACTGAATTTTCCAATTTAAGACATTGTTTATTTATCGAGCAGAAAAAGCTGGCTGCATGTTTTGACGCATTTATGTCTAAGTATGTTTCCCTCTCTATAACCCAAACATAACCAATTGTTGTTAAATGGCACTTATAAGTTTTAAAAAGGAAATACGAATATTTTTATAAACACTCTAAATTTCGAGTATTAATATAAACAGAGGAGAAGGTATTTTTTGCAAAAAATAGTTATTTCAATTCTTTAGAAATAGAGAAAATAAAAACATAGAATAAATAAATAAAATTTTAACAGAAATATCCATGCCCACAAGGAAAAGTCAAAAGGAAACCAAATGGAGTGTAAAAACCGAAGAACCACTCGAAAAAAAAAAAAGAAAATAACTTTCTAGGGAAAAGAAACAGAGTTTATAAAAGACGACAATTGGAACACAAAATATAGAAAGTAATAGAAGAAAATTAAAATAAGAAAGCAATTAAAACTAAATTATATAAAATAACAATAAATGCTTTGAAACATGAACAAAGAGAAGAAGTAATAAACCGAGATCAAATATCACAAATAATTGAAAACTAGTATAAAAATCTGTATTAACAAAAAGAAATATCTTCAGAAAACGATAAAAAAATAACTAAATAAGAAAACAGTCAATGAAAATTTAAAGCAAATATCAGAAATAACGAATATAAGAAATACAAATTACGCTACATAAGATGATGAATAACAAAACTCGAGGAATAGATGGGATTCCAACAGAATTAACGAGAGAAGGGGAAGACACAGAGGTGAAAGCTTTAAAAGGGTTGTTTAAAAAATATCCGGAAGAAGTTATTGTATCGGAAACTTGAAATAAAATCCTAATTTTTAAAAAGGGAGACAAGAACTAACTAGACAACTATAGACCTAAAACATTGCTCTCACAATATAAAAATTGTTTACCTATATAATAATTATTATTATTTCCTTTATTAGCAATAAGAGTAAAGCAATGCGATGTGGACACTTCTTATGGAAAGGTATTTGAAGATCATCACATCCCGAGTGATTATTTCTATACCTTCAGCACATAGATTATGGTTTCTTATAAAAAGGTTGGAATTTCTTTTCACTAACATGACTAATGAGAGAAAATAAAGTGAAGGAGGTTTCATTATATCGAGATCAGAAAAGAGCTCTCTGCATGATGGTCTGGGATGCTTATCTAGCATGCAACTTGTGATTCTTTTCTGTGTTATGAATATTTTAGGTGCATCTTTTGATGAACCCCAAAAGCCGAACCCATAGTTTATAATTAATTACACATGAGCAAAGTAGTATATAAAAAGACTTTTCAAAGGTACCATATTCCAGATCCTCCGAATTAATTCACAAGTACTAGTCAGGATTTTAAGGAAATTTTGGGTACACCTTTGGGACATAACAGCCATTAAATTTGAGCTTGAAGGAAATAAGGATGCGGAAGACTGGCGCGATGTATAATCTGCACATTGGTAAACCATGCCCCCATCAAGTTTCTGCGGAGCAGTAACGTAAATGATATTGTAAACAAACTTGAAAATATATTAGAATTTGATACACCAATAGAATAAGCAGGATTTAGGATACACTTTAGTACCAGCGAACCTCTCCTGATTATCCTTACCCCAATCAAAAAATTCGATGGAGTTGAAACCTGGTTAATTCAGTAAACAACAGCAGCATTGATTCTAATTACACCCAAAGCATAAAAACAATTCACGGTAATGCGCATATGATTGTGAAAATGCAAGGGACAACAAAATCCAAACCAATAAAATATGCAGTCAGATAAGGAGAAGCAATGTGTCCTAAATTACTTAACGCAACGCTGAAGAAACGTTTAAAGAATTGAAGTGGAATGTAAATGGACAACTAAATGAACAAAAAATATAAGCCATCATCAACGTAGAAAATCTGGATAATATAACACGGAATGCTGAAATATGTTAAAGGATAATGAAGTGTGGGAAACTGAATCAAATTGCTGAAAATGAACCGATAATTGGATCGGCCTGGGTCACTCTAAGTTAAAAAAGACAAAATTTAGAAAACAAGAAAATCTCACTAATACTAAGAAAATCCATATTCGACCAGTGCGTGCTGCCTGTCTTCACATATGCAGCCCAAACGTGGACACTCAGTGAAGAGAAAATGCAAAGTTTTAGCAAACTCAAAGAGCCATGAAACGGAGAATGTTGGGTATAAAAGGGAAAAATAGAGTGAGGAACGAAGAAAAAAGACAAGAACCAAACTGATGTCAAAAACATACAATGAAAATGGAGACGGGCTGGGCACATCATGCAGCCACTAAACTATAGGTGTAACAAAATCATTCCAGAAACCAGACTTTAGACAAATAAGATATCTATAGGAAAACCGCAAAGAAGATGGAAATACATAGATTGAGAATACAAGGAGAGAACCATGCCCAATATTAGATGAGTGAAGGCTTAAATGAATGAATGAATGAATGAATAGTACTAAACGAGACGAGCCAGGGCTTAATTTGTACGATATACCACCTATAAGAATATGAATAAAATTCGTCTATTGCATTCATGGCTGTTAAAAAATTTCATTTGATTGTCATCCCCTTCCCACAACATGCACCCAAAAAATTTTCGAAATACATTATTTTACCAGAGTGCCTGGTAAATATTCCTCAAATTCTTGAGATATTATATGGACGTTATATTATGTTTCTGAAGGTTTTATCATTGGTCTTTTCTCGACATGCTTCATTTTGGTATTAACGTAATGCACTCATCTATTTACTAATACACTCTGCCAAGCAAAAAACTTGATCAATTTTGAAATTTTGCATGCGTGACTAATGAACGTTTCCCCGTTGTGTACAATAGGTAGTCTTTGGTACACAATATTTGAAATAGGCCAGGGGTCGAGTTTAAAGTCCCGCCTTAATATTTATGTGTTATGTATATTTTTATTACATAGGTCCAACAAATTATTATTTTTTCTTACCTTAGAAGATCATCCAGGTGTGCTTTAAGGACATCATTGTTCACACTAGTTAGCAAGAAAAATACTAGGTCTCTCGCAAATGATCCATATGCGCACAGCTGATAATCAATAATTTTTACTAAGGTTTCCTTTCCTTCTTTCAAATTTACCATGATATTATTCACCCAAAAGTCATTATGTGTAATCGTATTCCATGGTTCTTTTGCCATGTTATTTAAAATTGAAGCGCCCATCAAAGGCTTGTCAAATACTGGTTTCAATTTAGATATATATGGGGCAAATTCTTGCTTATTGGCTAGTAGGTCAAATATAATATGACCAGGTTTTTTTGCCGCCGGAGTTCCATCTGAACCAGGAGGTCCATGATTATTGAATTCGGCCTCGCCAAAACTTTTTAGGCGGTATTTCTCAAGAAAATCTTTTATGACTTCAAATAATTCTGGCTTTTTCTTCTTTATCATAATTGGAAGTGCATGAAATATCGCCAGCTGTTTTAAAATAGCTTTAGTTGTACTAAAATCACTTCCCATATGTCGGTCATAATTTTTATAACCTAAAACAGGAAATGATAAAATTAATACTTTATCGTGTAATTAGGAGTGGCATGATAAAATAAAAAAAACAGATGAGTTAAAATGCAGGAAGACTAATTTTGTTGAATAGCCTGGCGAGAGCCGATTGGTACCTGCGTATATTCATGACACTACTATAGGTAGACGGACAAATTTTAACACGACAAGCAGACCAAAATCTACTAATTCTATAATAATAAAAATGGTAGCTAAAAACAAGTTTTTTTTGCAACGCAAAACACTAGCCGCATGTAAACATTGAAAGTACCAAAAATATGTCAATAAAGTCAAAATTCACCCAGAATTTCATTCTATAGATATGAGATAAAAATCAATTCAAATCTTTTTCTTTTGGGTACCGAAATTTTTCCGGTGTTGCTAACCGAAATAATGTTCTATGTCTGCTTCATGAAACTTGATCTAGACCTTTTTCAGCTTTTACCCTTTTTCATTTATTCTTAAAAATACGATTATAAAAGAAGTTGACATTCACTACGTACGGAAATAATTACAACGATGGCAAATAAAGTATACTTAAGCCAATCAAAAAAGATTTTTTCATGACAAAAACACTATCTGGTTACCGATTATGTCGTCACACATTGGCATCGCTTGCCGGGAAGGTATGGTCATTATGCGAAAAATAAAGTTTCCGAATTTTGTCTCTCTTTTTATTATACAGATGGATAAAGGAATAGTTTTAGCTCCTAATGGGCACTTCGATACAATATGCAGGTATGAACCTGAAGCTATTATTAATTTAGAAAGTTAACGTGTTGTATGTAACAACTGCATGATATAGTAAATAAATGCCGAAATTTTAATTTTGAAAAATGGAAAATCTTCAGAAATATAGGTACTATTGATATTTATATCCGTCATTATTATTTCACCAGCCAATAAATGCGTACTATATTTCATTAATATTTTTTTTTAAATAATAAAAAGTATTGTTGGTCGGTGTTATTTGGTCATTAAATTAATATGAGTGGATATGATGAATCATAATGTAAAATATTCAAAAAAAAAAATTTGTAACATTCGTGTTCAAATTGCAGCTTTATACAAAAGACGGATAATAATCTATGTTTAGTGCATCTGTAAAGCTCTTTAGCCTTTAATATGTTCAATCCCAGGCACATTAATTAATTTTTATTCAGTTTATCCTAACCAGTCATTATTCATAAAAATGATCATTTCATCTTGAATTTTTGATTAATCCTAAAAATTAAGCAAGACATTGAGGACTAGATAAACAAAACTGCCGTATGGTACTCAGTTGTGAGCATTAAATAAATTTTATTTTTTTTACACACAATTATATCATCGAAACTGCTAAATTGTACATCGGCTTGTATAGCTAGTATAAAATGTCAAGAGAACTGTGCACAACTATTGATGCATGGCAAGGATATCATAGAGGATCTGGTTTGCCAATTGGATTATTATTGGAAGAAGCTCAAGAGGCGTCGAATAAGCATATAAAGGAGTTTTGATGTTCGTTTTTCAGAAAATTCTCCAGCGAAAAAACAATGGAAATTGTGAAATGTCGGCTTCTGGGCCATTCTGACCAAATGATTTCAGATTTAAGACAACAAAACTTGAAACCATTACGATCTCTTTCAAACGACACGAAAGCTTTTAACTTTAATTTTTGTATTATTGCTTACATATTCTTGTAAAAAATGTAAAATAATAAAACTAGCTTGTGAACAAATCTAAAAAAATTAACTGCAAGTACGTCATAAGTGACATCTAGAAGGTCCTTGCCGCTCGCTTTCTTATCATTCAAATTCATATAATATTACAGGCATTCGCAGACAATTTTGCAATAAATTAATTTTGCCCATGGTCAATGCTAACATTAATGTGATAAAACTTGCATGTTATTCGCGTACAAAAACAGCCACTTACATTTCAGGTTATAATTAAAGTGTATGTGTATATATTTCGCAAAAGAATATATTTTTAACATTTATTTTTGTAACATTTTTATTCAAACCTAAAAAATCCTTGATTCTTCTTCTTCTTTAGTAACCCTACAACCCAGAGTGGGTCTTGGTTGACTGCACAACTTGCTTCCATCTCACATGGTCGTCCATGATAGTTGAGTCAGTGGGTAACCCCATTGTTCTTAAATCTTACCATATGTTATTTCTCCATCGCATTCTTGGGCGTCCTAAGGGTCTTTTCCCTGTCGGGTCCTCCTCCCAAATTAACTTGGTAAGGCGGTTATTAGGGAGTCTAGGGACATGTCCAGCCCATCTTAGGCGTTGGGATTTCATTTCTTGCACGATGTCGCTAGCGTTATATATCTGTTTGACCTCGGCATTTGTTCTCATTCGGTATTGATTAGTATTGGGGTCGTGATAGGGTCCGAAAATCTTTCTAAGTATTTTCCTCTCAAAACATCTAAGTTTCATTTCCATTGCTTTTGTCAGCGTCCACGTCTCACAATCATACATGAACACTAGTCTAATCACTGATTTTTGAGGTTCGTGTTAGGTTCTTGGATTTGATGGTGTTGTTGAGACTATACACACATCTGGTTGCTGCCTGAATTCTCCCTTTTATCTCCTCTGTGATATCGTTATCTGCGGTGATTATCACTCCGAAATATTTAAAACGCTCCACTCTTTCAAAGGTAGATGTGTCTATTGTTACATTTTGTCCTATTCTATCTCGATTCTTTTGTCTGTTTATGCACATGTATTTCGTTTTCTCCTCATTGGCCATTAGACCGGTTTTCCTTGCCTCTATCTCTATTTTGTTGAAAGTTTCCTTTACATTTGTGACGGTATTTCCAACAATATCAGTGCCATGTTTATACTTGATAATGATTAGAGATACAAAAATAAAAATAAAGACAATGCAAATCCGACCATATTTTAGTCAATATCAATGTCATCCGCGTATGCTAGTAGTAATTTTGGTCCATTTACTGTTATTAGTTCTGTTCTAATTTGTGTTGTTCTCAGTACTTTTTCCAGGATTATATTAAAGAGGAGGGGTGAGAGTGCGTCTCCTTGTTTTAGGCCACTATTTATTTCAAACGATTCTGAGAGTTGGTTACCTATTCGTACCCTGGATCTATAGCCCTTTACGCATACTTTGGCGAGGTGATCTATCTCGCCAAAAAATCCTTGCAACTGATTTAGTTAAAATATCGCATTGTAGAACGTATTTTTCGAATATCAATATATTGTATTTGCAAATTGTGTTTTCATTTAAACACCTACATTATAGACGGTATTTTTTGAACGAAATTTTTGCAAAACAACCTCAGAAGTGTAAGTACATTAATTTTCGTTTAAATTCTAATATATTCAATGCCTTATTTATTCAATTATGTTCTTTCCAATGTATGTCATACTAAAAACAATCCGTACTGATATTTTGTTATGTTTTCCATTCTTAGGTATGATAAATCACTTTGGTATAAACAATCAACACCAAAAAATTGCGTTTTTCTCTATTTTTTTTTGTTTATAAAATCAAAACTAATGACGCAATCTCGACGGTGTAAACATATTAATTATAGAAAATAAAAATACCATCATAATGAGCCCTCTGTCGGATCATTAGTAACAGAGGAAAACAGGAGAAACCAGAAAATTCAGAGTTTTTTTCCAAGTTGTAGTTGTGGCTCCCCGTGATAATAGTAATTTACATGTATTTGTGCATGCCAAGACCGCTGTCGGTTTGTTAGTTTTTGCACAATTACCATTTGAAATTTTTAAGGTGCTATCTTCCAGCGCGCCTAGATGTAACATGAATTCAATTTTTTAAAAAGATTTTGACAGTAGAAGGATCATTCTACAATGCCGTATTTTCATTTTGAAACAAAAATGCTATGAAATACGTGAAAAATTCTAGCAAACATGACCGAAAACTACCGAGCGCATGAAAGTAGAAGAAGAGTAGCGGCAGCACGACTTCTTAGGGCTATGTACATAATACAATCCTGATAGTATTTTTGTCACATAATCACTTATTTTTTTCTCTATTGATATGCCTAATGGTTTATATGAGTAGGTATATATCAGCCATTTTAGAGACTTTAAAGTAGTTAGTCTATACAGGTGTGTAGGTGAAATTTACTATAAAAAAAACGAGGACAGCACAAGGTTATATCTGAAATAATTATGTTTAAGAAAAAAGTTAATATTTTTAGGTATCGTAGATATTGTTTTTAGTTTTCGAGAAATAATATTCAGATTTATTATCAGGAAACACCAAGGATAAATAAAGAAACTTTGTATAAACAATTGCAATAAAAACTACAAGCTGCTGGGTGTTTAATACATTGGTTCAAATTCCAAAAACTTTTAGTTAAAATATTTCACCTTTTCAAATTGAACACCCTTTTTTTATTTTATATACTGTCAAAAACCTACTACTTTCCTTTAATATGTCTTATATCTATTTTTAGCAATACAAACGAAGTATCCTAAATTTCAACATGGCCGATTCAAGATGGTCGATTATTACTAGACTATCACACTAATCACTTTCAGATAGAAATTTCAATTAATACTTGCTGGTTAAGAATTTAAATTGCTTGAATAAATTTTCCATAGACAAACGATAGTTATATTTTCAAAATGGTTGATTCAAGATGGCGGTTTTACGGAGTTAACGTCATTATCTCGCCACGAAACTTAACTTCCATAAATAAATATACGCATACACACTTATAATTGGCATTAACGTGCAGTCATTTTCTAATTTAACAATAAGTAAATATTTAAGATGTTACAGAGATACAGACAATAAAAATAAATAATTGGATTTACAGTCTAGTAAATTATATATCCGCCCTATTGAATCTGCAATTTTTAAATTTGTAAAACTACAATTTGACTGTTGTACGTTTATTTCAATACTTCAAATCCTTAATCATCAACAGTTAAAATCCATTTATTTAAGTTGTTTTTTGATGTAATTAGATTAAAAGTGAATCTAATACCTTGATTCCTTTATTTTAAAATCTAGGAGGAAGAAACTTCACTTCAATAATAAAAAATCATTTAACCAAACGAGAATTTATATTTGCGGAAGTTAAATACGGTAACATATACTTTCATGGCACAATATTGAAATTTGTTTCTCAGAACCACTATCTTGCATCTACCATATTGAAAATATTGAGAATCTAGTATAATTCCGCCCTTCTTAAATTTAGGAAACTTCGTTGGTCATATTCAAAATTGTTTAACCTCATGAAAAATTATATTTGTGGAGTTTAAAAAGTCACAGAAATTGTAGTATCTCATAAATTTAACTTTCATTCACCACTTTACTGAACACTCTATTACTAGCTTCAACTTGGTGTTTCTTAGTTTAACTAGTCTCATTTCTTCATACCCCAGGTCAATTAGGTTGAAGTTCCTCCTCCCATTCATATTTCAAAACCCGACTAAAGTTATTTAATAATATTAACAAAATTTTAAAAATGACCACTCAATTATATATATATATATATATATATATATATATATATATATATATATATATATATATATATATATGTAGAGAAATATTTTATTTTAGGACGAGAGTAACTACAAGTATCTATTCCAAAATTCCTAAAACAGTGGTGAGATAATAAGAAAAAAGATATATTATCTTTCAAATACACAAGTTTACTGCAATTACTACTTAGTTTAGTAGACTGAAAATAAATACAGGTTGCAACATTCTTCATTTTCAGTGGATTTTAAATAAGTGATTAAATAATAGAGAGAACTAACCTTTTGGGATCAAATTTTCAATAAGTAAAACTGCATCTCCATCAAGCTCATTTTTTGATGAATCCAAACTAAATCTTGACCCGAAATATTCTGGTATATAGGTTACTGGAACTCCGTTTTGCTCTCCAAATTCTTTTATCAGAGGCACTAATTCAGAATACCATATAATTTCATTTTTCATGGCAACTTCATGAAATTCTTTTCCGGGTTTCTTGGTATCCATTGGTAAACATTTAGCTACTGAGTTAACAATTTTAGAATATCCATTTTTTTCTACTTCGATATCGACACGAAAAACTAGACTCATGTAATTTGCGGCAGATGCAGTAAGATGGGATATTTCAGCATTTTTCACTTTTCCGTCAAATTTAACGACCTTGTCTAACTTTTTTATCGAATAGTCGATTGATGCCATTTCTTATCCTAATTGAGTTCTATACTAATCTAAAATACAAGATCTTCTATAAAATATGTAGGAAAATATCGTATTTTGGTGCTTGGGAAAATGCTATCAAATATAATGTTTAGAAATCAAATTAAATACTTCGCAATAATTAACTTTAGTTTAATACTTGGGTATTATTTTAAAAATGTCTAAATGCACCAATATTGGACCTAAAGGTTTATCAAAACATAATGACAATACAATAAGGTAAAATTTATATTCATTTAAAATTCATGAAATATTATCCTTAATTGAAGTTCTTATAAGAATAGTCTTTCCTTTATCAGATTCTTTATCAACGTATAATTGTTTCTTTTAATATTTTTGCTCCTAAAACTGTACCACTGAGAGATTAATATCATATCGTAGAAAATTGAAGAAGAACTAAAATACATTTTCTAGCATTCGAATGATTAATTTGTTCAATTCCATACAACAAATGATATGAATCTAGAAAAAATACTAACGACTGTTGTAACGAAGTTACTGATTTTTGGGGCATGAGTATGTTTACCGGAATGTATCTAAACTATTATACATCAAAATCTTGTAGTTTCTGTGGGAAAAGGTTATATGATACCGTTATCTAATTAGTTTTACCGCCGTATGCTGGTAAATGAAATTATCCGATGTTTTTCAGAGCGTCCGTTTAAGATAGTACCGAGTCATATACCTTAGTGCTGTATGCGCGATTTCCCAACGACGATCATTGGTCGGTATAAGGGGACCACAAAAGCGACCGGACGATCGACCGCCATTCGGGGGAACTATTTAAGGCCTCGCTCGCCTTTATTTTACGGTATGAGTGCGATGCAATGGGTGCACCGGCAACCGGAGCGGAAACACTGAAGTGTGAAGACCACTCACAGAGCGCTTCTGTAGACTGTAGCTTCACTACAGTCAACCGAAGCAGAATCGTAGGGATTTAGTCCAGGGGGGTTTTTGTCGGTAGGAATTCGGCACTACCTTCACACTTCGTGTTGGTGTCTATGCAAGAATTCCCCTCCTCAAAATAATAATAATAATAATAATAATTTAGGGGGAACTGCACGATCTCCACTCGGATACAGAGTCAAAGCGGGCTGCCCGGTTCGTATGCCGGACCGCGCCTTTCTGGTCTAGCATCGTACGTGAGGAAAGGCTTGTGTGTGTACGATGTTTCACCATCCACTGGATCGTTGTAAGTACGAACAATGTTGTTCCATCTTACCGACAATGTCGAGGATCAGTTCCTTTCCTAATATCCTACCGCCATTAGTCGACATTATCGAGGACCCTTTTAAGTACGGGTAATGTCGTTCCATCTTATCGACGCTGTCGAGGACCCTTATAAGTACGGGAAGCGTCGGTTTCTTTCTTTCCATTATATCGTCACCTATACACACACACGCATAAGATGGGGTCAGTTTTTCTAGTTCCGTAAAGGGCAGAAATATGCTTACCACCAGGTCTGCAGTGTCCGTTATTAATGGTACATAACAACTGTCGCCGCCCGTCACGGCCAGGATTATCGCCCTAATATTATCGCCGCCATGTAAAGAACCACCGCGTACGATGCCGGGTTACAGCTTATGTATATTATATATCGCCGCCAGTCGAATAGTATGGGCTGCCGTGAACAGCTCCGAGAATATTTTAGTACGAGGCATCGTGAATAACGTCGCAAATGTTAATACAAGGCACCGTAAATAGCGTCTTGATGATATCGTAGGTTTACCGTCTACCGTACCGCTACCGCTCGATAAGTACCAGGTAACGTGAACAGCGCACATATATATTCTTGCCTCCCATACTGCTTATTTGTTTATATTATTGCCTATTTTAGATTTTTAAGTTAGTTTTAGGCCATTTCATAAAGTATGGAATATAGAATGCAGGATGTTTTAAAACCTTTTGTTTCATTACCTAGTTCCCATTTTTACATTTCAGGAAATAAATGGTAGCCGGCAGCCAGTAACTAATAAGCGCAAATAACCCCTGGCTTGCCGTTTCTTCACTGTAATAAGCTATCCGGTGCAAGTTGTCCCTCTACCACATTAATCCAGAGGGTGGCGCCTGAGGCTGATAATCGGGTAGATGTCTTGACAATCGAACAGTCAAACCATTGAAGACTTCAGAGGATACTTAGCGGCGCCGATAGGAATCTCTCACCCGTGAGTTATACCGACTAGGATTATATAGATTAGTATGGGATACCCTTACGCTAGGTATCACTTGACTGCTGAATATTTGACCGATGGCTGTCTGCAGGATCAATATTCACTTATCGAGGTTTCGCTGTCTTAACAAGAAGACGTCCGCAAATTACTACTAGATTAAAAACGGCATTACAGTGTTTGGCTCTTAACGCGATTATGCTCGTGCCATATCGTTTTTTATACAAGATTTAATTATAATAACTATAGCGAAAATTTAGCGTAGAGCTAACGGGAAGGAGAGTTTATAATTCTTACATAATTGCTTAACGATGTTATGGAATATGACGCAATAAGTTTTTCATACATAACTAAATAAATTCAAATGTCGTAATACTGAAGTAAATAAGATTCCTATCCTTACATGCCCGGAGCGCGTTTTTATGGAGTTCGTTATTCGGAATCTCGGTCAGATATCATCATAAGTCAACTGACGGTCAGGGCATGCCAAATTAACCGATATGAAACCCACAGTATATAATTACGTGCAAACTCATGTAAGTCAATATTTTCTTTATCGTGGTCGAGCACAAAATAGGATCGGAAAGAATTCTGTACAAATAGACTTTTATCCGCATATTGCTAGGATGCTATGAAGCAATCAGAATATATTCAGCAGATTCTTAGTACAGGCTGACAATTTTGTTTTCAATGTAAATTAAACAAAAATAAATGAGTTTGCTTTAATTAAATTTAGGCGAAGACGCAGGTAAAAATTTTTGATTCATTATACGAGATCACTATCGAGAATGTTTCTATTTTCAGTTTTTCTGGTAGATTATAAAACATTTTTTAAATATTTTCGACGATTTTACTCTATGAACTTGTCGGGTTTCTTGGAAATTTTCTTTACTGTTACTAGTTCTCCATTTATTTGTATTTATGTCTAGTCGAGCAGGGCGATTCACTGCATGCATCGCCATAACTACAAAAAATGTAGATTTATTGGATTGTTGACAGGACATTGTCACCTCAGGGGACATCTTCATAGAATCGGTGTCGAAGACGATCCGACATGCAGATGGTGTTTGGACGAGGATGAAACTGTTGGCCATGTCCTCAGAGAGTGTCCAACACTCAACGGATTGAAACAGAGATATTTCGGAGATACAGTTTTGTTACAAGAAACAATTAGGCAAGTTCAACTAACGAGGCTGCTTGAATTAGCAAAGGCGATCGACATCGAATTACCTGCAGATATGGTGGGATGTAAAGGGCCCAATGGAGGCCTAAGCATCGATTATCTAATATCACCACCTCTTTTTCATTCCTTCATTCATTCATTCATGTGGATTTATTAGAGTTTCAATAATTAAAGTTTAACAAAGATTAGTTATTTTGGGTTCAGTTTCTTTACTGCTAAGTTTCTTGACAGGCTTTGCCAATAAAATGTTTTAGAAATAGTCAGGGTGTCATTATGAAACATTATAATGAACAGTTAAACTGTATTGATAAGGTTTAAACCAGTTTTAAGAAAGCGGAAGTTTTAAAACTTTTTTTTACCTAATTTGAAAAATCTTTAGAGCACTGCATGGGTTCTATTTTCACTAATCCATTTAACGTTTGTGGGTAAAGTATATTGCTTACTTACTTTCATCCCAAAAGTTTCTACATCATATTGTTTATCATCAAGAGTTGCTTTTGGAGGAATGGTAGAACTTTCAAAATATAATAATTTGCATTATTTAGTAACTAAACTTCTTTTAATTGAAATTGCACTAAATACTACAACCTTGTAAAAAAAACATAGTAGAGTGTTAGATTTAATTTCATTTTTAACTGACTTCTAAAAGGAAGTTCTATATTAGACTGCTATTTATGTTTTTTAATGTATGTACGTCGATTACTCCGGAACGGTGGGATCGATTATTATGTAATTTTGAGGAAGTTGCTGCGGTGGTTTCTTATTATTTTGACTGAAATAGATTCAGTAAAACCTAATGTAATGCTGATAATATGGTGGACAAAAAAAAATTAATTTAGTCCGATGGAGTCGACATAATTAGTGTAAAATTTTTGAAAATTTCAATATGACGGATTAAAAATTTCACACTTCTCGATTTTGTCAAAATTGGTATAGAAGGTTGATGATGTAAATTACGAATTTGAAATAGTTTTAAAAAATCAATATGGCGGATGGAATATGGCGGACTAAAAACTTTATATCTCTCGGTTGTGTTCAAAATATATTATTGAGACGTTTCTGAGAGTGCAAAACACGAATTTAAAATTATTTTTCATGTTAGGATTAGATTAAGAGTTTGAAATCAACATGGCGGATCCAATATGGTAGGTTGAAGATTTTACGTTATTCACATTGTTTCAAAATTGATATTAGCTGGTTTTCTGAATCATCGATTATGAATCAAGTTAATTTTTTAGAATTTAATAAGGCAGATACAATATGAGGGACTACAAATTTTACATTTTTCCGGCTTTGTCCAGATTAATATTGGGGGTCTTCGGGCCTATATAACGAAACTTAAATGGTTTCTTCAAACTCCGTATGCAGAATAAAATATGTTGGACTACAAATTTTTTGTCAATTTTAGTACTTAGGAGGGGTTGGGAGTGTAAGTTTAGACACTAAAATTATTTTCTTAATATTCAATATAGTGGATTTACTATAGTAAACTAAATATTTGTTTGATTCGATTCAATTTAAATTGGTATTTGAGCAATTTTCAGAATTAAAGAATTTTTTGTTGTTCAGTTTAGTGTGTTCTACAACTTTGGATAAAATGAGTACTTGTTCGCGACCTTCACTCAACTCAGTTCAAAATTAAAAATCAAAAATAAAATTTTCATTTTAAAATTTAACCGATTAGAAAAAATGCACTAAAAAGCGAAAATAACAATATAGATTATATGAAAATGACATTTTTGAAATCGGCGCTAAATTTTTATTAATAAAACAAATAACCACTAACACAAGATAATATAAGCTACGTAAGAAAGTAATTACAAATTACATATTTCTCAATCTCTTTATGTGAATCACATTTTGTAAGGTGTTAATTTGACGACTTCAAAAATTTCGATTTCGTATGAAAATAGATATTATAGAACTCACTTTAATTATTTCATAAAAATATTTTTATTTTTTATTTAAAAACCTGTAACATCATAATAAATGTGTAAGAAATTAATATTTATAATATTATCAACTGCTGTTCCTTTCCAGTTACCGTAATAATTATATCCGAATTTGCGGTTCAAAAATTATGCATTTCATCAAAAAAAAATTCTTCGAAAATCTTGCTTGCAAAATTTGAACCGCATAAGATTAAACTGCCACTCTGAAGTACCAAGTGTCCCATTTTCGACACTCTTAGGGGGTATTGGAGTTATTATTAAAGATAAAATGTTGCAGTTTCCATTTTAGTGTCCTACTTTTTAACGAAACTGAAGATTCCGGTGTCAAATTTGTCAAGGCTCTCTTAATTTTTAATCTACAGGGTGATTTGGAAAATCTTCGCTTTCTAGGCACATCTCGTATTTCTGTTATGTGTTAATTTATCAAAAAGATTAAAATTGATTTTTGTAGAGTTTTTATGTAGAGTTCAGTGGCGCAGTCAGTTTTTTCTAAAAAGTTTAGTTTTTGAAATATTAACCAAACTTATGATTTTTTAAATAAGACACAGTGTATATTATTTTAGATATTGATTAAGTATAATATAGGCTTTTCAAAAATATATAATGTGTTTATTTTATTTTGAAAAATAAGGTGAGAATTGGATATTTTCAATAATTTTTTATTTGTAACAGTAGGCCTTGGCCAATTTATAAGAAACAAAAGGCAAATGTCCATACCTCACAGTTTTATCAAATTGTTAACACTTATGAAATATTTTTGTTACGTAGGTGTTCTTATTTTACTTTTTATTTATTTTGTATTTACAATGGCCGTTTGTGATAATTGTGAAAAATATGATATGTTTGTATGTTTTATTTCAATAGGAAATGTATTAAAAGCGTTATCATTAGGACAACTTCTCATATCTCGCAATCATTTATATTCATGTTAGGTATCCAGAAAGAAGGCAACCCTTTCTAGACATATTAGCTCGCTTAACAAGAAATCTAGTTGAACACAGATCTTATGTATTATTTTACGCAGCAGCAACAAATTCATCATCCTGTAGAAACATAGAGAAAGAAGTAGGTGTAGCAAAATCTGACGCTGAAAGAATTTTGAAAAATTATAAATACCATCCATATAATTTTCAAAAACCCCGGAGATTATGAGCGCCGAGTAGCGTTATGTCAATGATATTTATAACAAATCTGCCTCAAAAGATCTTTTGGCAGATTTATCATCTGGATCATGAATGTTATTTTTTAAATGCGGGAATTTTTAATGGTCACAACACGAGGCATTAGTCTGCCGAAAATCACCATTTACTTTTCGAAAAAGTATAACAAGGGCGCTTCGGGGTTGGTGTCTCGTGTTTTGTTTTGGGTCGAGGACTAGCCTACAGGATGTATGAAGAAGGTCTCACGTAGCACGTAAATACCTAGAAAGCCTTGACAAAATTATTCCAGAATTGCCTAAAAATATTCTATTGAACCATGTCAATTCCATTTATCTTCACCAAGACGGTGACCCGGTCCACAACTCTGGGCTGATAAGACCATTTCTGACAATAACTTTCCTCAAAGTTGGATAAGTACTAATAGGCCAGTGAGATAGTCACCACCATCTCCCGATCTTTTCGTTTTCGATTTTTTATGGGGTTTTGTGCAAAATTAAGTGCATATGCCACGACATGAATCCATATTCGAATTTCGTGAGGCAATTGGTGTAGCCTTCCAACTCTTCATTATAGAGCTACGATTCTTTCAAATGCAATTAGAAGAATAACAAAACTGTGCTGATATTGCATTCGATAAAAGGGCCGTCATTTTGAAAACCATCTTTAAAAAAACTCTTGGTTGCTTTTAGTTTCAGTGTTTCTTTTTGTTTTTGTTACTTTAGTTTTGTGATATAATGTTGCTATTGTTTCTTTGCAATTAAATTTCAATATTCTGGTCTTATAATAACAGAGTTATTTAAGGTAAAAAATATAATAATAGTTAAGTGTTTACAATTCAAAATGTAGAAAACATTAAAATTAACTTTTAAAGTGTCTAATCTTTGGTATAATTGTTATTGTCATAGAAATAGAGTAAATTTTAAAAATATTGAATTCTGACCTTGTTCTTCAAAATAAAATAAACAAATTATATATTTTTGAAAACCTAAATTATACTTAATCAATATCTAAAATAATATATAAGGTATTTTATTTAAAAAACTATAAGTTTGGTTAATATCTCAAAAACTAAATTTTATAGAAAAAAACTGTTTGCACCAGTGAACTCTATGTAAAAAAACTCTATGAAAATCAGTTTTTATCTTTTTGATAAGTTGGCGTATAACGGAAATGCGAGATGTGTCTAAAAAACAAAGATTTTCAAAATCACACTGTAGATTAAAAACTAAGGGACGCATGATAACTTTAACATCGGAATCCTTCGTTTCGTTAAAAACTAGAATACTAAAGTGAAAACCGCAACTCTATATATTTGATAATAACTCCAGTAACCCCAAAAAGTGTCGGGGACACCATTACTGCATGGCGTTATCTGTCTGTTTTATAGATATCTCTATGATTTATGGAATAAAAATATTTTAGAAACATTAGGAAATCAGTCGATGCCAGGTTTTTCTCTAATTTTATGTTTTTTTTTACTAACTGAATATATTGACTTCGATTCTATTCAGTTTTTCTTTAAATTTTTTCACTAAACATATAGATTTTTGAGAATGTGCTAACTCCTAAATGGTCCTCACTATCGTAAGGTTGCCCTCATTTTTAAAATTAACTTATAATAATTATCAGTCATTGTTTTAAGTGGGAAGTTATTATAATAAAAACATACTCTAATTCTAATCTATAACTATAACGACTACTAAATAAACTGGTACCTACTATAATAAAGAACGAAAGTTTTCACGGCTTTGGTCAAGTTGAAAATCATGGTTCTTGGGTTTAGACAGTGTCAAATTGGAATTATTATAAGACGTTTTACATGCAATTGCACAAGACATCTCCAGAGATCTTTACTTCACGAGATTAGAACACTGAAACATTCAGTTTTCTAATCTCGTGGAGTAAACATCCCTGAAGGTGCCTCGGGCAATCATAGCCGAAAGGAAGGATAATAATTCCAATTTGACACAGTCTACACTCAAAAACCATGATTTTTAACTGGTACCTACTATATTTTGTCCTGTCAAATATCAGTGGTAAATTTGTTAGAAGCAAAAGTATCTCTTTGAATCTTATAAGGTGAACTTCATTTTGTATTTTGGTGATAAAAGTGATTATAAAAGTTCGTCATTCAGTTTGTTCATTGGAGAGAGCATTTTGAAGTTTATATTTTCATTGATATTTTAGTTCGTGTTTGCTTATTTTTCCAGGAAGTTTCCGTAACAGAAATGAAAAACCAGAAATATCAATTACCTTGAAAATATAAGGAGCAATGAAAATTGATGTTTTCACCATAATAGCATTAAGTAATACTTTTTAAACAGAAGTTTATTCAGATGATCACATTCAATCAAGAGAATAGAGTCACTATTTATGGGATGTAGGATTATTTTTTTTAAGATTTCTTATGTTTTATCTTTATTTATTTTCCGCAATATATGTAAGTTTGAATCAATTTCCATATCCTATTTTTTAATTGTGAAGTTTAAAGATCTTCAGACCTTTACCTCATATACGATTATTTTTTTAGAGGTTTTATCGTTATCAATGTTTGTTGTTATTTAATAAAAAACAGGTGTTAATGTCATCAAACATTAAATATAAACAGTATATTTATTTTTATAAAAAAATTCTTAAATATGGAGTATTGACTGAAAAGTATAATTCAAAAAACGCTTTGTTTTTATTCTGAGTATTTGAAGCTAAAAAAATTAATGCATCTATATAATATCTATTGTAATCGACTTTAAGTTTTCAGAGAAAGCTTAAGTAGTGGATCTAAAATAAGTAGTAAATTCACTCAGCTTTATCGAATTTTTAATGATCTTAAAAAGGTTTAACACCAATTCTAGTCCTAAAATAATTCAAAGTAGTAGCGAAAGCCGCGGCCATATTTTCGAGCTTTATATGGTAATTATTATTGTGAATTTTGTACTTTAAATCTCTTTGCTTTTCAAGTTAAGAAATAAAGCAAGAATATGTCTTTAACGTTCCTAAAACATTTTTGTTAAATATATTTTATACAACATTACAGTATTATTTAGTTATACCACCAAAAACCATTTTCTACGATAGATGAATGCTGGGGTGTTGATTGCGAAAATTAATACGACATTCAGGATTAGTTTTTAATTCTCATTCGCCTTTTACAAAAATTTATAGTGATTAAAAATTACATTCAACTATAGACATAATGGCAAAGAAAAATTTGTTCTTTCTGATACTATAACCAATTAGTATTAAAAATCGTGAATGGTTTATATGTGTAAATGTAATATCTTAATAATCAAAGTAAACGAATGTCATTAAAGTTAGAAAGTAGTGCAGTAATATAACTGCCTGTATATTTAAAATAACAGTTGAATTTTACTTACCATATATACTGATATAAAGATTCCGCACTCTTTGATCAAACAGCGATGTAAAATTTATTATATATGTATTCTGACAATGAATTTATCATAATATAGTCCAATGTGAGTCCATTCAGTAATTGTAAATATTTACGTAACCATTTTTATCTTGAAATTAATTAATACGAAAAGAATGACATGAATGAATCAGAAGTCGGTATCCCAAAAAAACAATTTAAAAAGAAACTTTATCAGATCTATAAATAGTAACTAATCAAGGAAAATAAAATTATATCCAGATGTTCTTTTAAACGTATACACATTTTTTGCATTTTATTTGTTTGCAAATTGGATAATTAATTTATTGACATTTAAATCCCGACTTGTTAAACTTACTTATCTATTGTTTGTGACTCAAACTGCTAGTATTTGTTTTATTACTAGATAATATAAGAGAGAGTGACTCTCCATTTTCACTATTAGTTGATCAAAGAAACAAAACTAGACACGATGTATGTTTAAGTGAATAAACAACTAAAATTTTAAAACAGCAGTTAAGAAAACTTGCATAAAAATTAGAAACTCAATAATTCAAACTTAGTTTATCAACAAAAAATGGTATGGAGGAAAGAAGAAAAATAGGAGAGAAACACCTGAATATAACAGAATTAATAAGACTATTAAATTAATTAAAGAAAAATTAAAGTTACAACAGAGCGCCGATCAGCAAGAACAGAACCCTACACATCACCATGGGAAAGACATCTAAATAAGAAGTTTGAAACCCTTTGAAAAAATATAGGACAGCTGACGAAGTACATCAGGGGCACAGGGACAAATAAACTGCAAAGACGAGTTGAAGAAATCATGAATCGTGTCCGATATCATTCGCAAAAACATCCAACGCATGCTACTGCTCAGCAATGCCTTGATACGTGAAAGGAGGAGTTCTCTGTTATTGCAGGATGGCTAAAGAGATACAAGAACAGTAATAACCGAAAACATAAAAATGCGCTGTTTCAACGATCAGAAAAAAATTTCTATCGTAAGCTAAACTCTCCATCTAATATGGCAGATAATACATATATCTCAATAGAGAGCGGGTAGAAGAGTTCTGTGGAAAATACCTTTCCACACCCGCCAATTGTAACATCACAGCCGGCTGGATCAATGAAGAACACCAAATTTGCCAAGGCAGATCAAATGTAGTTTGAGCCATTTACGACCGAAGAAATCTCGGGAATAATCAAGAAATCCCATAACTGGAAAGCTCCAGATCTCGACGGGATCCAGAACTATTGGCTCAAGAAGTTCTGGTATAGGCACCATCAACTGGCGAATCTTATTAATGATGTTTTCCTAAACCAAGCAAAAATGTCATTGTTTTTGACCGAAGGTATTACGTACCTCTTGCCAAAGGACCAACACAACATACTTGACCCTGCTGAGTATAGGCCAATCATCTGCATTCCCACACTATATAATGTGATCACTTCCTGCTTGCTCCAACGCATTTATGTAGATTGTGAGCAGAATAGCATCATTGAAATTCAACAGAATGGATGCCCGAGGGGAGCAATGGAATGCAAAGAACAATTGATTGTTGACTCTGTCATATGTAACCAAGCCTGTACCGTTGAAACAGGCTAAAAGAATTGACCATCGCACTATGAAAGCCGAATTGATAACCGAATTTGTTAGGAGGTTAAGACGGGTATTAAAAGCCAACCTAAAAATAGAAATTTTTTAAGGCGCTCAAGACGTTTGCTTGATCTGCACTTAACTACTCTTTTGGAATTGAAAATTGGAGCAGGATGGACATCCAAAACCTGCAAAATAAAATAAGAATAACAAAAGCACAAAAACATCACCTGCGGAATGCTATTGAACGTACAATGCTTCCAAGACATCAAGAAGGAAGAGGATTGGTGGATATTGGTAAGCAGCTCGATCAACAAATAATGAACTTACGTTCTTATTTCCACAGGTTAGGGGAATCTTCCACACTACATAGAGCAATATGCGAGGCAGACGATTCAACGCCACTAGGGCTGAGGGAACAGCATATTGCCTCTCACCACCAAACAGACCAAGAAAAGTTACAAACTTGTCTACGAAAACCAATTCATGGAAGGCATCCAAATAAGGTCAATCACAACAATGTTGACAACTCAACGTCGAACCACTGGTTGATTTTAAGACAGATATTTCCGGAAACGGAGGGCTTCTTATTAGCTATCCAAGAGCAGGTTATTCCGACGAAGAACTATCGGAAGTTCATCATCAGAGATACCTCAATAGAAAATGAGCAATGTAGATATGGTTGTCGAACATCAGAGACAATTCAGCACTTAACTGAAGGATGCCAAGCGTTTGCCGCAAACGAATATAAGAAAAGAAACGAGTCAGCCACTAAGACACTCCACCAAGAGTTAGCAGATAAGTTAAATCTATTGCAGGTAGGAAAACTGCCTTATTACAAATACAATCCGGAGCCTACTCTGGAGAACAATCAGTTCAAGTTATATTGAGACCAAACGGTTCTGATGGATCAGACAGTTGCTCATAATAGACCAGACATTTTACTAACAGATAAAATTTCTAGGCGAATTACACTAATCGACATTGCTGTACCTAACAACAAAAACCTAAGACCGAAATACAGAGATTCGGAGGTGCAAATCCGAAGACAAGGGGTAATGAACAGCGTCCAAAGGATTCCCATAATTTTAGCAACATCTGGAATAATATCGCAGAACCTCCTGCTGAACATCAAGGGACTGGGCCTGAGTGACTATCTGTATAACCCGATGCAGAAGGCAATTCTTTAAACCGCGCGAACCGTCCGAAAGTTCGTAAGAAAGGGTTTCCACAGAGCTTCATACTTTAAGTGTCTTGGTATACCTGGTATAAGTCAATATTCGCTGGAGGGAGTGCGAAGCAGTTTGGCTTGAAATCCTAAAGACTATTTATAAAGATAGCAGAAAAAAGTACTAGAAATTTAAGACTACGATAGAAAATAACGATGGCATGATAATTCTGAGAAACACAAGAACAACAAGAAGATGTAAAATATTAAAAATAAACAATAAGATTTTTACTCCATTAAGAAACCAAACCTAACCCCACAAAGTAAAAATAAAGTCGTAACGTGGGTTTAAAAAAATTTCGATAGTAGATCTCATGAAATTCTAGCAGTTTTGAAATATTTAAAAAAAAATAACCACTTATAAAACCATTATCAGATTTATAGATCACTACAAAACGCCTTTCAAATAAATTAAATATCTACCAGACGTTTGAAAAGTTCAATTTCCGTAAAGTTTTCATTAAAATCTACCACACTCAAATTATACGAAGCTTCTTTGAAAAATACATAGAATACAGCATATCATCCCATATAGGATTTATCGACTTCGAGAAGGCGTTTGACATTGTTGAATTGTGAACAGAAATTAAAACTGTAAAAGATACTAAAATTAACCTCGGATACATATTCCTTATCGAAAACATATTATATAATATAGCAACATTTTAAATACAAATGGATACAAAACATCAACGAGTGAAATAATCATATGAAAGAGTGAAATAAGGTGGTGCTCAGCCTCCAAAACTGTTCACGATTGTTTTGGAGAACGTAATCAACGATCCTTATTGCAGTCACGCTGATTAATATAGACGCCAGATATCTACCAGATCATATATTTCCCAATAACATTGTCCTCATTACTTTAACTCAACTAGAACAGCTGTTTAAAGGAATAGATAAAAAAAAAAGCTAGAAAAATAGGACTCAATTTGAACATGAACAAAACAAGAATGTATTTATTTAGATCACTATATTACATTAAGAAGACAAAATCAAACTTTAAAACTTAATGAAACTTAGAATGAGTATCTTCCCAAAACGGGTATGCATCCTTAAATCTATATATATTATCATGTGTCTCAAACGAAAAATATTTAACTCCTGCATCGCACCAGTAATAACATATGATAAGGAAACTATTACCCTCACAGAAAAAAGTATAGATTCACTAAGATTCGCACACTGTTATAAAACAGGGAACTGGAATAATTGACATTGTGAAATACAACATAAAACCAACAAATCAGCACTTTATTAAAAAGTATTTGTAGTACAGACCTAGAATATCAAAGAGAAGCGAAAGGATCACATAAAAAAAGTTCACAAAGAAACTGGCTCCAGTTAGTGAAACATAAGAACAAATTAAGAAGAAAGAGGGAGGCTCTCGTTCAGCTGCAGACACTTAAAAGTCGATGAGGAACGAGAGGAGTTTTTGGTATTGAAAAACTTCGGGTACCTCTGGTTTAGAATATAACTTAAAAAAAATTATAGATACAACGCAATTTATGCCTAAGCATATTGTCAAGGAAAATCGATACAATTTCCCATCCCATAATTATACAATCTTGCGAATTAATCATATTGATCCTATTTTTATTCTGAAGTTATTTAAGGAACCAAAATATTCAAAATATTATATTTTTGGCTTACTGCGGTAGCAAGGATTACAGTGAAGGTGATATAATATTTTACACTTACAAGTAAACCTACTCCAATGTAACTAACGGAATTGAATGAAACTTGTCATACGAGTGTGGAAGAGAATATTGAAAAATATTAGATACGTATTTTTTGTATCGGCCATAACTACCTCTTAAGGGTAAAGACTATCCTTTGATGGTGTAATAAAGGGTGGTAAGCAAGTAACGGTACAGCCAAAGACTGCCCCAGGGATGATTTATTTGGTAAAGGTTAAGATCATAGCTGAACTAATTTTCAATGTCAAATTCAATGGTGACCTTCAGTTTAACCTTGACAGTGACCTTAATGGTTTTTTGAAGGTCAACTTAAATTTTTTAAAAGTAAACCCTCTTTTTCAATATCTGCAATCAAAAGAGCGTTAAATTTTACGTCCAAATATGTTAAAAATTTTGACTTTCACCATAGTCTTAATGATTCCTTCAAAGTCATTTTACCCCCTATATCGAAAATATTTTATTTCATAAAATATATCTTAAGGTTTTTTACTACCTTAAAATTAACGTTAATGGAAAGAGTTAAATATCTTTCAACTTAAAATAATATAGATTCGCGCAATTCTCGCTTCGAAGGGGTGGTACACCCCATATCGAAAATAAAATTTTATTAAATAAAACACCGTTTAAGATTTTCTGCCACCTAAAAATGGACTTAGATAGAAAGGGTAAAATGTTCTAGTGTATCGTTCCGTTTAATCGAGATATGCACGAATCTATATTACTTTTAGTTGAAAGACATTTAACATTTTTCATTTACGTAAATTTTAAGGTGTTCGAAAATCTTAAGGAGTGTATTATTACAATAATATTTTCAATGTGGGGATGTATAACTCTTTCTAAGCGAGAATTGCAAGAATTTATATTATTTTTAGTTGAAAGGCCCTTTTCATCTAAGTCAATCCTAAGGTGGCAGTAAATCTTAAGTGTGTATATGAAGTTTTATTTTCTCCCCCAAGCGAGAATGGTGCGAACCTATATTATGTGTAGATAAAAATTCTTAACTCTTTCAAAACAAGTTGATCTCAAGGTGGCATTCTCGTTTCTTTAATTAAACTTTATTATCATAACAATCAATTATGTTTTACACCTCCTTATGGAACATTGTGTAGTTCTGTGTTATTTTTAGTTAAAAGTTCCTTATTAAATTGTTTCTTTATTAATTTATCGCCATTTTTCTTAAAATATTTGTTATCGTCATTTCATATAGGTAACTCTATAAAATTGAAACTCATTAGCAAATCCGAATCTGATTTCTATGCTGTCTTTTTAGTCGCATCCGTACTAACACCAACGTGAATGGCATTTTTACTTTATTTAGATGTCTCTCAATTTACATACCGAGATAATAGTAATGGCGGTACAAGAAACAAAGCCTACTCTAGATGAGGGAGCTAAACCATATCAATTCATGATTGTGGTTACCTTCAAACCACCAATCGTAGCTTGCGAATAGGCTTCCTTCTGCGCGCCACACGGGAAGTAAGCGACCGAAAGCCATTTGTTTATAGTCAAAATAAACAATTAAGATGTAACTTTTTCGCATAGTATTTGATTGTGGCTTGTAGACTCTGATTCAAACTTTCGATCGCTGTCAAGAAAATTAAAAAAAGTTCATTGAGTCAAAAGTTATTAGCTTTCAAAAATCGTAAAAATCACATTTTTTTAAAATTATTTAACATCAATTATCTCGGAATCAAAGCTTCGTACGTAAAAGTTAGTAATGGTTTAGTGAAAATTGCATTTTTTACAATGTAAACAATTATTTGTTTATAATAATCTTATCCCCACCCAGACAAACTTCCACCCTAAAAATTAATATTCAGGGACTCAAAATATATATCAAAAAAACTGGGGTGGGTCCATGTCAATTAAAGGGGTCACTGGGGACCCCCTGGCTCCTACACTATTTATGAGTTTCCTCGTTGCTGAAATAGTGCGAAAATACTTTAGTCCAGCAAGCAACAATGCTGTTCGATTTGACAACACTCGTTATAACCTTATTGCGTCCAATACTGGTCCCAGGGTTATTTTAAACAACTACTGTATAATTCAATTTTTAGAAATTATTACAGATTTTATACGATTTTTTAATTTTTATCTGCATTATTTTCCATTTAAATCATAGACAAGATTCATGTTAAAAGTATGTCGTTTATAGTTATCATCCCAGTATAAATATTTTTAAATATTTTTACTATATTTTCTAATTTATGATGTTGATATTTTTTTACTTAATCATACAATGATGGGCAAAAATTTAAGTAGATAAAATTATGTTCATTGTTATTTGTCAAGATTAAAAATTTTAAGAGTAGCATTATAGAACAAAGTTCTCTTGTCACATCAGTTCTAAAATTGTGTAAATACTTTATTTTTTCTTATCTTTGTAGAATGAAAATGACATTTTTAAAATGAGATACAATCACAAAACCAAGCAATAGACCCAAAGAAACTTATAAATATATAACTGTTGTTCAAATTCACGTATATCCATTAATATTGTAAAGTCATGTAAATTTATTTATTCAATACAGGAATCACAGTGATGTACCTGAACTTAGAGTTAACTTTTCAGGCATATGTCAAAACTCGACATCAAGATACTTACTTAACTCTTAAACTGCAAACTCAAAGGCAGTCCTCCCAGAGTTTTAAGGCTAATGAGTTTGAAGATCAACATTCAAGACTTCAAAATTTTAAAACTATTACATTTAACTTGCATCCGCATATATTTAAATTCTTACAGCCTAATTCTGAAAATAGTTAACACCGATCTGATTACTATGTAAGTGAGACCTTTTGCATGAGTACCAGAATACAAAGACAATTTAAATGTAGATCAACTTGCAAGATGAGAGTTTGCAACCATATTTGTTGGGCGAACCAGACCTAGTATTTAACATTACTCGTGGGTGGATATCCTGCTGGATAAATAATTAACATCCGAATTATTAAAACCACATTGCGGAACACAGACACAGCAAACTATGGGTGAACAAACCATTTGGAAATCTAACCAGCCATAATCTGCGCTTAATCAGACAACAGATTAGAATGATTACAGAACTTTAACTTAAGGAAACATCTACACACAATGAAGAACGAACATATCGACTACATGATGAAAAGAATGAAACAACCTCACTCATCTTCTTCGAATGGGAAGCTGTAACCTGCCGGAAATACTTTTAAGCATAGAATAATCCTAAAAATCTATGTTCAGACGACAACTAAGTGAGCAGGCTCCTAAACCTCATTAAGGCGACCAATTTGTCCACATGGAACCAATATAACAGGCAATTAGCCGACTACATCTTTCAATCAATTAATCCATCAATACCTTCTAGGTGATCAGTTTAGTATTATGCAAGGTAACTCAAATCTAATTGTATATACGCTAGTAGTGTATTGTACTTAATTGACTAAAGATTTATCTGCTATGAACAAGTTCTGTTAATAATGGAGATACGGTGGATTCTACAAAATTTGGCCAAATATTCCTCTACAGATATTTCCTAAAGTATCTATGATATTATGTTGCTAGTTGGTAATGTTATTGTAATGCCTATATATGAATATTTTATGTTATGATAATTTCTGAATTACAGGGCCAGACTAGAAAATTTGCATATTTATTTATTTATTGTTTTGAACAAGACACTCTGTATAACTTCTTAAAGAATTTAATGACAAGTCTTAAAATTTAAATAAATGCCAAGAAGATTGGTGAAATTTGTCAGGTTATGGCACCTATTTCTTTTGAGAAGAATGCAATAATTTTTAGAATATTTAAAAATATTTTTTCTGAACAAAAAAGTATTTTCAAAAATCTTGCGTTTGTATAGCTAATAGATAAAAAAAAATTAAATGAAATTAAATCAACAAAATATGGCCAGATATTTCTTTAGGGATTTGTCATATTAGTTAGTAGGGCAATGATCTTTTAGTGTCCATATGTGAATATTTTGTGTTATAAAAATTTCTGATTTCCAAAAACGGAGTTCAAAATGGATTTTTTATTTTTTTTTAATAACAAGATATCCTATTTAACTTTTTAAAGAATTTAATTACAGGTCTTAAAACTTTAATAAATACCTACCAGATTAATGAAATTTATTTAGCAAAAAATAAATATTGTTTTTTTATAAAAATTATTTCTAGAGAAAAAAAAAATTTTTGCAATAATTTTAATTCTATTTAGCCACTTAAGAAAAAGGGGTAAAGCATTCGACAACACTTATATTTAAGTTTTTTTTCAACAAAAATGGTAAATAAATTAATATAAGTTTGATGGGGCATTTTAAACGTACAGTAAATATTTTCAAATAATCTCTAAAGAACGCTTTAAATGCTGACTCAACTATATGAAAATGACGGAATTGAAGTAGATTAAAATATGTTTTAACAATAAATTGATTTTTTTAAAGCTATTCAAATGTTAAAATTATAAATCTTTTTAGAAGAAATAATTTATCTAAAGAATTATTACTTATTTCTCAGAGGGAACAGGTGAGCAACCAAATAAGTCTTAAAAGTCGCATTAAATTCTTTAAAAAATTATTCAAGCTATAAAATAAAAAATTATTATAAAATGAAATATTCATAAATAGGTACTAAAATATCATTACCAGAATCTGTGGGTGACTAACAGAACATTTTCACAAAAAATAAATATTTACCTAACTAAATAAGACACCACAAAACTATCTAGAATTAAATTTGGGTCGTCCTGTATATGTCAACAAACCAACCATTGTATAGAACGATTAACGGTAAAAGCGCTGAGATAAATCATTGGAATCGGAAAGTAACAGTCATCTCTCGAAAATAAATTTAGTTTACTTTTTTCGTCAGTGTGGTAATAAAATAAAACGATTCTTTATCTTTGTTTGTTTTTAAGTTTCAAAATTTGGTTGACTTATTGTTGCACTTGTGAGGTTAAACCCTTTATTACCAATAGATGGGTATAAAATGGAAGCGAAACACTGTCTGGAGATGATTAAAAATAGATTTAAAATTTTATTTTCTCTATACTTTTCCACCTTATTCTTATACTAATACTGTAATTCGTACCGGAGGTCATCAGAAAGAGAAGTCTATATTTTTCCTGTTATTTCTAATAGGTTTCTGTTTACAACTGAACTTCCACAAAGATAATAATATCAAGTAGGGACTTCTATGAATTTAAAAAATTGGACGATTTCATCCAATCTACTGATTTCAAAAGTTAGAATTAAGCCAATCTGTGACTTCCGTAGCATAAAGTGTTTAAGATTCATAATTTTGAAGATACATATATATTTATTATTTAGGAGAAAATTGCCCCAAATTGTCTAACAAAATTCTGATTTATGGATTTTTCTTGATTCAGTATTTTACGACCAGTAAACTTACAGCTGAAAGTTAATGTTACTAATAAGATTTTCTAGACTTCGGCGGTTTCGGAAACATTCCAGATTTTCTATCTTAAATCGTGAATAAGTTACATATACTTTGAAATTAAAGCTTTATAATTTAATTGAATGTTACTTTAAATTTCAGTGAATCAACTGAAAACATACGAAATTTAATTTATAATTACATTAGATTTAATGTAAAAATTATAAAATTCAATGGATTAACATTAAATGTGTTTAATAAACGATATATGAAATTTGCTTCCAGCACATTATCTTAGAATAAATGTTTTTACAACGTAGTTCATCGGATGTAATTACAGCCATGAGTATTAAAAGTATCATGCACGATTTAATGGTGTTTCGTACAACTCACTCCCTACTACAATCCTGAACTTATTCTAAAAATAATTTTGTAAGAGAATTGTTACCACCTATTAGAAAAAAAAACAATTTTCACTAAAATTGCAAGGCATTAAGAAAACCCTAGAATGTGGTTCTTGGAATCTACCCACTTTGAAGCCGTCCAACATTCTAAGGTTCCTGAGGGAAATAGGACCGAAGGACCTGTTTTAGCAGGCAAGGTATCCTTTATGACATGGCAGCAGTGGGAAAGCAAAATAGATCTATTAGATCACAGTGTACAGATTGCCAATTTAACGCACATACATACAGTATTGTAAGGCATATTCGAATTTTTCTTATTTAAAGATTACTTAATAAAAATATGTTCTTGTTGAAGGGCATGCGGGTAATTGAATTTCAATAAAAAACGTTATAAGTAACTGTTAACAATAACGTTAAATTTAATGCAAATTTTATGTCCATTCTACATTAGATTTAATGATTTTGTACCTAAAATCGTGAATAATTTATATTTACTTTGAATTTAATGCAATTCATTCAAATATCAGTTTATTGTACGTTAAATTTGATTAAATGGTATCTTAAGTTTCAATAAAATAACTGAAAAGATATTTTAACTTTCTGTACATTAAAGTTCATTTACATGTACCTAAACATTAAAGAAATTTACATTATTATTCGTGGTATATTGCATGAGATTCCGAAATATGACGGAACTTGTATTGAAGTTTTTATTTAGTATGATATAAGTTGCTTGAAGGACTCAATTTTCTTATGATAAAGTGTACATGTCTTCCGGTACTGCAGGAAACCAATGAGTTAAAAACGGGTCTACAGATGACGATACACTACCTATGGGAAAGATTACTACCTTTTTCTGGTAGCAGAATTTTTTGACCTCATTTTAATGTTGGTGCATTAGATATGTGATAACATATCTTAAATTCAAGGAACACTAGCTGTATATTTAATGTACCACCTTAAAAAGAAATTATAAAAACTTTAAATTTAATGTATAAATATATTCGATTTAATGGAATAAATTAATTTAGATTTATGTAAATTATTAAAGTTAACGCATTACATTAAACCTTTATGAAATTTGCTTCCAGCACATTTACCTTAAATTTAATGCATTTCCTTTTTATAGTGTACACATGGTAAAAGAAAGTTCATTTGAAAGGAAAAAAGAAACAAACATTAAATTTACACACGGAAGCCGCAGTGCTTTATATAGACATCTTTTTAACCCTATCGAAATTTGTAATTAGTTACCATTCTCTGTTTAGTTGTTATTAATATGGAGTTTCTAATTTTATCTTCTGAACGCTCTTAAGGTTCCGAAAACAATCAACTTTTGTAGAATTTTGTTATAATAGATTCCACTTAAAATGTTATAAAAGTAAATATAGTGTGTTGCTAAGTATTAAGAGTACGATTGATTCGAACCAAATTTTTTCTTCTCTAATTTTCTCTGAAGGTGGTAGAAATATTTTTATATGCCCATTGACCATTTTTAAAAATTCTTGGTTTCGAAATTTTATATATTTTTAGTTATGTATATATAGCATTACTGCCATGTTTGCCTTAGTGACCAGGAGGGATGTAGCTTTGTTTAATTGCGAAATTGTAACAAGATCTCTCAATTGACGATCCAGATAATCCCGAATCAATGTAAGGCGAGTTTCCACTATATAGATATACATATTCAGTTATTCGATACAGGTTTTTTTTATGTATTTTACGTATGTACGATTTCAATAAATTTTTCTGCGTGTCCGTTTTATAAATTACTAGGATAGTCCCATATAATTTTAGCTGAAATTGGTTCAGTAAAATCAAAATGACACAGTATAGTGGACAAAAAAAATAATATTTTCCGATTTCCTTCAAAATTGGCATACGAGCGTTTCTAGGTCATAGTTTGAATCAAAAATAAATTTTTTTAAAAGTAACTAAGGTCGAATAAAAAATGAATAAGATTTTCTCGATTTCGTCAAAAATTGGTATTTTGGGTTTGAACAAAAATGAAAACACATTAAAAATTTAGAATCATTTTTTTAAAAATAAATTTGGCGGACTTTTCTCTAATTCTTCCGAATTGGGGCCTATTTCTTTCAAACTTGATATTTGGGGAATTTTTCGTTTTTCGTGTGGTTTTAGTTAAAATACGTTCTATATTTACAATCTTAAAAGTATTATGGGGTACACTAACTTCTTGATAGTTATAATAACAAAAATGATATTGAGATCAATTTAATTAATAATTAAACTAAAAATCGAAAAATAAAAATAAAGGCCAAGGCAGCATACCATGCAGCTACATTTATGAAATAGTCGCAAATAAAGTGATTTAAAATAAAAAACAACAACTGAACATATTATGCAAGCTCATTTATATACGTCAAGTAGATATAGTTGCTCTTAACAGATTATGAAATTGTTTTTTAGCTTTCTGGTGTTTTTTTTTCAAGAATATTTTTTTGAGTTTATTAGGCTACATTATAATTTTTTTTTACGAACAAGAAATAATTGAAAAACACACAAATAATTTGTATTTTATAAGTTCTGTCCTATTTAAACCATAATTCCAATGGACAAGAAAGGGTACACCATATAATTTAATAATAAGAAACAATACACTTGGTGCCTTTCATGGTTCATATTGATCGCAATACAATAATTCGTAGTTTTTATGAGACCCAATTATTACTAGCAATTTCTGCACTCAACTTATAAACAAAGCTCTTGACGTTTTGCGTCACCTCCATTTTGAAAATTGCGAGAATTTCAATATCATTATCTTCTTTCTTGACTTTTGTACATCTTAAAGTACCTGCACGTTTGTTTTAAGAGAATACTCACACAACAGTTATTATCGATTGTACCCCATGTTTTTCGTTTTAAATCTTACTTACTTAAAGTATTTTCATAGCTATTAAAAATTAACAATCACAAATTTTCAAGACAATATGACAAATTATTTTCTAATTTTCAGTCCGTTTTAAAAATATGGTAATAAGCCACAAAATTAATATATTTCTCTAACACATGTTAGACATCATGAACAATCGGATTTTACCAGCTTATCTTTCAGATGCCTACAATCGGGAGTCCTTACATATGACCATCTACTGTGCCGCGACTGCTATAGCTAGAGCTCTAGAAATTAAAGTTACAACAGAGCGCCGATCAGCAAGAACAGGACCCAATACAACACCATGGAAAAGACGTCTAAATAAGAAAATTGAAAATCCTTGAATAGATATAGGACAGCTGACGGAGTACATCAAGGGCACAAGAACAAGTCGACTGCAAAGGCGAGTGGAAGAAATCATGAATCGTGTCCGATATCATTCACAACAAGATCTAGCGAATGTTACTGCTCAGCAATGCCTTGATTCGCTGAAACAGAAGCTCTCTGATATTGCAGGATGGCTAAAGAGGTACAAGACCAGCAATAACCGAAAACGAGACAATGCGCTCTTCCAACGATCAGAAAAGACTTTCTACCGTAAGCTAAACTCTCCGCCTAATATAGCAGATAATAGATATCTCAATAGAGAGCAGGTAGAAGAGTTCTGGGGAAACCAATTTTCCAGACCAGCCAATTGTAACATCGAAGCTGGCTGGATCAATGAAGAACACCAAATCTGCCAGGATTACAGCCAGATGCAGTTTGAGCCATTTACCACCGAGGAAATTTCAAGAATAATCAAGAAATCCCATAACTGGAAAGCTCCAGGTCTTGACGGGATCCAGAACTACTGGCTCAAAAAGTTCTGGTGTATGCACCATCAGCTGGCTGATCTTGTTAATGATGTTTTCCTTAATCCAGCAGAAATGCCATTGTTCTTGACCGAAGGTATTACGTACCTCCTACCAAAGGACCAACACGACACACATGACCCAGCTAAGTATAGGCCAATCACCTGTCTACCCACACTGTATAAGGTGATCACCTCCTGCTTGACTCAACGCATCTATGCACATTGTGAGCAAAATAACATCATTGCAACTCAACAGAAAGGATGCACGAGGGGAGCAATGGGATGCAAGGAAAAATTGATTGTTGACTCATTCATATGTAACCAAGCCTGTACCAACCGAAGAAACCTTTTTGCTGCCTACGTGGATTATAAGAAGGCCTTCGACTCGGTGCCACATGAGTGGCTTAAAACTATATCGAGAATGTATAGAGTCGATAATAATTTTGTTTCGTTTTTAGAACGCATCATGTCAACCTGGAGAGCTAGGATCCAATTGCAAGTGCCATTCAGCGACACCATCGAAACTAACACCATTCCGATACGAAGAGGAATATTTCAGGGTGATTCACTTAGCCCATTGTGGTTCTGCCTTGCAATGAACCCACTATCACGCCGTTTGAACTCCACCAGACACGGGTTTCGTGTTAGAAATAACAACGAAGAGGTAGTTAGAGTGAGTCATCTTCTATACATGGATGATCTTAAACTGATAGCTGCTACCAGAAACCAGCTGGCGCAGATGCTTGAAATTGTAGAGGAGTTCTCCGGGGATATCGGAATGCAATTTGGACCTGACAAGTGTCGTATTTTGAACATTGTTAAAGGGAAGATACAACCGGGGGCTTTTGAATTACAAAACGGTGAAACTATCGCTGCAATGGAAGCAGACCAAACATACAAATATCTAGGTATGAAACAGGCTAAAAAAATTGACCATCGCACTATGAAAGCCGAATTGACAGCTGAATTTGTCAGGAGGGTAAGGCGAATATTGCGAACTAATTTAAATAGTAGAAATTTGTTTACGGCGCTCAACACGTATGCTTGATCTGCGCTGAGCTACTCTTTTGGAATTGTAAAATGGAGCAGGATGGACATCCAAAACCTGCAAAGAAAAATAAGGACACTTCTAACAAAAGCACAAAAACATCACCCTCGGAGTACCATTGAACGTACAATGCTTCCAAGACACCAAGGAGGAAGATGGATATTGGTAAGCAGCTCGACCAACAAATAATAAACTTACGTTCATATTTCCACAGGTTAGCGGACTCTTCTGCACTACATCGAGCAATATGCGAGGCAGACGTTTCAACGCCGCTATAGTTGAGGGAACAAGATATTACTTCTCAACACCAAACAGACCAAGAGAAGTTACAAACCTGGCTACGGAAGCCACTTCATGGATGGCATCCAAATGAGGTCAATCAGCATCGAACTACTGGTTGATTTCAGGACAGATGTTTCCGGAAACGGAGGGCTTCTTGTTAGCTATCCAAGACCAGGTTATTCCGACGAAGAACTATAGGAAGTTCATCATTAGAGATCTCTCAATAGAAAATGACCAATGCAGATATGGCTGTCGAACATCAGAGACCATCCAGCACATAACTGGAGGATGCCAGGCGTTTTCCGCAACTGAGTATAGGAAAAGACACGACTCAGTCGCTAAGATACTTCACCAAGAGTTAACAGAAAAGTTGAACCTATTACAGGTGGAAAAAGTGCCTTATTACCAATACAATCCCGAGCCTATTCTTGAGAACAACCAGTTCAAGTTATATTGGGACCGAACGGTTCTGACGGATCAGACAGTTACTCATAATAGACCAGATATTATACTAATAGATAAAATTTCTAGGCGAACTACACTAATCGACATCACTGTACCTAACAACAACAACCTAAGGTCAAAATGCAACGAGAAGATCCCCAAATACATAGATCTGGAGGTGCAAATCCGAAGACAATGGGCAATGAACAGCGTCCAAACGATTCCCATAATACTCTCAACAACTGGAGTGATACCAAAGAACCTCTTGCAGAACATCAAGGGACTGGGCCTTGGTGAGCATCTGTATAAGCCGATGCAGAAAGCAATTCTCCTAGCAACCGCGCGAACCGTCCGAAAGTTCGTAGGAAACACAGCAGACCACGTCACCTAGGACCCGATAACATGGAAAGGGTTCCCACAGAACTTCATACTTTTGGTGTCTTTGTATGCCTGGTATGAGTGAATAATCCCTGGAGGGAGTGCGAAGCTGTTTGGCTTGTAAATCATAATGATAATAATAAAGGACTTTATTTAATAAATTATTCTACATTTACATTTTTTTTTTCACAAAGAGTGGGCGAGTTTCAGTTCGTCCTAGATATAAAATATCTTTGAAGTTTGTTCAGCTAACCCACAAAACTAAATGTAATGAAAAACAATTTAAAAATATTAAAATTAAAAATCTCACGAAATATATCAAAAGAAAAACAATATTCAACTTAAGGAAAAATTAGTTAACAACGTAAATATTAATCTGAATACAGTTCAATATTAATTTTAAAAAAAGCAATGTTGATAAATCTTAAATGAAAGAAAGAAAAAGGTTCAAAGACATACCCAGAGAAAACGCACAAAACTCACTCAGACACCCAGGATGCTCCCCGAAACCATGGTCCTAAATCTCCGTGCTGATACCGATCTACCCAATAAATCAATGGCATAATTATTTAAGTATTTGGCAACATTATACGAAAACGATCTCTTGAACAACTCCAGCGAGTGGGAGGGAATAGTAAGCTTTCCCTTAAACCGAACATTAATATTATGTACATCGCATCGAAATCTGATACATGTGTATTAAATTTCAGCTTGATTGGATAATCGGAAGTTACATTAATCTTGCAATGATCTTTTAGGTTGGTTTCAAATTCATAATATTCCATTGTCATCGGTTTTATATATGTGTACCAAATTTCAGTTTGATTGGATAACCGAAAGTGAAGTTGACCTTGAAATATACATTCAAGCTCAGTTTCACCTTTATAGTATTGCATTCTCGTCCAGTTCTGAGCTATGTTCAAAATTTTAACTCTCTAGCTCCTCGGACAGTTAGTGAAAAACCGATTGTAAAATTTGTACCAAACAGAGCAACCGACACACAAAAAAAGAGTTAATAAAAACGTGGTAAAAATGAAAAATTGTCGTTTTATGTTTTTTAATATTACTTACATTCCCTTTCGTGAAAGATTTTCTTGTGTAAACCTTTGAACTATGATAAAAATGAGGCCTAGAAGCCGCAGATGTTAAAAAACCAGAATTTATTAATCCACATGGCGGAAAAAATATTGTAAATATTATCTGTCTAAATATGCAGTAATTCTTTTGAACCAGTAATATTGAACTTTATGGGTAATAAATAAAGGTAATAAGAAAATTTATTCCCTTGGGATTTGGTAAGCGACATTATTTTCTATATATGTGTAGTAGTAAAAGATACCAATTTTATCTCGCCACTCCTGACCTGGTCCTTGGCCACGCTCACATGAACTTGTACTTGACCTTGAAAGTATAAAGTGCGGGGTCCTTGACTTTCAGGGAGGTCGTCTATCCATTGTTGGATGCGACTTTGGATTCAATCAAAGTTACCTTGAATGTGTGACCTTTATGCATTGTTTAGTGTAACCTAAACTTTTATCAAAGTCACCTTTGAGCGTGTGACTTTGAAGCGGTTATTTGTGCATAATGTGAGATGATCTTGAAAAGGTTTCGATCTTACAAATTCTTCTGTAAAATGCTTAAGCCTGTTTACATTCATTTAGTGTGAAAGGTCAGATATAGAAATACTTAAAGAAAAAATTATAGAGCAAGTGGGCAAAGTAATTTGTTTATTTGAAACTAATTTAAAAATTTGTCCCCCTCGAATTTGAGAAGTTACGTCGATTCACTCAGTTTGGAACAAATTTGGATACGCTGCCAGAGCGATATCGGTGTGACAAGGCACTACATTTGAACTTATACTGTTACATTCATTATGAACAAATATACCAGTATCACATACATAATCCAATTGAATATCAAGAGGCTGCCTATGCTATATCATAAATATTGAAGCAAAACATCAAATTTACTAAAATTTGTTTGGGAAATAAAAACTTGGGATTTAGTGACTGGAGAAACTGATTAGTTTCATCAAAGATCCGGTAGAAGTAAATAAAATTAGAGTGTAGGACTTATGTTTAACTTAGTACTTAACATGGAAAGCTTAAGGAGATGTACGATGATTTTTTAATTTCTGGAGCCTGTTCTGAAGGCTCAGGAAATTATTATATTTTTTAGAAATATGGATCATGTTGAACTATGTAATTTAGCACGTGTAATTTGTAACGAAATTGTAAAAGATAAAAATGAACATACATTATTAAGCAAACTAAGGAATTTAGGTTTAAATGATTATATTACACGTATAAGAGAACAACAGGAAAATGTTAATCAATAAAACACATAAAATGTAGTCAGTTGTTTTATTAAATTTTGAACTTGAAGTTCTGCCTCTACCTTTTTGAAACCTGTAACATCATTTAGCCTTGAAGACGCTCCCACTATTATTGTCCTTGAATTATATTAGTTATAAATGGAAAAGGGGAAACCGTGAAGTTTATATCGACGAAGACATTGGTCGCATAAACATAAATAGTGTGTTCGTGTAGTATTCTGAAAGTACTTTTGTTTTCATGGTAATTTTTTTTAATTTATAGCATTTGTTAAGAATGAGTATTACGAAAAAAACTCCAAATGAAATAAATGAAATGTGCAACAAAGATTTCTGGATTTTAGAAAGAAAATATCACTGAAATGAGTGTAGGGAAAGTGTATAAAATTGAAAAAATTCGTTCAATGGTTACACAATTTGGCCAAACTCTTTTAGTAGCTTTACACGATAACATTAGCACATTCGAGACTTTTTTGCCAAAACGTGTAGCTGAAACACTGTCAGATGATATTTTAATTATTATGAGTAAAACCAAAGGGAAATGCACTTTAACTTATTTGGGGGCAAGGTACTAGAGTTTTTGGACACAATACTCGAACATTATTAAGTTTTGGTTCAGAGAGATAAATTGTGTTTGAAAAATGATATTATTAAATTTAAAAATATGTTGCACATATCAGAGCCCTTACAGGTTTTCATTATTTCGGTTAAACATGTCTGCAGGTGCGATTGTCAATGAATGTTTAAATAGATACATGTTTTGGTCTGGAGGAGAGTTAGGAAATATGACTCATGATATTTTAGATGGTGCAAGTGATTGGTCGAATATTGAGGCAACCGTGAATTAATAAAAAGCCGAGATCAGGGAAGCTATCAATTTTATGGCTGGGGCCACACTTGTGTGACAAATATTTATATGGTTTCGTAAACCTGGATAAATTTTGTGCTAAATGGTCATTGAAGAATTAAAAGAAAACCTCGTTAATATTCCACATTTACCTAGTGAGCTAACTCTAGAATATAAATTGATTCCTGCAACAGCAACAACAAAAGATGTTGGTGATCGAAATAATGTTGAATAGCATAGCATTTTGAATAACGAACATAAAGACATTCCTTGTGTAGAAAGTTAAGTTTTATTGTTTTATATTTGTAAAATTAAATAACTGTTAAATACTTATTTCATGAATGAACCCACCCTAGTAGTAAATAGAGCTTAATTAAAAACAAATGGTCAAAATTGATACATGTTGTATAAGTAAATATCATCTCTAAAATTAGTTAATTTTACGTATTCAATGTAATTTTTAAATAAATATTTAGATCAATGGTCTGTGTTTCTTTTTCCCAGTTTAAATATTAATTATGAATAAACCACATAAAAAGAAAACAGTTTAGTTAAGATAAAAATGGGTCGTGTGAACAACACTGTCGATAAATATAATCGTCAAAAAGCTAATGAAAATTCACATAATACGTAAATTGTCAGGAATTGGATTTAAACTTACTACTGATGGGCGTTATGATCTTGAGGTGAAATTGATAACCAATTTGGGACCAGAATAATGATAATGATGCTGTTAGAAAACGATATGTTTTTAAATCGATTTACAATTATTCTGTAGGACTTGCATCCATATTTAATAACGATTTTATTAAAAAAAATTGACGATGAGATAAAAGAAAATATGGAATTTAATCAAAGAACACTTTATGATCAGCCCCTAAAATGGATCATTAGGTGCACTAGTTGAATCATCCGAAACTGGTTTTAAAAATCAGAAAAGAAAATTGACTTGCCTAAACGTGGCCAAGAAGAAGACGATGACGACTACGAACTTGAATTGATGATTTAGAACAAAAAATTTGTATTGTTATATGACTTTATAATTTATTATGCATTTTCAATTTACAGTTACATTTATTCAATATCTGACTTATCTGTCCAAGATTTAAATTGGGGCGGAAACCCCAATCATTTGACAAACAATTGGTCGATGTGATTTTTCTTACATTGCCAAAGGACTTTTACTACCAGATAAATGCCATGACTGCTTGTCTTTTGTAGTTTTACCTCGTAAAAACACCCTCTTATAGGCTGACCTTCTAACGACTCTAACAAGTATGTAGGTGAATTTCTAATGTTAACTTTTACAATTTTGAACAGTTCAGTTGACCAAGAGGGCGAATATCATTTACCGAATATGCTTTTGTACTTATTAATACGCATAATGTCACCTAAAGGAAACTTAAATTTTGTAGGCACAATTTTTAAATATTCGTATGTTTTAATTTGCGCGTTTCTTCTTGCACATCTCCTGGCTTCATTCCAATAGTGCTATGTTTCGAATGGTATTAAGCTATTATTATTGATAATAACTGTAAGTTTCTCTACCAAGAATTGTTTATATAATTTATTTTTAAGAGTTCTTATGACTCTCTCAACAATTACAGCTTTCTTCGTGCTGTAAGTGGAATAATGATTTATATTATATTTTTTTATCAGTGCTTGAAAGTTAAGATAATAGAACTTTTTCCTTGATTACTATGCAAATTTGTTGGTGTATATAATGCCTCTTCAATGATGCTTTTCATCGCATTAGTGACTTCTATACCGGTCTTGTTTTAATCGCCTTGACATATAAAATTTAGAGCAGCAATTTATACAGACCAAAATATAATGATAATCATGGTTTTCATCAGCATACTGTTTCGTTTCAGCCAAATCAATTTGCCACAAATCTCTGTATTGTATGTCCGGTCACTTTGGAAATCTACAATAAACGTAAACTATCTCCAACTCTTTAGCTTTGTTCCAGTAGACACACTGAAATGTTTTCGGAGATAATTTCTTTTTTGTTGGTAACTGTAGTTTATCAGAAAGATTTTTTCTTCTAATAAAACCATTTAATTTTGTGTCTATTGTCAGAGGTTTAATAATTCGTAAATATTTGTCCCATTTGGTCTCCAATAAAGTATTTATTTTTTTTTAATTTTTATTGACAGCACCCGTGAATTCCAAAATATTCTTGTAAGTAAGTAAGTATCATCACTTAATTCTTGTTCCTATACTTTAAGGTGTTTTTAAAAATAACGAGTCATAAAGTGCTGGTGATCCATTGAATTCTGCAATATCTTTCTTCTTTTTGTATAAGACAATATTTCCATTTCGAAAATGAACCTTAAAATTACAAATAAAATTTTTAGCATGATTTGGTTTTGAACTAAAGCTTATATCATATGTAGTATCATATAGAAATGGTTTTAAACGTAATCCTGTTAGGAGTGCGTTTAAACTATTGGAACTTGCGGTGTCAGCTGATGCGAGACAAGTATTAGTTGATGTTGAGGGTATATCAAACACCGACTGGTTAGTATCCAGTTTTGAAATGCTCTACTGCTGCTGCTGCTGCTGCTGTATAGGTGTATAGGTAGGAAAACCAGACATTTGAGTCGACTGCATATACATACTGGAAATATGTGATTTTGAAGATGAATAATGTTGTTGTTATCATTGCTTGAATGCATCAGATATAGTTGTCAACGGCTTAAAAATGGGTTCATAAAATTTTTCTAGTTCCATAACATTTAATTCTTTAGCCGCTTTAATTTGTTTAAACTTTTTTCTAACGGCATTGGTGGCTTCCACTAGTTTACATTTTAAGTCGATCGCCTGATTCATGATGTTAACAAAGAATGTTTCAACTATCAAATTGTTACAATAATATATAGCTATCAAATCCTTTGCGGTATTTTTCCGATTTCATGTCACTATCTATATCAATTGCTAAAAATCCATACTTATTATCCCAAGATTTTGAGCACATTTCTTGAAATTGCGTATAAATTAGATCTGATGAAATGTGATCAGCAAATATATGTTTCAAGTTTTGGTATTGTCTCGCACATGCTGCTTACACACCCGCGAATATGTTTGCGCTAGATAAAAGACGATATTTTAATGGCGTACCAGGCTAAAGTGTGATCTTATAACATCTTGTTTTTCACATATAATCCTCAAAAATTAATATAGAATTTGGTTTTGCTTTGGACAATTCTATAATATTACTGGAATCATTAAATGTATACATTTGATGGGGGCTAAACTTTTTCTTAAATATTCATATATCGATTGATACAGTGACTTCGAGTAAATATAGCCATTTTGGAAGCGTAGCCCTAGAATATGTGTAAGCTGTTAAATAATAACATTAGTTTTTCCACTATTGAATGGTCCAATTAACAGATCACGAGTAGAGAAAGGAAGTAGAAGACTGTGTCTCTTCATAATTTTCTTTGCAAATCCAAGTCCGACTTTTTTTTATCGAGATTGTCTATGATTTTTGTTTTTGTTTAAGATCGATAATGTGCATAGTAGAAAATTTTGATATTCAGATGCCGACCATGAAAATAAATAGATTGTCTCACGATTTTAGTAAAACTGGAAACGGTATTGTGTATTCCAGCAACACATTTCGGGTTATCAGTATTGCGGACCGGAAATAAAAGTAATAAAAGGTGATCCGGGAATTAATCCTTTGAATGCCGCATGCAAAAAACACGGTCTAGCCTATTTACATAACAAAGGCGACATAAGTGCGAGACATCAAGCGGATCACTAGCTCGAGCAAAGTGCTTGGAATAGAGTAAAATCGAAACATTCCAGTTTAAGTGACGAACATTATGCAGGCAAAAGAGCGTTTTGGTATAGATGTGCTATCATCATTACAATCATTAACAAGAAAAACACATAGCAAGGGCACACGTCGTACAAAAGGGAAAGGTGTCAATAAAAGTCGATATGCTCGGAAAGTCAGTTTTGGTAACAGCTACAAGACAAGCAGTCCCAAAGGAGATATTAAAAGCCGGAAAGAAAAATGTATTGGAAAAAATTTCATGAATGCCTCTAAAATTGCTCTGTTGGCAGCATGTAGATCAGTAAAAGGGGCAGATATTAGGTTCGTATACCGAGGAATTTTACCCATATTACCAATCTTTTCCGGGCATTGTACGTGCCATAAAAGTTGCAAAAACAAGCAGTGAAGATAAAAATAGGTGCCAGCTTATATTTGAAATCGAAAGGAAATGATTTGTTTCTAAAGCCATATCGTAAAGGCATGGGATTATTTTTAAATGACAAATGAAAAAATGAATTGAATCCCTACCTCGAAGACTACTGTCTAAAATCGATATCGAAAATTATACCAAGAAAAACAGAATAGGACACTTTCGATATATATATATATATATATATATATATATATATATATATATATATATATATATATATATATATATATATATATATGATTTAGTATTAATCCGGGAATACATCCGTTCGTTTGGTTTTCTGTAGAACTTTGCAGACGTTTCGCCAAAATTTCATTTGGCATCTTCTGTGCTTGGTGGTCATAGATCAACTGTTTAGCATTTTTTTCGACGAAAATAAAGCAAAATAAGAATAAATAAAAAACGGAAGCTTTCATGGTTTTATCCGAAGTTTCGCCTACAATTGCACGAGGCATCTTCAGGGATCTTTACTCCACGAGATTGGAACACTGAATGACTATCGAGAAGCAACAGCCCGGTATTTATACCCGACTAGCGAACCATGATCCAGCGTACAATCGATTTCCACGTATGATATAGACTGTAACCCGAGCTCTATTAATATTATTTGGATATTTACAAATTTCGATTGGTTCTCTAATTTTACGTTTAAAGAAACCAGGTACTGATGCTAGCACTATACTTTCTTTTATATTAAAAGTGTGACCTGAGCAATGCTGGTGTTCAGCTACTGCAGATTGTACAATTTGTTTATTTTTTACACATCTTTCATGTTTCTTAAGCCTACTGGATATAGACCGTCCTGTTCCACCAACATACACTTTACCACAAGAGCGCGGTATCTTGTTCTGTTTAAAATGGAATTGCGTTCTTTGGAGACTACAAACATTGTCCAATTTTCTTACATATGTTGAAAATTGTCCGTATGTTTGATTTTCGGAGCAACCTGGCAATCTTGTCGGTGGTTCTGTGTATGTAAGTTAAGACAACACTGTCCATAGGAGGTTCATTTATGGCATTTTGTTGAGGAGTTGGGTTTTTATATTTATTAATAGAGCGTCTTATATCTTCAGCGCAATATCCGTTGCCTCTCAGAGCATTAGTCAGTAGTAGTGAACATAACCCGATTCTCTCAATCCCCCCACTCCTCGACCTTGACCTTGACCTTGCTTCACCCCTCTTTGGCCCCGCCCACATGTCCTTGTCATTGACCTTGAAAGTGCACGTGTGCTTTGGCCTTGGCCTTGTGTTCAAGGTGGTGTGTGTGACCTTGACCTTGACCTTGGTCGAGACGACCTTGACTTTGTTGAAGGTCATCTTGGATGTGTGACCTTGAAGATATGTTACGTGGTTGGGGGTGACCTTGAATGGTTTTATATAAGGTATGGGGCAGTTTCATTCATCAGTTGGCTCTGACTTGTATAGGTAGTACATGTGTTAATATTTGACAAATCATGGCATATGTTTGTGAAAATTGCGGTTCTAAGTTTACTAATATTTATAATATGAGACATCATCAAAGAGAATCGTGTGCGGCGAGATTTAATGAAGTGCCTGGAGGAAAACGGCTCCGAATTGAAGAGTATACATCGACGATTCCGGTAATTAATTGCGCTACATGTAATGTAGATGTTCCAATAAATCATATGTCAGCGCATAAACGAACACAACAACATAAAAATAATTCATGTTTGCCGGTATGTCATGGTGTGCAACTCGTTGAATGTGCCTTCAAAAGGAGAATTGCAACCTATCGGGTTAGCAGAGATATGGAGCATTCCGATTACGTAATGCTCTTTGCAGACATTAAATCCAAGGTGGTGGAACTTGTTAATAATTTATTGCGTGTGCATCATGCTTTAAAAGTTAACATGACAGCTGTTGGCGAGTACATGCTTCCATCACAAGAAATATTCAGTGAAAAATCCTTCAACACTGCTAATCAAATAATTAGTGTAGAAAGTGATTTGGATGCCGTTTACCATTCTTTCACCGAATTAATAAAAACGCAGGCGACAGAGTTCCAGGAGAAAGATTCAGGTATGGAAAAATCAAAACCCGATATATTAAACTGATTTTTATATATTATTTTTCTTGTTATAGGATGGGCTCTTGTGCGAATTTTATACTTGGAAGTTGGTATCAACAAGTATATGCCTATGGGTGGCTCATCATACATCAAGTTGCCGTATTCTATTGAAAAGAAAGGAGCTGTCGTCAATGTGATTAACCAGGACGAATTTTGCTTTGCGTGGGCTGTAACATCAGCATTGTTTCCTCCAACAGCAGAGCCTTCACAGAAGACATCCTACCCCCATTTTTCTAGAGTGCTAAATGTAACAGGTATGGATTTTCCAGTAAAATTAAGTGACATTAAAAAATTTGAGGAAATGAACAACATATCAATTAACGTATACGGTCTGGAATCTAAATATGAAAATAATGAAGTAATACATGAAGTTATTGGTCCACTGAGGTATGCGTCAAAAAAGTTGGATAGGCATGTAAATTTATTGTTAATTACAAAAGACTGTAGTAGTAAAGATGGCGGTGAACATTTTTATGATACGACTTGTTCAAAGAGTCATTATTGTTGGATTCGGGATTTATCACGTTTAGTTTCAAGTCAAATTAGTTGTCAACAACATAAAATATATTTCTGTGATGGTTGCCTCATTTATTTTAGTACACCGTCAGCTTTAACTTTACATCAAAGCTACGATTGTAACCACATTTTCACGCAAACACCCTCAGTGGATTTAAAAATCGATAAATTTGGAAAGAGTGTGCCGGAAAATATTTTAAAATTCGAGGGTATAGAAAAGCAAATGCGCGTTCCATTCGTGGTTTATGCAGATTTCGAATCTGTTTTAAAACCCGTTGAAACGGTACAACCAAACCCACAAAATTCTTACACTGTAAAAAGTTTTAAACATGAACCATATTCTTTTGCTTATTTAATTAAATGCTCTTTTGACGACTCACTTTCGAAATTTGAGCTATTTCGGGGGAATAATGCAGCTCAAGTCTTTGTGGATCGTATCGAGTGTGATTTAAGGGGTCTATACAACACATATTTAAAAGACATTAAGCCTATGAAACCGTTAACGCCTGAAGAAAAAAGGGAGTTTAATGATGCTAAAATATGTGGTATATGTGAAGGCCCTTTTGAAGAGGGTGAGATTAAAGTACGAGACCACTGTCACATAACTGGTGCAAAAAGATTTGGTGCTGCACATTCCGTTTGTAATTTAAATTATAAATTACCCTCTTTTATCCCTATCATATTTCATAACTTAAGCGGCTACGACAGCCATTTATTTATAAAAGAGTTATGTAAATATGGGGATACAATTGGTGTTTTGGCTCAAAGTAAGGAAAAGTACATATCATTTACCAAAAGCATTTATGTGCACGATTATTTTGATAGTAAATGTGGAAAAGTCAAGAGGAAATATTTAAAGTTGCGATTTATTGATAGTTTTAAATTTCTGTCAACGTCTTTGGAAAATTTAGGCAGCGGTTTAAACGACGACGATTTTATTGAAACGCGGAAACATTTTTCAAATATCAACCAATTCAATTTGATGCGTCAAAAGGGTGTTTTTCCCTATAGCTTTATTGACTCTATAGAAAAAATGGAAAATACATGTCTTCCAAGTAAAGATGAATTTTATGATAATTTACGGGAAGAACATATTAGCGATGAAAGCTATAGAAGAGCAAAAGAAGTATGGCGCTTGTTTGGGTTTAAAACTTTGGGGGACTATTCGGACGTGTATTTAAAATCAGATGTGTTGCTATTGTGTGATGTTTTTGAGCAATTTCGGAATAATTGTTTAAAATTCGATAAACTTGATCCAGCACATTACTATACCCTTCCAAGTTTATCATTTGATTGTATGCTACGTATGACTAAGGTAGAGTTAGAGCTCTTAACGGATATAGACATGATACATTTTTTTAAGAAAGGTATACGCGGCGGCATAAGCCAGTGTACAGAAAGGAAGCACATCGCTAATAATATTTTTTTACCAGACTATGACCCAACAAAACCTTCTTCATTTATAACATACCTTGATGCTACAAATCTATATGGTCATAGTATGTCACAAGCATTACCATATGGTGGTTTTCGATGGTTAAGCGAGCGCGAAATTCTGGATTTAAATATTATGGCTGTTGGTGATGATAGTTTACATGGCTACGTTTTGGAAGTGGATGTGCATTATCCGACTGAGTTGCATGATGCACATTCTGATCTTCCATTTCTAGTAGAAAATATCATACCGCCAACAGAAAACGCTAAATTACCGAAATTAATTCCTAATTACAAGATAAAAAAAAATACATTGTACACTATAGAACTTTAAAACAAGCCATCGCCAACGGCTTAGTGGTAATGCAAACCCATCGAGTATTACAGTTTAAGCAATCAAAATGGCTAAAATCGTATATTGGTTTTAATACCAATTTACGTAACAAGGCCACAACAAAATTTGCGAAGGACACTTTTAAATTAAAAAATAACGCGATATTTGGTAAAACTATGGAAAATGTGGAAAATCGAAAGGATATAAAATTAGTAACACATTGGGAGAACAGTGTAGGCAGAAATGGATCTAGAGCACTAATATCCCGCCCCAATTTCAATAGTAGCTCGATATTTACCGAGAACTTTGTTGCTATACATATGAATAAAGTTAAAATATTGTACAATAAACCAATTTATATCGGTTTTTCCATATTAGATATATCAAAGACTGTAATATACGATTTTTATTATAATTTTATTAAATCCAAGTTTGGTGATGATGCTTCGTTACTTTACACCGATACTGACTCGCTTATATTAAAAGTGTATACGGAAAACTTTTATCAAACTATATCAGAAAACCCCGAAAAATTCGATACATCAAATTACCCCGAAATTAATAATTTCAACATAATTAAAAGTAATTCTGTAGTTGGTAGAATGAAAGATGAGTTTCCTGGTGATCCGATAATAAGTTTTTATGGTACCGGCGCGAAGGCTTATTATGTAAAGTCCATTAATAATGAATTAAAAAAAGCCAAAGGTATCAAAAAATGTGTTATCGAGAAAGACCTTCATCAGGAAGACTACCAAAGAATTGTTGAACGGGGTGGTTTGATATTAAGAAAGATGAAGATATTTAGAAGTGAATTACATAACATTTATACCAACATAATAAATAAAGTAGCATTGTCACATAGCGATGATAAACGTTATGTAACTCCCAGTTCAACCAAAACTCTACCTTGGGGGCATGCAGACATAGATTTTTACAAAACAGACCCGGAAGAAAACTTAGCAAATTTAGTCACCGTGTTGGAATCATTTCTAAGTCAGGACAGCACGTAATCTGGAAAATCCATATTTCATTATTTGTATTGTTTTTATTATTTCTATTAAACATACAACATTAATATGTAACGATAGTATTGTAATTTTTTTTTTTTTTAATAAAAAACATGTATTCATTACTTGATTGCTTTTTTATTGAACCTTTATTTTAAAATTATAAATATAATGAAGTGTCGACAAATAACAAACTGTAAAAGTTATTGTTGAAAAATTTGTCTAATAGTAAATTAAACGCACAGGTCTACGAGTAAATGTTTAATGTGAAACAGGTTTGCTGACAAGATCCTCCATAGTCTTTTCAATTTTCAACATTCTAGAGTTAAGTTCATCACGCAGTTCGTCTTGCCTAAGTTCATATATTGCAATAACAGTATCATCAATGTATCCTCTAAGTTCTTGACCGGTTTCAATTAATTTCTTGCGTACGTAACCTTCAAGTTGGTTTCTGAATATATCTTTAATAACAATTGTTGAGTCATGTAAAGCTTTCTGCGTATCTTGCACACACTGAGCAAGGTTATTATCAACATAATTTCGTGTGGTCGCATCGTCTCCTTCAAGAGATTCTGCTAAATAGCACAATCTTTTGCTTCCCATGTCGTAATCTCCATTAGGTGTAAGTTTAAAACCTATTCCTGAAGGACCTCGCATAAAGTTAAAATCCTTAAATTTTCTTTTGCGACCGAACTTATCAATAGTGTTTACTTCTGACATTGTTATGTGAGACTGATTTGAAACCATTAGATTTCACCCTAATATATGGTTCTATTTCATTAATAAACGGACTCTGCAGAAAAATATGGATTGCAAAACGTATTTTAGGTGATGTTTAATAAATACACGTACAGATTCATTTTACTATTGTTTTATTGAAAAAAAAAATTAAAATATAACAAAAGATTGAGTTTACTTTTTATTATTAAAAAAAATAAAAAAAATAACAAACAAAAAAATTAAAAATTAAGAAATAAAATACATGTTAATTTCTTCTGTACAGGTAAGCTTCTTCTATGACCCAATTTCTTCTCTGGATGGCACGTTCATTAATGTCCTTGAACTGGTAGTAAACTAGTCCACAAAAGCCGCATTGTACAAATTTAACCCTGAAAAGGTCAATGTAGTTAAAGTCGTACGTAAGATCATTTCGCCAGCAGATACCTAGTCTTTTACAATGATGACAAGTTAAATAAAAAGCTTTTGGTATATGACTGTATGTTTTGGCTGCTTCACTAGGTTGTTCATCGGTTGGCAACATGATGTTTGAATATGTTGTACTTTTCAATCGCGGTACTCTAATTATGTATTACTTTTTAAAATAACCTTGACAGGACCAAAAAAAATCCTTGAAAATTACAACCTCGAAAACGACCCTGACATTGACGGGTACTTTGACCTTGGCCTTGGCCTCGCATCTAACAAGTTTAGTACTATATTTATATGCTTCTTTAAAATAACCTTGACAGGGACAAAAAAATATCCATGAAAATTACAACCTTGAAAACGACCCTGGTATTGCCGGTTACGTGGGCCTTGGCCTTGGCTTTGCATCTGACAAGTTTAAATATTATACTTAATGCATCGAACAAAAGGAATAAAGGTGGTGTAGTGGGGGAAATGGGCATAAAAGCAGACTTGCTGGCTCGAGCTCTTCACAGTTCGTCAGAACACCAAACAGTACAGTGCTAAGAAAAAGTTAATTGTGTGAGTTTGAATATCGAAAATGTCGAGTGTACGGTCTCTTTTAGATGCTCTTGACGTGAGCTGCGGTTCACAGCAAGGCATGCTGGATAACATGAGTGGTTTGGAAGTGTTAAGTCCGGGGGTATTCGAGAACTGGAATGGCGTGTAGCATGAAGATGCCGAAGACCGAGCCCTCAACGATGGTCGCGACGAAGAGTTAGTTCAGTCGGCAGCGCAATTCCTGGAATGCTGGACGGAGGAGAAGGAGCCAAAGATAAATGTGATTAGTGATGTGGTTGTGCGAAAAGCATCGCGGCCTAGGGAATCTTCTCCGAAAGCTTCGAAATTGAAAAAGCTCTTGACTATGCGGAAGTCGGAAATCGCCGATAAAAAAACATTTTATTCGGCGATTAAAGGTGTGGGACAAGGGAAGAAGAAAAAGTTTAACTTTAAGCGTCCCTCCACCCCTGTTCCATTACCCGACTTCCTAAAAACAGCACCAAAAGAGCCATTGTCGGTAGAAGTGGAAGTCATAGAAGGCCCCGATGGACCAACACCACCAACGCCACCAACACCGGCCAGCGTAGAGAATGAAATAGTGTCGGAGGTGAAGTCTTCCCCAGCGCCAGCGCCACTGTCGCCGATATTGGGGTGCCGGAAACCCATGAAGAAGCGGTTTAAGCGGTGTTTTGAAGGCGAAGAAGTTTCCGCTGCTTCGTCGTCGTCGTCGTCGTCGTCATCGTCATCGTCTTCACCAAATAAAACTGCTTCTTCTTCGTTAATATATTCGGAGCCATCGCAACCGGAGTGGGTCGAAGACTTCACCAACTCTCAGAAGACCAAATTGACAGACATTTACGAAATGAAAAAACGCTTAGTGAAAGAAGTGAACGAGTGTGACAGTGACATTATAGAACTTGAAAGACAATTAGAGATAAAAAAGGTGAAATCTGCGCGGTTAAAAAGACAATTAGAGGACTTTAATAAATTATGTAGTAGGTGTTAGGTAGTTGTAGATATTAGCTTTTAATTTATAATATTAAGTTTGTAAATATATATATATATATATATATATATATATATATATATATATATATATATATATATATATATATATAATAGTTAATAAAAAAAAGTGTTTGATCAAATTTTTATATTTTATAATGATAATAAAAATGACTTGAAAATTTATTTTTGTGTTATTTCATATAGGCCCTGTCCCACATAATATTAGGTAATAAAAAAAAGAGTATATAATCCACTAAAACTACGCAATAGCAATAGTTGTAAATATTTTCTGATAATATTTACAAGTATGCTAAAACATGGTTCGGTTTATGAAGTTAAGGTTCTGTCGCCAGAACTTCTAATACTTTGTATCTCAATATTGTATGTTTTTATGAAAAAAAAAACATAAAATATTGGTTACAAAGTATTATAACCAACTAAAACTACGATCAAATTATTTTGTGGTCCTGAAAAGGACCGTTTGGTTGTAAAACATGCGACTCTTTTATTGTGTTGTGGAGTAGCACGGCCCGTCATCATCAGCGGGGGTGGTGGTGCTGTCCTCTGTATATTCGATGATGAACCGCCAAAGTTCATCCCATCTAGGATCATTCGACTCCCATTCCAAACAATTCTCTGTGGTAGAATCTACCACAGGGCATTGGATGGGTTGTTGTTGTTGTTGTTGTTGAGTCGCAGACATGTTGAACTAAAATGATTGTAATAAGTATTGGTGGTCGTATATATAGAGACAAATTAATGGTGGGGGGTGAAAACAAATGTCGTATTACGTATTGAGACCAAAAGTTGTTTGTGGTCTCAAATACGAACGAACGATTTAGCTGGGTTCCACCAGCACTTAAAGTTTTAATACTTTGTATCTAATATTGTATATTCTATACATACAATATTAGTAACAAAGTACTAATATGTACTAAAACTACGATCAAAGTATTTTGTGGTCCTGAAAAGGACCGATGTTGTGTGCCCTTAAAAAGGGCCAGGGAGAGTGTGGGGCTTATGGTGCCCCATCCTCGCTGGTCGACCACCAGCTTGACGAATCGCAGGGGCCTTGTGGGTCGTCGGGTGTTGGTGATGCTGGAATTTCCAGCACCGCATCTTCCGTCGAGTCCGGCTCTGGCTGCGGCGACGGAGTTTCGAGTCTTTGTAAGACCCAATCGCCCGCATCGTCTAATTCCACTAGACCCGGATCATGGTCATCACTAAAGATGGATGAGCCTCGGCTGGCGGGTCTTTCTTCCTCCATGTTCATCGTATGAGGGTTGATGAATATATGACTGTGTAACGGGCCCAGTCTCATATATATAGAACTACCCCCACCCCACCAACGGATTCTAAATGTTATGTATTGGTGAGAGCTTATAGAATTATTGATTTTTTCAAAAACTTTAAATAAGGAATTAGATTTGTTTAGACAATAAGACTTATTCTTAATATTTTGTGAAGAATACATTACAAAAAAAAAAAATAATAGAAACCTTGTTTGAACTGTTAACATTTTCATAGGTTCTCAAGCATATAACTTGGCACTTAAGCTACGAGACAAATCGTCGTTAAACGAATATCTCGCCCCATAAGTGACGATTACTAAACTACGATCAAAATATAATGTGGTCTTGAAAAGGACCGTTTTTGTGGCCCTAAAAGGGCCTGGGGGGAGGGTGGGGTGCCTGGACTTAGAAAAAAAAAAACCCTCCCCTACAACTTCCACATACTCCCGTTCGGCGGCCCTAGCCTCCTAACTCAAAAATTTCAATTTTTTCGTCTAAATTTTTTGTCATTTTTAAGATTTTCCAAATTTTTTTTTCACCATTATATTCTACTCAAAATTCTAGGTAATTAAAGTGCTTTTATTTTTTCTCTATCTTGAACTGTTCCCAAGCTACAGCGCTTTAAAGAATTCAAATTACTAACTTTCTATAACCCTTTTTTTCAAATTTCATTTTTTCGAATTTTCAAAAATACTACAATATGTAGAAAAAAATTCTCTCTTTAATTTCCCAATACCGGTTTTCTCTAAATCTTCAACTTTAGCGCGTATTCAGCATTTTCAAAAAAAAAAAAATTATAATTTTTTTTACACCATCGCATTCTCCTCAAAATTTTGGGCTATCGAAGTGCTTTTATTTTTTTTCTATCTTGAACGGTTCCCGAGCTACAACGCTTTAAAAAATCCAAATTACTAACTTACTATAACCCTTTTCTTAAAATTTCATCTTTCCGAATTTTGAAAAGTACTACCATATGTAGAAAAAAATTCTCTTTCTAATTTCCCTATATCATTTTGCTCCAAAACTTCAACTTTGGCGCGCATTCACCATTTTTCATTTTTTTTTTGAAAAAAATTTTTTTACGTATTTACTATCGAGAAAAATGCTTGCTTATAGTACTCGATTTCCTCTATAATTTTTTCTTATAACTTTTTTCCCTATTCCTAACCGTTACTTTCCTACAAATTTTCTAAATCGTTGTTTTCATATTTTGCCTTAAAAATTTTTTCTTGTGTTATTTAAGCTCTTTTTTCCACTTAATAAACCACCATTTTCTAAATTCCCGTACTCTTTTCTTAAAGAGCGGGCTTTTCCACCAGCTTTTCTTTTTGGTTGGGTTTCAAATAAATATAAAACTACTACTTCACTCATTACAAATTTATTGATTCAAGAACATTATTTTGTGTTACATATAATAGATACATTAAAATATAGATTTATTGGTCACCGAACCGTTTAATACATTATAACTAAAAAATGGGTCGTGAATAACTAATGCGTACACTTTAGTGTCTTTGGGGAATTTATTTTTTCTCGTTTGGAACTCCAATTTTACATCCACTGTCGATGAGTTAATCGCCTCTGGTTGATGACTGCAATTGATAATAAAAACGGGGTTTTTCATATATTCCGCGAACGTTATCATCGGATCGTTTATTTCGCGCCCGTAGTAGCTGCTTTGGAAGTTTTCGTAATTGTAATAGGCTGCTGCGTACAGTTTCTTGGCGAAATCTAAATTCCATCTTTCGTATGGATAAACGGTTGAATTCAGATACAGTCTAATGTCGCATACGTCGGCGTGGGTAAACTGGGTTGCGTTTTTTTCTTTCTTGTCGCAATTATTGCTGTCTTGAAACCCGACGATTATATAGCGCGGTCTTTCCAGACTTGTACTCGTTCTCAAGGCCCACACGTTGGAAGATGTTTGCCTTAAAGCTGGTAATTCGTACAGATCCCATTTACGATATGCCATTTGAATACTGGCATTGTTTCCTCCTTTATTAATGCGAGACAGTATTTTCAATTTTTGCTTGTCGTCTGGAATGATGTGACGAATTTTCCATTCGATTTTGTCGATACTAATTTCTGCCTCTACTTCGCCGACGTAACAATTGGTAAAAGTGCGAGCTATAATCATAATAAGCTCTTGTTTTACGTTGAAAACACCTTTTGCGTAATCTTCGGCGAATCCCATAAGATATTTTAAGGGTAATTTCCCGGAGAATACGTTACTTGCCGTGTCTACGATATCTTGGTTTGTTTCGTCGAGACCCCATCCGCACGTCATGAGAGATCTTTGTTGCAAACTTCCGAATGAAACCATGGTTTTTAATGTCGTCGTAACTCCAGGTTTACGAACCACGGTGACCTGCTCACCTCCCATCTCGTAGCGAATTTCATCGAACAAAAATGCGAGGGCATTATTTGATAAAAAACATCTTTTCGTTGCGTCTATGGGTTTAAATTTTCCTTCGATATATATGTAACTTTCGGCGATATCCAGTATAATATCTTGAAAATTAATGGGGATACGGACTTCATCCGAATTGTTGAATGATGGAGATCCGTATGGTTTATACGTATGCTCTTCTAGACTAATAATGGAATTGTCCAAGATGGGCTCGGAGAAAACCTCTATTTTATCGCTGGTGGTGGAAATCATTTTCGCACTTTAAGACCGATTGATTTTAAAAATTTATAGTCTTCGGCAGATAACTGTTGAGATGTTTGTGATCTAACGTCTGGACGACGACTAACCTTGACGTTAACTCTTCTTTTACTTTTATTATGTTTCGGCGGTTCCCCCATCTTAGTCGACAGCACACACAATTGACGATTGAAGCAAAAACCCATTTCTATGAAAGTTTCTTCAGTTCCAATTTCACGATTATTTTCTCGCCTTGAAAATTGATTAGATCACCGCTATCGTCCAAGATGCGAAGAGTAATGTTGTCGATAAACTGACGTCCTGCCGGCATTAACGGCATATAAATATTATTTTGTGGTTCTTTACTGATTTTGTAACCGGGCTCCACGTCGATATCGAATTCGAACAAGGTATGACCTTCCACCGAATTCATATATGCTCCGGAAATTATATTACAATCTACGCGTATGATGCGTACTTTCATTATTTCCACCATCTCGGTTGATTCGTGCTTTTTGTCTCTTTTTAACACTGTATGATTAAATCCTAACATTTTACCGATACTCGCCTCTCCCCGGAAATCTATAGTATATTGGGATTTCAGTTCACATTTCAGCGTATTATTATTAGCGACCAAGTAAAAGATTCCATCGTTCTTTTCTTCAGTTGAAATCCTCAAAGCCTCCAACATAGCTTTACCTATCTCATCTATTTCATAGGCCCCAGGTGGAATCTGCAATTGTATCGACTCGGTGGTGTAACCCTCCTTCATGTAGGCAAACTTATTGTTGCTTTCGTCCACATTAAAAATTGAATTGTATGTGTAAAATCCCAGCAATGCCAGACCATATTTGTTTTCTCTATTTAATTCGACTGGTGGATAAAAATCGGCGCTTAAGACGCTCGAGTGTCCTGTTAGTGTGAACGTATAAAACATGACTAACCATTAAAACATCACACATCTCGGTTTTATTCTTAGCGGCAACATTTAAAAAGATTCATCTTCACACCTTTTCTCACTGCATTAGATAGTGATGTTTTTATGCTATTTTCTGCTTTTATGCGCACATCGCTGATTTTGCAATAACAACAAAAATTTTTCTAGCCGTAAGATCCTCATCAGTCATAACCTCGTTTAAATTGCTGCTGCTGCTGAAATAATGTTTGCAACCGCACTGATATTTTAATATATCGATATCGCTTTTAAGGTGCTCGGGCTACTTTTCCCAAACGAATGGAATTTCATTTGGGGCTAATGCAATCATTACTTCCTTGGGCATGTTTTCTAACTGTTTCACGGTCATTTTCCTTAATCCACCGGCTAGATGAAATGCTTTCAGTGATTGCAACATTTTAGTATAGTTATTGCGATCCATTTGCGGTGTTAATGGTGACGATGATGATGATGACATCTTTTACGCTGATGATTCGACAAGAAACTTTAAGCACAAATGTCCACACCAGACTGTTCCAAAATCCTGCTGACGATCGTATGTATAGTAAATAATTTTTGATGGTTCCGATCCCGTTTGTAGATATCGTACCAATTCGATCGGTGGGGGTAAATCACCGAAGCTGTCATAATATGTTACTTTAGAATTATTTTTTCTATAAGCTACCTAATGAGTCCCTGCACCACGCGTACTATCCAAATTCACTATTGCTGCTTCGTAACGTCGAGGACCTTGTCTAGGTAATAAATCCCTCATATAAACGCCTCGAAAGTGTCCTATTCTTTTCTTTTTGGCATATTTTTCTATATCGATGTTAGATAGTGGTCTTCGAGGTAGGGATTCAATTAGTTTTTTGATCTACGATTTAAGAATAATCCCATACCTTTACGATATGGCTTTAGAAACAAACCATTTCCTTTCGATTTTAAATACAGGCCGGCACCGGTTTTATCTTCGCTGCTTTTTTTTACTGCTTTTATGGCGCGCACAATTCCCGCTGCCCCACCGGCTAATGAACCCAAAGCTGATAACCCGGCAAAAATTGGTATTAATGGTAATATTCCACCAGTTTTAGGAATCGGTATTATTCTCGGTGTACGAACCTTCCTTTTGCCACCTGCCGCTTTTACCGATCTACGTGCTGCCGACAGAGCTATTTTAGATGCATTCATGACATTTTTTTCCAACACATTTTTACTTCCGGCTTTTAATAATTCCCTTCGAAATGCTTGTCGAATAGCTGTTCCGAAACTGGCTTTCCGAACATGTCGATTTTTATTAACACCTTTCCTTTTTGTATGACGCGTGCCTTTACTAGATGTTTTTTTTGTTGATAATAATGATGGTACACCCATACCAAAACGTTGTTTTCCTTTCATAATGTTTGTAACTAACCAAGCTGCTGTTTTTTCACCTAAACTGGAATCTTTCGATTTTACTCTATTCCAAGCACTTTGTTCGAACTCGTAATCCGCTCGATGTCTCGCACTTATGTTGTCTTTATTATGTAAATAGGCTAAATCGTGTTTTTTGCATGCGGCATCCAAAGGATTAATGCCTGGATCACCTCTTGTTACACGTTTTATTACTTTTGTTCCGGGTCCGCAATATTGATAACCAGGAATGTGTACCTCGAATGGTAATTTATTTATTAACGAATTCACAATACCGTATCCAGTTTTGTTGGAAACGTGAGACCGTCCACTTCGTTTGACGCTCGGCATCTGAATGACAGTTTTTGTGAAAAATTGCCTATAAAATATCAAATTTTCCTAAGATGCGCGTTATCGATCTTAAACAAAAACTTCCTATTGACAATCTCGATGAAAAAGTCGGACTTGGATTTGAAAAGAAGATAATGAAGAGACACGGTCCTCTACTTCCTTCCTCTATTCGCGGCCTGTTAATTGGTCCATCCAATTGTGGAAAAACTAATGTCATGATTTCGCTGCTTACACACCCCCTTGGGCTACGTTTCGAAAATGTCTATATTTACTCGAAATCTCTGTATCAACTGAAATATGAGTATTTAAGGAAAATTTTAGCGCCCATCAAAGGTTTAGGCTACTATGCCTTTAGTGATTCCAGTAATATTGTGGAACCGTCCGATGCAAAACCAAACTCTATATTTATCTTTGATGATGTTATATGTGAAAAACAAGATGTTATAAGATCGTACTTTAGCATGGGACGTCATAAAAATATCGACTCCTTTTACCTAGCGCAAACATATTCGCGAGTGCCTAAACAGCTTGTGCGAGACAACGCCAATTTTATTATTATGTTTAAACAAGATGAGTTGAATATGAAACACATATTTTCCGACCACGTTTCACCGGATCTAACTTTTACTCAATTTCAAGAAATGTGCTCAAAATGTTGGGATAATAAGTATGGATTTTTAGTAATTGATAAAGACAGTGATGTGAAATCGGGAAGATACCGCAAAGGATTTGATAGCTATATATTACTGTAATAATAAGAGAAAACGCTCATTTGATTGTTGAAACGTCCTTTGTTAACATCATGAATAACGCGATCGACTTAAAACGTAAACTAGTGGAAGCTACCAATGCCGTCAGAAAAAAATTTAAACAAATTAAAGCAGCTACACCCCCAAGTGTAGGCAAGGAACAACAACAATTAAGTGATAATGTACTTTCAACGTACAAGGAAATTTTGGAATCAACGAATGCTGTCTACAACAATTTTAAAAAAAGTGATGGTTTACGGGAGACCAGATGGAACAAATATTTACGAATTATTAAACCTCTGATAATGGGCACAAAATTAGGTGGTACTATTACAAGAAAAAATCTCTCGGAAAAACTACAGTTACCCACAAAAAAGAAATTATCTTCGAAAAAATTTCAATATGTCTAGTGGAACAAAGCTAAAGAGTTGGTGGATCGTTTACGTTTGTTGTGGGGTTCTAAAATGGCCGGTCACACTGGACACGAAAATGAAATTATGTCAATCATAGAGGAATTACGAGAAGAAGATATAATATATTAAGCTCGATATTTAATGATATTATTCAGTTCTTCCTTCGATCTGAAACCTTTAGTATTACTAATAATATGGAGCCCAGTCTAGAAAAAATCAAGATTGTTAATGAACTACATAGAACGGCTAGAAAAAATTTTGTAAGACGGCGCACGATAATAAAAGGATACAGAGATTTGTGGCAAATTGATTTGGCTGAAATGCAACAGTATGCTGATGAAAACGATGGTTATCGTTATATTTTGGTCTGTATAAATTGTTACTCGAAATTTGTCTATACCAAAGCCATAAAAAACAAGACTGGTATAGAAGTTACTAATGCGATGAAAAGCATCATTGAAGAGGCATCATATACACCAACAAATCTGCAAAGTGATCAAGGAAAGGAGTTCTATAATACAAACTTTCAAGCCCTGATGAAAAAATATAATATAAATCATTATTCCACTTACAGCACAAAGAAAGCTGCAATTGTTGAGCGAGTCATAAGGACTTTAAAAAATAATTTATATAAACAATTCTCGACAAGAGGATCTTACAAATGGATACATATATTATCGGCAGTAACAAAAACCTATAACCATTCGAAACATCGCACCATTGGAATGAAGCCTGCAGACGTGCAAGAAAAAACACATATTAAAGCATATGATTATTTAAAAATTGTACCTAAAAAATTTAAGTTTTCCATGGGTGACATTGTGCGTATTAGCAAGTACAAAAGCTTATTCGAGAAAGGATATACGCCCTCTTGGTCAACCGAATTGTTTAAAGTTGTAAAAGTTAACGTTACAAATCCACCTACTTACTTGTTGGAATCGTTAGAAGGTCAGCCTATAAGAGGGTGTTTTTACGAATCAGAACTACAAAAAACAAGCAGTCCTGACGTTTATCTAGTAGAAAAGGTCCTTAGACAACGCAAGAAAAATCACATCGAACAATTATTTGTCAAATGGCTAGGATTTCCCAACCACTTCAACTCTTGGATAGATAAAGCTAATATTGTTTAAATAACATATTGTATGACTATATTTTTTATTTAAAATGTAAAATAAATAAACAATATATTGTAAAATAAAGTTTTTTATTTCAATCTTCATTATTAAAAACAATGACAATAAAACATCATACACATAAATAACATTTCAATATTCTTGGAGGGAAGGTCCAATTCACCGACGACTACGACGATATCTTCAAGGCTATGCCACTCGGAGTGCGTTCTCCTATTCTTTAACCTGCTTTTTTTAGATTTTTTTTGAAGTCGAGTCGTACGACAGTGCGCTTAATGAGTCATTTAAAGGCTGATGATAGAGTATTTTCTGCATAACTTCAATTTTCGTTTTAAGCTCACTATTATTTTTGTATATCATGGGGAGGACATCCTTGTTAAATATGTCACATATTACAACTGCAAAATTGTAAAACTTTCTATTAACAAAGTGTTTTGTCACAGCATCGTCATCATCTTTAGGTTCGCCTAAGTTGGTTATGATTTTTCCACCCATATCATACTGCCCATCCGCTGTAAGTTTAAAACCAATCCCTTGTGCCCCAGATAATATATGATATTTTTCATTATATTTCTGACGACCAAATTTATCAATTGTGTTGTTTCCTCGACTCATTTTCAATCTTTACTAAACTATTTTATTTTTATTTGCCCTACTTATATTAAATATTTCAGCTGAGAAAAAGAAACACTGCCTATGATCTACTGGGTTGGTATGTTTATAAAAGAAATAAAATAAAACTGTGATTGTAATAGATATTTATTTACAGTTATTTAATTGCACAAATACAAAAATTATAAAAAATTAATTTTCCATGTCTTCGTTTTCGTTGCTCAAAATTCTATCCCATCCGACACTATTTCGATCGTCAACGTCTTGGGCTGTTGCTGTTGCAGAAACCAATTCATATTTTGCAGCAAGCTCACCTGGTAAATGTGGAATATTGACGAGGTATTCTTTTAATTCTTCTTCAACCATTTCAGCACAAAATGTATCCATGTCTATGGAACCATATAAAAATTTGTCGCACAAGTGTGCCCCAGCCATAAAATTGATTGTATCCCTGATCTCGTTCTTATATTGATCTTTGGTTACATCAATATGCGACCAATCATTTACGCTATCTAACATATCGTGAGCCCTATTTCTTAATTCTCTCCCCAACCAAAATATGTATCTATCTACACATTCGTTGGCGGTCGTCGTCGTCGTCGTCGCATCAGCAGACATCTTTAACAGAAATAATGAACACGCGTAAGTATTCTGACATGTGCAACTATATTTTAAATTTCATTACATCCTTTTTTTTTCAAACAATTTACATACAATTTACTCCAATGAGCCAAAACGTAATAATGTTCGAGTATTGTTTCCAAAAACTCTAGTGCCCTGCCCCAAATAAGTTAGAGTGTATTTATCTTTAGTTTTACTCATAATATCTACAATATCGTCAGATAGTGTTTCGGCCACACGTTTTGGTAAAAAAGTCTCAAATGTGCTATTATCACCGTCATCGTGTAAAGCCACTAAAAGAGTTTTACCAAATCGTGTAGTCATTGAAACCATCTTTACAATTTTATACACTTTGCCTACAATCATTTCGGTAACCTTTTTTCTCTCTAAAACCTCGAAATCTTTGCTAAACATTTCATTAATTTCATCTAGAGTTTCTTTTGCAATACTCATTATTGAAAAAAATGGTATATAAATCCAAAAATTACCGTGAATATAAAAGCACTTTCAGAACACTACACGAACACAATATTTGATGTTTATGCCACTGATATCTGCGACTGTTTGAAGTCACTTCTTCTCCCACGAACCTTTATAGCGGGGTTTCAAGGTCGAATTGTAACAATGGGGGGGGGGTAGCTTAACGATAGAAATAGTGGGAGGAGTATTCAAGGTCAAATGACGTCACATATTTAAATTGGTATAAGGATAACTTCAAGGACAAAATATAATGAAACAAATAACTACATTTTATGTACTTTATTCATTGATTTTTTTCTGCCATTCTTCTATGCGTTTAACATTATCACCTAAACCTAATTTCCTTAATTTGTTCAATAATAATTGTTTGTTTTTATATCTAAGAAAATTCTTACAAACTATACTAGCTAAAAGACACACTTCGGCATGGTCCATATACTTAAAAAATACACTAAAGTCCTGAGCCTCCGAATCTTGCATTTCATATGCGTAAAATTCCGAACAGGCTGCAGAAATTAGAAATTCCTCGTACATTTCTCGCACTAAACTTTCCATATTAACTACTACTACGTTAAACTTAAGTCCTACACTCTAATTTCATCTAACACAACCGGATCTGCAATGAACCTAATCAGTTTTTCCAAACAGTCACCAAACCCCAACTTTTTTATCTCACGAACAAAGTCTTGTAAATTTATTGTTTTGCTGCAATATTTACGACATGCATTCGCAGCCTTTTCATATTCATAAGCCAAATCACAATAGCGCGACGCCCATTCTGCTCGACTTTTCATTGCATCATTGAAATAATTACTAGCCGTTTCAGTGAACTCATCGCCCAATTTTTTTACTGTCTCTTGCAAAGCACTATTCATATTATTCACTCATTTTTTACACTCACGACACTTTTTTATTGCTGGTGGTGGCCCATCTATATGATGACGATATATTTGTTCATAGTGAATGTAACAGGGTAAGCTTAACTGTAGTTCCTTGTTACACCGATATGACGCTGGCAGCTTATCCCAAATTTGCCGTAAACTCAGCGTATCAACGCAAGTTTTTAAATATTCGAGAGGAAAAAATGCTAGATCCTTCTCTTCAAAATCACACAAACTTTTTAAATTACTCTGATATAAACAAATTACTCTGCCGACTTGCTCTATAATTTTTTCTTTAGATAGTTCCGTATCTGACATTTCACACTGAATGAATGCAAATAGACTCACACAATTTATAGAACAATTTGCAAGGTCAAAATCATTTCAAGATCATCCCACACTATTACAATGCACAAATAACTACTTCAAGGTCACACACCCAAGATGACCTTCAACAAAGTCAAGGTCGTCTCGACCAAGGTCAAGGTCAAGGCCACACACACAACCTTGAACACAAGGCCAAGGCCAAAGCACACGTGCACTTTCAAGGTCAATGACAAGGGCATGTGGGCGGGGCCAAAGAGGGGTGGAGCAAGGTCAAGGTCAAGGTCGAGGAGTGGGGGGATTGAGAGAATCGGGTTATGTTCACTACTGTCAGTTTTTCTGTTTCTGATTCCAGTGACTGTTCATCACATATTGAAAGTGCTCTATGTATCAAAGAGTTTATGATGGATTGTTTTTGAGAAGGATGAAGGTGTGATGTTGCATTGAGATATCGATTTGTATGTGTTGGTTTTCTGTACACAGAATGTCCTAATTTGCCATCATCTTTCCTTTGTACTGGTATATCAAGAAAGGGAAGGACGCCATTTGATTCAGTTTCCATAGTGAATTTTATGCTAGGGTGTTGTTGATTTAGATGATCTAGGAAATTATGGAGTTTATCTGCGCCATGCGGCCAAACTACGAACGTGTCATCTACATATCTGCCCCAAAATTTAGGTTTTAGAGAAGCAGAAGACAAGGCGTTTTCTTCGAAAGCTTCCATGAAGATGTTAGCTGCCACAGGTGATAGCGGATATCCCATGGCCGCTCCCGAAGTCTGCTCGTAAAAAGTTTCTTGAAAACTAAAATAAGTGGAAACTATACAGCTTTAGTTAACTCTAGTAGGGTGGAGTCCATGTTGTTGTTTAGTAATATGTCAGATATTAGGGAAACTGAGTCATCTACAGGATATATATATATATATATATATATATATATATATATATATATATATATAGATAGATAGATAGATAGATAGATAGATATAGATATAGATATAGCAGTCGAATTTAGAACCTCCTTCCTTTTAGAAGTCGCAAAAAACCACATTTACTTACGGAGGTTCAAGGCAAGGAGATTCTCTCTTATCGTTACTTCTTAACAGACCATTAATGTGCTATAAATATGTATATAGGGGTAGATCGATTTATTCTAATCGACACCAATAGCTATCATTCTCCGAAGATTTGGTGATACAAGGAAGAAAAGAGTGGTTTAAGAAACCGCTATACAATTTGAAGACGCAGTTGAAGAAATGGGTTTAAAAAATAAATAAAACGAAAACGAAATATATACCATGGGCATGCTAAGAAGATAATTCAGGAAAAGAATAACAAATATGTTCAAATAATAATAAAGTGAATAGATTTGAGAAGGTAAAACCTTCCACCTATTTAGGTCTAAAATATTACAGAAAGTCTAATACGAGTATTTGATGAGACACAAAGCAAAATAATCCATGATTCTCTAGCTTAAAAATATATTATGTAATAAAAATACATCAAGAGATTTGAAAATAAAAATGTATAAGATAGGTTTAAGATCATTACTTTTTTTGGCTAGTAAAGTAACCAATTATACCAGCTATACAGATAATCAAATATTGTTGCAGTCATTAAAGCGAAATGATTAAGATTGTTGGATTACATTATAAGAATGCAATAGAACACCAGAAAAATTAATTCAAAAAATTGAACCGAAATTTCCATGAGGAAACGACGTAATAGACATTTACTCTCTCTACTGTACTAAATTTTATTTGGCAACACTTGCCTTCCTCCTTGATATAGGAAAATGCAAATTTACAGTTCAGAAAAAGAAATACCCAATCCTAATATTAATAAAAAATGTATTAGTTACTCTGCAAATTTCGGAAATATTATCAGGGTAATTTTGTATATCAGTATAAATAATGACATTTTTATGGTTAGTTGAAGAGTCGGCAGTTTTTTGCGAATCATTGTACATGGGTCATAAAAATATTTTATTAACAAAAGAAATAAATCAAATGATTAAAATTGAAAAATTACTTTTTTTCGTAAAGTGTACTACTTGACAATCCACTTAAACTTTAAACAACAAAAACAACTGATAAATGTCCATACGACACGCAAGTTACATGTGATGGAAATGTTATTTGCTTGCATTAACATATATTCAAATATTTGAATTTTAATGCAACTTAAAAGATCTATAAGTTTATTAATAATAATACAAAAAATTAAAAGCAAATAAACGAACATTAATATATATTTAGGGTCCCAACTATTGAATTGTCATTTCTTAAACGGCGAGAGACAGAAATTTGGTTAGATCACAATAAGAGTTGAATTATTTAGGATTCTTTAAACGCTGTTTTATAAACTGGACAAATTTTATTCGTTTCTCAAATATCTTGATAACACTGAAAATCACCTGAAAATTATTTTTTCAGATAATATTTGAAGGAAAAATTTCAAATTTTGTTTAAAAAGAATTAAGATAAAGAAACTGAAGCTATAAAAAATATTTTATACGCTATATACCTTTTGTTTTTCTTATACTCAAAAAATTTAAAGCCCAAAATTCTCCTTTTATATCGACATTTTTATGTAGAAAAATACAGAAACCTCAAATGAACCTTGTCGTTCAGCAACAGCGACATAATTATTGAAGTTTTTTGAGATTTTGATTTTGATTATCTACCCCAGAAGAGAAAAGAAGGGGATGGTAGTACGGGGGATGATACAGAACAGGTATGCAAACAGACTACATGACGCTGCTTTCAAAATCCAGTCACTCTCTGGAGATATTTCTGTCAAGTAAGGAGGATTGGGACGAAGAGCAAAATCTGCCTAAAAATGGATGCTGGTGGTTTACAGATGAATCTCAACAAAACGAAGCTCTAGTGTTGGACAGGAACATGGAAGTCAGGGAGTTTTAGACTCTCGGACAACGTGCGACGATCTTTACAGCAAAAATTTATGCTATTCTGCAGTGCGCCCATCTCTGTAAGAGGGACATAAACAGAAATAGGGTAATAAACATATTCTCGGACAGTAAGGCTGCGAGAATGGCATTGAAGTCCAGTGTCGTAACTTCGAGATTACTGGAAGCAGCTAAGTAATTTCAGTTAACTAGGCAGCAAGTTTAACTACTGTAACTTTGATTTCCCTATCATCAAGAAAGTTGCTATAAATATTTTTAAATTGAAATGTTGTATGTTTCTTAGTTTACCATATAATTTTTATGATTTAATTTAAAACTGATGGAATAAGTGTATTGTATTATTACAATTTAAAAGTAATTAAATAATGAATAATCGTTATTTTGTAATTTATTTTTTAAGTAACTAGTAATGAAAGAAATATTTTATAATGAATTAAGAAAAATTTTCTCTTTCCCAATTAGTTAAAAAAGCACTTCAAAACTCCTGCCAGTTCTGATTAATCGATCTAAAAAAATCAATTTTTTATATTATGTTAAATTTGTGGCGAAATTTCTTGAATTACCTGTTGACATTTTAAGCATACCTACAGAGTCAGATTTAGACTTATAAACTAAATTTTTGACGTGGCCTCAAGAAAAACATCCGTGGAATTAATATCGGGCGATTTCATCAACTTATGCTTCACCCTTCGCCCCGGAAAAAATGTATTATATAGATCCCCAGTAAGTTTTATAAAGCATTTTCCAGGCCAAAATATATGCCACTATCATCGTGTCGAATAGTCAGTCATCGGTGTGCTGACCTCTCAAGTTATCAGCTCCAAGATTGTCTGGGAATACCTAGAGGAATTAAATGATTTGAGTACGAATAATTAAGCCACCCTCTTGTGGGTACCGGGACATACCGGGATAGAGGGGAATGAAATAGTAGACATGGTCGCGAGGAAGGGGCTGAGATACCACTTCTAGGGCTAGAGCTTTTCTGTGGAATCAGTAGCAGCATAATACTAGAAAAACTAAATATAGTAGAAGAAAGCAGGAGATCCAATTATTGTACGAAGCTGCAAGGATTGAAACAAGCGAAAATACTTCTTGGGAACGACGACCAGAAGAGACTCAAATAATGCATAACCTTAAGTAAAATCCGACTCAGAGTTCCGGCAGGGGTCCTCACAGGCATTGCCGCCTCAAGTAACACCTCAAGAAACTCGGACTGGTAGAACGAGAAGAGTAAAAATCCTGTGAGGAGGAGGGCAAAACCTCTATTCATATCTTTTCAGAGTGCAGCGCTTTAGAAAGCCCTATGATGCCGTTCTTGGAAATACACCAATCCCAATAAGGGAAAATACCCACCTGAAGCTTTAGCCGATAAGTTAATTCTTACGACTTGGCAGTAATAGGGTAGCACAGTAGATCTACCAGGGTAGTTATTCTCGTTCTTGAGAGAACGATCACTTGATGGAAAGTGGGCGTGGTTCTGACGAAAAAGTATGAAACCGTATTCTGGGTAGCTTTTCTCGTTCTCGAGAGAATGATCATCTTGATGGAAAGTGGCCGTGGTTCTCACGAAAAAGTAAGAAACCGTATTCTGAATACGTTTTCATACTTTTTCGTGAAAACCATGCCCACTTTCCATCTAGGTGATCGTTCTCTCAAGAACGAGAATAGGTACCCAGGTCGCAGTGTACAGACCCAGTTCTAAGCACATACATACATACATGTTTGATAAAAAATGTCCAGGATAAATTTCAGATTTTCAAAATGTAATGATATACAATGTGTATTATTAAACAAAAAGTCGATATACGTAACACTTTTCTGATCCAACCTGTTTACTTATTCCTATTATAAATAAAATCCGCAATTAAAACATAAAAGCATAGAGATAACATTGAAAATTTATTCCATTGTTCATGTATTTAATAGATGGGAATGTTAGGGGTTTCCCCAAGATTTCCCAACAATTTCCCCTGACTCTCCTTTTTTCCAAAATTTCACCATAATATTTTCCCTAAAACTGTATGAAAGGGAACATGTAGAACAACAGCAATTCCTAGTGACTACAAAATACCCTAAACAGTTATCAGATATGATAGAGTAAAATGGTAAATAGAAGCCTTTGCCCCTTTAAATCACCTGGTAGGGATGGTATATTACCAGTTATGGCAAGATTATTCGGCTCACACCTGAACTTGGAATACATGCCGGTAGCGCATAGAAACCCAAAAATTATAAGGCTCTAAACCGACATTGGTTGGATAAGAGTAATTTTGACTCAGAGACTAATATTTGCTACACTTAACAGTATAACTATTAAAGCACTATCACTACTCCACAAGGAGTAGTCTTATTACCCTATTGTGGAGCATTGCAATGGATAGCCTATTAAATGACCTCAATGAATTTGGTTTATTACACAAGCCTATTCCGATGATCCGGAGCCCTGTCAAAGGTCTAGGAGGGCCGATGATGCGATCTCTCCGGATCGAGGAATGATTGTATCAAAAAGAGGGAGTTAAAAAATGAGAAAAATGAGGAAATTTCTCACAATTATGTTCACGAAAGACCTTTTAATACCATGGAATTATTAAATACCTAGGAATTATTCCGGACTCCCAATTAAGCTCGAGCTAAGAAGGCCAAATGTGATTTTGGCGACAAGTGAACTTTTGGGTGTACATATGACCTGACAGTTGTGTACCGTATATACTAGATATGCACAAGGTGATCCGTACAAACAAGCACAAATACCGTCTTCAACTTGACAAGATAGTATAGTGGCTTGTGTAGGAACAATTAGTTCAATGAGAACTGTCCTTCTAGGGACTGTAGCTTCTAATGAACCTCTCTCCTCTCCACTTATTTATAGAGAATGATTCTTTGAAAGCTATTTATTATCTCAGGTGTATAGCATGGTGGACAGATACTAATCACGCTCTATGCAAACAGAATATATTGTAACGGTTATCAAACTTAACCACTCTCTTGAGATATTTTACAGAACAGATTGGGAGGAAGAGCAAAGTCTTCCGAGAAATTAATCCTGGTGGTTTACAGACGGACCTCGACTGGATAAAAGAGCTGGAGCTGGAGTTTTCGGTAGAAGCACACAAGTCAGAGAGGACAGTGTGCGATGATCTTTCAGATGAAAATTTATGTTATTCTGCAATTTGATTATCTTTATAAGGGGAACATAAACAGAAATAAAGCTATTAACACATGCTCGGGCTGCAATATTGGCAATGAGGTCCAATGTCGGAGCTTCATTACGGCTCTACGAGTGCAAAGATGTACTTGATAATCTAACAACGAATGGCTGTACAATCAGACTCTTGTGGATGCTGGCTCATTTGCGTATACACAGATGCATGGAAGCCAATCATTTGGAAAAGTTTGCGGCTGAACCATACGACCCCATTATATCTGTTTCAATTACTGTTGGTAAAAGAGAACTGAAACAATTGACTGAAGCAAGTTCACTAAATGCTGTAGGGAAGCCTCTGGAATGAGATGTGCCAAAGAAGATATAATTGAACCTAATGCGCGACTTACTAGGTTGCCTCTATTCTTGAAAGGGAAAGAACTTAGAATCGTGGTAGGATTGCTGATGGAACATAGTCACCTGCAAGGCCATCTTCATAGGATTGGTATCACTAATCATCAATATACAGATGATTTCTTGAAGTGGATGAAATTGTTGATCATGTTCTCAGAGGGTACCTGGCACTCAACAGACTAAAGTAGAGACATTTCCGAGAAACAATAATATCAGTTAGATTTGAGAAAGGGGCAGCTTGCAGTCACAATGGCGATCGGTTTTAGTGACTTGTTGTAACGGACCCAGTGAGGCCCCAGCATAGAAGATCGAGTATCATCATTCTTATTCATTAATCATTTATTCACTAATTGTTTTTTATATGGCTATTTGTGTCTAAATTTTTTAAAAAATTGTATGAACCACTTAGAAAATGCAATTTTGTGTAACTTTCATTGCTTGTTCCCCGGCTTTACACAAAATATCTCCTAACTGTTTACGTAAATAAATATTGCACGCTTTTTAAATAAAATTAAAGTGTGACCTGTCATAGATAACCCCCTTGAAACTAAAATATTGTATAAAGAAATTTGTTTTAATTTTATTGTCACGAAAACCTGAAACTGTTTAAAAATCAAAATCAAAAAAAAAAGTTCTCGTTGATAAGTTAAAATAAATTTTTTCTGAGATATACCAAAATATCTAGATTAATTTGTAGTTTCTACCAGAAATACTTGTACCGAATAAAATAATTTTGAATTGAATTTTTTATTCTATTAAAATGGTAATTAATTTTTGAAATTTTTATAGTTGACTGAAGGTTAATTAAATCTGATTTGTTAATCAAATTATCAAAATTTCAAAGACGAGTGTGCATAGAATAGAATATTATACATATCTTAAAATTGAGCTGTAATATGGCAACCTTGCCAATCTGATTCTTTTTATTGAATAAAACTTTTTGCGTTACTTCTGTTTAGGCATAATTTAACTTTATGTCTAAAAGTTATATTCAAACTGAAGAACTAAGGGGTATACGGTAATACCGCGTAGTTCAAAGTTATAAATTGGAGACTATACATCCGCTGTATAAGAAAACTAGAAATATGAAAAAAAAAATAATTTACTTTAATATAAATGACTTTTCTGGTTAAATTCGGAAAAATCATAAAGAAATTTTAGTTTTATATCAACTGAAAAGTTGTTCTTAAACCGGATTTTAAATTTGTTTATTTTAGTAAACAAAATTGCTCTTTTCGTCTACTTCTTTTTGACACTTTCCCATCAAATATTTACACCGTGAATAAATGTAAACGAAAAGAAAAATGTTTTTAAATTATAAATTTATTTATACTTTATAAGCTAACTTTGTTTTCCTTTCTTGTGTAAATTAAAACTGGCAGCTGGGTAATATAAGTAAAATGTGAAAGTTATATTATTAACCGACTTCTAAAAGAAGGAGGTTCTCAATTCGTCGACTATGTATTTTTTTTTTATGTATGTACACCGATTACTCCGGAACGGCTGCACCGATTTGAATGAAATTTTTTACGTTATGTAAAGGAAGTTGCTGCGGTGGTCCCATATTTTTTTAGATGAAATTGGTGCAGTAAAATCCAAGATTTTACAATATGGCGACCAAAAAAATTAATTTTGTCCGATTTTTTCCAAAATTGGTATGCAGGAATTTTCGGGGTTGTACCCAACGAATCTGAAATTATTTTAAAAAAATTCAAAATGGCGGATCCAATATGGCGGACAAAAAAATTTAGTTTAGTCCGATTTTCTCCAAAATTAGTATGGGGGAGTTTTCGGGATTGCACATAACGAATCTGATATTATTTTTAAAAAATTCAATATGGCGGAATCAATATGGCCGAAAAAAAAATCGCTTTTCTCCGATATTCTCCAAAATTGGTACGGGGGAGTTCTCGGAGTCGCATATGACGAATCTAAAATAATTTTTAAAAAATTCAATATGGCGGATCCAATATGGTGGACGAAAAAATCAACTTTGTGCTATTTTCTCCAAAATTGGTATGGAGAAGTTTTCGGGGTCTCACATAAGGAATCTGAAATTATTTTTAAAAAACTCAATATGGCGGATTCAATATGGCGGACAAAAAATTAATTTTGTCCGATTTTCACCAAAATTGGTACGGGAGAGTTTTCGGGGTCACACATGACGAATCTAAAATTATTTTTAAAAAATTCAATATGGCGTATCTAATATGGTGGATAAAAATTAATTTATTTTCTTTAAAAATCGATATTGGAAGGTTTTGAGGCCTATATTTCCAATCTAAAATTAATTGAAATTTAAGATAGTGGATTTTCTATGACAGACTAAATTTTCGTTTGAATTTTTAGTGGTTCATTTTAGGGTGATTTACAACTTTGGATAAAATTGGTACTTTTTTGCCAGTTTGGAGTCATTGCGAGGTACACTAATCTCGATTAGTACTTAGTTCAAATAATTTATGAATATCATAATGAATTCTAAAACTAAAAATAGAAAAATAAAATTTTTATAAAAAAATTGAACCGACTTCTAAAAGTGCGCTAAAAAGTGAAAAATAACCATACATTTTTATATGAAATTGAACTTTTTGAAGTCGGCGCCAAATTATTTGAACACGAAGTAAATAACTACTAATATATACAAATTATGGTAAGAAAGCAATTACAAATAAAGTATTTTTAATCTGTTTATGCAAATCACATTTTGTCAGGTATTAGTTTGGCACCGACTTCAAAAAGTTCAATTTCATATAAAAATTTATGGTTATTTTTCACTTTTTAGCGCACTTTTAGAAGTCGGTTCAATTTTTTTATAAAAATTTTATATGTCATAAGAAATTGATTTGTTTTAATTAGCGTATTAATTAAATACGTGGCCAAACATAAAAAAGTGACTTCATGTCTAATATTAAGATAAGTTTGAAAATGACTGCGTTTTCCATTTCAGTTAAAATACTAAAACACATTAAAGATATCATTTATTCTTTGAACGGTGCTCATCTTAAAGAATGTGGATAAAAAAATATGTAGTAGTAAGTTTCAGTCGTTGAATAAGTATTTCCAAGGCTTCATAAAATTAAAAATCATCACTGTTTTAGGTTTTTTCAAAACTTATACGGTATTGTAAAATATGAGGTCACTCTGTCTTAAAACGGCCCTATTTCACCAGAAAGCATATCTAATAGAGTACTTTTACAAATGTGTGTACCAATAAATATGTTAGGGCATTGACATTACTTGACAGCAACCTAATAAAATTCCAAACTGTTCAATAAGATTGACACAAAACTAAAAATGACATGAATCAAGTAACTAAATCCAGAAAAAGAAAATATTAAAATTATTTCAAAAATAGATTTTTTTTTGGATAAACTGATTTATTCTTGCAGTAAGCCCTACGTTGAGCGCCACTGTAAACTTAAACACTCAATTATTAAATGGTAATAAGTTTGTAAGCTGGATTAACTAAATTCGCTAATTTCAATTCTTTGAAAAATCCACAGTGCCTGAGTCATGTTACAGTTTTGTTAATTTACGAACAAAACTATAAATAATTTTACCGACAATAGCAAGAGTAAAGCTAATACTCACCATAATCCCTTATTTTCATCAAGTGGTCTCTTTAATAAATATTAAATAAAAAAGTTAAAAGCTAAACCTGTCACATCAAAAACCGGTTTTGTAAAAAATCTTTTGATTCTCTTTCTTTTGTTTTTAGCGTTCTAAAGAATTCTAGATGAGTCTGGGCCAGCTTTGGTTGTGAAAACTGGCAAAAACCCAGAAAGCAGATTTTTTTTTTGCTGATTTCCTTAGGGTACAATACTACTTTTATTCCTGTTTGTAGCTAAACCATAGTTTAGTGTGTTAAAGCATTATTTGCCAGATATTGAAGATTAACAAAGTTTTTCTTGTATTCGTTTTTGGTTAAGTGCACCGTAGTTAAAGTAATCACACCTAAGAGATCAACACACCATCTTTGATATTTTTAATACTTGGTGCACCCTTAAAGACAATCAGGTACATGCCACAAAGAGTTTTTATTATACTGGGACTTTGCATTCATATTTAAGATTGGATTTGCATACCAGAGCCGACATATAACACACCACTGCTCCCATAGAGGCCACCGGATCCAGCTTGCCGAAAATGTTTGGATTAAATGACAAAACTGACTTTCAGGTATTAGAACTTCATAATAAACAGTGATATTTCCAATTTTAAAGTATACTTTCATTTTTCCACTGTAATTAGGATCTAATAAGACTTTCTGCGAGCAATTACAGGACATTTTATATTAAATTTCATTTGAAGATATATCTATACACTAGGTAATTTAAAACATCATTTTAATATACACACACATATTAATAGTCCAACACTTTTAATTAGGTTTAAATAAACATATTTGTAGTCTTAATCGGCCTACTAGATAGTTAATTCTTTCAAAATAAATATAAACATTTAAACGAAGACAAAAGTAAGGGTATGAATTCGTAAAGAGTGAAATGATAGGAAAATGACTTTTTTTTAATTTTGATACATACATACATATTTCGAGGTCGTAGAACACGATTCTGACCTCGATTTTCCATTATTTTTCTTCAACTTTGCGGAAAACAAGAAAAATCACTTTTCACTTTAGGTTCGATTTTTTTCACTAAATCGTTAAACTTTTGTTATAATCACAAAAGCTTCTATATTATACAATAATTCAAAAATATGCACTTTTTTTATCGAAAAAATCCGAAAAATTATTACGACAAAAATCACAACAAATCAAAACAAAACGGCCGCCATCGACAAATAATAGCTTGCATAGTTTGCTAAAAATGACGTACTTGTTGAAGTTAGCGATGTTGCCAGACTGCAAAAACGATTTCTTTGAAGTTCATATATATTCTTCTCTTTCTATTTAAATGGGAAAGAAAAGATCCCAAAAAGACTTTTTCCCTTTCCTTTAATTATTGAAGTACTATTAATTACTCTTATGTCTATGCCTTTGATGTGCGATTTGGCCCTAAGTATTAAAGATTTTAAGGTTTCTAGTTGCTTTTGTCTGTTTCCCTCCAAATACCAGTAGTTTTAAGCGGATAATATGAATTGATAATATTGCTTATGTCCGCTAGCAGAAAGTGTTTTTTAATTAATAAATCTAGGTCAATTTAGGTTAATTTCAGTTTTTTATAGTAACAGAAACCAAGCTAAACTTGTACTAACCAGAACTAACCAAAAATTTTGAACTGTTAGAGACAATTTTACAATTTTTTACATTACAAACATTAAACTATGTTGTTAACTGTAATAGATAAATTTTAAAATTTCTCCCGGAAAGTATAAATCTAGGTTAATTTAAATTAGTTTAGGTTAATTTCTGTTTTCCAAATTAACCAAAATCAAGCTAAACCTGAGTCAACCTACCCTAACCAAAACCAACCAAAAATTTTGAGTGGTTAAGATTATTTTTTCTCGGAAACTGATTTGAACATTAGAAAAATTAAACTATATTGTTGACTGAGAAGGACAAATCTTATAGTTTATATTATGAAAAAATTTTACATCTGGCTATGTTGCGCATTTTTACGTGATTGGGCGGCCAGTTTAGATAGTCTGGCGGTTGATGGCCTTTCCGAGACGCATTTTTGATTTTTCGCTGAAAATACAAGTTTTTCTAAATTGGTTTGCTAAAATTTGTGCAAAAATAATTGAAGTATATTACACACAATATATTTTAACTAGTTCCATTGAAAATAAATACGTAAATTCATTTTTTAACTAAAATAAAAGTGCTTTGTGAAGTGACGCTGTTTTTTTAGTTTTCCGGGAAAGTGAGGAAAAATAATGAAAAATCAAGGCCAGAATCGTGTTCTACAACCTCGAAATAGGGGGTACGTATAGAAATTTTTTCAAAAAAAAAAACAATTTTCATGCTTTTCACGCTTTACGAATTTTTACCAAAGTAAGGTTATTCAACGGCGCTTTTCCAGTCTCACGCTGGACCCAAAGACGTCTTACTAGTAATAGTGTTATTGTTCATTGTTTCTTTTTTTTTGTGTATTATATATTGCAAATAGTCACATATTTCTTTTAGATTAAACTAAAATACCATAGTTAATCAATCAAAATTCCTTCTTTTTACTTATTGTTAAATATAGATTTTAATTGTTCTTGGAATCAGGGTGTTTTATTTTTTAATCAGATTGTTTCCTATTTTCGCAAACATCATCGCTTCTTCTTACCGACGGGCCTAAAACAGGTGGCGCTTTGAATTTATATAACCTCTCCGAATCTCCGGCATGCTAGCCTAGGCACTGCCCTAAAAGAAGGAGCGATCAATACCAAAAAAAAAAACACCTGTACAGAAGCATTTAATTTAATTTAATATTTATTTGATTTTAATTCTCTCAGCAGTCAGCATACACTTACTGTAAAATGCAAAACAGCACTTCCTGAAGTTACTCCTACCGAAATATCAAAATGAAGGCGCTATCTGTAGCTTAAAATTAATAAAATATTAACTCTGGGAAAGATTACGCTTTACAGAAAGACTTTTGCTTCAGGTTATTCAAATAAAAATCGAGATATGTGTACTCAACTATGAAATTTAATTTAATGAATAAAAAATACGACAGCTGTGACAGAAAAAGCAATTAAGTAAAAGTAACACTATTTATCGGCGAGAATTGTAATTTTCTTCACATGATATTGATATTGTGAATTAACATAATCAAAATTAGTTTCTGACAAATTTACTTTATAGCGCTATTTTACAAATTAAAACGATTTTTTTACTTATCTGCTTGAAGGTATTCGTTCTCAAGCTACAGTCATCAAAGGAATATCTCCTGACAAGAGAAAGAAGCTTGAAAAGAGCACAGTATATTGAACATTTTAATCTTTCTATAAACCTATCCTAGAATCATGCAGCTATCTTCTATATTTAGAAAATTGTAACTTATACATTAGATTAATCGTATAGAAGCTCCTTCAGAGAAATGGCTGAACTTTTGAAGATTGATCGTGACGAAATGGATAAATCTTGAAGAAAAACGGATAAAGCTTCAAGGAAAGCGATTAGTCTTGAAGAAAATCAAATAAAGTTAAAGAAAACTGAATAAAGTTTTGAAGAAAAGTGATAAAGCTTCAGGAAAATCGCATATAGTTTCGAGAAAAGCGATAAAGCTGGCCCCTATAGCAAATATCTTACATTTTTGAAGATTTTACTTGCACAAAATGAGAATAATTTAATTTATTGGATCTGATGATTACAATGAAAAATATAGAATGTAGCTACCTAATTTTGACGTGGACCAATCAAATCAAATAAAGTAGAACCCAGATGATTAATGATTTTGTTCAATAATAACTCTACACGATTGCTAGTATGGTAAATTGCAAAGAAAATAACTGAATTTGCAAAATGTCAAACCTAGACTTGTTAGCAAACATCGTTCAAGAGATTTTTGAGATTACGGTCCTAATTATTGGAAAAATATTTGACAAGATGTATTCCCAATATTCAATATTATCTATCCAAGAATCGCAACAGAAACAGATAATCAATTTACTGAGACCAAAAACGATCAGGCTACTTACAGAGAGACCTCCCATAAAATAACAACTCCAGTTTAGAAGGATGCCGATAGATGACGAAAAGCTCTTGCAAAATTCCAGATTTAAATAAAACAGGTGTTAAAGTAAAAAATACTGTTACAACGCATGCCAACTGTTCGGTTATGCACAGTCTAAGTGCAGGGCGGAACCGAGATGGCTTACTTGATACACAAATGTGGCTTTAAACAAGGACAGAAGGTTAAACGTGCAAATTGCCGCGGAGAATATCCGGCCAATTCCACAAGATGTCTCAAGCATCCACGAGAAGATAATACTTTCGCCTCAGTTTGTTTGGGTACCCGGGATAATAACAAATAGGTTATATTTCTCAATTCAATGCAACAGTCTATGCAGGCGTTCATTAAAAAAATGCAGGACCAGTGACATTTCCTTAATTCTGTGGGTAATTCAAACATCCGAACCCTATAGGTACACCAAACGTGAATCCCCCATATTTAAAAATTGTCTCTGTAGATGTAAATTCATATAAAAATAAACTCCTGAAGTTGATCAGCTTGATGAAAATGCACGGAATTGATGCAGGAAACCTGATTCAAGGAGGATCGATTTTCGTGTTTCAGTTTCACTATTGTTGGTAATAATAAAGCTACATGGTCTCTTGAGAATACCATGATTTTAGTAAAAAAGTATATTGAAGAACACTCTATCCCTAGTCCAGGTAACGAGAAAGATGGTACATTTATCTTTGTTAAATTACGTAATAAGAAACATATTCTGGGATCACTAGACTCGAGCCATCAATCAACGTTCACACTACAGAATTTGAGCAACATTTCCAATCAAGCTACATATGAAATTCTTGTTGGAGGCTACTTTAACGCGAATAATAGGCTTTGGGGTACCAGATGCATCAATACTAAAGTCTTTGTTCTTGGAAATGGTTATTTTCAGAACATATTTGAATTAATGACACCAGATCAACCGACTCTGAGACCTTTCACAACCTCGGCCAAATTTAAAAGTCTTCTCGAAGAAGCTAAATACCCGTAAGAAGACAACATTCCAAATTGATGAACTTTTCTCTAGAGCCTCTGTCATGAAATCATCCAAATTCTCTCGGTATGGGGATATTTCTCAGAAAAATCGTCTCAAGAAGAGGGCTTATAGAACTGGGAATCCTGATATCAAAAGGCAGGCTAATGGGGCGGCCAACGAAATTAGAAATGAGCTACTTGTTTTGTGTAATCAGAGCTGAAAGAACAAGGTAGAATCCTTACAAGTAGCCGACGGGAGCTTTTTCAAGATTATAAGAAACCTGACGAGCGGATCCATACAACCACTCCAATTACTTAAAAATTAGATCAACGTTACATCTGTTCCACAGGGCAAAGTTAAGGGATTTACTAACAAATTCTTTGATCAATTCAAACCTAATCCAAGCACTGATGATAGAAAATAGATTAACATTAATCAGGTTTTGACGGTATACCAAATAATGCCATTAAAAAAGCTCCAGGTAAAATTCTGTCAGCTAGAGAGCCAATGTAACATTCAGGTTATGCCAGTTTTACTTACACTAGAAAGTAGCCAAGGTAATGGTGATACATAAAATAGGAGATAACAACTCTTTTGGAATCATACAGGTCAATTAGTTTGCTTGTCGGTCTGGGGAGGTTTGTAGAGAGAGCAATGCTGTACAAAGTAAATGATTTCATAGCTGACAGAGACATGTCACCACTGGATCAATTTGGATTCTGTACCAAAAATAGTTGTGTTAAACGGTCAACCGGATTAGCCGTAGATAGAATCAAAGGGTTTAACCCGAAATGTAGCAAAGAAGCAATATTTTTTGATATCTCCAAAGCCTTCGATGAATTATAGTGTAACGAAGTTACTAAATTTTTGGGCATGAGTGTGTTCGCCGGGATTTAACTTATTTATTTAACATCCGGAAAATCTGATTCTTGCGAGAAAAGAATGCTTAAAGTTTCAATATTACTGGCATATAATTACATTTGCAGAGCCATGCCGGGAAATACGATTTTCCGATGATTTTCAGAGCGTCCGACCATAATAACCGCGTGCCGTATACAGCAGTATTGTATGCGCGATCACCGCACGCTGTTACTTATCGGCGTAGTGGGAGCTCAAGCCGACTACTTAAGCTCCAGCTGGCCATTAATTCGCGGAGAACTGCATGTTCTCCACCCGGTTCAACAGTCCCACGGACTGCCAGGATCGCCTGCCGTACCGCGCCTTCCTAGTCTAGCAAAATAAGTGAGGCTAGGCTTGTGTGTATATGGTGTTTCACGATCCACTTCGTTCCTTACGTGCTACCCTGCTAATGGCCAGCATTATCGAAGATCCTTGTAAGTACGGGCAATGTTGTGTCATCCTACCGTCACTGCTTAGGACCCTTATAAGAACGGTCAGTGTCGGTTTATTCCTTATTTCCTACCGCTACTGGTCGACATTGTCAAGGACTCTTGTAAGTACGGGCAATGTCGTTTCATCCTGCTGACGTTGTAGAGGATGGGCAGCGTCAGTTCCTTTCGTTCCTTCCTACGGCCACCTATTCATATAAGCACTGAATGCCGCCAATTTTGTTTTTGATTCCGTATTGACCAGAAATATGTTTTAGCGCCGGGTGCCCTCCGATGTCCGTGAAGAAGGGCCCTTAACAACTGCCGCCCCGACGTTTATCGCCGCCGCCGCGTAGAGAGGCCGTCTACCGCCGATCGATGTCGGGTTACTATTAGACATACCATGTATACTGCCGTCAGTCGAATTTTAGTACGAAGCGCCGTGAACAGAGTCCGCGGATTTTAGACACGAAGTGCGATAATTTGAGTACGAGCCGTCTTGAATAGCGTCGCAACCGTGTAGTACGAGGTAAAGTAAATAGCGTCGTAAATAATGCCACTGGGTTACCCTCTCCAGCGCTACCGACCAGTACGAGCTGCCGTGAACAGTTCTTATAACATACTCTTGCCCTCCAAATCGTTTAAATGTTTATTTTGTTGTTCGTCTTAGGTTATAAGTTAGTTTTAGGCCATGTCTTTTTATAAAAGTATGGAATACAGGATTCAGGATATTTTAAAATTATTTGTTTTATTACCTAGTCCCATTTTTAACATTACGGGTAACAATTGGCTGCCGGCAGCTAGCACTAATATGCGCAATTGACCTCTGGCTTGCCATTTCTTCACTGTAAGAAGCTGCCCGGTGCATAAGTGGGCACTCGACCACATTAATCCCGAGAACCGACCACCGAGTGGATGTTTTGACCATCGGGCAGTTAAACAGTTCAGAGAGCTGGGATATCCCGAGAAATATCAACTGACCGATGTTCCGCTGCCGTAAACAAAGTAGATCCGTAGAGCACGACTTGCTCCCTTTTACGTAAAATGCGTCACAATAGCATAATGGGCAGATCGTTAAGCTAATTAGATTAAGTGTTACCAATTACCTAGTAAGATTGGTCCTAGACGTATTATGCAACAGTGTCAGCAGACGAGCACGCGTAAAATTTAACGCTGGAAAGCTGAAGTTCTTCAAGGATCTCTATTATCCCCCATTCTATTTAGTCTGTACACAAATGATTTAAGGAGAGATAATTTTAGAGAGTTTTATTGTTACCTGATGATACTACCATAAATTAATATTCTGACAAATTTACAATAGCCATTCATAGACTGGAAAATAATATCAAGAAACAAGAAATATGAATGTTCGGCTGGAAGATAAAGTTGAACCCTGTAAAACTCCTGTAATAATTTTCACAAAATCAAGATTTCCAATTCGTGGAAATCGGTTATCTATCCCCAACGTCTACTCTGAATGGAAAACTGAGGCCAAATATCTAGGAATGATCTTAGACAGATGACGTACTTGAGCTAATAACACAAAATATCTCTTCAAGGAAAGTAGTAAAGCACTTTGTGTCTGATATCCACTCATTAATAGAAATAACTCAAGAGTTAAGTTACTTTTACACAGATCATATCTCCTTCATTGCTTTGACATAGATATCTCTTTGTAGATATAAGCTAGAAAAGATTGAACATTTTCAAACAAAGTGGTAACATTCCATAATTTATCGCGACTTAAATTGCGAAGACTTAATCCTTTTTAAAAGAAAATCCTTACAAATTACTACGAAAAAACACAACACATCAACAATAGGCTAATAACAACGTCACACTGCACCACAGTCGTGCAACAGAACTACTTCAGCTACCCCCGGAATTGGCTGACTCGCCACTAAACTGTCAAATTATCTGTCTTCAAAACAGACTTAAAGTGTAGTTCACTAATCCCCCAGGCAAGAACCTGATTCAATCCGCCTCAAATATATAAAATTTTATTTTATGGTGCAATAATGCAGAATCTATGTTTTGTTGCAAAAGCATCGTCTAGAAATATGTAACATTTTCTACGAAAAGTTTTTACCATTATACAATTTTTTTTGCTATTATTTTGTAAGATTAACTCTACTTTATGACCATCAGATAAACTTTTTCTCGCAACAACGAACAAAAAAATTAGCAAATTTGGTTTACGATAGACGAACAACAGGAAAAAATAGGACACAATCCCTCAGCACATAGGAAATCGTAAATCGTCGTGGTTCGGTTAAGCTAGGCGTATTCATCTTACTTCGAAAACTCAATGATACGGTTTATTTCTCCAATTTTATAAAGAAAACAGAGCGCTGTCTGGGGAAAATGTGTTCTTTAGGGATAACGATTTTTTTCATTATTCAGAGAGATTTTTTCGCGTTCCCACCTGGGGATGTTTTAAATACAAAAAGCTTTTTGTGGGAGTTACCTTAAATAATACAACCAATATTTAATGCAATGCTTTAATAGCCTGTGTTGTTCAGAAGAAAATTTTTATTACACATATTAACAAATTAGAAGGTTTTTTAAGTCCATGAAATAAATTTCACTAATTTTAAAAGAGCGTAAAGAAGATATTTTTTAAGAATAAAGTTTTATTTTTACTTAACAAAATTTATAACAGAGGACGATTGGATGGGTTTTATAAATTAGATCTATAGTTTCTCTATTTAAAGTCCAACAATCAGCATAGCAATACTCGACTTCCCTTGGTATCACGGTTCCGTGCTTAATATCTCCCGTGGTCGTTTCTAATATCCTTCATATTTTTGGTATACAAATTTGAAAGTGAGTCTAGAATATGTATTTTAAGGGTCATTTTACGATTAGGAAGGTACAAGACCTAGATCATATGATTTATAATGAGTTCTGATCTTTTCTTTCCTAAAATTATGCAAGTCATTCTCTTAATCTAATGGGCCTGGTGACAAATTTCTTTGATATATTTTTGTATCATTTTAAACGAACGTTGTTGTCGTTGATTTTCGAATAATATTTATTGGATCAGCTACTTCAGGTTGATTGAGGAACTTTAGTTTTAAACTCCCTTGGCTATTTTTATCAATGCTCGTATTTAGAATTTTACAAAAATCCGTCTTCGTTTCATTTGTCATTTTTAGAATTTTTCTTTTAAGTATTGCAAATCATCACATTCACTGATAAATAAATTCGTAAAATTTTAATTATTTCATACTGTTCGTCAGAGACAAAACACAATCTCATTTTCCTTTTGTTTGACTATGGCATAGAACCCAGAATACATGGCGCCACCGACAAACTCAATTTAAGTGAGTCCGTAGGGCATTACACCACCGTATTCTAAACAAAAGTAAATGTAATTGATACCTGTCTCCAAGAGAATCTGACGAAAAATTACAGGGGCTGAATCTTTCTCATTTTCTCTGATTGTCAGGTAGCCAAAAAAACTGTTGAATCAGATATAATCTCAACAAGTCTGGTACTGTCTTAAAAACCTCATTGGTCTGGCGAAACTAACGAGGATAGTCTTAGCAGTGAAAGAGCAATTTAACTTGTAAGACAATTGTTTTCTACCATATCTACTAAATCAGGACCAGTATTTATCATCACTAAAATCGCTGTTTCAGGTGGATTCAGACCACAAGAATCATATTACGGAACACAAATCAGAAAATTATTGCTGAACAAACCACGTGACAAGTGGCGATATCTTATGAATAAGCCACCTTCAAATTAGGTTGATAATTGGCCTCTACCCAGAGAATAATCTAGTGAACAGGCTTCTAAACTTGATAAAGACAACGAACCTATTCTATAGAATATACAGGCTTTTCAAAAAGTGTGGAACCCCCCGCTAACTTCTTAAAAACTATCTTTAGGCAAATTACCAAAACAATAGTTGTAGGAAATCGAACGGAGATTCTAAAAATAACCTTGACCGTGCCTTGACTTTAACCTTCAAGGTGACTTGAAGGTCATCTTAAGAATTTCAAATGGAGTCCTCTACTTTTGATACCAGAAATGAAAAGAGAAAAATTTTACATTCGGATATGACGTTGACCCGAACAATATCGTAAATATTACTTTAGGAAAAAATGACCGATACAAACGATGTAAGGCACCTTAGAGTATCTTAAAATGACTGAGCTTTAAGGGTATACTCAGAATAAGATCTGAAATCTTACCATTTCAGGTAAGTACAAAATTCAGCCAGTTAAGACAAGATCTGCGATTAGTTTAATTACGGCAATATTTACAATGTAGTGGTGTAAAAAGCTTAAACAGAATTTCGGCACATCCTTGAACCTACTCTTTTAAATTTTATTGTATAAACTTTACATTTCAAATAGTCTCATAGAAAAAGTCAAGTGCTGTTAAATCAGGCGAATGTGGTGACCATTCAATCGTCCTCCTTTATCCTATCCATCTGTTCGGGATTTCCTTATTTAAATATTATCGGTACATTTCAAGGATAATGAGATGAAGCACCATCTTACTGAAAGTAAATTTCAACCATCTGATAATTAGCTATTTCTGCGATAGCTAGAAAATTATCTTCCCGAAGTATTTGCTTATATTTCAGTTAATCCAAATTTTCTTTCATGAAAAAGAGGTCCGACTTTTTAACAGTGGAAAATTCCAGTCCATATATTCCGCTGCTGTGGATATTAAGCATGATCTTTTCTCATCCAGTGAGGATTAATATCACTTCAACATCTATAATTCTTCCTATTAACATTGCCAGTAATTTCGAAAGTTTCTCTATCAGAGAATATAATATTATTAAGCAATAGAGGATCATCATCAGTCATATTTATTATTATTTCACAGAATTTAAGATGCCTATCGATATCATCCTCTGATAGTTCTTTATGTAGGCTCTTATAAAATAGATGCCACTTATTTAATTTCATTGAGACATCTTATCTTAGAAAAATGCGACATACAGAAGTGCGCGATTCTGCGACAAAAAAACAGCCAGAGATCAAAACTGAAGGGAAGAGCCTTTGAAGAAATAAATTGTAAACAGTGTTTAAAAAAAATGATAAAAACTGTACGTTGAAAATTTTTACCGAAAAAGAGTAAACAAATTATTTAGGGCAGAGTGCCTGATAAAAATCACTGCTAACAGAATCGTGAAAACTGCCCCAGGGAATTTTTGCCGAGAAACCATAAACAAATTATCTGGTGTAGAGTACCTGAACAAAAGTTAATGCCAACAAAGTGGTGAAAACGACTGATGGGACCTGCGCCCAGTGAATTTTCACACAAGAAATAATAGAGAAAATTTTAAATTCAACTTGAAGAACAACGTGATACTGCAATTTTAAAATACTTCGCACATGTTCAGTAGGCTACAATAATGTGTAGTCATACGCAGTAGGCTGCGATGCGTTCTAGGCATTCACAGTAAGTTGAGATGAGATGTGGAGATACGCAACAGGCTGCGATGAGGAATGAGGACGCGCAAGACAAGGTCAATGTCACGTTAAAGATAATTTTTTAAATCCATGTTCGATTTTCTACAAGTTTTGCCTGGGTCGTTCATTCCTTAATTAACTATTAACGGTATTATTTGGGAAAGTTTCATTTAACCTTGTCCTGATATCTGTTTTATCACGAAGGTCATATCTGATTGTAAAATATATATTTATTTTTATTTCTAAGATAAAAAAGCAGAAGACTCAAATTGAAATTTCGCAGATGACCTTCAAATTATCTTGAAGGTCAAAGTAAATATTGCGGTTAAAGTCATTTTTAGAATCTAAGTTTGATTTTCTCCTTATCAGCTATTTATTCCTAGCGCAACAATTAACGATATTATTGAAATTAGTTCAATTTGACCATATTCTGATCTAGAAATTTGACTTTTACTTCATGGCCCAGGTCATATATAATTGTAAAATTTTCCACTCTATTCATTTCTAGGACTAAAATTAGGTTACCCCATTTAAAATTCTGAAGATGACCTTTAAATGATCTTGAAGATAGAAATGAAACGGAATCTAGGTTCAATTTCCTTCAAAATTGGGGCTTGTCTTTTTTTCCTGAAGTTAGTCTTTACAAAGTGATTGTGCCGTACTTTTAGAACACCATGTATATAATGGCTAACACAATAAGCCTTCAAGCGATGTTATAAAAGATTTTGCAATCACACTCATAAAATATTCTTTGATTTTAGTTTCAGATTATTACCTAATGTATGGATTTTTTTCATTGATTCTTTCTATCACAGCTGTCTTAAAGAGTAATTGTTTTAAAATTGGCCCATATTTTCCATACGTTTTGTTTATAATTTATTATTTAAAGCAAATGCTAACAAGTCTCATAAATTTCTTTGATATATACACTGTGAATATAGAAATAGAGGGATGTTTATTACCACCGCTTTTAAATTATTTTTGGCAGAATTTTTTAACAATCTCCAGATCTAGGGGTCGTATTTGGTACTAAAACCTACAGGAAAACCATTTCTATCATTGTATTAAAAAAACGCTCTCCACGATAAAAACCCCGGGATCATTATGACTGTCCCGAAAAATACTCTTTTATCTAAAAGATTTTACTATTGAAGACGGGAACAAAGAAGTTCTGCTGGTGATTTCACCAAATAATTTAAATCCGGTTGAAAAGTAAAATGCGGTTCAGAATTATAAAAAAAACTGACATTTATGACGTCGTCACTTTCAGTTGGGGAATTGTCTACATATTTAAAAGCATTTCCCGAAGCTGATAAAGAGATAGAGACTGTCATATTTCAAATTCCAGTTTAAGTTAATTCGATTAATTTTCCTTTTTTGCAAATACTCACGTTATGGACAAATATAATATCCTTCTTTTTAAGTATATCTCATAACTTCCTTGAATAAAAATATACTATTTATCGGTTAGTTGCATTTTTGGTTTTACTACGAACCTCCGTATTTCTACTTCTTTGTTAATTTATTTCCATGCTCGATTATTTTATCTTTCTAAATTTTGGCTGTATTTTTACATTACAAAGTACGGTTGTCACTCTTTGATCCCTATTTATGTTCTTTTTCTTGGTATTTGCTAAACTGTGGGTGGTTGTATTTATGTCTATTGTTATTTGAACTTACTTTTATCCAGTTAAATTTAGGTTTTTTGCCTACTATTCGAGTGTAATTTTTTTCTTTCATCCTCTCTTATGGCAGTTTTCTTGAAATTATTTTGATTAGTTCTATAGATTTTGCTTTGATTATATTTTCAGCTTAGAGTTCTGTCACTGTCGAGTTTGCATTAACAAGTTATTTTTGTAGGTATTGCTTTTTGCATTATCTCATTTTGGGATATTTTGATCCAATTATTTGAATCCATTGTGTGTTAATCATCACATCTTAATGAATTTCCTCTATGTCTCTATGTCTAGTTTAATTTTCCTTTCGGTCATTGCTTCCTTGTGTTACTGTTGTTACAAAGTTTCTCAACACACCATATATCGGAGTATTCTTTTAAGTTTTATTTTTATTTTTGAGGTTTTATAAATTTCTGTTTTATATCTTGCCTTAGCGACATCTAGTTCGCGGATAATTATTGCAAAAGAGAAAACCTTTTCCCGGCTTTGAGAATGAAGGTGACTCTGGCCCTTCCTCATATTTCTGGTATATAGCCCAGTTTCTGGCTACTTTGATTGATGCGTACTATGTCTAGTAAAATATCTTTCTGTCCTTGTCGGAGCAGGGCCGAGATTATTCCATCAACTCCCAGGGTTTTACATGATTGAAAGGTATTCATTACCCATTTTAAACGATTATACTGCTTATGTGTCTGATTATTGCTGGACGTTCTCTGGTGGGCTTTTCGCGATATCCTATTATATCATTTGCGATGCTAGGCTTGCTCCCCGGAAAGTGAGCATTGAGCCTCTTCGCTCTCCATGACGCTGGCATTCTGAGTGCCATTGCTTACCTTTTGCCATGACTTTGTGTAGTCCAGCCGCAGCAGGCGTAAATTGAATGTCTTCACAGAATTTTTTGAATCTGTTTCTTTTAGTTTTCTCCATAACTTCATCTCGAAGTGCTAGAACCAGAGCACGTGCCTTTTCCAATGGACTAGAATTATTGTCGGCGGAGGAGACTTCAAATTCACACTAGTTGCGGGAACACCATCAATCTTTATTATGTATGTACTGACAACCTTCCCAACTTGCAAATGTAATTGTTGCATCTGTTCCTGGATTTCAGTCACCTTATATTGCACTTTGCTGTCTACGTCTTCTTTAATTTTGCTCATCTTCTGTTGCATTTCTTGTTCTATGCACTTCATATCTTCTTTATTTTTTTAACGTCTTCTTTCAGTTCTTGTTTCATATCTTCATGATTTGTCTTAAGTTTCCGTCTCATGTCACCTAGGCTTGTTTTTAGTTCTTGTTTATACTTTTTTAATTTTCCTTAATGTCTTTTTTCAATTCTCGTTACATATAGTCTTTATTGTTCGTCATATCTATTTTCAATTCTTGTTTTATCTCTTCTTGGCTTTTCTTCATGTCTTCTTGACTTGTTTTTATATCTTGCATCATCATCAGTATCTGATTTAAATAAGTCTGAAGTTGCTCTTCAATTTTTGCTTTCTGTTTTCTAGTTTCTTGTGATATACAATTTCAATTCACTATTTTTTACATCTTCTGGATTTTCCTACTTCCGACATTAATATGTTCCGGACAGCCCGTCTTTATACCTTATACAATATTAGTTTATAACCTTTTACCTTAGCAATTCTGACAACTTATCAAACAGTACAACTTATTTCAACAACTTCCGAAAATAAACTGTACACGAAAGTCAATCTGGACTCCCCTGGACATGGATACCAACAGATTTCCGAATCTTTTAGAAGGATTTTCATACTACATGGTGTAATTAAAATTAGAAAAAAGAATAATCTGGCAATTTCTAGATCTTCTGTCTTAAGCGTTCCATGTCAAAAATAAGGAAATAGAATTTTCTAGAAAGTTACAGGCCTTCTTTCATAGGCGTCTCATGAGAAAATTAATGAAAATAAAATTAATTAAATAATTTATGAACTGGTAGAAAATAAACCAAAACTCGTACAAACTACAAACACAAACTAATACCATAAAATCTATAATTCTATAAAGTCCGTTACATTATTTTGTTCTTTCTATATCATTGGTTTTGAGAAAGGTAAACTTATTCGATGAGCAGACATCCAGTCTCGCAAATTGTTGCAATGAACATTAAAAATTAAGTCTTAACATGTTACGTAGAAAACTAAGGGTTTGGCTTGATTTTTTTCTATGACCGGAAAGTAGAAATCATAGATTTGACAAATTTAAATCATTTTCTTTTTGAGTAAAATTTACGCACACACACATACAATAAAAATTTTTCCTGTTATCACTGATAAAATAAGAGATATATCAACAATTTCAGAAATCTGCTGAAAAATTTTGTAAATATAAAATATTAAGAATCAAAGTGATCCTTTAGAATGTTATCTGCATATTAGTTATAAATAATTTATTTATAATAATCGCTCTTGTCGAGTTTGAAAATATATTGGATTTAACGTGCTTCAATGATTTTTTTTGTATGTTAGTTATTTATATATAAGAGCAGTGACAGTATGGTGCTTTCCAAACAACCAAGCTGTCATTAACTCCAAAACTTGTATTAAATTGTAAAACCAAACAACGTCCCTAGCTCTAACAAACGAGAAAGTTAACGAAATCTTCTTTCACAGGTTGAGATTTTAAATGTTACAAGACGATATCGGGAAAACGGTTTGGATTATTGTAATAAGATTTTAAGACATTTTTGACATTTATCCCTTCTTCCCCTATTGCAATGAATCATTCACTGCAAAACACATCTTCACAGCTCAATGTATCAGATATAACCCTACAAAAGACATACTTACTACACGCAATGTAAGTAGCATCATATTTTTTTTAAAAGATATCCTATTGTACAATAAAATGTAAAACCACAAACAAGATAAAAGCCATTAGGTACTAAAAGGCTCTAAATGTACATACGTTAGAACTTAATATTCTATCTAATTTCATTTAGTTAAAACATTTGGTCGTGCGTATCATTAATAAGTACTTGTTGACCAATGTTGTTAGTGAGTATATTTTTTTAAATAAAACAGCCCAAAAATATTTTTAAATAATATACTACGTTAGATTGCCATAAGAAACAACCACTGCGATCCATTATTATATGTAGCAAGTTGTACTTACTAAAATAGAATACGTTTTAAGATAATAAAGATACGTGTCTGTCTTATTTTCCTAAAATATAGGTAAGCTTGAGAGAGCAGTTGAATATTTTAGGGTGTATGTTGGCATGCATCGTATAATGCCTACATGAAAATATATCTTACGTATATTGTCATAAATAGTGCCTGAAAATCCTGAAAAATGTACATCGTATATAATTTTAGGCTCTTTTTTTGTTTCTTAGACCATGATCAACTAAATTTAGCACATAAAGGGTATACCCTACTTTTATATGTAACCTAAATATACATATAATCTTCCGATTAAAAAATCCATTTCAATTGACTGGTCTCCGTCAATAGTTTTAAAGACGTTCAATCAACTGTTCAATTTTACCTTTTTTTTTAATGTATATTTTAAGAGTAATTATTCAATTCTCTTTCATCTGTCACTTTTGTGTATTTTTCAACATATTCCGTTACAACATACTGGACTATAGCACATCTTTCTCAGATCTGTACACAACCTTTTATTAAACTATAGCGGAAAACACTAAGAATCAAGCCAAAAAAAGAAAAGCCAACAAACTTCGTTATTAGACAATTACTGTGTATTGTGGCCGGTGATTTTTCTATAAAATTAAATCGGTTTTACAGTTTCAGACCGACTCTTTTTGTCCAAAAATATCTTCTTAAATAAATGATAGAACGATTTTCAAAAGGCATCGACGGAAATAAAATATCTGTGGCGTCACAAAAGGTAACATTAAGTTGTATATTAACGAATAGATACCAAATAATTTTTCTCCATAAAATTTACCGAAAATTTTATTAAATTTTTTTAAATATTATTGTATAAGCACCATAAGAAAGGAAAATGGTAATAAAAAAGCTTATTGCCCATTAAATTCAATTTCCAAAGAAACGTGTTTAAACACGTGACATAGACGGATTATTACAACTTGGCTAACAGAATTACTGATATAATGGAGTATTAAATGTATAAAACGGTTGATGTATCTTTGTATGTAGCACGTCATTTAAAGCTTTGTGGAAAGTTTATTCGTTTGTTTTATAATAATTCGATTAACAATACATAAATATAAAAAGCTCTCATATAACTAGGAGTGACAAGAAAAAGATAAATTACCTCTAAACTTTTTATTTGCAGTAACACACGATTTATTTGAAGCACTGTTTCAAATTTATTAAAAAATTATATCTTTCAAAATATGATATTGGACCTGAAAGTTTACGGACTTTACGTCTTTGGCTTATATACTGACAATAGTTTCCTGTTCGATAAAAGTAAACTACAGTCTCTAAAAGTTCTATACAACATAATAACGCAAATTTTGGAGGCTAAAATATAAAGATTTGGCACGAATACAGAAAATCATTAAATACTTTATGCTTAGACGCAGAGATAATAAAATTTAATATAATAATAACCGAGCAGGAAAAGAAGTTAGTAAAGAAGCAGAACTACGGTGTTCGTAGTATAATCAACTAAAAAAATACAACTTTATCTACAAAAGGTATATTTTATTCGAGAAATTTATGAGAGATGCTTAAAGAAAGGATATTATGCTTGCCCATAATGTGAGTATTTTCAAAAATAAGATAAAATTAATTGAATTCGCCATAGTGAACAAGCTGAAATTTGAACTGTGACAACTCCGTCTCTCCTTCAGAAGTAGGGTAGTTTTCCGAAAAACTTAACCGACTATAATAAATTTAGTAGGAGACATTCAATACGCAGAATAAAGCAATATGATCTATTATTAAATAAAGTTAAAAAAATGTACCTAATCAGGTAAATTAATTGTCAAATAAAGGTAAAATCAACAGCTTTAGTCGATCAAAGTAAAGTAAATTAATTAAATATAATCAAAAAAACAACTAAAAAAATCTTCTTGGTCACCCTGCCACAAGGAATCGGATGATTTTCATGAGGGTATCCGGTGCAACTAAGTACGTCGACCCTACCGACGGGGGTGTAAGGCACACTTTTGCCCTTTAGAATGAGAATTTTAGCTATCATTCCATAACACCCGAAAAAAAGCTTCCAAGCGTTTCGCAGTAGGACATCCAAAAGAACCTAAAAGGAACAGAAAACCAACCAGTAAGCAAAAAAATTAAGAAAAGAAAGAAGGATAGCCCAAATAATCTCAAACATAAAGAGTAACTTATAAACACCCACCAAACTAAAACATGCGCACTGCTGACCTCAACTAAAAACAAAAAAGAATAAACAGGCTATTCCGCACGATGTCACTACCACTGACCTGTCGCATAAGACGGAACAGCCGGAGCTGATGCCAAACACAGTAACTTGATCCTCACCTGGTCTGCTGGCGAGCCAATAGTGATTTAACCAATAAGAAAAGGTCCCTTTCCGACTGACTTGCTTTTTGGGAGACCAGTAGGCGCTGAACGTCATCCAATAGTACTCAACACCATGCAGCATGTAGTAATAAAAAAAGACTGCAAGGTAAAATTTAATAAGACAAAAGATAAAATAACCCCAATCTGTAATTCTAGGGAACGTGTAAAGAGACAGATACCAGGATAAAATTCATAATAAAGTAATTCAAAATAAACGTCCTGCCCAATAAAAGGCGAAGGTAAAGTTTCAGTAATAATCAATAATACAGATAAAGTCATAATCAAGAAATTCGAAATAAACGTCCTAACGGACAAAAGGCATTAGCAAATTACCAAATAAATAATCAATAAAAAATAGCTCAAGATAACATGACAAAATAATGGTCAAGATAAACTAAAATTATAAAATCAGTAGAGATACGGTAAAAGAAAATTGGAGGTATCCAGAAACGATAAAGAAAGTTTAAGTAACCGCCAAGACAACTAACTAAATTATTATTAAGCCCTATAACAAATTTAAAAAAGATAAGAAATAAAGTTAACAAACACCAAAGAAGCAAGAGAAAAGGTAACTAATAAACTAAATTGAATTACCGGGATAATTAAACGACTTTCCACCCCAAAATTTTAAAGAATATTTCAAATAAATTATGATGGAAAAATCTACAGTTTCTTCAATCGAATCAAGGAAGAAAAGTTAATAATCAGTGCCAAATAACCGACATTTTATATATAAGATCCTTATTTCCGCTTAACGCTCCATCTTTCAGGCAAGTTCAGAATTTTAAAAGATGTATCAGCTTTAGAATGACCCTAAGCTATAGCACTCGGCTGAAATAAATTTGTTAATTAATTTTCTGTTCAAAATTAAATAAATAACATACGAATTATTCTTACATTAAAAAAATAACAAAAAACAGGAATGTATACAACCCAAAAATATAAAAATTAATAAGTGGTGTAAAATAACCTGCCTCTTTTAGCTTCTTCTTGAGTTACCCTGTATATTTCGATATCATGCAAAAAAACTTTAAAATTTGAAATAAAAGTTTTCCGGTCCTAGCGTTTTTCCAAACAAGTACCCATTTACTTTATTAGGGACAGAAGGGGTCAATTATCTGTATTAATTACCTTCCTTTAATGATTCTCCCTGTTACTTGATTACCTCGTCGCGGTCACGTCACTTGGTTACCACTTTAGTGTTCCTTGCTTAAGTAGTAAGGATATCTTCAATTGTCTGAATGTAGAAATATCTAGAACATTTGAAATATCAAGATACCAAAAGGTTTTTACAGAAATGAGCTGTAATCTAATACATATCACAACATTTAAATAATTACAGCTCATTTTTCCTGTTTTTCACCAAGTTAATATTTACTTAACGCTGTAGAACTTGAACAATCCATTGCCAAACCCAGGATGCATTACCTGAGGTAGGTGCAAAATAATAAAGACAGAGATATAAAAATGAATATCATTTGCTATTGATCAGATAAAAAGACGTAAACAAACACTGATTCTTTGGCCTATGAAATTTTTTGAAGAACAGTTTTCGAATGGTGATAATTGCTCTTTAAGTAAATATTTGTTCAGTTCAGGTTAGTTTGGAAAACCAATCTGAAAAAACTTATTACAAATTTTTATTTAACTTCACTTGTGAGCCTGTCATACAGACAGGTACTTCTTGAATCATTTTTAAAATAATATACTGCATTTCTTACTCCAGATAGTGCTTTATACCAGTCTATTTGGTTTGAAAAATCCACCTAGAAGCCAAATATGATTTCAATGAACAAGAATATCTGGCAGTTGTTTGACTATTAAAAAATATCGACTCTCCCTTGAAAATAAAACATTTTCTTGACAAATATATAAACTCAAAATCGAAATTTACTCGCAGGTCATTTTTGTAACAAGAATATAGTTTTAATTTACTTCATTGCGAAGGCCAGAATAATGAATTTGCGAACTTTCTTAGCAGAAATCTTACAGACGAAATTTTTGATTTTACCAAAGTAAATTACTTTTAAATACACAGCAACCGACAATAATACAGTAAGTAAATACTTATGACCTTTTTAAAAAACATAATATGGCTCAGAGGCGTCCACTTTAAACGAGAAAAAAGTTTTAAAATGGATAAATCTTGATTCCAGGTGCAAGAAATGTATCAGAAAGAAGATTTCATCGTACTTATTCTATGCAAAATGACCTTTTACAGAAAAAAGGACGAACTGAACAAATTCTTGTTCCTCGATGTTGCATAAAACATATAATATATTTTCATCTTAATTATCCTGTGACTCATCTTGGTAGAGATGAAACTATTGAAAAAATATAAATGTTACTTTAGGCATAACAGAAAAATGAGTGTCGGTGAAAAAAAGACAAATTAAAAATCATTCACCCCAATACCCTTTTGAAATATTTTCTGTAGGTATTCTCAGACCTCATAACAAAAATTAGATAGGAAAAAGGTATGTTCTGTGTGTTGAAGATGTTATCACAAAATTGGTTAATTCTAGACTGTCACAAATTTTTTACAGAAACAATTTTTTTTAGATATGGCTACACAGAAAATATCATATCAAATAATGGATCATAATTAAATTTTAAAACAATTTTGTGAGAAATATAATATACAAAGATTTTTCACACCAATATATTATCAACAAAATTATGCTGTAAAGCAAAGAAATCAAGAATTAAATAATACTGGGAAACGTATTAAAAAACAAGTCTGATAATAAGTGAAATATTTACCTTAATGAGGCATTGGAGAACAAGAAAAAATGCGGGTACACGCGGGACATGCATTTGAGCGCTTTGAATCTGTGAACTAGCTATGTGAGTAGATAACTGCAGCGTATCGGAGAAACCATAAAAAAAAATTTGAATTATCTATAGAAAGGAGAATCTGTCAAATTGAAATCAATATCTACTATAAAAACTCTGAAGTAACTTTTAATGCTGGTGATAAGGTAATGCCTAGGGAAATGAGGCAGCTCAAGGAATCATTTTGCCCTGTATGGTCTGGTCCTCTTAGAATTACAAGTAAAGAAAGCAATTTGGTTTATATAGTTTTAGAGATAGTAGGTCGGTTAAAATTCATACAAATGGTTCCTATTCTTTCTGGTAACAAGATTCTTCACGATGCTTCAGACTCAGAGATTTAGACTCCGTAAGTAGTACATGTATGGGCTATTTTGAGAACTAAGTACCTAAACAATCTTCTATTCATCAAATTTCTATTCATATCGTACCTAACTCTCCTTAGCTTTTTGTCAAGATTTATCCTTTTAACTATACAGCTGATGAAGTTATTAACCCCAGTTTGCTTGATGAAAATAAAGTAGTTCTACACTCTTTTGTCTAGCTACCTTTCACACAAATCACTAGTTTAAACAAAACACACAATTTGATTCACATATTTTAATACGTGAAGATCCTATACCTCTCAGGCTAAGACAGTACATTTTTTGACTGTGACTGCAAGGATGCTCATAAAAACGAAACAAGACAAAACAAGACTGATTATAGATTCTTCTTCTTCAAGTGCCTTCTCCATTGCGGAGGTTAGCAATCATAATAGCTACTTTAATTTTTGAGGCAGTTGCTCTAAATAGTTGTTTTGAACTGCATCCAAACCATTCCCTTAGGTTTTTTAGCCATGAAATTCATCGTCGTCCCACGCCTCTTCTGCCACTTATTTTGCTCTGGATTATGAGCCGTAAGATGCTGTACTTTTCTCCTCGCATAATGTGTCCGAAATATTGCAGTTTTCTCTGTTTTACTGTTATCTCGACTTCCTTTTCTTTTCCCATTCTTCTCAACACTTCGGCGTTCGTAACTCGATCCACCCACGAAATCCTCTGAATTCTTCTATAGGTCCACATTTCAAAAGAGTTAAGTCTTCTCATTGCCTCTCGATTCCATCCAGTGTCCATGCTTCCATTCCATAATATAGAACACTATACACGTAATATTTAGTCAGTCGTATTTTCAGGGCTAACGTTAGATCTTTGCTGCAGATAACCTTTTTCATTCAAATAAAGTTGGCACGTGCTTTCTCGATTCGGGTTTTTATTTCGACGGTATAGTCATTATTTTCTGTTATTAGGGTTCCCAAGTAAGTGTACTTCTTAACTCTTTCTATGTGTTGGCCTCCTACCATTAGGGTTTCATTATTAATGGTGTTGCTTTTACTAATTATCATGAACTTGGTCTTTTTTGTGTTAAGAGAGAGTCCATATTCTCCACTAACTTTTAATATTTTATTCATTATCTTTTCTAGGTCTTTCAAACTATCAGCTATTATTACGTCATTTGCATACCTAATATTGTTGATTAAAACTCCGTTTACTTTTATCCCGGCTGTTTCAGATTCAAGACTTTCCAATATGACCTGTTCAGAATAAGCGTTAAATAGTAAAGATGACAATATACACCCTTATCTGACTCCCCTTTGTATTTCCACATCTCCGGATATTTCCTGTCCAAATCTTACTGCCGCTCGCTAATTGTAATACAGATTTGATATCAACCTTAAATCCCTTTCATCCAAATTTTTGCTTCTGAGAATCTCTATCAGTTTGTCATGTTTGACCCTATCAAAAGTTTGTTGTAATCTATGCAACAGACATAGAGGCCCTGATTGATATCTAAGCATCTTTGAGTAAGCACATTAAAAGCAAATAATGCTTCTCTTGTACCCACCCCGTTCCGGAAGCCAAACTGTGTGTCACTAATATCCAGCTCCAATTTGGAATGTATTCTAGCGTGTACAATTTTTAAAAGGGTTTTCAAAGTATGTGACATGAGATTGATTGTTCGATAGTCACTGCGTTCTTTTGAATTTGCTTTTTTTGGTAAACATATGAATGTTGATGTTAACATTTCTCGGGGGATAGTTCCTGTCGAGTAAATTATATTAAATAATCTCACCAATAAATCCAAATTTTTGTCATTGATCAGCTTCAACAACTCACCTGGCATTTCATCTGGACCAACATCTTTATTAGTTTTTATCGACCTTAATGCATAAATGACCTCTGATTTAGTAATTTCAGGCCCTATGTCACCGCTCAGACTGTTTATAGAAAAATTTTCGTGTCTTTGATCTCCAAATAGTTTTTCTATGTATTCTTTCCACCTGCATAATTTTTGTTGTGTTTCCATAATAATGTTTCCCTCTTTGTCTAGCAATACGTTTGAGGTTTTTCTCTTTTCTATTCCAGCTAGTTCTTTGACTTTTTTATGCAAGTTGAAGTTGTCGTACTTGTTTTGCAACTCTTCTATTTCCTTGCATTTTCCAGAAAGGTACTCTTCTTTTGCTGCTCTTATTTTTCTTCTTATTTGAATTTGCAACTGTTGATATCGGGTCTTGTTGATCTTGTGTTTCCTTCTTTCATCCCTCAACTCCAAAATATCATCTATCATCCAATCTTCTTTCTTGTATCTTGATGTTGTAAGTACTTTCTTGCTTGGTTCCATAATTGACGTTTTGAAAAACTGCCACTGTTGTTCAACGTTGTCATCGTTTAACCCAGGCTTGCTTTGTCTTCTTTCTAAGTTTGTGTTGATGTCTTGTCTCAGCTTTTGTTTCGTTTTTTCTGATTTTAATTTTTGGATATTTAGTTTTTTGATGTTATGACTTGTTTGTATCCTTTTTAATTTAAGTTGGAATTTAGCGATAAGGGGATTGTGGTCCGAAAATACATCCGCACCTGGGTACGCCTTTACTGAATGTACTGCGTTTCGATATCTGTTTTTTATCAAGACGTAATCAATCTGGTTTTTAATTATGTTGTTGTCCTTATCAGCTGGTGACTTCCATGTATAGAGACGACGTTTAGGTAGCTTAAAAAAGGTATTTGTTACTACTAGATTATGCTCTTGACAGAATTCTATAAGACGATCTCCTCTATCATTGCGCATTTCAAGGCCGTATGGCCCGACAATGGAATCACATTTACCCTGGCCAATTTTTGCGTTAAAATCCCCCATTACAACAGTAATGTCTCTAGATTTTGTGAGGCGTAGTGTCTGTTGGAGCTCATTATAAAAGTTTTCTATCTCGTCTTCCAGTGTCGGTGCATAAATCTGTAATAGATTTAATTTGCCGTGGGTTATCATCAACTGTAGCATTATAATTCTTTCGAATACCGGAATTAATCCTATTATTGATTTTGCTACCTTGTCACTAAGAATAATAGCGACTCCATATCTGTGTTGAGTGTCGCTGCTGTTAGAGTAATAGATTCTTCCGTTCTCCGACTTAAGTTCTTCAGAACTGACCCATCTTGTGTCGCTTATACCCAGTATATCGATCTTAAGTCTCGATATTTCTCGTTGAATGTTTCTCAATTTTCCAGGTTCATACATGCCTCTTACGTTCCATGTTGCAATTTTTAGATTTGTTTTGTATATTTCCAGTAGACAGGGATTTCGTTGGATTACGACCTGGGAAGCCCTGCCGTCCTTGTTCTCACTTCCCCTGCCGAATCTTGGTCTCCGAGAACCATGATTAGTACGTTGTAAATCGTCATTTTCTTCAGCCATCACGATTACTAGGGAAATATGATGAGGTGGTTTCTCCTTGCCTTCCTCATTGCTGTGCAGACGCCTTTTTGTGGGTACCACTCCGCCGTTTGCTGTCTGAATCATGACCAGTGAAATTCTCTGAACCCCTGCTCATGATCAGTTTTGAGGCAGCCAGCTGCCACTGCTCATTGCTAGTTTTGGTCCACCTCGGGTATTTCATTTCCCCGGTACCACCCATATCTGGGAGGCATTCCCCTATCCCCCACCTGGGGAGGCGCCCGATGGAGGACTAGCAACCCCGCACTGGCGATTATAGATTAGTATATAATAAGTATATAGTCTATAACTATTTTATGTTTGTATTAATCACAAGATTCATGTTATTATTATGGTTTTACAAGAATTTTATGGTATCTTATTTTTTTGTAGATCTCTATATGACTTGTTCATGTTTTGAGTTGGGATATTGACTGTAATCAAATAAAAATATAATTTTGCCGTGCAACAGTAGGTTCCATAATAGAAATCCCAAAAACACAATATTTTAAAGGAATTTTATTTTTTATTCAATAATCAAAATATAATTAAATCTCATTCAAGTCACGTGACAACCAACACCAGTCAAGGTGAATGATGTCACTACGCCCTTGCATCATCACGAACTTAACATACGTGCATATATTCGTTTGGCAACAGTGAATCCCCAAAGTTTTCATTATATTGGTTAAAGTGTATTCTTGATAATGACTAAATACTTTTCATTTTGACAAGAATTTATTTTTGCTTCTGAAAGTTTTATGCATTTTATATAACATTTTACCGATAATTTCAAACAGGAACTTGAATTTTAATTTTTTTTCGGTATTTCAAAAAATGCGATTCTTCATCGTAGGACATGTAAATACTTCATCTGGTAAATTGTAATTTCTTTTTTTATTATTGGTAAGTTTTAAAACATTTAATACACATTTTACTTCTAATTTTACCTTAGATTGAAATTGTGAATCTAAGGGGAACAAGTTTAATGTTATGGATATAATATATGATAACTCTTCAATGTTTATTTAGGTTATCCAAAAAACAAGAAACATTAAGTTCAATGGCTGTAGAATTGGTCATGATCATATTTAATTTAAACCAGTCGAGTAAGTCCAATTAGAGCGTTTTTCTGGAAATAGTTTTTTAAAAGAAGATAAACAAAAAGTTTTTTATGGTGTACTGCCTACAAATAAACTGCCTGAGAAAAACTAGGAAGTAATGTTGATGTAAACATCTTGGAATAACTAAACTTGAACTTAATAACATACACTGACTCTACAAACAACTCCCAATTTAGGTGTGCATTAACTGACAATAATATTGTTTTGATATTGAGTTAATGTTCCATCGACATCCAAAACTGAGTATCAAATCAGGTGTTCTGTTATAATTTAAAGTGATAATACATTTAAAAGCAAATAAACCATATTAAAACAGAAATGGCTGCATATAATATGAAATGCTTCAATATTTTTGAGCATATCTATAAATTATATAACTTTTATTGTTGTGTATTTGCTTTGCCTAAAATTAAAATAGTAACCTTTTGTTGGAATATTTTATTAATTGAAAATAAATTTATATTTAATTAATTACTTTTCATTTTATGAAAATAAAACAAAAGTTCTTGATTTTAGCTCAAATAATAAGGAAATTTGTGTCTTGAAAATCCCCTGTCAAAGTAATTTGAAGCTATGATTGATTACCATCCCAAAAATTCAACTCAGGAAAGGTTTATTCCAGATCCACAAATAGTTACACTGTAAAAAAGAAATGAATTAAATTTAGGGTAAATTTGCTGCAAGCTAATTTCATACATGTTTATTAAATGCGTTTAATGTAATGCATTAAATTTAATTGTTTACATTATTCTAAATTAAATTATTCCAAAAAACCTGATGTAATCATACATTAAATTTAAAGTTTGATCATTATATTTTAAGGTACATTAGATATACAGCTAGTGTTCATTGAATTTAAAATATGTTTTCAGATATTTAATGCATCAATGTTAATCTGAAATCAAAAAATTCTGCTACCAGGCAGACATATACACCTAGTCGTAAGAAAATTGATTTTTTAAGCACCTTATATCATACTAAACAAAAAGTTCAATTTAAGTTGCACAATCTCCCGTAATCTCATGCAATGTACCATTAATATTAATGTAAATTATTTTAATGTCAAGGTACATGTGAATTAATTTTAATGTACAAAAAGTTGAAATACCTTTTTAGTTGCATTGTTGAAATTTAAGATACTATTTAATCAATTTGAATGTACAACGAGCGCTGATATTTGAATGAATTGCTTCAGATTTAAAGTAAATATCAATTATTTGCGATTTTAGGTACAAAATCATTAAATGTTATGTAGAGTAGACATTAAATTTGCATTAAATTTAAGGTTATTTTTAAAACCCTTTTTTATCCACTTTGGAGTTGAAATTTTTTTTCTTAATAAAAATGATTTAGTACATGGTATTATTTTATGTCCTTTAAATGAAAGCTACGTTATTATGAAGCAAATGCCAACTTTATTATGAATGTTGCTAAGACAATACGTAATATGTCATTTCCCCAAAATGTAGCCATTTTTAACTGATGAAACTCCATTACTTTCGGAAAGATTATATGGACCTTACGAGACCTTACAATGAACAATATACATGGTTGTTAAATTCATGACATAAAATTTTCAAAAATAAATGCTCTAATACTTTTTTTTTTAACTTTGACACTCTACTTCTTCGGGACGTAGATTATACTAAAATTATTTACAAAAATATACATTTGATTTCCACGATCTTTTTCGAAACAGATATTTGAAATACAAAGTTGGTCTCGATTCATTTTTGGGGCATATTTCACATTATAGTTATTGGGCTAAATGTTAGTTTTATTGTAACAAATAAAATATATAAACTCTCTTAATAATGGAAAAAGCAATCTCATTTATTTCTAAGAACTGACATTCCGTGCTTGCTATCCACACATAATAAAATTTTAATATATCTACGCACTTCCTAAGAAGTTCAAAAAATTAACTTTAAAGGAATTGCTTTCAACAGAAAAATTATAATTTTGAGGAAACTAAAAACCGAGATATTCAAGTTAAATATATTGTTTTGCAAACACACTTAATTATGTAGATTTTTTTTAATGAATATTCTAAATTAACACACTGAAATAAGAATGGCAAAAAATGTTTTTAACACATACAAAATTTTGAATATTTATTTTATATCTTTTTATAATCAATCAAGGTCAAATGTCCCTAAACGAGGGAGTTAGCGATTCACAAAAAAGCTACAGCTTCGCAGCAAAACATAAAAGAAGGAAGAACGATTCATTATTTTAGATATACTGTAGAAAGAGATAGTTATTGTTTAAAAATATTATTTAAAATGATAGAATTGACATTTATTCACGACACATTCGCGCCAATCAAGAAACTAGCAGGGAATACTACTATACCAATATGTGCATGTAATGACGAAGAGGGAGGGAGGGGATTATATATGTCACGTTTGTGATCGCTGTCAACGGCTATTTTGCTTGGTTAATATTTTATAGTCATTTCCATGTAATTTCTTTGATATTTGATTACTGTTCTTTTGAAAATAATCCTAAGAAATTTTCTCATGATGGAAAGTGGATTTATTAAGGCAAATTGTTTGAATTTGCCGAGAATTGATTGTTTTATGGTGGCCAATTTCTTCGCAACAAACAGTAAAGTCTGCTCTGCTGAATTTAGAAATATGAAGATCTCCATGTAAGTAGTTTACCAAGGATTGTTATTTCCGTAACCGATAATGAAGACATAATCGTAATCAGAGGTATTTATAAGCTCAAAATTAAAATAAAACAAGTAATGCCGAATCCTTGCGGGCTAGCTGAAGCCACATTTTCCTATTATTTTCCAAACGTGAAACCCGAATAAATAACTTTTCAAGTGTTTTAATTGTCGTACTTGTACACTGAGGCACCACACAACACTTAAAATAACTTAGAATTCATATTTTATTACAAAAATTAGGAAAAAACTTTATATCCCTTATCAGTTTAATAGTGTTTTTATATTAATGACGTCACAGCGGTAAAGTGACCAGTACTAGCATTTTAGAGGGAAATTTGAAACGGATTTAAAATTTATGATGTTTAAAATATAGTTGTATTAAAAAAATAGTTTTAAATATTTTAGGCTACATTAGGTGCATGGTTTTAAACATTTTCCCAAAAATAGTCAATATCCCAATTAATCCTTAATGTTCTCTATGTATAATAATGTTTTTATTCCACTTCAAAGTATATTGATTTCGAGTTTTCTTAAAGTTCAAGTAACTTGATATTGGTTAATTTATAGTTAAAATTATTTGTTTACCTTTATTATTATTTTTATGTTAGGGTTAAGCTTCCTTAAATTCAGCTCTCTAAAACCGGGGGTTGTTAACGGCATAAACCTAGTCATTTTGGAAGAATTAATAGGTATATTCTTTTGAGTAATTATCACTTTCAGTTCTGTCACTTGAAGTAATCATGATCACATCGATCCAATGACAAGTAAATGCATATTCAAAAGAACATGAAGTTATCAGTTTCACTTTGTTCACTTTGATCAATGATCATTTACTCAAAAGAATACAGCCAATATATGCATGTGTGGTAGCAATGATTAAGAAGAAAAATGAGAGAGAGAGAGAGAGACTCTCGGCGATCGGGTCGGTACGAGTGGGGGCAATACAGTAACGAATCCCCCTATAGTATTTCTAGATAAACTGAAGAAAGAGCTGAATTTAAAGAAATTCAAATACTGGCCACAACCAACCATCAGACAAAGAAATGATAAAATAAAGTAAATAACAAAAATCCGAATACATACCATGATATTTGCATTGTTAGCATAAAAGTCTTAGCTTATACGAACTTGACTATTTTAATTTTATTCGATTTCTTGATAAATTTATGCAGTTAAAAAAATGTGCATCGTTTTAAATCATGAATAAAACGCCAGCAATTCGAATCATTTTATATTCCCACAAAATCGAAACAACACGCGAACTCGAGGCGCAACAGTGTGCTCCTCTATTCCCCTCCACTCCACCTGTTTGCAGAACAGCATTACGACCGGCACAATACAGATTTTCTCTCGGCCGGCTGGGCGAGACCGATTTCCGCCAAGGTTGAGGGTCAAGTTCAATCGATGGGGCGCTGAAGAATCTATGCAGTCAGAACAGGGTCTGTAAAAGTGTATATTTATATTCTTGTAGAGTGGGTCGATAAAGGTAATTTTTGTATGATCAACGTAAAATAGAACAAGACTACAACAAGTTTTATAATGCACCTTCTGTCTTGAAAATACATTAAAGAGCGAGGAAATTATTTCATAGTGACTTTGTAATGTCTCTTTGAAATTTTCTGTGTTAAACTTTGTAAATTGTGTATCAATATGGTGTTTTCGTAAGTCAAATTTAGCATTTAGCAGTCTCACATAAAATTACTATACTCGCCTATAATGAGCATGAAAGGCACAACATGATATTCTAGAACATTTACCTGTGAGGTATCAGGAATCCATTCTGCATGAATTATCGGCCAAGCGCTTTTGGTATTGCTTAAACAATCTTCAGGATTATAATCCTAGAAATAAGAGAATATGGTTGGTAATTAAATATTTTCGGTACTCATCAAACACACTCACTCGTCAAATGGTACACTTCAATCTTGCTATTTGGAGGACAGTCTCCAAAGCCAGCGCTGCCTTCACACAGTACAAATCAAATCACAGTTATAATTAATTAAACAGTCAATTCCAAATTAAAACGGTTACAACAACGTGAATATGAATATTATCTAAACACTCAACTTTATTATTAACAACCATAAGAGATAAGAATGAGGTTATGCCACACAGCCATAGCATAACGAAGTGATAAAATGTGTCTGAAAATCAAGACCTATGCAAGTATGTGTGAGCTTGGGTGGAAATTTTCTATATGAGTTTTTTATTTCTGGTTTATTACACTTCATATCACTATTGATTAATAAGGAGACAAGGGGCAGAAAGGAAGGTAAGTACAGATTTATTGATCTACAGACTTACTGTTATTGATTATTCTGGGAAATATTCCGAAAACTTGGGTTCAGTGGCGTGAAATAATTTTCATTTTTGTGGAAAAGCAATAAAATACTGGCGTAGCTAAATATGTTAAAATGTTTTGACTATTAATATATTTAGAACCAGACGTCTGAATTTGAGGAAGTTGAACAAGATTACAATGATTTGAAGGAAAAAATTTGAAAATGGGACTGTGAAAATTTGCATTATTCATTCTTACATCTAGGCGGTGGTCGGGGTCCCTTCTTATCTCCCTATATATCTCAAGATCTTCTCTGTAGTCCAGAGTTTCAGAGTTGTTACCCATGGAGTGGTACAAGGTTTTACTATTATAGCTTGGAAAGAAACATTATTTGGTAAAGCTAATATGGTTTCCGTTGATTGATTGATTAGTATAATAGTTTGTTCTATATATGTTGAAGGGAAATCTGGGATAGATCTTACTTTTGGGTATGAGATGTTAATTGTATACTATTGTCAAAACGGAAACTAAGTTAAATTAAACTCTTCATATTCTGTGTGAAATGAGTTAAAGATAGTGCTTTTTATTAGAGAAGTGACCAAAGAACGAGAGAGAGAAAAATTTACCCAGCTGATTTTCATTGTAAGGGGTCGCTCTGAAAGCTTCTTTGGATTTCTTATTGTTTGTTATTTGCTGTATATATTTGATGATTCTGTGCTCATACCCATTGCTTACGTCAATATAGTCCTTCGCTGACATGACACTGTTGAACAATCTATAAACATAGTAGTTTATTGAGGCTATTTTATGTTGTAATGGGTGGTTAGAATTAGAAGGAATTATATGGTCTGTATGAATGGCTTTTCTAAAACTTTTAAAGCTTAAGAATTTCTTGTTGTTAGTTGAATCTAAAAAATTAAAATTGTTTTCAGTTTCTATTTCCAAGGTAAATTTTAAAACAGAATGCAAACAGTTAAGACAGTTGAGAACATAAACAGCCCATTGCTCATGAAATAAGTACTTTTCTACAGTCCTTATCTACAATAGAGCCCGAAATCTTCTTCAAATGGTTAATTCTCTAATTTACATCTCTAACGTCTTGGAGTTGATTTTTCAGCAAAACCGCAGGACCAATTGATTTTAGAGGGATAAGTTAACTATAATCCAAAAAATTCTCAACGAAATGTGAATTTTCAATAGGAGTAAATACATGTTATTTCACAAAATCGTAAATACGGTAACAATACAAAAAAAAATAAGACATATCATGGGCAATATTTCTCGGAAAACAAATGATTAAGCGCCTACTAGTACAATGATTCTCCCTATATTATTACACCTAAAATTGTTTGTAACATGTTAAGTGGCTTGAATTTTTTGCCTATTTACGATCTTGCTTTTTACATGCATGTCGTTCCATTTACATTGTCTTGCCCTTTACTCAATACACAAATATGAAGCACATTTTTTTGTCTGGAATAGGGTATGAAATTTCACCTACGTATGGGCAGAAATGTCAAATGTTTCATAAAATCCAAATAATTACGATATGCCTTAGCAGAAAACTCTATTTCAAAACTTGAAGTAGTTTTCTTGCTTCCAAAACGTTTCACTGAATAATAATAATAAAGTAGATACAATTGTAATAATGATATACTTATTGGTCTTTGAAAAATTGTTTAAGACAAAAACATATTCGACTTTTTTGGTATGTCAATTTCTGGATATGGTTAGCAGGTTAAGAGCAAACTTTATATTTTTACTAGAAGTTACCGGTGGTAATTTTGCCGCTCTCAAGACCTCCGGGAATTTTTAGAAAGAAGGCCAATGAAATTTTACTATCCTTCATTCTTATATGCCTTTTCGTGCATATATTCCCGTGAAATACCCTTGTTTTATTAACCTTAGCGCAAATAGACCAGATATAGTTAATTATCTCATACAAATTATCGATAATGCAATAAAATCAAAGTATTCCTTTGGAGTATTTTAAAAAGCATCAAATGATAAAAATAATGTATCTCGAATCATAAAAATCGGATTATTCTGGAGAGACTGCGAATTGACTAAAAACATGCTAATACATTCTAGATTTTACGATTATTTTTGTTAATTAATAAGCTTTTCAAATATACGCACTATAATATATTATTCAAGTTTTTATCCATGTCGTGTAACAGGCTCTTTTTATTTTTAAGCCTGTTTTATTTAATCTCGGAGTTTCCGAAAAAATTGTATGCGTCTCGCCATCTATCGGCATCGTTTTGAAGGAGTCGCGATTCCAAGTGGGTTTTCTGTATAAGTACCCTTGCTATTTTTAGGTATCTGTAAATTGATTACCTGTTTCCGTTGCCGTTTTGGGTTAATAATATTGAATTTTGGGGATGTTGAATATTTTTCCAATGATTAGTACCATGATTTTAGAAAACTTCTTGAAATATGCATTTTGACAAGTCTTGTAATGGAACCAATGTTAATTATTTTATATAGGTTAACTTGAAGTATATTCCACTAAAAGGAGAAATTAAATAATCACCATGAAAATAAATTTGGACTATGGGAACTGACACAGTATTTATATTATTACCCAAGAAAGTCTAAAGGAAAAAGAAATCAGTTAGCGCGCTTAATCCTAAACTTAATTTTATTACTTTTGATTCGTTTAAATGTTTTCCTAAAACTATGTAAACCCAGACAATTTATGACGACATGAAGTAAAAAGATTGTACCCTCCTTTAATATTTATAGATAAATCTGTCGAAGAAATCCTACCCTGGTTATAAAATTAAAACCGAAGAGATAAATGCTGAGGTTGATTTTAACATGTGGTTACGACAAATATAATGTATTAAAATATTGAAAGATTTTCCCATTATTAGGAATCAAAATAATAATCAAATAAACTCACTATAATGTGATATATTGTTTCACAAAATATAAAAATAATTCGTATAAGTACTGTTTTTTCTATTCACAAGTAAAAACGAGTTTAATATTTAGTTCCAAAACAGAACGAATATTTGTTTCTAACAGGAGTTATCGTTTACTGTTAGTTATAAGAAGACGTAGATTAGTTTGATTAACTGTTTGACGTTTACAGGGTTGCACGGGATGAAATATCAAGGTACCAGCGGAGTACAAGCTTGGGCTTTTAAGAAATAATAAATTTCAGTTACGATCTGAGATTCGATAGAGTTGGTACCATTTTGAGAGTTTTTTCCTTAGAAAATTTCATGTCGTCTATAACCGCTGCTAATGAAGGTTTTGTTTTATTTTTTCATTTAATCTGGGAAGTTAAGAGTACTTAGGAAATTAGCGACTCTAATACTGTTTGTTTAAGCAATATAAATAGCTGTTTTTTCGCGTTTTTATTATTATTTTTTGTTTAATATTTTAGAAAGGTATTTATACATTTTATTTTCAAAATTGCGTTGGTAACACCTTTCTTCTTGTTAGAACGGCTAACAGGAGTAATTATTCTAGTATTTTGATATTGTTATTTATTATTATAAGCTTCTCATTGTAAATAGCTTCGTTTCCTATTTATTTTTTTATTAATAGATTTAAGTGTTTTGAGAAAATGGTTTTGTTAATTTATTCAAAACATTCACGTAAATAAACTCGCGGGCGCACCGTTGTGAGAGCTTCAAATCAAGAGACGTCATCTGATCAGCTAAATAGCAGTTATTTCTGAATCCTGAGCTTGTGTTTGATGGTATCGGTAAGCCCTGAATAATCTTTGGTTTAGTATTAAAATCCAGAGTGCCCTTTCTTTGTGTGATATTTATTTGTAGATTTTTAGAATAGCTGTAAATGTGGGACAGCAGTACGATTGTAGATGGAACTGCCATACGCTACCCAAAATATTTCGTATACAGGAGTCTACGATAAAATGCTGTCGCAGTCTAGTATTGACATTTTGGGCAATTTCAGCCATTCTAGCAGTAGTGTAAAATTATTGAAGTAAAATCAGTGATCATCCGTGTGTTTTATTATTTGATTTAATAAATCTCCACCAAAATCAGATAAATGTATTCTATATTTTTCATTATAGTCATAGGGGTCAATAAATTAAATTATTTCCATTTTACCTGCGCCTCTTAAAAAATTTCTAAAATGCGGACCCTGATATTTTCCTCTTGTTTAAGAAGTCAGCTTTTTAAGGCATATAGAAGTAATTTCAAGTTTTGCTCAGTATTTAAAGCATTGAAGTGATTTATGCAAGCTCTACTTCAGTTGGAGTATATATATATATATATATATATATATATATATATATATATATATATATATATATATATATATATATAATTACATTAAATACAACAATATGGTTTACCTAAAAACTATGAAAAGTTATTTTTAATTATTCGTATAGCTCTCTTTTGAATGCAATATTTTAAAAAATATATTTTTAGGGTTGAAAAATAATAAGAATCTTATAAAATTCAAAAAAGGGCGAATAAAATATCAATGCTTAATTACACATTCCACAGGTTAAAACGGCATTATTATTAAAAAATCAAATGATACTCTGATACTTTAGAAGTAAATTATTTAACGTAGCCTCGTATGCCACTGGCCTGAAACTATAATTAAGGTCTAGACAAATCATTTTGTTATGAAAACCATTAATCTGTTCATTATATCATTTCGTTCCAAATCTGTCCCGCTATAGCCAAGTGAAAATGTTTTGTCGAGTCATGTCATTCGAGGAGGAACTCTAAAGTAAAGCACACTCAGCAACTTTGGACAGCCAATTCTATTATAAAATATTTTATGACCAAGCGAAAGGATAAGTTTGACTCTACGCTTTTCAAAGAGATCCAAATTCAAAATAATTAGACCTTCGGAAGGTAGGAACGACGATTTATATATATTAAGTTGAAGAAACAAGAAAATGGTAAAATTTATTTGCACCCTCTCCATTTTATTTACGTGTGTTCTATAAATAGGAGCTCAAACAGTGAAACAGTATTTGAGGTGACTCGTAAGAAAAGTATAATGTTTTAAGTACAAAAAGCCTGTCGACTTGAGAGACAACTTTAATTCACTGTCAAATAGTATCTTGAGATTATTTACTGTTGTGGTGCGGATGTCCTCCGACTCTTCAATATAATAGTTGTGTAGTACTGGTTCTCTTTTTCTAGTAGAAGAGATGATCATGCGTTCAAATGGGTAACATCAAATTGTAAAATATAGCGTGTGAAGGAAACAAACCCTTGCAGAAGCAATGCATGATTTTCAATAAATAATTTTCTGTTGTCATACATTTTGTATTTAATTCTCTGCTCCTTAAGCAGAATATTTAAAAATGAATATTCATATTTTTTTTTGGGTAAGTTCTACTGCTACTAATACATCTAAGCTTCTTAGAATTACATGCTTTTTTAAAGATACATTAATATTGTTAAGTATAGATCAATGATACTACTTTCAAGGTTAGCCTAGATTATAACAAAGCTTATAATCATACTTTCCTGGTACATAATATAGAATGTATTTTGAACCTCCGTTTTGGTTCCTTCGCAAAGATCTGTGGTTTTTTTTTTCTTTTTTATAAGGTCTACTTTTTCCATGAAAGACTATAATTGGATTGTTTTCTTTTCTTGTTCTAATAGCATATACGGATTTGCTTAAAATTTTAAGAGCACTGGTTACTCTCTAGAAATATTGATGCCTAATTGAAAATAGTTATTTCTAAAAATAAAATTATTGTTTCTACCTCTTGGTCAGATGAAACAAATTCCACAGGATCCCTTTCATCTTTGTTTCTTTTTTCGAACTCGAAATACACACAAATTAATATCAAGCTGTTGTGCTTGCCTGTTAAGACTTTAAATTACGCCTTATACAAAAGGACAAATCGAGTTTCATTACTTTATTCTAATTTTAAATACCAGATTTTTACAATTGATTAAAATATTGTTAAAAACATTTTAAAATTCTGTACATATCTCAGACATTGAAGGTTAGAAATGTATAACACAATATTAATAAAACTTGAACAAATTGAAGAGTGAAAAGACCGTTTGTTATTACACAACTGAATGACTCGTTGTCTTGGTTCTAACTTGCAGTTAAAGAATGAATATATGCAAACAGTTTATTTCTTTCATATGGCTTTCGATCACCTAATGATCTCTACAAAGGGGCTGTATTGAATCTAGAGCAATATTCGCAGGAAACAACTGTCTATATAAAATATAAGTTTTGGTTCATGTCGGTAAGATATTAAACCTGACAACTTTCGATATCAAAATTAAAATATCTCCTGTCGAATAACATCTATATATCTACCGGAGTAGTGCAAAACTTAAAAAGTAAGATTTCAGTAAGAAATAAATAAATCTATTGAAGGGTCATGTTTAAATATTTACCCATGTTTATTGTCCTTTCAAGCAGTTAAAGGCGTGAATAAATACAAACCGTTTATTGCCTACGAGTACAACTCTTTGTTTCCTTCCATATGGATTTTGACTACCTAATAGTCTCGTCAGTGGAGCTATAGCGAATGAAAAGCAACGGTCGCAGGAAAGAACTATCTATATAAAATATAATTTCTGAGATATCTCGGCACGATATAAAATATGACAACTTTTCGATGTCAAACTGAAAAATATCGAATATCCACCGGACTAATGCGAAACTTAAAAACTGATATTCCGTAAGAAATAAATAAATCTATTTTACTTTCGTGTTTAAATAGTTGTCTATATTTATTCTCTTTGTTACCTATACTTATTCACCTTGTTGCTATTGAATTTCAACAACAATTATTATTATATATATAAAATAAACTTCGTTGCTTATTATGGTTTCATTAGTGAAGCTTTACTATCTCATAGCCCAAAACTAAAATTATTCAAGTATTCTTCTTAAATCTATTCCACCTATTTTATATTTATTATAACTCTGCGTTCTATTTTAATAAACTGTAATAAATCTACTTAATTAAAAAGAGGATCAAGGAGGCAAAAGAGTTGTGGCTACAAAACGAATGTAAAGAAATCGAATCCTTAGAACAAAAACATGACATTTTTAACTTGCATAAGAAAATCAAGGCCCTAACCAGAGGAAACAACTCACGCAGCAATAATTCAGTACTGGACAAACACAACCACCTGCTGTACGAGAATGAAAAAATACTTGAAAGATGGGAGGAATATATGGGAGAATTATTCGATGAAGAACAGCAGACAGAAACAGATGTCCTTGGATTTTCCGGACCAGAAATAACACTCAGCGAAGTAACATGTGCAATAAAACGACTAAAAAACAATAAGTCACCTGGGCGGGATAATATACAATCAGAAATACTAAAACTATTTGAAGATGACCAACTTAAACTCCTAACAAGTATACTTAATAAAATTTACGAAACTAGCGAATTGCCTGGAGATTGGCTAGTTTCCACCTTCATTCCTCTTCCTAAGAAAACAAATGCTACCAGATGCTCTGATTACAGAATTATAAGCTTAATGAGCCATGCGCTGAAAATCTTTCTCAGTATCATTCACTCTCGAATATATAGAAAACTTGAAGAAAACGTTAGCAATGTTCAGTTTGGCTTTAGAAATGGACTTGAAACACGAGAAGCTCTATTTTCTATTCAAATTTTGATACAAAGAGCTCGGGACGTAAACTGCAATGTCTATGCATGTTTTATCGATTTCGAGAAAGCATTCGACAAAGTGCAACATCACAAACTGCTTCAAATATTAAATGAATCTGGTATCGATAAGGATTTACGCCTTATTAGAAACCTTTACTCACAGCAAAGGTCGACTGTACGTGTAGGCAACGAAACATCACAAGAATTTACAATAAAACGGGGAGTTCGTCAGGGCTGTATTTTATCGCCGACGTTATTCAATACGTACTCGGAAATGCTGTTCAGGGAAGCTATCAGTGGAATGAGGGAGGGCATAAAAATTAATTTTGAAAGCATTAACAACTTAAGATATGCAGACGACACAGTTCTGTTGGCCGATAATGCAGAGGATCTGCAAACACTAATAGACCGCGTAGTGGAAGCCTGTGAAAGATACGGCATGAAATTAAACTGTAAAAAGACAAAAATCCCTATAGTAAGCAAAAATGACGAAATACACCACCAATTTAGAGCAAATAATGAAACTTTGGAAACTGTTGACAAAGTTACGTATCTAGGATGCAGTCTGAACAGAGAATGGGACCACTCACAGGAGATTAGATGCCGCATAGAGAAGGCGAGAGCTGTCTTCAACCGCCTCAGAAAGATCTTGTGCAATATGCACCTGAACATTGATATAAGAACACGAGTCTTGAGATGTTATGTATTTTTAACTCTTCTATATGGAGTGGAAGCCTGGACTTTGACAGAAACAACATCTAAACGACTGGAAGCCTTCGAAATGTGGTGTTACCGCCGCATGCTCAGAATTTCATACATCCATTATGTCACAAATAACACCGTGATGCAACGTATGAAAAAAGACCCAGAAATTATGCGCAATGTGAAAATCAGAAAGATATCATACTTAGGGCATGTAATGCGCAATGAGAAATACCAACTAATTCAGTTAATTTTGCAAGGTAAGATAGAGGGTAAAAGAACTCAGAGTCGCCGAAGAACATCATGGCTGAGGAATATCAGACAATGGACAGGAATGACGACGGTACATTTATTTAGAACAGCTGTCAATAAGATCATATGGGCCAATGTGATTGCCAACATCCACAGAGGATAGGCACCAACAGAAGAAGAAGAATAAATCTACAGTATGTGTGAGTAAAAAGTTATGACAGTTATCGAAATCTTCTTCGAGAATAAATGTAACTCCTATAGTATATAAAAATCCAGACCTGCCACTTTGGAACCCACGTTTGTATATTCATGTGATTATTCGTTCTAAAGTGGCACCTTGTCAATTATTGAATCAGTTTTTTTTAATGTAATATTTATGATTTTTCAAAGATTGCCACCACTATTTCCTGGGTATATATATATATATATATATATATATATATATATATATATATATATATATATATATATATATATATATATATATATATATATATATATATAGATTGATTAATACGAGTGGAATATAGCTAATTTTCAAAAAACTGGAGGTAAAGGTAATCTGAAGCACTTATAATGTGACGAATTCTACCTATTGGTCAAGCCAAGCCTTTTAGGTAGAAGTAACTGTTTATAAGTCTGAAAATTCTCTATGTTCCAAAAATTAGGGTTTTTTTTATATATTATGATACTTAAATAATTTAAAAAAATCAATAAAAAATAAATTTTCTTAAATCCGTAAAACATATTTTTTTACAAACATAACATAGACTTAGCAACAGGATAGATTATCTTGTCTGTACCTGTCGCTGTTTTAACTTAAAATCTCTTCGGACCGTATTATCTAAATTTATTACTATTCTGGTTAATCAAATGCTTTTTCTATGAAAAATTATATATTGGCAGTTCACGCATAGGCTACGTAAATAATTCTTTTAGATTTAAGGCAAACAAGATCGTACCACTACATATTGTACAATATTTCAAAGTTGAAATTTTTGTTAAATCTTAATTCCTAAGGCTAACAAATTTATTGATAGAACAGGATAAACAATTACGCCTAACTAATGAACGAATTAAATTAGTTTCTATATTGAAATTTTTGTGTTCTATATCAATGAAAGTTGCAGAAATCAATGTAACATCTCAATGAGGGCAAACTATGACGTCATTATTTAGGTCAACCGTTTCCCGGTTCGAGCTATTTTTGGGCCAAGGTTACACTACATTGCTGAAATCCTACAAAATTCCATTAAGTTCATAAAATGGGCTTAACGTGCTTTTCCTTTCTATTTTAATTCTTTAATTTATTCAATGTGATAATATGTTTAATACCAATTAGTGTTTAATGGCGTTTAAAGATAAGATAGTATTAAATGTTCCTTATACTAATTATGAGGTTTAGACGTGCTTTATTTATTTATGTAACGAAGGTTGCTCTTTCAATGTTGTCTCTACGTATAGTGTGTTAAGAGACAAATTCGCATTTAAAAAACTAATTTGTCTAGATAATGTTCGGATAGTGAAAAGTGTTCAAAAGTACGGATAAAAGTACGTTTTTTAAAAGCAATCATGTATGTATAATCATTTTAATTGAAAAGCATGATATTTTCTGATAAAAATTAATTACTGAAATAAAGGGTGTTTTTTATAGAGGTATAGATCTTTTAAATGGAATAAAATAAAGATGAATTTTTTAAATTGACATGAAATTGACTTTATTCGAAAGATAACCTTCTGGCATTATAATTTAAATATGACTTCTGGCATATGACCGCCACGGCTGGCTCGGACGTAGTCTAATCTGGAGGTCCAATTTTCGATGACTTTTTCCAACATTTGTGGCCATATATCGGCAATAACACGGCGAATGTTGTCCTCCAAATGATCAATCGTTTCGGGCTTATCGGCGTAGACTAGCGACTTCACATATCCCCACAGAAAATAGTCTAGCGGCGTTAAGTCGCACGATCTTGGAGGCCAATTCACGGGTCCGAAACGTGAAAATATGCGGTTACCAAACATTTCCTTCAATAAATCAATTGTGGCACAAGCTGTGTGACATGTTGCGCCGTCTTGTTGAAACAACAGCTCCTGCACATCATGGTTGTTCAATTGATGAACGAAAAAGTCAGTAATCATGGCTCTATAGCGGTCACCATTGACTGTAACGTTCTGACCACCATCGTTTTTAAAGAAGTACGGACCAATGATTTCACCAGCCCATAAAGCACACCAAACAGTCAGTTTTTCTGGATGTAACGGTGTCTCAACATACACTTGAGGATTATCATCACTCCAAATACGGCAGTTTTGTTTATTGACGTATCCATTCAAACAAAAGTGAGCCTCATCGCTAAACAAAATTCGCTTATGAAAATCGGGATCAACGGCAATCTTGTTTTGGGCCCATGCACCGAATCTACGCCTTGCTAGGTAATCGTGTGGCTTCAATTCTTGCACGAGTTGGATTTTGTAAGCACGCAAACCAAGATCTTTCTGCAAAATCTTCCATAAAGTGAATGGGCACATATCCAATTCCTGTACACGATGGCGGATAGACTGATCCGGGTCTTCCTCTACGCTACGCTCTACAGCAGCAATGATTTCTTCTGTACGCACTGTATGACGTCTCTGTGGATGCGTATTATCATTTAGAGTAAACGTGGTGCGAAAACGTTCCATAGTTAATCGAATTAATTGCTCTGATGGACGATTATGTTGACCGTAAAATGGACGTAGTGCGCGATGCGTATTTCGAATAGAACCATGATTTTCAAAATAAATTTGCACAATTTGGAAGCGTTGTTCAAGCGTCAGTCTATTCATGTTGAAATGCCAAACCAAACTAAACATAAATCACTTGACAGCTGACAAAATGGCCGCCAGTTAAAAAAGTGTTGCCAACTTAAAGTTTTATACCTCTATAAAAACACCCTTTATATACTAAATAAAAACTTTTAATGAAAAATTTGTATAAAATTATCTTGTTTACAAAACGACGCTATTCCCATAATTATATAGCTTGGTAGTTTTGTTTTTGATAGGTTAACTTCTAACGTGGATTATTGACTTCTTGTTTCGAGAACATTTCTTATCCTGAATACAATGATATATCACTCAACCTATTTTATAACGTTACGGCCTGAATAAATTATCATTACAAGTATTTTATAATTACGGAACTGGGATTTTTTAAATTGAATTCTTAAATTTTTATTTAATTAGATACAGTAATGTTTATAGTTAAAATCTTCATCTTATTTTATAATTTTTTAATTGATTTACCTGATCTAAGTCTCTCTATCGAGTTACATCACTTATACCACAGCACATAATGACTTGAATGGTCTTAAACAAAATATCTGAATAAGTTGTAATAAAATTACATCGGTAGTGCTTACAAATATAGAAAAACGAAAACATTAAAAAGGATCAGATTATATTTAAAGAATATTTTGTATTTATCTATTGTCAAATCGCCCAGAAGGATCTGTGAGACGTGATATACTTTTTTTTAATCGAGATTTTCTTACTTTTCACAATTAGATATTGAAATGAATTATTGAACATTAATGTATGTTTATTAAGTGACTATTTTTAGGTTAGATTGTAATTATTTTAAATGTAGTGGTTATATGAACTACTTGCAAAGTCAAACAATTCCTAAAAATATGGACGCAGATAATTTGATTATTAAAAAAAATATAATTTTAAATTATTTATATTCTAGAGTTGTCTTAGTTTTGTTGTTATGGAAAAAATATTTTGTCAAATTTAAAAATAACCTGTTTTATTAGTCTATCTGAAATTACAAAATAAAATAATCTATTAAATTGAAATATGGCTGAGCCATAATTTGGATTGGGCAAGGTTGTAGTAATTTTCATTTGAATGCCCATAATTTCACTAGTACGCCAATTAGCTGGAAGAAAGTCACTGATTACATTAGAGAGTGTATTTGTCTCTATATAATTAATAAAATTGTATCGCTAGTCACAATAGTTAACTCATAGGAACAAATTCCAAGAAAATGTCTTTTTGCCACAACTGATCCCATATCAGAGGCAGTTGTGACAGTAATTGGGGTCAGTAATGGCATGTTTAAAAAACACATCAAAATGTTCTGTAATTATTTTTATTCTTAAAAACTGATTTAAAATTCTATGGCATCTTAACTTTAATTATTTTAACCGTTTTCAACTTTATGAGCATTCAAAAATGATTCCAAGTTAACATTGTGATAATCTTAAAATAATAATAAGATCAGAAACGTGAAACAAAAAATCCTGAAAATATCTTATTCTGGAAAAAATAAACATTTATTTAACTAAAGAAATAACAACTGGAATCACTTTAATCGCTTAAAACCAATAATATAATCGTATTTAATTAATATATCAGTCTTCCGGTTAGAGTCAGCCAAAAAATCTCAAATTTAACATATCGATAATTTTATAATTAAAACAAAATTGCGAAAACTTTCAACAGTTTGTTTTGAAAAAACTAAACATTTGACAAAATACAACATAGAACAAAGAGGTCTAATCCGCTGGTCTAAGAACTGAAAAGGAAACAAACAATTTTATGAGTATGAGATATAATGCTACCTGATCAAATTTCTAATAAGATTCGTCACAGTTATGGCAAATATAATGGTGACTACCATCTGCGCACTCTAAGTGGAACCAGAGTCTACATTTCCCTTCGCACGGTATTCATTTTTCGCCTGGCTTACTTTCAGAGTATTGTCCTACACAACTTAGAGGAAAACTTTTCTCGGATAATGACAGCAGTATCTTTCTTTTCTTCGCTTTTTCGTTTTTTTTTTGCGTTTCCTTCGCCTTTTTATTCAATGAGTTAGGTCGTATATATTCTGACAAACAAACATATGGGATAATCCCAAACCAGGATAATAACACCTGAAAATAAACATTGTTGCTTTTAGAGGCAATACTTGATTTAAAAGATGCACTCGAAATTAACAAGTTTTTCTTTTTAACTTCATTTATTGGTGTGAAATTTTGATCAACAACGTTACTTATTGAACATGAATTTCGTTGGATACATGCTCAATTTGAAAAAATTGGTTCGTTATTTATATCTTCGTCCCTTAAAGCAAGAACTGGTTCTCTGCTTGTTATTGGCTTCGTGGAGGATATGTGTTGAGCATTCCTCGCTTGCTCTGATGTTGTTGTCAACTTAGACCAGTTTTAAGGTTAAATCATGTTAGTAAATTAGGGGAGATTTTAAAGTTAATCCCGTATACGAAGCCGACTCAATGAATACTCTCTCTCTAAATAATCAGTTTTTGCACTCCCTGTTTTCAAATGTTTGTTAATTTATTATTTTAAGGGACATTATAAGTTGGAAATTTCAAACATTTTGAACCAGTCTTCATGCTAGAGTCATATCATGCATCACTTTTTAAAAATTATGAACAAAACTTCATTTTTGTATGCAAAATGGCATCAGAATCGAATAAATAGGCTTCCTTACAATCTCACAATTACTACGGCCTTTCACTTTTTATTAACAACAAGCACATTTTTGGTAATATTAAGATGATTCAAGCAACTACACGCTCGCTTAACTTTAAATCAATTTTCTATTGAAACGATCGATAAACACCAATCTTAATATATCTTATAACTTACACGTTAGTACTATCTTTTTAAAACATCTCTTTTGTAAGCTATAAAAATTAAGTGTTTATTATCACCTCTGTAAAAAATTAAGCGCAGGATGCGAAAATAGATTCATTAGAATTGACAATTTTAATAAAACATAAAAGTCGCATACTCTCTATTTATTAGAACATAAAAAACGTAGTCACTCAACATAAAAGAAAATCAAACTTCGTAACACACGCTACCTAGCAACTTTAATAATAACATTTAAGTTTTACTAAGTAAGAATTTTAACTGGCTAAAATATGGTTGTCGGGCTTGAATTGACTTTATATTATTTATTTTTACGACGTTTCGATTAAGTTGTATCTCTAATCGTTCTCAAGTATAAATTGGATGTTTTGTCTTAAGACTACGAGCTTACATAGAGACTGCGTCCATTAAAGTACAAAGTTTCGCTTCATTGTACACACCACGATGATTTATTGTTACAAAGTAGTAGTTGCCAAGGATTCAGTATCTCAACACTGGGTTTATTGAAGATACCATTATTAGTTTTAATGTAAACTGCTTCTATAAATTTTCATAATGGGTTCCATATATATTGCCGCAGCTTCAAACTATTTTATATGGTGTTGTTTATCCCAGGCGTGTTCTGCAATACCTGATCTCGACGTTTCCCTTTTTTATGTATGAGTTTTTTGTTCTCTAATTCTAACTTCTAGTAGTCCTTTGGTTTCTCCAATATACATTTTACTACACTCACAACTGTCTAAATACATTCTTTCTTACCGGTAGTTTTGGATTTTGTTTTTGTTAAATGTGCTCTAAGTATATTTCTTGATCTAAAGGCTGTTTTTATATTATAACGGCAATTCATCTTATTTTCTTCAAGGTTCCCTCAATGTGCGGAATTGTGAAGAAGCGATGTATTTTGTTACTGTCCAGTGGTGGTTGTTCTAAAGTTATTTATGACATCGTCAATTAATTTTAAAGGATACCCATTCTGTTGTAAATCGAATTTAATATTTGCTACCTCCTTTTCCAATGAATCGGTATTATTGCATATAAATATAGCGCGACTTTTGAGGTTACGTATAACTCCCCAGTTTGCTACAACAGAACGATTAGAACTATGGTTAAGGTATTGTCCAGTATGTGTTGGCTTCCTGAAGTTTTAATAGTTTTATTTGAACGGTTCACCCTGAGATCTAGGAAAGGCAATCGATCTTTTACCTTCTTTCTCAGAAAGAGAGAGAGTACACACCACGATGATTTATTGTTACAAAGTAGTAGTTGCCAAGGATTCATTATCTCAACACTGGGTTTATTGAAGATACCATTATTAGTTTTAATGTAAACTGCTTCTATAAATTTTCATAATGGGTTCCATATATATTGTCGCAGCTTCAAACTATTTTATATGGTGTTGTTTATCCCAGGCGTGTTCTGCAATACCTGATCTCGACGTTTCCCTTTTTTATGTATGAGTTTTTTGTTCTCTAATTCTAACTTCTAGTAGTCCTTTGGTTTCTCCAATATACATTTTACTACACTCACAACTGTCTAAACACATTCTTTCTTACCGGTAGTTTTGGGTTTTGTTTTTGTTAAATGTGCTCTAAGTTTATTTCTTGATCTAAAGGCTGTTTTTATATTATAACGGCAATTCATCTTATTTTCTTCAAGGTTCCCTCAATGTGCGGAATTGTGAAGAAGCGATGTGTTTTGTTACTGTCCAGTGGTGGTTGTTCTAAAGTTATTTATGACATCGTCAATTAATTTTAAAGGATACCCATTCTGTTGTAAATCGAATTTAATATTTGCTACCTCCTTTTCCAATGAATCGGTATTATTGCATATAAATATAGCGCGACTTTTGAGGTTACGTATAACTCCCCGGTTTGCTACAACAGAACGATTAGAACTATGGTTAAGGTATTGTCCAGTATGTGTTGGCTTCCTGTATACTGAAGTTTTAATAGTTTTATTTGAACGGTTCACCCTTCTTTCGCTTGCGAGAGAGAGAGAGAGAGAGAGAGAGAGACAGACAGACAGACAGACAGACAGACAGACAGACAGACAGACAGACAGACATACAGACAGACAGACAGACAGACAGACAGACAGACAGACAGAAGAACCCATCGAAAGCCCGTCCTCCTGAGCGTACAATTTGTCCTTTACTTGAAAGTTAGCACTACGCAGGCAACACTCTAAAAGGTCCATCACCCTGTCTAGTGATAACGCGGTTCGATCCGATAATATTGTATCATTTGAAATTCTCGTTTTGATTATGTTTAGTGTTCAAGAACTTAATGATTTCTCGAAACGTCTAAACATCATAAGACCTACAATTAAGTTTACCATGGAAAAAGTGGTAAATGATTAATTGCCCTTCCTAAATGTTATGGGGAACCGATCAAACAAAACTATTAAAACTTTAGTATATAGGAAGCCAATATATACTGGACAATATCTTAACCATAGTTCTAATCGTTCTGTTGTAAAAAAAGAGGGAACTATACGTAACCTCCATAATCGTGCAATATCAATATGTAATAATGCCGATTCATTGGAAAAGGAGGTAGTAAACATTAAATCGAATTTACAACAAAATGGTTATCCTTTAAAATTAATTGACAATGTTATAAATAATTTTAGAACAACTACCATTGGACAGCAAGAAACGCATTCCTTCTTCACAATTCCGTACATTAAGGGAATCTCGGAGAAAATAAGATGAATTGCCAGCAGTTATAATATAAAAACAGCCTTTAAGTCAAAAAATACATTTAGAGCACATTTAACACAACTAAAATCAGAAACTACCGATAAGAAAGAATGTATTTTCAAAGTTCCACATGGGTGTGGTGAAATGTATATTGGAGAAACCAAACGACCACTAGAAGTTAGAACTAAGGAACATAAAACTCATTCACAAAAAGAAGAAATGTCGTAATCAGGTATTGCAGAACACGCATGGGATAAGCTGCGGCAATATATATATATATATATATATATATATATATATATATATATATATATATATATATGGATAGTTCCATATATATATGGAACCTATCATGAAAAAAAGAAAATTTATAGAAGCAGCTTACATTACAAATAATAATGGAATCTTCAGTAAACCAAGAGTTGAGATATCTGATTTTTGACAACGACTACTTTGTAAAATCAAATCATTGAGATTTGTACAGTGAAGAGAAACTTTGCGCTTCAATGGACGCAGTTCCTATATAAGCTCGTAGCTTTAAGACAAAACATTCAGTTTATACTTGATAACGATTAGAGATACAACCCAATCGAAACTTCGTAGAATACATAATGAAAATAAAGACAATGTAAGTCCAGCAACCACATTTCAGGCAATCTTCAGTATTGTCTACAACCTTCAAACAAGAATTTTAATATTAAAAAGAAAATACCACGATATTATAAAAAATATCTTAGAGTATCTAAAAGTTTATTGGAAGATATTAATCGACAATAGGTCATAGCGCCTTGAAGCCATAGGAAATGACGATTTAAAGCTGAACGCTGTACTGAATAAATATTTTCATAAACGTCATATGTGTTCAAATCTGGCAAACATAGATCTACATCACAGGAACTTATATCTAGCTACAGTCAATGATCCTCTTATTAATGTCCAACATACAACATTGTTTTTCAGAGAACTATTCTAACTACAATAGGATATCACTTTTGATTCGCTCTGACAACTTAGATGCAGTTTTAAGTTAACAATCTCGGCAAATAAATTCTTTGTCATGTTTTGAGAGACCTACACACTCTTCGTGATAGCATTTCTTATAATGTAGAATTATCAATTATCGCATATATATCTTATTGTTTTCAAACAGCACCACAGTACCACTCGCGTGAATCGTCATCTTGCAACTTACAATGGTTATATTTTAAGCATGTCTAGAAGCGATAGTGTGAAATTTTTCTACCAGGACTGGGTTTTGCTTGTGTACAATTATCCGACCACTTTTCACCTCCATATTATACAACCTCTGAGAATATTGCAGGAAGTTCAATTAATCATATAATTTTGGTACACTTTTAAAATGCTGTGAAATAGTATAATTGTTCAGCTTTTGAGCACGAGCTTGATGCATGATTTACCCCTTCCGTTTGCTCTTTGAAGGGTTTCGCTTCATAAATTGCATTAACTAATCAGCACCACCAATCCTTAGTAAAGTAGCACTTCGGTACTGATATATACCGTATTATCTCCAATATTATAATGATATTTTAAATCTTGGTTAAAATCTGAGTAAAAATTATTTTTTCAGCTTCCGGTTTAGTGATTAGTAGTGAAAAATCTATTAATTGAAATTTGTGATACGGCAACCAAAAAATTCTCTTTATCGTTGATAAGTATCAGAAATAAACAGAGGCAGTAACTATATATTATTCAATATCGAATACAAAAATTTTGTCCAAAGTAAAAAAGCTAGTTATGTTAATGTTGATTTTCTCTAGTATTCCTCGTATCAAAAATTACAGAAAGAATGAAAGCTTGCACGGCTTTTGTCAAGTTGAAAATCATTGTTTTTGGATTTAAACCGTGTTAAATTAGAATTATTTTCCTACGTTTCGCCTACGATTGTACGATACATCTTCAGGGACCCTTAGTCCACGATATTAGAGCGTTAAATGACTATGGAGGAGCAACAGCTCGGTATTTATATCTGACTGGTACTCAGTGAACAGTGATCCAGCATTATAATCGATTTCCACATGTGCTGTAAACTGTAACCTGTATCTCTATTAATATTATTTGGATATTTACAAATTTCGATTGATTCTCTAATTTTACGTTTAAAGAAACCAGACACTGATTCACCTTAGTTTCTTTTACATTAAAAGTGTGACCTGAGCAATGCTGGTGTTTATCTAGTGCAGATTGTCCAATTATTTTCTCTTTTATACATCTTTCATGTTTCTTAAGCCTTGTGGATATAGACCGTCCTGTTTCACCTACATACACTTTACCACAAGAGCAAAGTATCTTCTAAACGCCTTCTGTTTGAAAAGGTATTGCGTCTTTTGGCGACTTCAAACATTGTACAAGTTCTTACATGTGTTCAAAATTGTCCAAATGTTAAATTTTCGAAACAATCTGGCAATCTTGTCGGTGGTTCCGTGTATGTACGGTAATACAACACTGTCCATCGAAGGTGCATTTGGGACATTTTGTTGAGTAGTTGGATTTTTATATTTATTAATAGAACTTCTAATATCTTCAGCGCAATATCCGTTGCCTCTTAAAGCATTAGTCAGTTTTTCTGTTTCCGATTTCAGTGAATGTTTGCCACATATTTAAAGGGCTCTATGTACCAAAGAGTTTATGACGCATTGTTTTCGAGAAGGATGATGGTGTGGCATTTAATTGAGATATCAATTTATATGTGTTGGTTTTATGTACACAGAATGTCCTAATTTCTTTTGTACTAGTACATCAAAAAAAGGCAGGACTCCCCTTCATTCAGTTTCCATAGTGAATTTTATGCTGTTGTTGGTTTAGATCAACCAGGAAATTATGGACCTTATCTGCGCCATGCGGCCAAACTACGAACGTTATCATCTATATCTGCACCAAAATTTAGGTTTTAGACGAGCAGAAGACAAGGCGTTTTCTTCGAAAACTTCCATGTAGATGTTAGCTAACACAAGGGATACCGGATATACAATTATCGTTCCCGAAATTTGCTCTTAGAAAGTTCCTTGAAAAGTAAAATAAGTAGAAATCAAACATGCTCTAATTAATTCTAGTAGTGTATAGTGTTATTTCGTCATTTTTGTCCGATTTTATAAAAACTGAAGCATTTATAGAAACATTTGTATACATGGATTCTACATCAAAACTGACTAATATCCCTCTGGACTCTAATTGGATGATTTTTAATCTTTCGACAAAGTGTCCAGAGTTTTTAATAAAGTATTAAATTTTTCCTGTAAATGAATATAAAAGTTCGGCCAGATTTTTACCTACTTTATAGGTTGGTGAATCCATTTTACTGACGCTGACGATTGGATGTAGAGGTATATTTTTTATATATTTTAGGCAGTCCGTAGGGGCGTAGATCTTGGAGCTGCTTGGTTTAACGGCTTTCTTTTCTTGTAGAGTGAGACTCTGCGTTAAGTAGAGATGTGAGGTTTCTTTCGATTTTGTTTGTTGGATCCATCTGAATGACTTTATAAGTATCGTCGTCCAAGAGCTGGTTTAATTTTTCAATATATTTGTCCTTTTCCTTTATAACAGTTGCATTTCCTTTGCTAACTGAGAGAACTAAGATGGTGTTGTTCTCATTCAGTTTTTTAATAGCCTTTTTTTTCCGCTGATGTAATATTCGATTTGGGTGGTTGTAACTGTTTTATAATCTTGTCTACTTGCTCTAAAAGTAATTTTTTAATGAAGGCTTTGATACTAAAAACTATTTCTTCCACTGGTATGAGCCTTGGAGTGATGGCGAAGTTCTGTCTTTTGCTTCGGTAAGTTGTATGCTTGACAAATTGATGACTGTGTTCATTGGTGTGTTTGCTGGAATGTTTTGTTATAATAATTTTATTACTTTAATTATTCAGTTTATGGGAAGGGTAAACATTTATATTTGTCATTTCGTTAATAAAATTAGTTATGAGTTTTGTAGAATAAAATAATAAAATTTTTTTGGCAAAATAATTAATTTAATTTCAAACGTAGTCTTTATTTCTTTCGCGACAATATGGGACTTTTAATTGTTTATTTAAGTTTATGTTGTACTCAAATAACAATTTAAGCGTAAACTGACATAGAGAAAACAAAATGTTTATGTTAGAGAAGTTGGAGAGAAAACATTTGTCTTGGGGAAAATGGCTTAGTTGAAATTGTGACCTAATTACCACTAGTGGTATTAAATATTTACTTAAATTAACCTAAAACTTCCCCGTCAAAACAGTAAAGAGTTATATGTTATTCGAGTCATATGAGTTTAACATAACGATGGTAGATTTGGGCAAAACAAAATTATCATTCATTTGTAATTTAGTTTATATAACTAGTAAATAAAAACATCTGATATAAAAAAATCTATAGTTTAAATTTTTCTATCTACTACCTAAAAACTCTTAATGATGTCTAACCTAATACATACAAGGATATACGGATAAAGAGCATCAGAATACTTAGAGAGATAATTCTACACGGAAAAATTAAGGTTGTAAGTCGTACGACAAAAAGTCGAAAACTTAATACTTCTCGAGTTATCGCCTATCATAATTCAGTTTTTCTTTTATTTTCAACATCTTGTGGTTAGTTTTTAACTTAACAAGTTGATATTTGGCACAAGCCTTCTAACATTCTGTTGTGACAGAATTTGATTATAGACTCCTGCTAATGACAAATTGAGGTGGTGTTAATCATTTTATCTATAATCACTTTTTGCCCCATATTAATTAGTAACTATTTTAATAACCTACAATTATATATCACAGTAATAAAGACACTCTGGAAGTCTGGTCGTTCAACTTCTCTCTTGCAGCTTTAGTACCAAACAACTAGGGTTATTTAAGCTTACCAACCACAACTCAGAATTTCAAGACTCAGGAAAGGCTGCTAGTTAGTTGGTCAGAAGACATCTCTTGTTTTGTAGGTCTCGCAACAGCACGCTCGCAAGTTAATTCGCGTGAAGGTTTTAATTAAATTGAATAAAACAAGTTTCTCAAAACAACTTAGTCTATTAACAAAAATAAATAGAATAAAAACGAACTATTTACAATGAGAAACTTAAAACTAATAACAATTACGAAAAATTAACATAATTGCTCTTCTCGGCCGTTATTTTAACCAAAAATGTAAAACCCAATTTTGAAAAAAACACCTATAAATAGCTTAATAAAATATTAAACAAAAGAAAAGGAATAAAATGCGAAAAACAGCTATTTATATTATTTAATCGAACCGTGTGAAAATCGCGAAATGCCTCACTAAAATAACACCCGATAATCCCTTAATTTCCCAAATTAAACAAAGACAAATCCAATAAAGAAAACCTTCCTTCCCGCCGAATATACACTATGGCACTGGACTTAAAGAACGGCACCGATTACCCTAATTTGACTTTCAGATTGGTACTAAAATTTACTATTCCTTAAAAGGGTGTCTTCGAATCTTACACCCTTCTCCCTCTGTTTCCCGTTTGTACCCATATTACCCGATGGAACCCGGTAAACGTTAATTTCTTTCTCTTAAAGTTCGAAGGTTTCGATCGTTACGTGCTGAAGGCGTTAGCTATTCTATACCGGATGCTTGATTCACGAATTGGCTTGTGAGCGTCTTAATCTTAATTTGTATATAAACACAGTTAATAAACTATTCTCTTTCTTTCTACAACTAAAGGAATAAGATAATATAACGTCTGTGAAAAAATCTGAGTGCCCTTTTATTCCTATTGCTGGTATTTAAAGCATTCTTTCTTGCAATCAGGAAAAACAGACGCTACATACCTCCTTTCACAGATCAAACGTTATATTACAGTATAATGAGTTTATTTGATTATTCTTTTATTTCCTAATAATGAGAAAATCGTTCAATATTTTAATACATTTTAACGGTATTTCACATACCATATGTTAAAAACTACCCTTCACACGTCTGGTTTTACTTAAATAATCAGAGTAGGATTATTTCGACAGATTTATAGCCAAATCTTAGAAAGGGTCCTTTAGTTTTATGACTTCATAAATTCACTGAGTTTATATATTTTTAAGAAAACATTTAAATGACAAAGATAATAAAAGTTAAGTTCGATAACTGATTTATTTTTCCTTTAGACTTTCGTGGATAGTGATAAAAAATATAACTACCCTATTCCCACGGGATATCTATTCACAGAGTGATTATTTAATTATATATTTTAACAAAATATAGTTGACATTGAACAATGAAAAATAATTAACATTTGTTCCATTACACTGTTATAAAAATGTTTCTTTACTGTCACTTTACTGGAAATTTAAATATTATTTTTCACATGGTTTTTTGTTTTGACAGTTATTGTAAAAACAAAAAAATATCAAAAAAAAAAGATATTTCTTATTCGAGTCGATAAACCACACCATTTAGGCGCATATTGGAATTAAAAGTTTTTATTACGAATAAAATCAGTTTTTTTATGTGGACTCAAAAATCAAATTTGATTAAATCAGACAATAAGTTAAAAGCTGATCAGATAATTAAAACAACGACAACAGTTAAATAATTAATTTTTTATTTAAATAATTAAAATATAGCGAAAAAAAAACAATATTTTAAAGAGGAAAAAAATTATAATATAGTTTGAAAATGACCTTTATTTATTTTTACACATTTCCTGATGTATTTCAAAAACTATTATCGAACTCGATATCATTTATGAACGTTTCATAAACGAGAGCCTTCAAATTCCCCCAGAAAAAATCCTTGGATTACTATCGAGCGAGCGCGGTGCTCAAAGTATTGGTCCGCTTCTTCCTATTCATCTCTCATGGAATGTTTTGATGAAATATGTACGCACTTCGAGATTAAAATGACATGGAGTAGCATCTTAAAGTAGCAAATAACTAGTCTTGTTTCAATGGGAGATTTTTCTAACAATTGTGGTAGATCATTACGCGGAAAATTTAAATAAGTCTCTAACGATCCATCAAATAGTGAGGTCCTACAAATTGATCATTTATAATTCCGCCTCATACGTTCATACAGAATCAGCGCTAGCATTGCTGTTCTATAATGGCATGAGAATTTTCATGTTACGAACGAATTATTTTTGAATGCTTTGATTTTACTCAACCTTCGATGGATGCTGGCGAAACTGTGAGCACATGAGAAATTTTTTTCAAGGTATGCTTCCAAATACAACCGCCTTGCTTCTTTTGCATTTCCATTTGCTGTCCAATAGCAAAAATGCGTGTCGTGATACTCAATATCTGAATCTTCGTGAGTCATTTTCGATATAAAAACCGTATTAATTTTAAAGTTTTACTAATATCACAGCTAAAATACAAAGGAGGTTTCACTTATTCACTATTTCTTATGAAATAAAACTTTTCCTAAATGTTTCTCAGACTTAACAAGATTTGAAACAGTGTAACATGATTTTTTTTCTTCCATTTGAAAAATTTATTTTACTGGGGATCAGAAAATGGTGTTTCTGCTAATAAAGAAACAGCTAATTTATTTACTTGAATAAAGAGTACCTTTTTTATTAGATATTTGGAGCACAGTATAGACACATTTTTATAGCAGAATGATAGAAGTTATTAGGCGTAATTTCTGTGCTAAAATACAACTTGGTAAGTCAAGTTGTTATATAACTTACTACCATTATTTTACTATTTCATCCCTTTAAGTATCCTAATGCATATATATATATATATATATATATATATATATATATATATATATATATATATATATATATATATATATATATATATATTAGTTTCATCTACCGTTTTCAACTACTGTCCAGCTTCCCTTATTCAATGTTTAAATAGTTCCTTCTTCCATTCGGTGATGTAATTTATTCGGTATTCTTGTAATTTATGCTCAGTTGTGCTCATGTTTTTCTGTTTTTAGCTGTCCTGGATCAAGCTGTTCCTGCCAGTTTTCTGATGTCATAGTCCTATCTGAGATTCGGGCATCTGTTTGGCGTTTCTGAGATACCGCATAGTTGGACTGGTGGTCCATCTATTGTCTCTTCTTGCAATATGTTCTGCGCATTGCCATTTTAGAGATTGATTCTCTGAAGTACACCAACTATCTGGGTTTTCTATCGTATCTAATATTTTTTTTTACGATCCCTTTTAGATATTCCTAGCACATGCATCTTTCCATGACTCTTTAAGCAACTTGAAGTTTTGTGGTTATTTGTTTCTTTAATATCCAAGTTGAATATTCGTATATCATAACTGGCTAAATACTTATTTGTTTAGATATAGTGGCAATATCGACTTGAAGATTACAGAGTTTCATCCAAATGCCAACCACTCTAGTTTAATTCTTCGGTATATTTCCGGAAGTAATGAATTTGATTTGTGTATAAGTTGCACAGATATTCATCTACTACTTCCAGGATGCTTTATTTATTCTTATTTTGGCATTGGTATTCAGATCGTTGCCCTTTACTTTTGTCTTTGTTAGGTTCATTTTTACATCTACTTTACTACTGGCTATGTTAAGGTCATTAATTTGCTTTTGCAATTCTTCAGGACTGCTAACAATCAGCATTATGCCATCATCGTGTTCTACATCTATACATAGGCCTTCGTTGTTTAGTCTAATTTCTGGTAGATATTCTCTAAGATTCCTGTAAAGAGTTTCGATGATATTGTATCTCCTTGTCAGATTCCTTTTTAGATACGAAATTCTAAAGTGATTCTATATATGTTTACTCCAGCTGGGATCCTCTTTATATGTTAGCTAACATATGTACATATGATTTGTATACCCCTTGGTCAACTAGAGCTTCTATAATCGTTCTAGGATATACTAAGTCGAAAGCCTTCTCAAAGTCTATGAATGCTAGCGCTAGTAATAGATCATTTTCTCTTGTGCGACTCATTATTTCTCTTAGTCTTTGAATATGACATAATGTACTGAAATTACTTCTAAAGCCTGCTTTTTCTCGAGGTTGCGCATAATCAAGTGTGCTCCATATTACTTGGTTAATTATTTAAGTAAATATTTTGTATATTACTGGTAGCAAGCTAATGGTCTATAATTTCTTATATCTTCCTTGCTATCTTTCTTGTAAATGAGGAATATATTGGCACTATTCCACTGTTTCAGAATATGCCTTGCGTCTAGGAATTGTGTATAAATGTTTACTAGGATTCCTCAATTTTTTTTCCCAGCATACTTTAGAAGTTCGGCGGTAACACTGTCATTTCCAGCTACTTTGCCGTTCTTCATGCTCCTAATGGCTCCCTCCATGCGAACATCTGGAACGTTTTCTTGAACTGCAGTTACCTCTTCCCCTACTTCTTGTATTTCTAGTGCTCTGTATAAATCTTCATAGAATTTGGTTGTGTGTTCTATTAATTCGTAAGAAGAGTCAATAAAACTTAAAGCAGGCAATATTTTCTACCACAAAGGAGCAATAAAAAAAACGAACAAGTGGTGTAGGATTCTTAAATACTAAGATGGAAGAAAATCAATTCTAAGAACTGCCGAAATTAAAGTACTAAAAAGAATATCGGGATACACATTAAGAGATCACATACGCAATTCAAGAATACGCGAGGAACATGGAATGCAGGATATAGTAAGATGGGGACGGAAGCACAGAAGAGCCTGGAATGAGCACGTAGGACAAATGGCGCAAAATAGGATAGCGAGAATCGCCCGAGATGGAACACCGGAAACCAGAAGACCAATAGGTAGACCACCGAAAAGATGGAGAGAGTCTTGGATTTCAACATCAAATGATGAATGATTGAGGTGGAAAAAACAGGCTGTAAGCCTATAACAAGAGGAAGAAGAAGAAGAAGAAGAAGAAGAAGAAGAAGAAGAATAGGGCAATCGATATAATAAGCATATCAGATAGATTAGCTGGCTTTACTCCTCGAATATCAAAAAGATACATCACTCAATTCATGCAAGTATATGTACCAATTGTTTCTCACGCAGAAAAAGACAGACAGAAGAATTCCTCAATGAAATAACAATGGTACTAAATAATAACAAAAGTCAATTAAAATATCCAATTGGGAACTTCAGTGCCAAAGTAGGAAGATATTCAATCATGGAAAATCTCGGAATTTTGGAAAGACATAAAAGGGAAGAAAGACTGGTTCAATATGCATATTGCTAGAGCTTACCAATCACCAACACCTACTTCAGGAAAAACCTTAATAGAAAATGGACATAGGAAGCAACTACTTGGAATCCAAGTCGAGCAGCCGCCGAGGAAGCATCACTTGAAAATGCCAGCTGAGATGTTGGCGAAACCTCGTGAAGATTTTTCTATTGACCAACGGATTAAAAACCGGAAAAACACCAGTGCATATATATATATATATATATATATATATATATATATATATATATATATATATATATGCGTGGATTACAAATCTAAAATGAATTTCTCAAATTTTAAGACAGCGGAGGGATCCAGCTTCAAATAAAACCTATATTCGAAGAATTCTCTGTATCAGAGAATTTGTTCTTGTTCACTTTAGTGTGATATACAAATAGGTTTTAGCTAAAATAAGTATTTTTTACAACCTTGGACATATATCATGCTTAGAACTTAGTTTAAATAATTTATGGATTTTGTGAGAAGGTCATAACTAGAAACTGAAAAACTTTTATAAAAGATTTGAACCACATTTTAAAAAGCGCTCAAAATGACAATATAATACGATATATAGACAAGCTACAGTAAAAAAGCAATCACAAAAGAACTAAAAAATCATTGTTATTTTTTTGTGAATCACATTTTGTCATGTATTGATTTGGCGCCGACTCTTCAAAAATTTCTATTATACCAAAAAATTTATATTATTTTTCTATTATTGGCATTTTTAGAAGACGATTCAATTTGTCGAATGACACGGAAACCACGTCACATAAATTATACTCACACTTGACCGGTTTTTTACTTTGTTTCTCACATAGGTAATTTCATACTATCGTATTAAAAGACCTTGACGAAGTAGCTATATTTAAAAAAAGGAAATACAGCTTTTTGCCTCTCCTTTGTCTCAATAATCCTCATTCTAGTTTTCTAAAGAGATATTCCAGGCACTAGTCTTTCGAACTATACATTCCATAAATCGTTTTCATAATGTCGGCCTGATTTAAATTAAATATATCCGTTAAATGAAGGTACTTTATTAGATATTCAAATTAACGTAAAGGAATGTCGATGGAGCTTGAAATGTTTTGTTGAAACTCATCATTGTTCCGAAAATAGCTCTTGTGAACACAATGATGTTTTGTACATTATTGTTTCGTTGCCGCTTTTTAGAATAAATTTAAAACAGAGACATACTTTTAACGAGATACCCAAATAAATAACCAACGTAAATTAGAAATATATTATTTCTAACTATGCCATTAAAAGTTAAAGTTTCAATCTGGAATTTTTTTCTCGTACTTAAGTAGCATTACAACTAAAACAGTCGAATCATGATCGACGTAAGAATCAGAATTACTCCAGCTAAAACACTCTTTTGAAATACAGACGTTGCCATGCTGCATTCTTGATCTATTTAAAGTTCCCATCTTGTCCAAAGAAAAAAGGCTGTCCAGGCTCCGCAAAACCTCGATTGTGACAGTAATGACTTTTTCAACTGATGAAAAGTTTTTGCTGTAATTATTTTGTTTTAGCTAGCGATAATTACTGGAAGCCAGACCAAATGAATAAAGTAGGAGTTGAACCAATTCCAACCCTAGTTCTGCAATAGCAGCCATGGCAATCTATGATTGGACGCATTATCTTGACAGAAGATCACGATTTTTGTTAACTTTTCCGTGCGCCTTTCGTTAATTGCATGCCTCAATTTTAATAAAAATTTAACATTATAGTAAGGCACAGCCGTACGTGGTCTTTCTTAACCTTTCAGTATCCCAAAGAAAGGGAGGCCATAAACTTTCCGTCAGAGGTCTGCACCTTGCAGTTTTGAAAATGTGTAGAGACTTGACGTTTCTGCGACATAATATGATTTTAATTTCAGAATTTTAGTAATGGACTCATGTTTCATCCAATGTTATGAAACTGTTGAGAAGGTATTGTTTGGTTTCTAACCTAAGTCAAAGAAATTACTACGCAAATTTGCTTTCAAGCATCTCTGAAGCATTATATCTCATCAAGAATTCCCTTAACTCTATGGAGATGCAGCAAAAAACTAAATGGGTGTTCTACAGAACTACGGGGAATATTTTGGAGGTACTGCACCAAATGATCAAACCGACCTCTCAATCCTGGTCAAAAGAGCATCAAAGAGATATTGACAAATAATAAACTTACAACATAATAACTTGGGATATAGAATCGTTTAAAACCTAGAAAACTCTGCGCCCTGATGAGGTTACTCCAGTATTTCTAAAGCTCCATTCCAAACCTAGCTGCAGGATACTTACCTTTGTCTGAAAAAGTTATAGTATAATCTGGGAGAGATCAATTCTTTTGATCAATTAATCTGTTATCTTTTCTGCTGAAACTGGCAGAGAAATAAGTTTCAAAGGCAGATTGCGGAAACCTCTCTAAAAGAGAGACCATTGTACCCAACCAATATGCGTATCAATTAGAAAAATCATGAATCGGCTCAATAAATAAGAAAAATAGAGTCGGCTTTAAATAGCAAGGAAATATCGCCTGCCTTCCTGTATTTCCATGTTAATATCCTCCAGAAAGCATGGTATACAAGACGATTTATACAGGTGAAAGCAAAATATGCTTCAAGGCCAATGATTACAACGAAATCTGTTGAAAGAAACCATAGATATATAGGTAGCCAAATGCTGTCTACAAAGAAGGGTACTATCGCCTCTGTTGTGAGATCTGATAATCAAAAAACTTACCCCCAGGGGTTTGCTGACCATCTGGTTATATTAATCTTAGGAAAGCACGGAAAAAGACTATCGAAACTGATTCAGGTTGCTCTGACTGGAGGAGTGGAGCACTAAGAAGTGCACTACGGTAAATTCTAGAAGAACCGCATTTATACGCTTTACTAAATGAAGAAAGCGTGGTCAATTGCAGCCACTGACTTTCTTTGATACACAACTACAGAGAAAGGCAAGTGTCTAGGTTTATTCCTGAATACTAAACTTACCTGGAACTTACACTGGCAAAAAATTATAATTAAAGGTAAAATGACCGTGATCGCAGCAGAAAAATTACTGGGCGAAATATGGGGATTAAAATTACACATTGTAAACTGGATGCATGCAGCAGTGGTGAGACCTATGATAAATTATGGCTTCAAAATGGCGGACAAAAACCATGCAGAGACAGGATACAGGAACTCTCTAAACTTCAGGGACTAGCTTGGCTGTGCATCATGGCAACTATCAGAAACACCTCAATAGCAGCCATGGAACCCTTACTATACATGAGCATCAAAAGTATGATGACTAACTCGTTATTGATGAGCACCGATAGCATTACTATGCTAAAAGCCTATAACAGATGCTACATCATTCAGACTAACTGGTAGGATCTCATCTGATACGATGTCATCTGGTTTACAGAAAAGTCCAAAACTTACCATGACAAAAAAATAGAATATACGGCGCCTCCCCTATGCTCAATATACCCTAAATACTAAGTTTTATCTTTTTAATGAATTACATGTATTTTCTTTTAAGATTACGTCATATTCTCAGAACATTGCTTAGATAATATTGTTTCCAAACTACATTGAGCCATTGAGCTCTTGCTTGATAATAAATTTATCCAGAATATTCTCAATTGAGCTATTTTTGTATCTCTTACAGTTTTTAATAAAACAATGAAAACTGTACTAAAATGAGCCACTTTCTACACCTCTATAAAGTGTCTATGTGCTTCTTCTGGTCTATATCAAATTTCTAAGCCTCCAGTATCCTATTGATAAATTAACATTAAGAATAATCTCTCATAAAATTACAACAAAAAGGATAATGTTCTCTCTGTCTTTGTGATGTTAATAAAGTTGAGATTCGCACGGTACATCATCCTATAAAAATATTTGAATAAGATATTGTGTTGTGAATCTGTCTTCCTACCAAACATTCTGTCTCCATATAATTAAAAATTTAGGACTGTCATAAAACTAAACACGTATTTATTCTAATAAGTAATATCTTTAAAGTGGTCTTATTTGGTAATTTAAATTCATAGGTATTGGAAGCGTGACGAGAATACACTTCGTTTACAAACAGGTTTCAATTCAATCTAAAGACATTGTATTGAAAACGTGACCTTTTAACCCTGTTATAGATTGGAGAACCATTCTGTCAGATTGCTTTATTTCAGTAAAGGGCAAATGGATATTCCAGTAAACTCTCGGAAACTCTAAGAGAATGGTTTGCTTCTTCATTTACATGTTATATATATATATATATATATATATATATATATATATATATATATATATATATATATATATATATTTCATTTTTCTTTATTTTGTCTTTTCTGGGGTTTAGGTTCTATATTTAACAAAAAATGCAAAAGAATTGACGTTTCGCCCTTTATTCAAGGCATTTTCAAAATTTTTTCCTCCTAAAAATATTTTTATATAATTAAAATACACCACTTAAAAAAACATATCTACAATTTCAAAAAACAAACAAGACACTTGAAAATATTTAATTTTACCGGTACACACCCTGACATTTTGCTACTCTATTGCTAAATAAAATTCAAATTTACATCGTCTACTGAGGATACATGGAATGCGAATGTGTTTTATTTTTTTTATATTTCTTATATTTTACAATACATAAAAAAAACAAATAATTATATGTTTAGTTTTATGTTTAAGAGGATATTCAATTTTTGATTCTTATTTGACAGGATCGAATACTTAATATTAAGTATATATATATATATATATATATATATATATATATATATATATATATATATATATATATGAAGTAAAATGCGAAACAGTGAATGCAAACTTCGCTCCATCATATCCTTTCTGTGTTAGAGGTTGCACAGTTAGAATAAATTGTGATAAAACACAATTCATCGAAGTTTGCATTCACTGTTTCGCATTTTACTTCACTTATGTACGGAGTTGCATATAGTTGTACGTTTGCGGAATGTGATTTCAGCACTACAACAGCATAATGTGGATATAACCACTGCTAATGCATCTCACACGGAGGTATCCGTGAAAGCCGTATAAACATATATATATATATATATATATATATATATATATATATATATATATATATGTTATGTTGCCGTTCCCACACGTGTCCAAGGTCACCTCAAGTAACACGACCGACAGTGCAGTTATATCATTCTCAAAATGCAAACGTAATCAGTATTTCCAATTCGAAAGATTCTCACGGACGGAAATGCTGATTTTGCAGATAAGACTATTATAAATAGGAAGGTGTACTTAGTTTTAGATACTAGTAATATAATTAATTGTAGCACGTTACTATGTCAGTTAAACATTTGTTTTGTATTTAATTTAAAGTATTGAAAAAGTTGTAAAGTAAATCAATAAAATTTTTTAAAAAGTGATATAATATATATATATATATATATATATATATATATATATATATATATATATATATATATATATATATGGACAGCGCAAGCCTGGGCACACCACTATTTCTAAAAAGAAAATCATATATAAATATATAATATCAACTACAGACCAAAATACGAAAAAAAACATAGGTTCGGTAAAGTTTAATAAGGGTCAACAAATAACACGTCTTAGTAAACTATTGCAGAATTATTACAAATTATAAAGAAAAACTATACATTTCTTAACTCGCAGAAGTCTCATCACTTATTAAAAATTTGCATTTTAAATGCCTAGTAGGCATTTAAAATGAAATGAAGTAACAATTTTAATTAACTAATTATTTCTTGGTAGGGAGCCTCTTAATCGAGTACCGCTTGAACATGCTTTGACATAAACTGTAGCAGCTTTTTTGTTACTTTTTCCCCTATGTTTTGCCATTCGTTAGTTAAACTTTTTTTCAATTTTTTTCGCTCGTTATTTTATGACATGTTATATAGTAGAAATAGTAGTCAATGACAAACCCAAATTTTTCTACACTCTGTTGAAGATTTCCTTTTAAAAAATTTAAGCAGACAATTTTATCCATGAATTATTAAATTATTACAGAACTTACAATCTCTGACGTCGTCATACAGCCCCATACCAATATACCTCCATCTCCGTGCTTAATAAATTTGACAGTATTCTTAAAATTAAGTGCTTTCCCTCTTTTCCTCCATAATTTTCTAACATTGTGGGATTCAAGTATATTGTGAAATAAGTGACGCTAAACCAGATCTTTTATGAGTTTGTCGTAGAGGATTGGCATAAACCGTTTTTATTATGCGTAGATAAGAGCCACTAAAATACAAAACTTGTATTCAAAACCGTTCATACAGATACTTTACGACAAATCTTACTGCTAGAAAGAAGCCTCTTATTAGTACAATTAATAGAAAAAAAGAGGCTTAATTTTGCAAAATTATGCCTAAATTATGATATGGGATTCTGGAAGCAAGAAATATTTACCGATAGGACAAAATTATATATATTTAAAACCGAAGCCGTCAAAAAAGTAAGCAATTAATTTTAAAGAAACATTCAAAACTGTTAAGCATGGAGTTGAAAACATAATGGTATGGGTATGTCTGGCATCGTTAAGGATTGGAAATTTGATAACAGTTGAAAGAACAACGGATAAGAATTATATTTAAATCCACTACATATAGCAAAAAAAATTGGTCTGGTCAGTGACCACTATTTCCAGTAATACAAATATCCTTAACACACTTCTTTCATTGTTCGCGAATGGTGACGATATAACACCCCTCACAGATTTCAAACACCTCTTTAGAGTCCCGAGCTTGATTCGACTTATCATCTATGGAATGTATTTGGAGAAAAAATTCGAAGTAATAAAATAATGAACAGAAATAAATGATGAGAAATTTGAGGAGTGTTGGGGAATGGCAAAACATATGGAAAAAAAGTATCATAAAAGTTGGTGCAGTCTATGTCAAAGCATCTTTAAGCTATACTCAATTTAAGAGGCTCCTCTAGCAACTGTTACTAGTAGTTAGTTTAGGTTATATTAATATGTAAACTGATATTCTATTTCATTTAAAATGTAAATTTTTATTGTGAGTCAACAATTCTCTAACAGTATACAAAGAAGTGTTACTTATCTGTTGTTATTAAAACGTTGCAACATTGAACATTTATTATAATTAGTTTATCGATTTTGTCTGTGGTTGACATTATATACACAGTGGTATGCCTAGACTTTTGCTGCCCACCTTTTGAGTTTACCTCTTTTCTTTCAATAATATCCAGTTCATAGTTTATTTTGGCAGCCGTTCATCTGCCATCCGCTATCCGTAGCAGGAAAATTATTTTCTTTCTATGTTAAGGATAACTGTATTGTTCACATTCATCTGTTGTCGGATATCTTCATTCCTTATTTTTTGGATTCATGAAATCTTAGTCGACTCTCACATTTTTTTGTTTTTCCCCGTCATTTCGATGTTTCTGATCCGCATAGTCAATAGCTTTTAATGATTAAGTATTATAGATGTTGAATCTTCTTTTTAACCGACTTATAAAAGAAGGAGGTTCTAAGTTTAACCTCTATGTATTTTTTTGTGTATCTACATATTACTTCGGAACGGCGGCACCGATTGAAAGGAAATTTTTTACATTATGTTCAAAAAGTTGCTTCGGTAGTCTCATATTATTTTGACTGAAATTGGTTTAGGAAAATCCAAGATGGTTTTAATAACATGGCCGACGAAAAAAATTTTTTTTTTCCGACTTTCTCCAAAATTGGCATGGGGAACTTTTCTGGGTCGTACAGAACGAATTTATATTTATTTTTCAGAAAATCAATATGACGGATTCAATATGACACTCGATTTTGTCCAAAATTGGCTTAATCAGGTTTCTGAGGATATAGGTTACAAATTTAAAATTATTTTTTAAATGTTCAGTATGGCCAATCCAATATGGAGGACTAAAAACTTTACATCCCTCGATTTTGTTCAAGATTGGTATAAAGAGTTTTTAAAGATGTAGATTACGAAATTAAAATTATTTTTTAAAAATTCAATATGGCGGATGCAACATGGCGGGCTAATAATTTTACATGTCTAGGTTTTGTTCAAAATCGGTATAGGGTTTTTGTTTGAGGGTGAAGATTAATAATTTAAAATTATTTTTGGAAAATTCAATACGGTAGACTGAAAATTTAATATCTCTCGATTTGGTACCAAAATTGGTATGAGGAGATTTTTAAAGGCGTAAATAATGAATTTAAAAGTGTTTAAAAAAAATTAATACGATATGTGCAATATGGCGGCTTAAAAATTTTACCTCTGTTGATTCAGTCCACAAAATTGAACCGACTTCTAAAAGTGCGCTAAAAAGTAAAAAATAACTTATAAATTTTTATATGAAATTGAAATTTTTGAAGTCGGCGCCAAACTAATATCTGAAAAAATGTGATACGCATAAAAAAATACTTTATTTGTAATTGCTTTGTTAACATGATTTGTATATATTAGTAGTTATTTATTTCATTTAGAAATAATTTGGCGCTGACTTCAAAAATTTCTATTTCATATAAAAATTTATAAGTTATTTTTCACTTTTTAGCGCACTTTTAGAAGTCGGTTCAATTTTTATATAAAAATTTTATTATTCGATTTTTAGTTTTGAATTCATTATAATACTCATAAATTATTTGAACTAAGTACTAATCGAGATTAGTGTACCTCGCAATAACTCCAAGGTGGCAAAAAAGTACCCATTTTATCCAGAATTGCAAATCAATCTAAAATGAACCACTAAAAATTCTTTGATTCTTAGAGTTCTCCAAATAGCAATGAAATTGTGTCAAACAAATATTTAGCCTGTCATAGTAAATCCACTATTTTAAATTAGAAATTAATTTTAGATTGGCAATATAGGCCCCAAAACCTTCCAATATCGATATTTAAAGAATTTGAGACGTAAATTTCTTAGCCCGATATATTTTATATTGTATATTGAGTTTGTCTACACCCCAAGAACTCCGCAATATCAATTTTATATAAAACCGGAAAATGTAAAATTTTTAGTCCCTCATATTGTATCTTATTAACCTAATAGTTGTAAAAAGTTAACTTCATATTCGTAATTCACCACCCCCAACCCCTAATACCAAATTTGAAAAAATACGAATAAAGTAAAATTTTCCTTCTACCTTATTGTATCCGCCATATTGAATTTCAAAAAAATTATGTTAACGTCTTAATCTAATCTAAATCTAATCTAAATCTAAACCCTTCAAAGCCCCCTAATACCAATATTAGATGAAATCCAGAAATTTAAAATTTCTAAACGGTCATATTGCATCTGACGTATTAGATTTTCTTAAAGTAATTTTATATTCGCTATTTACATCCTCAAAAACTATTCAGTTCCACCTTTGAACAAAATCGAAAAATGTAAAATCTTTAGTGAGCTATAGTGCATTCGCCATATTGAAATAATATTAAATTCATAATTTACATCCTCAAGAACCCTCTATTCAGTTTTAGTGAAAGTCGAAAAATGTAAAATTTTTAGGACACCATATTGATTCCGCCAGATTGAATTTTTCAAAAATATTTTAACTTCGTAATTAATACTAACAAAAATCCCCGAATACTGATTTTAGACAAAATCGAGAAATGTAGAATCTTTAATCCGCCCTCTTAGATCCGCCATATTTATTTTTTTTTTAAATAATATCAAATTCGTAATGTGCTATCCCGAAAACTCCCCCATATCAATTTTGAAAAAAATCGGACAAAATTAATTTTTTATCCACCATGTTGGATATGCCATATTGAATTTTTTAAAAATAATTTAAGTTTTGTTATGTGAGACCTCGAAAACTGCCCCATACCAATTTTGAAGAGAATCGGACAAAATTGATTCTTTTGTCCGCCATATTGGATCCGCCATATTGAATTTTTCTAATATAATTTTGGATTTGTCATATGCGACCCCGAAAACTCTCCCGTACCAATTTTGAATTTTTTAGAAATAATTTCAGATTCGTTGGGTGCAATCCCGAAAATTCCTCCATAATAATTTTGGAGAAAATCCGACACAATTAATTTTTTTGGCCACCATATTGTAAGCGCCATCTTGGATTTTACTGCACCAATTTCATCTAAAAAAAATATGGGACCAGCGCAGCAACTTCCTGAACGTAACGCAAAAAATTTCATTCAAATCGGTGCAGCCGTTCCGGAGTAATCGGTGTACATACATCAAAAAAATACATACGCGACGAATTGAGAACCTCCTTCTTTTAGAAGTCGGTTAATAAATAAATTAAGACGGGAAAGATAAAGAGAGAGAAGGCTATTAATTCTCTTTCTTTTGATCAGCTGACTTCTAACACTAGGATCTAACCTGAACTAACCGTTAGGGCTTCACCCGACTAGCCAAAAAGGGACCGGAGTGTGGTGGGGGTAAAGGTGAGACCTGTTTTGGGTCCTAATAGTTAGTATAGAGTCCATTCTACTCTATAAAGCAAGAAATTTACTGAAACGAAACATCTAAAATTGCAAAAAAAATCTCTTAGTTATCATGTAAATACTGAAAGGAAGAAACGTATTTAAAACTAAATTTAAATTTATGTCAAATATTATTGTTAAAATGAACCGGTTTCACCCTACAATGGCTCGAAAACGAAAGTATTATTGACCCTAGAAGAACGATTTGATAAATGTGTAAATTGAATTTTTCTTTAAAATAAAACGATTAAAAAAAGGATATTACATTATTTCTTATAAAACCAATAAATATCTGTGTGTTAAGCATACAAACATTTATTTACCAGCACAAATAGATATGTTGTGGTATTACAAGTGTTACAATTAAGTCAAAGAAATTACTAAATGTAGTTGGCAAAATATGGTAATAGTACTATTTAAAGGAAGATAATCAAGAAGTTCTTAAAATGTCAAACCGCTTGTCTAATATTTGTTATAAGAATCGGAGAAATAATTTTAGGTGTACGATTTTAAATAGTTTGGTACAGTACAGTAAATTAAAAGTTCATATGTATATAATACAACAAGAAACTTGAGATTCAAGAAATCCGAGAGTCACAAGAGCTGCAATTCTAGCAGTGAAGTCTGGGTACTTGGAATACTCAGTCGTGGCCTATGGTTAGACTCGACTATAATGCATATCGGGGCAAGTATGATGATTCAAACATCAAGCAGGATCACCAGAAGGAAGAAATCACAAAGAGGGATATACCAGAGTGAAAAGGAAATTATAAAAAAACGAGAAAATTTAAAAATAAAGACATGTAACAAAAATATGACTTAGAAAACCATACAGTTTTTGGTCTACGAATGAGGTAAGTATAGTTTATTTTAATTTTCTAAATACGTTATTTATTGTTGGTCTTTAGATAAGAAGTGAAAGTAAGGCCTTACCGAGGTTGTTGTGTGGCCTTTTGCGATGAGAAAAGAAAATCAAAATTCGGGTATATTCCCACCAGCAACCAATTTTAAAATAGCTCTAAGCTAATTAAGTACAAACTAATTGTCACCTAACTTTGTTTTGGGATCCAAAATTTTCAAACTTAAAAGTAGCAAAATGCTTAACAACTTCCTTGAACACAGCACTACAGAGGAATATCGTTTCGTATCAAAATCTATTTCCTTTGTTGTTAAAAAGCTGTGTAGCTAACTAGCGGGAAAATTATAGGAATCTTTATTTGACAAGACATTTAACAGCCAAGAGATAAAAATACCAATGTTTTTAAAATTGTTTAGATAAGAATCCATTGATTAATTAAATTGAGAAATATACGAAAATCCAGATGTTTTGAAAAAAGGGCTGTATTAGGGTAAAACTTTCTGGTCAGAAAAGTTAAGTTGATTCTAACTATACAGTTTGTTACCTACTGATACATGATTTTGCATTTTTAAGGTCATAACAGTCAAAATAGTTACAACATAACTGGCATAGGGAAAGCGTTAAAGTGCCTTGAAGCTTTATGGAAGATCCCAAAAAGTTCAAGAGATTCTTCACTCAAAATCTGTCTAGATTTAGGCGAATTGTTTTGCTGCCTACTCGAGGATACAATAAAAAATTAATCCTGTACAGCCAGATTCATTGAGGATTTAAAATTTAAACCCGATCTAGTTGCCATGAAATTTAAATCTTATAGTCGGCCAGTTTTGTTTTGCTTATGATATTGTCATAATTATATTACATATGTCAACAAATAAATGTTTATATAGGAATATTGAGGAAACAACCTTGCGATAAAATCTTGAAATATATAAGAAAAATAGTTGCATTATGGAAATAAGTAAAGTTCTCCATTTTTGCCGGTTCAGTAATAAAAGAATATGATTTTTTATGCTTGTATTTTCAGGGTTTAAAACTTGCTTGACTTATTGGTGCTCTTGTCAGTTTAATCTCTGTGTTGTCAATATAGGTCGGTTTTAAATTTAAACCATGTCAGTGAATCCGGCTGATAAGATTTAGTAGCGATAGGGTCAAGGAAACTGGTAAATAAACATTTACTTTAAATCAAACTCAAAATATTGTTTAAATTAAGATTCTCTGCCTCAATATTATGCATAGCACTGTTATAAATGAACTTATATTTCATTATATTTTAGGTACAAGGGGGAAGTTTTACGAACCAAACATGATAACGACAAGGACTATTAAAACAATTACTATTGATTATGTCATAATTGTGAACCCAATCTTAATAAAAACAAAAAACTTTATTAGTAAATATGCTTCCAGTAAAAAACACATAGAGATAGAGGGGTAAGAATAAAATTACTATTTTTATACATATTTCGATCAGGACAAAAAAATACGCTATAATTCCACACTTTAAACTGCTATCTGAGAATTTGGCAAAAAAAATTTATACAGAAGAAATTAGGGTGGTTTTAAAAATAAAAATAAAATAGGAAAACACTTTTTTCCTAAACAATTTAATATCTTAAATTCAGTACTACTTTTGGTAAGGCCCGAGGTAGTACTTATATGTTTTTATGTCTGGCAAAATCCTTTCCTGGTAAGTTGCAATGCGTCATCTGTTTCAAACTTTAATTGTGTGATTGTTTTATAGTAACCAATTTCCCCTTCTATTTATCTTTTGCTTTTCTCTTATATTTAATTGTAGACTTTGAAAATGCTTTAAAACGAAGCGAAATGTCAACAGTGAAAACCGTTTTAAGATTAGTGATCCAAATCCTAACTAATCTTGTTTGAATAATTATTATTGGTCACAAAGTTCTCTAAAATTTAATTGTTTATTTTGTATAAATAAATGCTTTTCGTCCTTTTCTAAAAGATATTCCAGTGGTTTCTAAATTCTAAATACACTATATAATATCTTCACGTAAATAGAATTAGAAATAATGTCTCGTCTGTAGAAAATTCATTACTATTGAATAACATGAAGATTTTAACTATATTATTATCAGTTTCTCTTTGCCACAAAAAATCTTTTGGTTAGTCACTAAAATATATCTCCTAAGGTATTGGTTGCCAAATAGGGCGTATTTTCTCAGAGACCCTAAGGCGCACATGCTCTAATAAATAATAAAGCTGACATGCATAACAGCAATTTTCAAATACATATTTTACTGTTTAAGAAACGTTAATATTATTAGAAAGAAGAAAATTAATAAATAGAATCAAACAAGAATTGTTTAAAAAAGATCTAAGTAATTTCTTTTAAGTTAAAATTAATTTAAGATACAATTTAATAACACTTTTAAATTTATTATCTTTCCTATGCAAAATTTTATTTGGCATAATAGTTTCCTAAAATTACAAACCTACACACAGATTTTAGCTCTAAATTAGAAACATTAAATAAACACAAACATCGATAAATTACAATTGACTAGAACATGATTATCATGTTGTCATAAATCATCAAAACCGATTCGGATATGCTACACATTTATTTGTGCAAACACACCCTCTTATTTTAAGGATATAATAACAGTAAATAATGATTAGTTAGTATAAATGTGTCATAAATAATATATTATCTTTGAAATGTACGTACATGTAATAAAATAAGATATTAACATAACATTTTTGAAACTAACTTAATAATTTAATGCTGAATTACAAAAATTCATATATTTTTTTTACTAAAATCAAAATTTTTTTTCTGTTCTAAAAGTCTATGGCTCTATTTCCAGACGTTATGAAATAATTGCTGAAAAAATCATATAGAGACTATCTAGAATAAATGATAATTATATATATATATATATATATATATATATATATATATATATATATATATATATATATATATATATATATAGGGGATTTTGAATATATGGAGGTCTAATATAGTTACTTTTTAAAATTATTTTCATATTAAACAGGGTGCCTCAAAAGCTCTTAAAGTATCAAAGTTGCGTTTTTGAAATAGAAATGTCTATTTTATTATGATTTATAGTACCTAAACCTTAAGGATTTTTAAATAATTTGAATTTTGACAAAACCTAAAATAATTTTCATATTTCAAATACTCAGTAAGTATTTCAGTTATGTACTCGAAATTTCCAGTGAAGTGTAACAATAAATCATGTTTTATATCCCAATTATAATAAACTTGCTATATCATACAGGGTGTCCAAAAATTAAAACTAATCAAATAATAAATTTAAGTGGCTATAACTTGATTAATTTAAATAGAACGCTCTACTTTTTACCTTACCAGAAAATGTACCTCTTAAATACCTATCGAATGGTATGAGGGTGTTCTATAGCTAAGTCTTCGAGTTTTCACAGAACACACCAAATAATCGTTTTTCGCACCATTTTGTGTTTTTTGAATAGATGTTCTAATGTATCTAGTTGCCTATGGCGTTTGGAAATTACAGGTAATTTACAACTACTAGAACAATCAGGAATATCTTTACAAATGTTCAGAAACTTTTTTTTTTTCATCATTCAATAGGCTTTTAATCATTCAATAGGCTGTAGCAGCAATAACGGTAATAACACATTGACGATAGCACAAAACAGAAGCAAAATTTTATAGTAGATGTTCGAAATGTCGACCATCCATTTCCAAACACTTACATATTCTTTTTTCGAAACCACTGCTAACTCTGGATAATATTTACGGGGTTACAGTTTGAAAAGCGTCTCTTATGTGTATTTTCTTATCTTGTGGTGTTGTCGGGGGCGCATTGTATATAATTCCTTTTATGTATCCCCATAACAAGAAATCTGGTGGAGTTAAGTCCGGAGATCTCGGGGGCCAATTTTGAAATCCATCTCTCCCAATCCACCTGTTTCGAAAGTTGACATTTAAAAATTGCCGAATTTCGCGATAATAATGAGGCTGAGCTCCATCCAGTTGGAGCCACACAGTTGTTCTAATATTTAAAAGGACATCTCCTAATAACACTGGAAGTTGGTGTAAAAGAAAATCGCGAAACATCCAACCATTTCATGGTCCTTCAAAAAGTAGGGTCCAATTGAGTCTTGACTCAGTATTCCTCTCCACACATTAACCGACCACCTATTCTGGTTTCTTATAACTCTTTATTCATGCGGATTTGAATCAGAATAGTAATGAAAATTGTGTCTATTCACGCAACCATTGTTACGAAAAGTACATTCATCACTAAACAACACATTATCAAAAAAGTGTTCATTTTCTGCCCCTTTATCTAACACCCACAAGCCGAATGCAGTTCGGTTGTCGAAATCATTTCCGTGAAGCTCTTGACAAAGCTGGATTTTGTAAGGATGAAATCTGTATTTTTCAAGAATCCTTGAAATACTTGTTTTGCTAATTTTCGATCACTGAAGCAAGTACAGTAAAAACATTTTCTTCGTCCTCGGTGGCAAGTTTTCTTACAACAGGTTTTTTATAACTGACACTTCCACTTCCCCGAAATTGGTTTAATAGTCTCACAAAAATGGCTGGTTTCGGATGGTTTCTTTCAGAAAACCTTTGAACATAGACTCGAGAAGCCAATAAACAATTTTGATGATATTCTCCAAAGATAAAAATCATATCAATACGCTCTTCCTTCGTATAAATCTTCATTTCAACAAAGCAATAACACAATAATATTCAAATAATTCCATTCAATAAATGAAGTTTCACAGTTACAAAAAATAATACCGCTATTATAGCAACAGGCTCTGCAGACTAGACTGATGGATCAAATGAATCATCTGACGTTTCTAAATGCCATAGGCAACCAGATACATTGGAATTCAAAAAACACAAAATGGCGCAGAAAACGATTATTTGACGTATTCTGAGAAAACGCGAAGACTTAGCTATAAAACATCTATGCCATTCGATAGGTATTTAAAAGGTACATTTTCTGGTAAGGTAAAAAGTATAGCGTTCTAATTAAATTAATCAAGTTATAGCCACTTAAAATTCCTAATTGATTAGTTTTAATTTTTGGACACCCTGTATAATATAGCAATATTATAATTGGGATATAAAATATGATTTATTGTTACATTTCGCTGTAAATTTCGAGTACATAATTTGAAATACTTCTTAAGTATTTAAACTTAAAAATTTGGTTAGATTTTGTGAAAATTCAAATTATTTAAAAACCTTGAAAAAGTTGATGCTGGTAGCCGTTACTATGTGGTAGTTAATCATCTTCGGGAAATGTTTAAAAAGGAACTACTATGTTTTATACCACTAAATTTAGTGGTATAAAACATAGTAGTTCCTTTTTAAATATTTAAAAACCCATAAGGTTTAGGTACTATGAATCTTATTAAAATGGGCACTTATTTTGATCTCAGAATCCAAAAATGCAATAATATACAGGGGGTTTTACTTAAAAAACACAACTTTGATACTTTCAGAGCTTTTGGAAGTTTTTTGTGCCGCCCTTCTACTGCTAATTCGCCGACTAGAGCAAGTCTCCCAATTCTAAATTTTCTAAAAAAATTAATCCGTGAGACTAGTAGATCTCCCTCTTCTATTCGATAGACTCCGAGGTATCTTGTTTTAGGATTTTTAGAAGGCGATGTTTTATGAAATAGTGTGGATACAGGTTTCGTCCATTTTCTCGCAAAATTTCCATTTTTCTCTCTCTACCAGTTTAAGTTTCTTAAAATGCCCCCTCAGGTGGCAGTCCCTTTTAGGATTCCTGTTAGAATTCTTACTTGGTGTATTCCTTCAACTTATTCTAGTCATAATTCTTAAGGAGTATTGCATTTTGACTCATCTAATTCCTTGGAGACTTATCCAAAAATTGCATCCGCAATTCTCTTATCTTGTTTTTATTTCTACCAGTATTATTCTGTTGCTATTTTCACAAAAAGATTTAGGCCCCAGAAATGGTATTTCAGCTCTTTTTTGAAGTTTTTTACTATGTCATTTCCTTCTACTTGTTCTTGTTTAGTTAGTTTAGTTTTTCAAAGTATTTCCAGACCTTCTCGAAATCGATTACTTGAGTACGCAACGCATTGATGATTGCTTGACTATCCGACGTGATTATGGTGATGATCATCTTTTGCCTACTAGAGTTTCTTCCTTTAATCAACTGAATGCATTTCCTAATAATGTAAATTGCTTGGAAAATGCTTGATGATTTGCCTAAAATTTCTAAATGTTTAGTTCCGGGTCCTTACATTTCTATTATAGTTCCCTATATTGCGTAGAATCCTTCAATATATCATTTAATGAAATTTCTGTTGAAATTTTTAACGATATCTCTGTTTCAGTTACTTTTACGACTCAACGTTGTACTAAAGTTTTTCAGGAAGTTGAACGTCACCTTATCTTGATATATTGCTCAATTTTCACTTATAAAACATTTTTGTTTAAATATGTTATTATAATTTAGCTGTTCTTGGATTACCACAATACGATCATATATATCCACAACTAATCTCCTAATAGATACTTTTACCTAAAAAGACCTTTTGCACTCTGTTTCAAGATTTAAAATTTCCAAAATTAAAATGTTAAATATCTCAATATAATACATTACTAAATGTAATAGAAAATGTTTTAAAATAAAATTACACTTTTTCTTTCTACCTTTCTTTTTTCCTCTTTTCTGAAAATACTATACGACGAACCTTAACAGATCTAGTTTAAATTGTAGGTAAAATTAATAAAGAGGTCTAATTTGCAAAATCATACCTAAAGTATGATATAAAATTCTGGAAGAAATTAATATTTACTAATGAGAGTAAATTTGATATATCTGAATCTGAGTAAATGAAAAAAAGTACGATGAAAAACCGAAGAAGCGCTTAATTTTAAGAATATAAGCAATATGGTTAAGCATCGAGGTGAAGACATAATGATAAAGAGTTGGTGAAAATTTGATTATTATCGAAGGAAAAGTGTGTCCTTTAAAATTTTAAAAGAAAAAGAGGTTTGAAAAACGCACACCGTTTTTGTTGTTAGTGAATGGCTTAAAACTCTTCTTTAGAATCCCGATCGCAATCTGACTAAGCATTTAAAGGATGTGTTGCTCTCTTAAAGTTTTCTAAACTGTATGTTTTGTTTGCTATTATTAAATCGTTATACAACAAATATAAAATAATTTTGTGTGCGGTTGATATTATATAGGGTATCCGAGATAAGGAGGGCTAGTACGGGAGAACTCGGTAACAGCAAGAGATTCGAAAGTGGGAAAAAGATTGGGTAATATAAAAATCAACGACATAACGCTCAGAATTTGTAATATGTCTTTTACTGTTTGGGTTCTTTTGAAAAAAACATAATTTTTGGATTTTTAATTCTATTTTTTTTTCTTGTGTTAATATTTAAGTTAGAGGAAAACCAATAAAACTTTTTTATAGCAACTTTTAATGAGCTTACAGATTATGTCCTCGATGTTTATCTTTGAGGTCTCATTCTTGAGCAATGATCATTAACTTTATTTTTTCAAATAAAGTCCTAATTTTATAATATCAAACTTTAAAAGATCTTTTTTTTCTGAATTTAACAATATATTATAGATTATGATTTAATTACATTTTAAATCTTTTTTGACAATTATTAATCAGTTTTTAAATAAAGGGTGTTTTTTATAGAGGTATAGAACTTTAAGTTTGCAACACTTTTTTAACTGGCGGTCATTTTGTCAGCTGTCAAGTGATTTATGTTTAGTTTGGTTTGGCATTTCAACATTAATAGACTGACGCCTGAACAACGCTTCTAAATTGTGCAAATTTATTTTGAAAATCATGGTTCTGTTCGAAATACGTATCGCGCACTACGTCCATTTTACGGTCAACATAATCGTCCATCAGAGCAATTAATTCGATTAACTATGGAACGTTTTCGAACCACGTTTACTCTAAATGATAATACGCATCCACAGAGACGTCGTACAGTGTATACAGAAGAAGTCATTGCTGCTGTAGAGCGTAGCGTAGAGGAAGACCCGAATCAGTCTATCCGCCATCGTGCACAGAAATTGGATATGTGTCCATTCACTTTATGGAAGATTTTGCGGAAAGATCTTGGTTTGCGTGCTTACAAAATCCAACTCGTGCAAGAATTGAAACCACACGATCACCTGGTAAGGCGTAGATTCGGTGAATGGGCCCAAAACAAGATTGCCGTTGATCCCGAATTTCATAAGCGAATTTTGTTTAGCGATGAAGCTCACTTTTGTTTGAATGGATACGTCAGTAAACAAAACTGCCGTATTTGGAGTAATGATAATCCTCAAGTGTATGTTGAGACACCGTTACATCCAGAAAAACTGACTGTTTGGTGTGCTTTATGGGCTGGTGGAATTATTGGTCCGTACTTGTTTAAAAATGATGCTGGTCAAAACGTTACAGTCAATAGTGACCGCTATAGAACCATGATTATTGACTTTTTCGTTCATCAATTGAACAACCATGATGTGCAGGAGCTGTGGTTTCAACAAGACGGCGCAACATGTCACACAGCTCGTGCCACAATTGATTTATTGAAGGAAACGTTTGGTAACTGCATAGTTTCACGTTTCGGACCCGTGAATTGGCCTCCAAGATCGTGCGACTTAACGCCGCTAGACTATTTTCTGTGGGGATATGTGAAGTCGCTAGTCTACGCCTATAAGCCCGAAACGATTGATCACTTGGAGGACAACATTCGCCGCGTTATTGCCGATATATGGCCACAAATGTTGGAAAAAGTCATCGAAAATTGGACCTCCAGATTAGACTACGTCCGAGCCAGCCGTGGCGGTCATATGCCAGAAGTCATATTTAAATTATAGTGCCAGAAGGTTATCTTTCGAATAAAGTAAATTTCATGTCAATTTAAAAAATTAATCTTTGTTTTATTCCATTTAAAAGTTCTATACCTCTATAAAAAACACCCTTCAATTGATATTGAAAATCTACTAAAGCTCGGATAATTCGGTTTGTTCTACACTTCTAAAAATTAACAAGTATAAGATTTCTTCTTGTTGTGTATACAAGAAGAGTTTTCTGTATAAATTTTAATAACTTTATGCCTACAATTTAATTCTGAGAAGTTCTATTTTATAAAAACTTAACTAAAACTACTTATTTTAATCAAAAGTAAATAAAAAACATAAATTCTAGTTAAAACTGTTTTAACAGTGCCCTCACTTCTTAAGAAAGCAATATTTTCGAAATTCTTCTAATTAATTTCTACATTCAGAGTTTGTTCTTAAATTTGGATGATTATTATTTCAATAATTACACCGTATGATAAAATATCGGTACCTAAAAAAAAGATAGTTATAATAGATTCCTATTAGTCACAGTATGTTCTTATATCGTCTTGTTTTTCAGGTATTTGACAATAATTTTTTAACGACCCTTAATTTACTCATATTGGTAAAAGTTATAGTTATTGATGAAATTTATTTATTTCATGTTAGTATATTAATGAATAACTACTTGTGAGCGTAATTGTATAATTTTTCAAAATGGATATTTTTCTCCAAACAAGAAGAAAAAAAGTACGTAATGCGTATTTCCTATATTTTGGACATCTTATGGTGGATCAAGACAAGCCCTGGAATGCGCAGTTGTTTTGTGTATCATGCTATGCTACTCTTTTGTCTTGATTGGATGGAAACAAAACAACTATGCCATTTGTAAAACCGATACTGTGGTGCAAACTTAGTAATCATTATGATCATTGCGAGGTTTCTTGAAAGAAATCAAGCATAATATAGAGTTTTTTACTGTAAAATCTGTATCGAAATCAATCAGTGAACGCAGGCCTCTTCCTTTGAAAGAAGTTAAACTGCACAGTTAGAGATCGATAATGATCACATGAAAGTTAACAACCAAGGTCCAGAATTTTTACCCTCTTCAAGTGTTCTAATCCTTTCGCGTTTAATTGAGCAACAGGAATTAGGTGAATTTCTTAGATCTAGATTAGAAGAGTGGAACTTGTAACACACATTTAAGAAGTTGGGATGCAGAATGATGTTAAAAATCCATTTTCTTCATTCCCATGTCACTTTTTGCCTTCAAATCTTAGAGCAGTGAACAATGAATAGGGATAGAGGTTTCACTAAGATGTAAAAAGGCTTACGAAATGGTTTCAAGGTCGTAGAAATGAAGCTATATGAGGTGATGCTGGCATTTGAAACTAGCAAATGCTTCCCAACATAAAAGGGAAAATTAAAAATTTTATATTTTTGGAAACAATATTTGTTTTACCTTATATTTATGCCATTACATTATTAAAAAATTTTGTCTTTAATTTTTCTTGAATACATTTGAATAAAATTAAAATATGTTTACTTTTTATTTTTTTTTACTAATAACCGTATGTAAAAACAACACGTGTTGGAAAACAATACGTATATATTCTCAATAAGCGATAAATATTAATAAATAAATACAAAAATTTGAACAGGGTACTTCACTATTTTTCATTTGTAACGTAGTGTTATTAATCACAATTTATTAAAACGTGATGCCCTTATAATTTATCTTAACTGAGATTGATTTATACAAACGCACCAGATTTTTCAAGGTTGTAATAACTGTATATAATCATTTGAAAAATGAGAATACGTCTTCAATAATATATTGCTTTTAGAATGAACATACGTTATAAATTCTAAAATATATTTTAAGTGATTAAAAAAATTATCTACGATTTGGAAGCCAATATATCTCTGTTGTAAAACCCAATATTTGATACAATTTATACAGACCAGAGGTTCTCAAACTGTTTGCACCATAGATCACCTTCCAATTTTTTTGTCTTCCTAATATTGAATTCTAACAATTTTATCAACTTTAACGCATAACGTAGCTAGTCAGATATAATACGAAAAATGTCAACATAACAACAGATACTGTAACATCTCTCATAATATCTCCGACACAGTGCCACGAAACGGGTGCCCTGTTTTGAGTTTTATCATTATATGGAGGCTTAATACAGAACTACGCAAACTGGAAAATATTAAAACAAACAAAAATTAAGTTATGACTTCACATTAGTAATTAAAGTGATATAAAAACAATTCTTTTAAAAATTTTATACTACATAAATTAAATACACAATAAAAATCAATCCTTTAATTATACTCGTGAAATTATATGGCAGGTGAGGAAGACAATGCACAGAATTCAAAAATCGTTGCCGTCTCCATTTTTTCATTCGATGCATCGTCCCTCACCTGCCATAATCTCTAGCGAATGTAGGTTTTATATTATGTGTTTGTTGCCAAGGCTTTTTTCTCATCTCTACAGTACCTGATCTATAAGATCTTTTGTACATTATCATAATCTCAGGTAAGCCCGGGATATTTAGACTTTTCATGAAGTCTGTTATTTTTATGGGTATAAATGCTTTATTTGTTTAGGCCTACAGGTGATGTCTTATAGAAATTTAAGTCTCCTGCAGAACAGTGCAAGTGTTCCATTGTTTCGGCTGCATCATCGCAGAAAAACCTATCTCGTCCTTAGTTTCTTCCACCTGATTGAGATGTTATCTCAGAGGACAGTGTTCTATGAAGGTATTCGTTTTTACTTAAATGTCCCTTTTTGAGAGATCATGAAGCCTCTTTGCTTTCTTTCGTGATGAGTTTATAGATTTTTTCGTCTGTTTCCGAAAAAGCGCAATTTTGTTCTGCCTTAATTTTATGTGATTTTATTCCCAGTTCTGGAGCTCCTCTTTATGCGTCCTTTTGGTAATCTACAGAGACTTCAAGCCGAGAAAAGGAATTTCTGCCCCTTCTTTTGCGAGTTTGTCTACTTCTTCATTTTCTTTGATTCCTTTAGGCCCCAGCAATCTTACGAAACTTATTGTATTGTTCTTTGCCAGTTGCTTTAGGTTTTGCGCACAGTCCAAAGTCAACTTAGATTCATAAGTGTTTAACCTGAGAGCTTTTAACTTTGCTTAACTATCTGATAATACCTATATTTTAGTCTTTAATTGATTTTGCAACTCAAAGCTTAGGCCTCATACTCCCTCTCCAACACGTTCCCCACCCTATTATCTTGAATCCATTAATAAACCATAACCCTAGTCGAGGTATTCGCTTCATAGCAGTCAGTTACTACTTTATAGTTCACGTCAAAGTCATATCTTATAGACATGCAGTTTGTCGGTTTTGATATGAATTCTGTTGGAACTGTATCCACAGTTTTCATATGCTTAACAAAGCTTTCAGGTTTGAAGATTCCTGAAACAGCTTAGGACCATTTGTTCCTGCTGCCCTTATTACAGCTATGTGCGATGGAGGGAGGTGCAGCATTAAAACTTTGGCGATAGTTATAAAATACTTTTAATTAGTCAGGTATAATTTTAAATCTCCTCGATCAATGATTTATAATCTGATTCTTTTTGTTTGTAAGAAATTCGGCAACCACGCTGAAGCTCTTTTCCTCAAGGTATGAAACAGGAAAAGCTTTCAAAAACTTTCTTGCGATCATTCACAATGCAATAGGTAACAGGCCAAAATTGCTGATATTCAGTTCCAAACTGCAAGTTAAGTTGTTTATTAGTTCAGGTTAGCTTATTCCCATCAGTTCTTTTTGTAATATGACATCCGATTCATCAATATTACCAAATGGATTGATAAGCCGCAATGGTATTTCCATGGTCAAAACACCCTCGAATTTGATTTTAAGGTCTGTGTATAGATCATTTAAACTCGGCCGAAACGTTGTCATCCTAGCAGCATATCTATGAGAAGTTAAGAAACTAGAAAATTCTCGCCGTCCAAAGTTTTGCTTCATAAGGTTAACTGTGGGAAAAAAATCTGCAATGATGGACATTATTTTTATTAAATTCAGACTATTACCCTGCAGTTACAATTTAATCTCGTTAAGTCTGCTAAACCAGTATAATAAATAGACCAAATTTGGTTTCCATTTGATTAAGTTTTTATTTGAAGTGAGATTTTTAACGCTTGAAAACTCGAAAACGGTCCTGATAACTTAAAACAATCTTGTTAAATATAAGCCTCTCGACAACGAGCGTACTTTAGTATGAAGGAGTAACTTATGAAAGTTCTCTCCCCACATTGTTTTTGATTTTTGACACAATAAAAAATTTTATTTATTTCAGATTCCAAGCCTACTAAACAAAAATATTACAATCAATAAAACAATGAATTAGCTGTATATAAACATATCCACATTATGCTGTTGTAATGCTGATATCACATTCAGCAAACGTACCACTATATGGAACTCCGGATGTGAATGAAAGTACAATGCAAACAGTAAATGCAAACCTCACTTCATCATATCCCTTCTGTGTTAATGGTTCAACAGATTAAATAAATTGCGACAAAATACAATTTGATCCTCTTCCACCATTGAGATGACAGTGATAGAGGTAAAAGGGATTCCAGATACATGCAGTTATCCGATACAAATATCTATGTTGTGATAACGTTGACGTCATTTTTATAACATGTACACTATTTTATTGCCTATCACTATACCACTAGAAAACATCACATTATAATGTTCCACCACACACCAAAATCATTAAATTTATTTACCACGTTTTCAAAAAATCTGGGAAAAATCAATATTTTCGTAAAACTTTAATGTCTTCTACTGCCGAAACGAAACAGTATTGGTTATAACTAAGTTGACTTAAATCAACCTATTTTGACGTTAAGAGTTTGTCACTAACTGTTGTATATGTATTTTCCAGATACCCTGTATATACTGAGCAGATTATAATTAGGTTTTGAAGCAGAAAAACTTGATTTTAGATACACGCATACCCACATACCATTGTAAAATGTAACTATTTTTTTGAATATTGTTTTCAATAAAATACACACAGCTTTTAATACTTTCTTAACATACTTTAGGGACAATAGATACCATTGTTCTACGACACTTGACTCAATTAACAGCTTTTTAAACCGACTTCTAAAATAAGGAGGTTCTCAATTCGTCGAGTATGTATGTTTTTTTTATGTGTGTACACCGATTACTCCGGAACGGCGGCACCGATTTGAATGAAATTTTTACGTTATATTCAGGAAGTTGCTGCGGTTTGATTTTCTCCGAAATTGGTTTGGGGGAATTTTTGGGGTCGTACACAACGAACCTGAAATTATTTTTAAAAAATTCAATATGGCGGACAAAAATATTTAATTTTGTCTGATTTTCTCTAAAATTGGTGTAAGAAAGTTTTCGGGGTCGCACATAATGGATATGGAGGACAAAAAAAAACAATTTTGTTCGATTTTCTCCAAAATTGGTACGAGGGAGTTTTCAGGGTCGTACATAACTAATCTAAAATTTTTTTAAAAAAATTCAATATGGCGGATCTAATATAGCGGAGGAAAAAATTAATTTTGTCCGATATTCTTCAAAATTGGTCCGGGGGAGTTTTCGGGGTCACACATAACGAATGTAAAATTATTTTTTAAAAAAATCAATATGACGGATCTAAGATGGCGGATTAAAGATTCTACGTCTCCCGATTTTGTCTAAAATCAGTATTGGGGTATTTTTGATAGTGTTAATTAATTAAAATATTTTTTGAAAAACTCAATCTGGCAGATTCAATATGGTGTCCTAAAAATTTTACATTTTTCGATTTTCTCCCAAACTGATATAGGAGGTTGTTAAGAGTGTAAATTATGAATTTAAAAGAATTTTTTCAGGATTCAATATGGCAAATCCAAGATAGCGGACTAAAAATTTTACATTTTATGATTTTGTTCAAAGGTGGGACTGAATCGTTTTTGAGGATACAAATAGCGAATATAAGTTTAGAAGTTTTAAATTTACGGATTTCATTCAAAATTGGTACTAGGGGGCTTTGAAGTGTTTAGATTTAAATTAGATTTAGACTTAAAATAATTGTTTTGAAATTCAATATAGCGAATGCAATATGGGGGGGGGGGTTGAAAATTTTACCTTATTCGTATTTTTTCAGATTTGGTATTAGAGGGTTTTCGGGGTCCTGAATTACGAATATGAAATTAATTTTTCATAATTATTAGATTGATAAGATGCAATATGAGGAACAGAATATTTTACATATTCCGATTTTGTCTAAAACTGATATTGTGGGGTTCTTGAGGCGTATACAAACTTAATATGCAGTATAAAATATATCGAGCTAAAAAATTTACATCTCAGGTTCTTTAAATATTGTAAATTGATATTGTGGGGTTCTTGAGGTGTATACAAACTCAATATGCAGTATAAAATATATCGAGCTAAGAAATTTACATTTCAGGTTCTTTAAACATCGATATTGGAAAGTTTTGGGGCCCATATTACCGATCTAAAACTAATTTGAAATTTAAGATAGTGGATTTACTATGACAGACTAAATATTTGATTGACACAATTTTACTGGTATGTGGAAAACTCTAAGAACCAAAGAATTCTTTTTAAGGTGATTTACAACTTTGGATAAAATTGGTACTTTTTTGCCACCTTGGAGTCATTGCGAGGTACACTAATCTCGATTAGTACTTAGTTCAAATAATTTATGGATATCATAATGAATTCTAAAACTAAAAATAGAAAAATAAAATTTTTATAAAACAATTGAACCGACTTCTAAAAATGCACTAAAAAGTGAAAAATAACTATATTTATATGAAATTGAACTTTTTGAAGTCGTCCCCAAATTATTTGTAAATAAAATAAATAACTACTATTATATACAAATTATGGTAAGAAAGCTATTACAAATAAAGTATTTTAAATCTGTTTATGCAAATCACATTTTGTCAGGTATTAGTTTGGCGCCAACTTCAAAAAGTTCAATTTCATATAAAAATGTATAGTTATTTTTCACTTTTTAGCGCACTTTTAGAAGTCGGTTCAATTTTTTTATAAAAATTTTATTAAATTTAAAGTCGATTTTATTTTACGTTATCCTACACTACTCTATGCTAAGTTCCCGTATATACAGCACTGAAAGTTAGTAAACTAACATGGTATTCTGTTCTCTTAAGCTTTTCTCCAAGCAAACAAAATTTGGGTCGCAGTTATATAACCTGGGTTAAACTATTTACTCAAGATACATACACTGTTGGAATTATAAAGGAATATTAATAAACCTTACGTAACTGTAGCACGGGCAAATAGTTATTTTATTAGATTTTTTATTGATGCTATTTTTCAAAAATCGCTCACATATGTTATATATTAAATGTAGAGAATTATGAATGTAAGATTTTGCTCTAAAAGAAGCACTAAAAAGTATGTGGAGCATATGCCTTGTATATTTAAGTAATGCCATTGACAGATCTAATTTTCTGCACTGCATTCAGGGTAGTATTTTCGTATATTTTTCTTACTATAAACCTGCTGTATTATAATTATCTCAAAGGCCTTTAAGATAGAATCTGCAGTCAAGATGCTTTTTGTCTGTTGTCGATTTAATAGTTCCTCTAGTACTTCTTTCTATTTCTTGTATCCACTGTTGAATATAGGTCTCTTTTAATATTCCTTTTTTCCGTGCGAGTTGATATCATCTTTTTCTTGCTAGCTATTCATCAATATCCAGTAATCTTTTTTACGGTCTGCTAACACTTTTTTTGTAATTTGCTGTAAAATGCTGGAATCTTGTTGTTGTTAGAATTATGTCTAATCACGTGATCTATCCACCTCCATTTCATTTGGACTATCTTTACGATTATATTTAGAACTTTTTTATTAGTCCAAAGCTTAAATTTCTCGTTTTTCCATCTGTCATTCCGACACTGCCCATTCCATTACCCCTTTGTGCACTTCTTAATCTATTGGCACCTCTTTGCATTAATTTACGTGTAATCTCATACATATATTCATATATAGGGTGTCCGGAAAAATGTGGATAATCTCCCAGATATGAAAAAAAAAACACGTGAAAGAAATACTACAAGTTCATATAAATTTTTTGCATGTAGGCCTCCTCTTAGGAGATATGGGCTTCCAAAGAACTGCAATTGAATCAAGTTTTTTACACCACCACCACCTGTGAATTACTCACTGCTACAGGGACGGACTAGCTGTGACACTCATGACCCCACTTTTTTTACGCCCTATATGATAAGAACTTTGGACCACGTTTTTTCACATACCTTTAACTATTAATTAAAAATGAAGTACTCATCATGCGTGTCGCTAATCCTAACCGTTTTCGAAAAAACGTCATTTTATTTACTTTATGTATTTGGCGTATTTAGATAAAAGATACATCTTTATTCGTATCAAATGTTCAACCATCAACCTTATGATAAAAAAAATTCGATCCAAAATTAGAGTTTGTGAATTGCAGTTCGACTTAAGTTCGCAAAACAATGGGCGTTTTATTTTATCGGCATCAAAAACAATATTGATGTTGCAAACATTGCTAGGTACAAAAGAAATAAATATTCTGCATTTTAGAACTTGTCAACTTTCACATCGCTGACCTATTAATTCTTTACCTTGATATTAATTTACTGGTTTTTGGATTTCGTGATAGAATTAATTGTGAAATAATTCGAAATATGGGATACACGTTTATTGAATATGCTGATATGCATCTGATGTATGGTCTTACATCTTGCAATATTTTGAAAGCCATTAGGTTACATCACGATATCCTCATCGTACTCTTCCAGATCAGAAAACATTTGAACGGATTAGCCAACGTCTAAGGAAGAATAGTAGACAATTACAATTAATATGGTAATATTTTTTAATTTTTTCATAATTTTAGGAAATTTTGGGAAAAGAAATACTGATGCTGGTCGGGAAAGAACAGTACCTACGCCACAATTAGAGGAAAATATTTTAAATGCTCTAGATGACATTCTTTCAACGAACACTCAAAAATTTTCAGCGTAGTTTAATATGTCGAAAACAATACTACATGAAGTGCTTCAAGAACAGCTTTTATATTCATATCATTTGCATCTTGCAGATTTAAATAAAAGAAATAATGCAAACTTGATTAGCACTATTATCTTCACGGATAAAGCAGAGGTTACCAAAAATGGTATCATAAATTTACACATCTCATATGTATGGGCTGATGAAAATCCTCGCATCAACATCAGTTCCAATCAACTAATTTCTGGGCAGGAATCATTGGCAATTTTTTGATTTAACCATCCATATTGCCGGCTCACGGAATGGAGAACTTTATTTGGAGATCCTCTAGAACTCTTTTCACGATTTAGTAGAGCACTTACTACTTGAAACCCGCCGAAACATGTACTACATGCACGATTGGGCACCACCTCATTTTAGCATTGCTGTGCGGAAGCACCTGAATAACGTCTATTTAAACCATTGGATAGGTAGATGAGGACCCATTGCCTATCCTCCTCGATCTTTCGACTAAACGCTGTTGGATTTTTACCTGTAGAGATTCCTCAAAATTGGTGTATTCCACTCTAGTCGACAGTAGAGAGGAGCTTCTATGGAGAATCACGTTTCATTGTGGTCAAATAAGGAAGAATGCTGAGGTAATGTGGCGTGTAGAGCAGTCCTCAATTCATCGTGCCCGCAAGTGTATCAGACTTACGAAGTTTTCAACTAAGCGTAGGTTTCACTTTTTATTGAAACTTTGGTGACAGGGGAAAATTCCTCTTTTTCATACTCAACCCGACAGAACGGTTAGGATTAGGGACATGAATGAAAAATATTTAATTTTTAGTCAACAGTTAAGGGTATGTAAAAAACGTTGCCCAAAGTTCTTATCATACAGGACATAAAAAAATGGTATCATGAGTATCACAGCTACTCCGTCCATGCAGCTGTGGGTAATTCACAATACTTTCTTGGAGAGTAATTTGAAGGGTCTTACCTGGTATAGATTATACCAAAAAAAAATGTGTGTTCAAGTGCTTCAAGAATTATGCGTAAAAACCTTGATTACATTGCAGCTCTTTGGGAGCCCACATTTCCGAAGAGGAGGCCCATACGCAAAAAGTTTATATGAACTTGTAATATTCCTTTCACGTGTTTTTCACATCTGGGAGATTTCTCACATTTTCCCGGACACTATCTATCTATCTATCTATCTATCTATATATATATATATATATATATATATATATATATATATATATATATATTTATATATACCTATGGTTTGCCGGTGATTTCCAATAGTTATGGTCTTTTCTTCTGTATGTATAATTTTTATTTTATTCATCTTCATTTATACGTTGATGAGAAATTATGCTTATTGTAACTCTGTCAACATGCATCTCACTTTTTCCGTACGACTACTTATCAGAACTATATAATCTGCAAACCGCGGGTAATTCAAATGTGAACCATCGACATATAACTCCTTTCTATTTCAGTCTAATGCTCGTCCTCGTCTCGACTAAATCAAAGGTCTTATAGCAGTCAACAAAAGTTAGATATACTGGGATATTGTATTCGATGGATTTTTCAAACGACCGATAGTGATGATCAGGAAGCTGATCTACTGGTTGATAGAGGCCTTGTTTATTAGACAGTGGATATATATATATATATATATATATATATATATATATATATATATATATATATATATATATATATATATATATGGATCAGACCCTTATTTAACAATATGCTTCAATTAAAGCATTTCTGTCCATTTCACTTCATTTGAAATTATTTATTTCTAGGGATTTTGATGTATTTAATTTAGCGCCTCAAAAAAGGAAATCAGTCATCTTATCTAGTTTTCACAACCTTACAAAAAAAATTCTAGAACAAAAAAATTTTCAGATAACAAATTTTTTGATAAATTCATTAATCTAATTTCATAGAATTTTTTAATATAGAAACAAAAGTGGTTCAAAAATGTTTTAAACCTAATAACATCTCTTATAATATGTCACCTAAAATTCTCGAATTATATTAGGAGTAGAAATATAATTATCTATTTAGAGTATTTGCTCATCTCCTATCAGTTTAAAATGCGAAGCCTCAGAAATTATTAAAAATGAATTTCTAGAAATTTCTCGCCTTCCTAAGGATTAACAAAGAGAAACAATCAAAAACAAATTCATTCAAGAAGATATTATTTTTACTAAAGCGGAAAAAGGTAATATTCTGTTAGCTATTTCTTGAAATGATTATATTCAGAAAACAATAAATCTGAAGCCCAACTAAATACAAAGTGTTTAAAAAAATCCTACTAAAATATTTCAAAAAATAATCAAATCTGTAATACATAATTGTAAAAGTTTGTTTAATGGTAGGGACTTCAACAGGCTAACTTTAATGAAACCATAGCCATCAAAACTATACTTAATTCAAAGATTATTACTTTATCAGACCAGTAGTATAATTTTTCTCAACACCTTCTTATAAATTATCTAAATAACTTGTTGAAATTCTAAATAAATATACCAACTTTTTGGCAAAATTTCAAATAAAAAATTTCTCAGAACTAATTCACAAAATAAAAAACCTAGATGTTCCAAATAACGTCAGATTAGTTTCATTCAATGTCAGTAATTTATTTCCTAGTATACCTATCCAAGAGACAATTTTACTCGTTGAAAACTTTTTTTTTTAAATATTAACATAATTCAAAAACAATAAATATTGCAATCATTAAAAACATATCTAGAACAAAATTACTTTGAATCTAATCGAACTGCCTATTCTAGTGAGGAAGGCTTGATAATGGGTAATCCACTTAGCTCTTACTAGCCGCAATATTTAGGACTATCCAGACGATTTTATAGGCAAACACACTATTTTTAAGAAATTTCTTTACTGGCATAGATATGTCGATGATGTCTTAACTTTCTTTACTGGTACAGACAGACAGTTGACACCGTTTGTCAACTTTATAAATAACATCCACCCTAACATCACAATTATAATGGAAAAACAAATAGTTAACAAAATAAATTTTCTAAATTTAAAAATATTACAGGAAAATAACATACATGTCTTCTCAATCTTTCACAAACTCAAACCAACAAACACAACCATATAAAATTCTTCTTGTCACCCAATACATCATAAACTATCAACGTTCCGTAGTATGATACTGATAGACTTATTACAGTTCCTTTGAACCATGTAAATTTTGACAAAGAACTAAATATTATTAAATAAATTGCTGTCAACAATGAATACACCCCTCAAATAATAAATAAAATTCTGAATAAAAAATTATATATAAGAGCATCTGGTGCGTCCTGTAATAAAAAATACTACACAAAAATGTAATCTATTACATATTTCGGTCAAGCAAGTAATTACATCGCAAAATTCCTAAAAACGTTTAATTTTAATTTGATCTTTAAAAGCAATAATCGAGCTGACAAGATTATAAAAAAACGATATAACGAAAAAAAAATCAAGTGTATATAAAATAACATGTAAAAATTACCCAAAGTTTTATATAGGCTGATAGAAGTTTCTTAATGAGATTAAAAGAACACTTTAGTAGTTTTATTAAACAAAAAATAGATTCTCATTATTTAAATCACTTAATAGAATATAAAGGCACAAAATAAGATATATTGGAATAAATAAAATTTAAATTGCCGATTCTTTGTTAAACTGTTAACTAGACCTAAACAACTCACCTCTTTTGAACCTATTTTAATGACCTACTTCAATTACCTGCTTATTACTGGGAAAATTCAGGGTTAGTTTATTTTACTTAGATATAAGAATTTGTATTAATATTGTTCATTCTTGTTAAAGGTACCGTGCGGCGAAACATGCAGAATGTCTATTAATTAAAGCTTAAAGTAATGTGAAATTTTTAATTAATATAGTTTTATTTCGTTGTCTTTAATGATATGAAGTTCTACCAAGTACTTCAATTCATCTGGGTCCAGAATTTCATAGTCCCCGAAATACAGGATGTCAAGTTATTTCTAATTGAAAATTATTTTCTTTTTATACCTTCTATCCAAAAAAGTTTTACTTAGTGGGTGTCACTTCGAGCAACCGATATCGAACTTAAATGTTTTATTGCGTACTGAGGTTAGTCATAGCCTCCTTCAGAAAGATTAAAATGTAAGATTGAACTGACAAAGAATAATAAGAATAACACACAAAGTCAAAAACAAAATTTATTTTTTTAATTAATTAATTAAACTTAAGCAAATATTTAAAATTACTTTCGTTTTCATGTACACAAAGATTAATTCTATGGAGAAAGTTGAACTGTACCCCTTCTATATCTACAACTTTGCATTTGTCATCACAATTCCTCAGTGTTTACAGGTCTACAATATACCTCTCACGTAACCAATAGAAAAGGCTTATCAATCAAATCGATCTAAATTGTGAAATTTGATGCTGAATAAAAGCTCTTATGAGTACAACTCCAAACAATGGATAGTTTTCGAAATAAATGGGGTGGAAAACTGAAAATCTCCGTGAAATGGAAAAGCTCGCTGTGAATGCTTTAAAAGACTTTATAGATAATCCATATATCTCCAAAAAACTAACCCAGATTGTGCACAGTAAGTATTGCCCTAGTATCTTATATCAACCCCAGGAAACCGGACTTCATTACCCAAAATACTCCTGGAAATAAGCTCATATTCCAAGCCTCGAGACTAGACAAACGAACAGAGAACTCTTGCTTTGCATTACCCAGGATCAACGAACGTGGACATGACGAGTATCTGAGTCCTTGTGTGTTTAAGTATATGCATATGTGCTAACCATTAAAGAACAATATAACATACCTACACCTGAAACCAAACTTTAGGACCCTTGGAACTGATATATTACAGGGGCTGTAATCAAAAATATATACATCTCTCTAAGTTTAGAAGATGAGCTTCATTCCAAGGGCAGTTTAGGAGAAGTCCGATTTTGCGGGGTTGATATTGATATACCATGCTGGGACAATACTCATCGTGCATCACCTGGGTTAGCTTTTTGGAGTTATTTGAATTAGTTGCTTGCCTCTATAAGGACTTAGAGTATTCATTTGTCGCCAGCGAGTTTTTTAATTCCACAGAAATTTTCAGTTTTGCACCCCTCTTCCTTTATTTCGGAAACTGTTCCTTTTTCGGGGTTGTGCCCAATAGAGTTTTTCTTCAGCATTAAGTGAACTACCTTTTTTGGGAATTTGGATTGATTTCACCGATTAGCCTTTTTCATTGGTTTGCTGCGGAATCCTTTACCAGGAGTTTTGGATAATTCCTGTTAGTGATTCCTGCCCATATTTTAATTTTAAATTTATGTTGATAATGCACAACCTTTATTGCATGCGAGTTTTCGTCCACATGAAGGTGTTCATTGTGAAAATGACTCATCAATAATTTAATTTTTTTGATGAAAAATCATGTTCTCTCCATCCATTAATGAATCGATAGAAGTCTAGTTTTAATTTGGAGACTAGGAATAAAAGCTCTTTTACTATCTAGAGGTGAAATAGATGCAACAGCCGTTCTCTTGAAGTCCTATTTACGGTGTCTCTATAAACTAAGTTCCAAAGCTTAGTGTCTGATGCTCAGATTTGGATTTTCTTCAACTCGTCCTAAAATTTCTCTGTCAACCTCCTGTTTCCTATTCATAAGACACCGTCCATAATCAAGCGTTGCAGCAGCAAATCTACCGGTTTCAGCAACGGTATATGTTTAGTGGTTTATTACGTGTCTATTTGGACACCTTTCGAGAATTAAAAAATTTACGAAGCTTTAGAGGTAGGTGAAGTGCAATGTACATCGAAACTGTAATAAGATTTTGTTTTCTCATCCTAACGTACCAAATTTAATGCAAATCGAGCTCCTATTAAAACAAATGTGTACAGAAAAAAGCTTAGAAAAATCTGACGAGCTTTGTGTGGCCTTATTTCTCATAACCAACTATCGATGTATTTAATGTTTATAGAACCGTTTTTCTTTACTGTTTAACAAGGGGACTATCTACTTTACCATCTTATTGATTTTAAATTAGTTTTTCACAAAACAGCTTAGATGTCTTAAAAATTATTATTTTTCAAAATAAATTAAATTCCTAAAATTAAACATGTTTTCTCAGATTAAAAAGACTACATTAAGTTAATAGTTATTTACAGATCAACAGGTAAATTATTCATTTAAAAATTTTAGCAAGAATTTACGAGCGCAAACAGTTCACATTATAATGTGAGCAAAAAAAAACATTTTACTTCAGAAATCTATCACTATTTTTTGTATCAATGGCATGTTTAGTATAGAAAATTTTGAAATACTTTTACTTTTAGCCCATTTTATTAGGAAATTAAAATACTCATTGTTATTTCCACCACTTTGTGGGATCAAATAAAATAACTTTTTAAAACTTCCAGATTGAACTTCAAAACTTTTTTAGTTGAAGCCGATTAAACCTTTTAAATTTAAATACAATAACAATATCGTTTTATTTATATAACAACAATTAAAGAGGCCACAAATGAATTGTTTTAGTAGAATTTTTATGATTTTCATATTTTCTCTCAATTCGTTAGGTCTTGCAATATGTAGACATTCTATACAGGGTGTCCGTGAAAATGTGGGAAATCTGTACCGTCAATACCAATGGTCCAGTCAAAAAATTGCCGATGATTCCTGCTTCGACATTAATTGATTGGAACTGATGATGATGATGCGAAATAATAGTTGCATGAGGATTTTCATCAGTCCATACATGTGAGTTGAGTAAATTTATTATATAATTTTTGATAAGCCTCGCTTTATCCGTGAAGAGAATAGTGTTAATGAATTTTACATTATTTTATTGCTAATCCAATAGCCAGTTTGAAAACAGCATTCTACGGGGAAATTCTTCAGGAATCAATACATACAGTTTTTTCAAATGATATGGACGTAACAGCTGTTCTTGAAGAATTTTGGATAGATTTTTTTTATCACAAGTTTGAAGGTTGAACATTTGATAGGAACATAGGTGTAACTTTTATCGAAAAATACCAAATACATAATGTAAATAAAATGACGTTTTTTTTCGAAAATGGTTAAGATTAATGACATCAATAAATAGAACTTAATTTTTAGCCCGTATCTCCGAAAAGGATGCCTAGACGAAAAAAGCTTATATGAACTTGTAGTATGCCTTTCATATGTTCTATCCTAATCCGGGAGGTTTTTTACATTTTCCCGGACACCCTGTATACTCTTAAGTATATTTTTGGGATTGCTTAATAACACCATTTAATTGAAAACCAAAATTATCAATAAATTATCTAAATTAATAAATTTTCAACTTCACTTTATCCCAAAATATTTTCAGTACAACATGGAAGGTTTTATTTAGTTAAAAAATTTCTTTTTGAACTTTGTTCATGTAGGAATTAAATTGCTGCCTGATTTTTCAGGTTGGTTTACTTGTGACATCTCCAGAAGTCTTTACTGAAAAGATTAGCTTGTTCTTAAATGTTTTACAAAACAGGGCTTTTTGTGATTGGTTTCCTGGTGAGATGTAGATTAAAAGTTTTGTCTTTGTTAATATTGTTTACGAAATGGTAAATTTCATTAAATTTTTAATTTAATTTCACCTCTGATATAAAAACTTGGTTATTTTAAAACCTTTGTTTTATTATAATTTCTCCCATTACGATAATAAGTAAGATTTTGCTTTAAAGATGAGTTAGGACAAATAATTAAATCCCTTTTGTTCATAATTTATAATGAGGAGCATACCTTTTGTTCCAAATTGGGTATTCATTGCGTCATCCGGTAATCAATTACCATTATATCGTTGTTACGATAAAAAATTTAAGTCAGAATGTTAATGGGATTGGAAGGGGTATATTTTAAAAATTGCTTTGCTTATACAGAATTTTACAAAAAAGCGTATTGCAAAATTTTTTCTTATTAAAATTAGAGTCTCATTGAACTTTGAGGTTGAAAAATTATTAAATTTTTAATTATTTTGGCTGAAATTACTATTTCCCTTAAAGTTTAATACCAACACCAATGTACTGTACTTTTCTTTGAAAACTTATGATGTCTTGGCTGAAATTATTTTTTTCACCAATAGTTACTTTTTTATATTTTTTGTGTCCAGCATTGTTATTTAAATATTGACATTTTTAATTACGTTTTACTCCAATTTTTAAATAAACACCCTATATAACATATATCGACACAGTATTTATTTATCTTAAAATTTATGTCAATATGTTTACGTTTATCTCTAGTAGTTTATTCAAAAGTTGCTATTAGACACAAAATGTTCCATTTATGCCTATGAATGACTACTTTTACGAAAAAATCAATGATGGCTGTTTACGTATAGAGCATAACACCAATAGATGCTTTATTGCCCTATATAAATTCCCTTTTGTAACTTTTTCAATATTATATACATACATACATATATATATATATATATATATATATATATATATATATATATATATATAGATATACACAATAAAATAAGGAATTCTCGGCTATGCGGACAAAGACCGTTGATGAATATTACTCTCATGCTAAAAAGTGCTGAGAACTCCAAAGAAACATGGACAAACTCCGGGTCCGAAAAATGACAACAGCGCTGTTTCGTCCTAATATGGGACTCGTCAGGGCATTGCATTCGGTACCATCATCTCGCATCTGTGTCCTATAAATAGATTTCACGGTTGAAAAATAGTAACAGTGGCGACATCTCGATGGTTCACTCAATAACACAAGAATAACACAAATCAACAATGTTGTATAAAACCGCAATGCGGTGGCGCGACGGTAAATTAAAAAAGAAATATATGAAAACTTGACACATGAAACTTGCTACTCTAAGGATAGAGGTCGCATTATCCTGCATCGGCAACCAAACTAACTATGAATTCCACAGTTTAAATAAACATCAACGATCTCCCTAAGAGAGCTGTTGTGTGTTTTTAAGCCTCGAAATATAAAAATAAAAAAGAGAAGTTATCGTCCGTGTAATTTTAATATAAAATAAGAGATTTTCAGCTATGCGGACAAAGACCATTGATGAATATTACTCTCATGCTAAAAGAAACGGAGAACTCCAAAGAAACATGGAAAAACTCTGGGTCCCCAAAATAACGCGCTGTTTCATCCTAATATGGCGCATGGCCGCATATCCGAGAATTTCTTATTTTATTTTAAAATTACACGGACGATAACTTCTCTTTTTTATTTTTATATTTGTTGTCTTAAAAACACACAACAGCTCTCTTAGAGAGGTCGTTGGTGCGATACTTTACTTAAACTGTGGAATTCATAGTTAGTTTCGTTGCCGATGCCGGATAATGCGACCTCTATCCTTAGAATAGCAAGTTTCGTGTGTCGAGTTTGATATATTTCTTCTTTTATTTACCGTCGCGCGACCACATGGCGGTTTTGTACAACATTGTTGATATGTATTATTCATGTGTTATTGAGTGAACCTTCGAGATATCGCCACTGTGTCTTATTTACTATTTTTCAGCCGTGAAATATGTTTATAGGACACGGATGCGAGATGATAGTTTATACCGAATGCAATGGCCTGACGAGTGTCATATTAGGACGAAACAGCGCTGTCGTCATTCTTCTGACCCGGAGTTTTTCTATGTTTTTTTGGAGTTCTCCGCACTATTTAGCATGAGAGTAATATTTATCAACGGTATTTGTCCGCATAGCCGATAATTTCTTTTCTTATTTTAAAATTACACAGATAATAATATCTCCTTTTTATTTATTTGAATATATATATATATATATATATATATATATATATATATATATATATATGCAATATACCCAGCAACAATATCAACACAAATTCCATTTTAATAAGAAGGGGAACATTTCCAGGATGTTCATTAAGCCCATTGTGGTTCTGCCTTCCCACAAACCCACAATCAGCCTTTTAAATTTCACCAAATGTAGTTTCAGTACTAAAAAAATTATGTGAGTGGTAAGATTCAATCGCCTCCTATATATGGATGATCTTAAATTGATGGATGCCATCAAAAAACTCTTAAAGCATTTTCCAAATTGTGGAAAAATTTTCTGGATATATAGGATTTCTGTTTAGCCTTGACAAATACTGCATTTTAAACACAACTAGAGAAAATATATAATCTTGCGCATTTTTGGAATGGTTGAATCATTGTGACAATATAGATAGGACAGACCTATAAATACTTCGACATGAAACAAGCACAAAGAGTTAACCAACAAAAAATTAGTACGGATTTAACCAACGAGTTCATAAGATCGATGAGGCAGGTGCTGTGAACTAACCTGAATAGTAAAACACCTATGCGTGCGTGCTCTGAACTCAGTTATTATTTTGGAATTGTGAAATGGAGCAGGACAGACATAAGAAGTTTGTAGAAGAAAGAAAACTACTGACAAAGGTATACAAATAACATTCTTATAGTGCTACTGAACGGACAATGACACCAAGATACCACGAAAGAAGAGGATTGTTGGATATTGATAAGCAGCTGGATCTACAACTAACGGATTACGGTCTTATTTTTTTCATGTTTGTAGAGTCTTTTATGCTATATCGATCAATATATGAGGCGGATATGTTAACACCGTTGCGGTTGAGGAACCATGAACAGACTACTTATCACTAACTAAACCAAGAGAAGCTCCAACCCTGGCTGCAGAAGCTCCTTCATTGACGACACTCAAATAAGGTCAACAAGAAAGACTTCCTATTAGCTATCCAAGGCCAGGTCATCCCAACGAGAAACTATCTGAAACATATAACAATGCAGATACAAATGTCGAATATCAGAGACAATCCAGCATATAACAAGAGGATGCCAAGCATTTGCCGCATGAGAGCACAAGAAAAGATACGATTCCGCTGCCGAGATCGTTCATCAAGAGCTGGCAGAGCAATTAAAACTGACTCAGGTAGGGAAATTGCCATGCTATGAATACAGCTTGAAAACTATACTGGAAAACGAATTCGAACTGTACTTACAGATCATACAGTTGCACATAAACAAGTGGTAAAAATACGCAGTCAGTGGGGGATAAGTAGCTTCCAAAGCAACAACCTGCTTAATACCGGAGTCTTCTGCTTAATACCAACGCACTGAGTCTTAGCGAACATCTGTATAAGGCTATGTAAAAGACCTGTCAAACTGTCCAGAAGTTTATGAAAAATGCAAAATACCATAATATCAATTAGTGCCGAGAACATGGAAAGAGTTTTCATAGAGCTCCTACCTTATGATATCTAAGTATATCTGGAATGAGTGAATGTGCCCCTGGATGGAGAGCGGGAGTCGTTTGGTTGTCTATGAGATTAGTATCAATAGGAATAAAAAGTAATGTTGATTCGTAATACTTCATTTAAAAATCAGAAAATAACTTATCAATACTAGACCATGATTTTCTTTCTTCTATGTTATGTTAAGTATGTGTCAGTTTTCACTTTTAGTAATCATTCAACACAAGGGGTTTCATTTTCAAAAATTCCGCCAAAAGGTAGACATCTTACAACTTTTTGCAAAAAAGTAAAGAACCGCGGAGCAAATATTGCAATTGAACTAAAACACTGAAAATATGTTTTGACAATTTAGTAATTTGATAACGTTGCATATTAAATTAAAAAAAAAAGTTAAAAACGAGATTTATTGAGATTCCAACTTCGATAGAAAATTAGATCGTTATATAAAAAAATAAAGAATACTTTTTGTCTTCAAAATGTGCCTCCTCTAACTATATTAATATTCTGCATATCAAATTTTTTATCGATACAACGCTACAGCCGCTCTGGAGTTCTAAATAATCACTCTCTATTTTAAGTATTAATTTTTTTATTTTTCTAAAATATTTAAAAGAGAATTCTATAGAGCGACAAAGTACCTATTGGCTATACACTTTATATAGAAAACCATAAGACCTGTGCCCTCTGTGGCAAAACAGGTCATCCTGTCTTCTGGTAAGAATGGAAAAAGTACCCCAATCATAAGAAGACCAAGAAAACCCCGACGAAGACCAAGAACAAGGCTAACAGTGATTCCAACACATAGAAAGAAAGGCCCACAGCAACCGAAAGAAGCAGAACTAACCAGCAAAAAAGCAAAGGGACCCTTGTCTAGCTCGATCGAAGAACTTCAAAAGATCTTTGCTGAAGCAGTACAGGTTGCCCTACAAGGGTTGAACCTGCCTCTGAAAAATTAACAAGGCACCTATGGCTAACACAATTGAGCCTAAAACATTAAAGGTAACGTTATGGAATATTAATGACCCTTAAACAAGGCGAAGAGAAGTTGTCGAATTTCGGGCAGAATTTGTATCAGAGATTGAAATCAGCACTGGCCGGCGAGGGACTAAAAAAGGAACATTAGCCACAACGTAATCGGAAAAATTGAGCTAAATGCTATTACGGCTATAATTAACATGCATCAAGGACCAATTGAGGTTACTTCAGCCTACAAAAGGCCCCACCACTTACTGATTCAACAAGATATAGACGACCTTCTCGAAAGAAGAACCCCTAAGGTCATAAATTAGAGACTTCAATTGCAAATCCCAATAGTAGAACTGCAGAAACAACAATGCAAACAGACGATGACTTGCAGAGTACATAGATCTATGTGGAGCTACAGTGATAACCTCTGAGGAATAAAAGTACCCTAAAGCGGGCGCATTTCCAGATATTCTGGACATAGCAGCGCTGAAAGACATAAGAGAATAATTCGAGCTCAGCACCATGGTTGAAGGATCATCGAATCACAACCCGATCTTCCTAAAACTTGATCACGAAAGGAGAACTGATGATACAGAAGTCAAAAAGAAAACTGAACGCTGTTTATGGATAAGGTTTACGAAAGACTAGGAACAATTCCTAGGATCAACTTATTAGAACAGCTGAATGCAGCCATACTGAGTCTAGAAATAACTATTATCATGGCCTATCAGAAAGCCACCTAACAACAGATAATCAGGGTTCCAAGGTAACTATTTAGACCTACGTCCGTCTGAGTCAAAACGCAATGAATGATCAAAAAGGAAGGACGTCTTAAAAGAACATACAGACTAAATCAGACAGAGGAGGACTCTAAACAGAGCCACCACTCTCCTCAGAAAAGAATTTAGGAACCTAATTAATCCTGGGGATCACAAACTATAGAACATTCAGAGAGTCCTCAGGAAAAAGAAAGATATCGTTCCACCACTTCACGGCAGAAATGGAATTATCTATATACATAACGAGAAAACTAAAGCATCAACGCGATGCTAAGACTAAAACATTTTCCGAATGCCGAAAAGACAGTACAAATAACGATGATACCAAAACCAGTGAAAAAAGCATATTTTCTCGAAGAACTATAGGCCTATCAGCTTGTTGCCCTCCCTCAGCAAAGTAGCTGAAAGGGTAGTAGGTTCAAAACAGTTACTAAAATAATCGGCAACATTCCACATGGACAATCTAAATGCATAGAAAGCCGATCCACTGAACGGCAGCTGTTGAGGTTTGCTGAATTTGCGTCTGAAGGATTCAGTAGGAATCAATTAATACGAGTGATACTGATTGATGTAGCCAGAGCTTTCGACAGAGTGTGACATGTGAGCCTGATCTATAAGATCCATGGCATCGGCTACCCGGCGTAGAGCTGCAAAATTGTGGATTCATACCTACAAGAACGTGAGTTCACCGTAAAGTTTGAGCAAAAAGTATCGCAACCCAGAAGACCAGAGGCTAGAGTACTACAGGGAACCGTACTCTCATTACACCTCTACAACATGTTCACTCACGACATCTCTATGACGGTAAACACGAAAATGGACCTATTTGCTAATGACACTGCCCTAACTGCGAGATCAGTGCAACCCTGAATGATCAGGAGATATCTACAGGTGGAGGAGACCTAGTCTATGACTAGTTTGTCTCCCAGAAAATATCGGGTAATGCTGAGAACCAAGCGCTCTTCCTGACTAGGAGAAGAATAGACTCTGGTGAATCGGCAAATATTGATGGCGAAGATATTAGATGGATCGTTCAAGCCAAATATCTAGGCGTGATGATAGACAAGGGCATGAGATGGAACAAGCATATCTCAGCTACCGTCAACAAATTTAAATTGGTTAGAAGACAACTCTACCCGCCGCTCAACAGAACGAGCCAAACACGCTCATCAGGCAAACAGTAGATTACGACCCTGCGTTGACGGCAGGAAACACAAAAGACTCAGACGCCAGCTCTAGGCAACAGGACTCAGGTACCATCCTAGAATAAGACGCAGGAGCCAGCCTACCAAGGAAGAAGGAAGACGTCGAGAGAACCTATTCAAGTCCCGGACAGGGCAACTCTCACTGGACAAAGTATTAAAAAAACGAACAGGATCCATGATAAGGATCACACTACCGCAAACATAGATAAGAGCCAGAGTCTTATTTTAATAATGAAATAGTTAAGAGATCAATCTTACGTTGTATGCGAAATATAAAAGAGTGCGTAGCATTAGGTGCACCGGCACCTAGAGCGGAAATACCAATGGTGAAGGCCAGAGGTTTTGTAAAGGCCCATCGGCACGGACTCGAAGAACTCTCATTGCGAGTCATTGCGGATAGTGGTCTAATCACAGTCAACAAGGAATCGTGAGACCCACAATTAAGGGGATTTTAGCCAGTAAGAATCCGGCAATACCTCCACACTTAGTGGAGGTGTCTACGCAAGATTTCTCCCTTTCCAAAAAAAAGTTTGAGGATAAATAATTTAAAACAATTTTAACTTATAAACTTTTTTAATTATCCTGAATATTTACAGAAGATGATGAAATCGTAATAATAAATGTGGCAAATCAAAAGATGAAAATATTTAATTATCTTGAGAAGTCAAACTATGACAATAAAATAAAAGTAACTTTGTACTTTAGAATGAATTTGTATCGTTCAAGTGTTTTGAATAGTATGTATATTGAAGTGTTTTTAAATATAATTTCATTCTAAAGTATTTAATTTGGAAAATAGTTTAAAACTTTGAGTTGTATAAACTGAATATTTCTTTGATAACAAGAATAACTTATTTATCAAAATTGGCTATCACATCCGGATTTTAAGATATTGTAATCTAAAACTTACAAAATTGCCATTTTGATTCAGCCGGTTTGTAGTTATAACAAACTCTTATATTCTGTATGCAATGCAGAAATGGCTAAAAGAGTCATCGATAATCGTCAATACAAAATTTAATTGTAATTACTTTGAAAGGTGACAGCTAAATTTCGTGTCTTGACACAAAGCTGTTAAATGTTTTAATATTGTTTTTGAGATAAACCGCCTCTATTTATATTTTCTTTTTTCAAATGATCGAACATTCGTAAACTGAATCACATAAGACTAGTGCGTAATGCTTATTTTCAAGTAAAAGGCTAGTTTTATCTCAAAATCGACAAATGTGGAGACTGTTCTATTTTAGTGTCAGGGTAGCGACAGTAAGCAGGGTGGGGAATATATTCTAAGTTATATGGGTATAAGTAACATAGATTCCTCTAGGAAACATAATTGTGTCCAGAGGAATTCTTTGTTTTATTTAAACAAATATTTAAGACAAAAAATGTTTATTTTCGATCAGTGCTCATAGATCTCTATGTTATTGCTTTTATATATACTGTAAAATGTATTAAATTGAGATAATTTTACTGTAAAAGTCCTTGCGTGATACCTACTACCTCTCTTTGTATTTCACTTTAAAAAAAATTGCATCCTGTGGACAGCGACTCAGTTTGCTGATGTATACAATGGCATGTGATCTACTGTATCCCTGAATTATCTCAATTATGGCTACTGTAACAATTAAGACTACACAATATTTCTACTATCATTGCATATACGAAGAAATTGTTTATACGTTTGTTCTTTTTAATTGTCACAATGCCACGTTCTTAAAAAACCGAAATCCCCAGAAAATAGGAAAACATTTTGCTGATGACAGTAAAGAAACTTTACTAAATTTCTGAAATCAAGAGAATGTTAGAAAAGTAACAAAATTAAAATTAATTTTATTCACCACACTCACAATCAGATGGTATCATCTAAATTTAAAAACAACCGAGATTGTTTGAAAGCATCCAATTAGTCTCCAATTATTCAGCAACCTAAATTTGTAGTGATGTACAAGAGAAAAACCTAAAAAATATTTGAGGTACTATTTAGATATGTAGTAGGGACAACGGCGAAAATAAATAACTCCAATATTTCAAATTTCCTAAAAAAAAAAAGGCTGAAAGAGATTACCAGAGAATTCTTCGTAAAATACATTTAAAACTGGGAAAAACAGAAACTTGCACTGTGGCGAGGGCGGTAGCTTTAACTAAAACTAATATAGCAACGTTTTACGTCAAACCTCAAAAAGCCATCGCAGCAAGAGAACGTAGAAATTTGAATATAATCGTCGGTGGAGAAAAAGCACGTGGATAACCACTTGCTGCAAAATCGGTGCTAATGAATTAACTTTAACACCTGAAATGGTATTTCCACGGAAACATTTTAATGTGCAAGAATACTCCACCCGGAATACTTTGGCTGGCAGCTCTTATTAGCTGGATGAATGCTGATTTATTTCTAAAGATCATTAAACACATTATCAAGCATGCAAATTTCATATTAAAGGGCAAATATGACTCTCATTTATCGGTTGAACTATTAAATTTAACCAAAACTTTCAATGTTCACCAGCTTGCCTTTTATCCACATACCTTTGGAAAGTTACAGCCTATACATATCAAGGAATTTTTGGACCCTGTAAGATCTACTATAATGCAGCTATTGATTCGTGGATGGTTAGAAACTCTGGAAATTCTATAACCATTTACGACATAGCAGAACTTATTTAATCTACTTTTCTCAATATTATGACACCTATTAATATTATGCAATTTTTTTAAAATGCGGAATATTTCCGTTCTATAAAATTTTATTTAATGATTTTTAGCAACTGATCGCCCATATCTAAACTCAGTCTCGCAAGAAGAATTCGTCACAGACATCCTATCGACATAAAATTTCTATAAAGGCTTAAATCAGACACAACCTATTACTACAAACCAGATTCAATCGATAAAAGACAGTTCAAATAAAATTTATTGCGTAGATATAGAAAATACAACAATAACGGATGCACTTCGCAGAACAGTTTTATCGCAGTTAAATGTGATTTAACAAAGCAGGATGAACTTGATCCGCAACAATCTTTTGGAATCTGGTGAATAAATAGATATTGATCCATTTCCTAGAAGAAATTTAGCATACTTCTAAATGACGTCTAAGATTGTTGAGACAAGTTACCAGAACTTGCCGTCGAAAGTAATTTATCTGGATTACCTTTTCTGCAGAGTCCAGCTATCAACATTTGAAACCAAAACAAGGTTTTAAATTATCATTTCAGTTCAAATATCTGATAAAAGCGGTTTCAAGAAAATTAAACAGAGAACCAAAAAAGTCTCGACCTAGCTTAATACCCACGGGTAATCAGGAAAAAATTGAAACAGAAATGGAAAAAATTGAAGCCAAGCTGAGAAAAGATAATTGTTGAAAGAAATTATTCGAAGTAACTATGTTGAAGATATTTAAATTCAACCACAGGAGTCTGATAACGACGGTTATGTCTGGAAGAGTGGAAGAGAAAACGAAGCTGTGATATTCAAAGAGAATCATTAAAAAAAATTAAACTCGTCTACCTAAAACAGGTGAATATGTTTTGGTTAAATTTTCAACAAAAATACGAATTATTAATTACGTGGATATGTAAAAGGTTCAAATAATGATTTAGAACAATACATAAACTTTTTAAATTGTGTATGGCCAAAATCTTAAGTCAATAATAGTACCTCAAGACATTAATCTTATTATTTTTCTATTGATTTATTTCAATTTAAAGTTCATTCAAACATAAACTTAATGAGATTTTATATTTAATATATGACATACCTACATTTAATTATAAACCCCAAGTGTGAATATAGTTATCTTAATGAGAGTATGTAGAGGCTACTTATCTATTTTATTTTTAGAAGTTATATCTGGATACAAGAAAATTCTCTTTAGTAGCTTTTACAAGTATTTATTGAAGGTAAAAGATAAATAAAATTTTTTTAGTTTTTTTTTTGACACAGAGTGCTGTCTAGATTAAAATTTTCCTTAAAAAATTTTAATTTTGCAGTGAAATGACGTTTATGTAGCGAAAACAAGTTTGAAATGTATATATTTTTCTTTGAGACGTAAGTAGCTGGCCTATGTTTATTTTCCTTTAATGAAAATTTATTTAGTCATAATTTATCTAATTTGTTTAGATCTGCAACTTAACTGTCCACTATGTACCTGTATGATTCACTGTATATAGACGGGTAATCCATTTTATCCACTCCATGCTCAAAGTGGATAAGCGTTCTTTTTTTTTTGAAATGTTTGTAGTAGAGCAGTCAGTAAATAATGGCCCATGGTCCACTTCGTCCTATCCATCGCTCAGGATACGTTGCATTCAAATACTGTCGGACACGTATACTAAAGTGGGGCGGAGCTCCGTCTTGGAGGATCCACATGTTGGCCCTTACTTCCAATGGCACATCTTCCAGATACAATGGGAGACGATTTTGGATAAAATCTAAGTATACGTCACCAGTTAATAGGCCATCAAAGAAATGAGGACCAATAAGGTAATCTCCTATTATCCCTGCCCACACATTTAGTGAAAATCTACGCTGATGTTTCGTTTCTACCACATTGTTTGTGTTCTCGTAAGCATATGTGTGGATGTTGTGTAGATTTGTTATGCCATCACGAGTGAAACCAGCTTCGTCAGTGAATAATATGACGCCAATTAATCAATTATCGTGTTCATACTTAGCTAGGATCTGATTGCACATTTCCAACCGTCTCGGCCGATCATCGTCATAAAGAGCCTGCACCTTTTTTGAATGAAACAGGTAGAGTTGTTCTTCTCTTAGTATCCTCCATGAACTAGCCTGACAGAGCCGCACTTCATTCCCAATTTTTCTAGTACTAATACCTGGATTATCTTCAATAATTTCAAGCACTCTTTCTTCTTGTTGCACGTTTCTAGCAGTTCTAGGTCTTCCCCTATTTCCATTATAACTTTTAAAGGAACCACATTCCGCAAGCCTCCTGTGCACACTGGAAAATGTTTGAGCATGAGGGATATTTATTTCCGGATAACTCTCCATATAATATCTTCTTGCCAACTCTGCATTACCATTTGCTTTTCCATAACAAAAATGGATATCACAATATTCGATATATGAATTAAATAGTTTAAAAAGCGAATTTATTTGATGTTAAACTGACAGCTCTAGTATACTTTGATAGCTATTTACCTGGTAGCTGGTGGTAATGAAATGAGAAAAGTAAATTTACCACTTAATTTTTAAGGGTGATTTACGTCTAAACCGTTGGGTTTAGCGATGTAAATAAAGAGCACCTTTTTTAAAGGCCTGGCATCAGTCTTTCAGAAATTATGCCAAAAACTACTGTAGCTGTCAACACTAAAAAATTATGACAAAAAAACAATTTTCAATGTAGGTAAAGTGCCCTCTAGCGGCAAACAATCAATGTGAATTGTTACTAAAATGATGAAGCGCAGAAGACTTAGCCTATCTTTCAAATATTAGTCAAATCGGTTTTCCTGTAAGCGAGTAATTCAAAAAACAAAAAATAAAAACTTGAATTTGGACGGCTTGTAACTCGAAAACCAATGACATTTTGAAAAAAAATTATATGAAGCTCTACCCTTATTTTGTCAAATAAAATCACCCCCTTAAGTTTCGTGATCGATTTTTGAATCACCCTGTATATATATATATATATATATATATATATATATATATATATATATATATATATATATATATATATATATATATATATATATATATATATATATATATATATATATATATATATATCTGATTTTAAAATAGCATTTAAAAAAAAAAAGAAAGTAGACAGTCATTTATTTTTAATATAAAAATAATTTTGAGAAGGAATAAGATTATTACAATTTTATATAATACGTTACATATGTTATTATGGTTGTCATAATTGGCTTGTATATGATATACATTTAATTAAATCTTTTACCGACCTATTTAGTTATAGAATAGCTATAAATAACATTCCAAAAATACACAAATAACGCAATTTTTTTTCAAAATATTATGAAATATAGAAAACAAAATCTAACACTTTAAAACTTCGAAGTTGTTTATAATTTTACTGCAAAAATCAAATTAAATTAGTGATTTAGAATATATATGACACACGTTGCGAAAGATTTTCTATTTACGCTAAACAATAAACGTATTAATATTTATTATATCTTTGTGACAAGCTTTTCCATTTACAGGAAAATGTACTTTAGTATTTTACTTAAAAAAGTTCATATTTGCAACCACATTGATAAAGAAAAACTTTTAAAGTATATTTTTCTCTTAAAAAGCAGTTTTTTTTGTTGAATGGTGTACAATTGACATTTCAAAAACGATAATAGCTATATAGCATATTATATCAATATGTTACCATTATTGACATTTAAATTGTTTACAAGTTGACTTTAATAAGGGCAATGATGTATCTTTATTTTAAGTATGATCAAGAAAATATCTAATTTTATAAAGTGCTCTTTACTCCTTTGTCATTTTCGACTGTAATCCAGTTGATGCGCTGTTATTCTTCTCCGTTCTCAAGTAATAAATCAGATTATAAAAATCACTCAGAAAAATATCTTGAGAGAGCCAATGAACTTTTGTCTGAAGAAGCAAGTGATCGACATCTTCACCATTTTCACTACATAGTTGGCTTAATAAATTTGATCTTATCTTATTCACTGCTTTAATAATGTAATAAAGTAACGTATACAGATTCTTAAGATTCTACATGGCAAAATGTTGATGAGAAATAACATAATAATAACATAATGAACAAGGAGTATATTTGGTACAGCTTGTTTCAAATATGCTAGGAAACCCTTGTGATGCCCTGTTATTGTTGAAGCATCATCAGTGCTTCAAATATTATTAATAGAAGTTTCTTTGTTTTCAAAAAAAAAATCAAAGTATTAATTACCTATTCCCCCTTTGAATCGAATTCTTCTTGAAAATCGTTTTCTTCTTATATAAATTTTACGTACGTTAGGAGTAAGTCTTCATTAGTTAATAGAGTTGGCTCATGAAGTTGAATGAAAAATTTGCATGTCCTCAAGTAATCACATAATGATATTTCAACGTCTTTATTCATTTCATCACTTTTTCTTTCCACCAAATTATGGCTAAAAGGAAATTTCCTGACAATGCCCGATGCATTCATTCTAGAACAGTTTTTATACGTCTTTCACTTCCGAGAAGATTAATTTTTGTTATCTTATTAACTGGTTTAATAATGTAACGGAGCGGCATATTGTGACAGAATTTGATCGTAGACTCTTGCAGACAGATTATCTTGGGTAGCGTTGGCCATTCCATCTACCATTTTTTTGCTACCCCATATTAATTTATAGCTATTTTAACAACCTATAATTAAATTTACAGTCACACAGCACTCTGGTCATTCATTTTTTCTCTTGCAGCTTTAGTTCCAAACATATACGGTTATTTAAGTTTACCACAACCATAAATCAGAATTTCAGGACTCAGGCAAGGCTGCTAATTAGCTGGTCAGATGACATCTCTTGTTTACAGCTCTCACAGCAGTACGTCCGCGAGTTAATTCGCGTGAAGGTTTTTAAATAAATTAAATAAAACCAATTTTTCAAAACACAGCCTATTAACAAAATTAAATAGAAAAAATGAATTATTTACAATGAGAAACTTAAACTAATAACAAATAACAATTACGAAAAAATTTACATAATTGCTCTTATTGGCCGTTCTATTAACAAAAATGTAAAACTCAATTTTGAAGATATACCGCATAAATAGCTTACTAAAACATTAAAGAGAAAAAAAGAATAAAACGCGAAAAACCAGATATTTCTTAATCCAACAGTATTAATATCGCGAAATACTCGGCTAAAATAACACGATATTTCCTTAACTTCCCAAACTAAATGAAAAACAAAATAAAACAAAGAAAACCTTCTTTTCGATGAATATACCTGTCACCTAATTTTCTACGACACTGCTTTTAAAAGACGGTACCGACTCTAACGAAATTCGAACTGTAGCTAAAGTTTAGTATTCCTTAAAAGAGCGTCTTCGAGCCTTTCACCCTGTATCTTGCGAGTACGCATTTTACCCCTATGTATCCCTGTAACTGTAAACTTGAGTCTCGAAATGTAGAAGGCGTTAACCATTCTATACCGAATACTTAATTCCCGAATTGGTCTCTGAGTATCTTAATCATAACTTTTATATATAAACAAAAACAGTTAGACAAACAATTTTATTTTTTTCTATAACTAAAGGTCTAAGTTAGCAGCTGTAAGAAAAACTGAATGCCCTTTTATTCATTGTGCTGGTATTTAAATTATTCTTTCTTGCAATCAGAAGAAACAGTCGCTAAAATAATTCCTTTCACAGGTCAAGCGGTATATCACATTATAATGAGTTTATTTGATTGTTCTTTTGTTTCTTAATAATGGGAAAATCGTTCAATATTTAAATACATTCTAACGGTATTTTCATATGCTCCCTTATCTCTTCGATTTCTTCGACAGATTTATAGACAAATCTTAGAGAGGGTCTTATACTTTTCTTCATAAATTGAGTTTATATATTTTTAAGAAAACATTTAAACGACAAAAACTATAAAAGTTGAGTTCGATAATTGATTTATTTTTCCATAAGACTTTTTTGGGTGGTATTAAAAAATATATATACTACCCTGTTCCCATGGGTAAAACTATATCCACAGAGTGATTATTTAATTACTCATTTTAGCAGAATATACTTCACGCTAAACAGTATAAAATAATTAATATTTGTTTCATTATGCAAATGTTTTTGATCCCTCGTGACCAAATGCTGATGATAAATAGCATAATGAACAAAGGATACATTTGGTACTAGTTCTTTCAAATATGCTATGAAACCCTTGTGATGCCCCGTCATTGCTTAAGCAACATCAGTGCTTCAAAAGATTATGAATAGGAGTTTCTTTATCTTAAAAAAAAGCATTGTATTAAATATCGATTCGACCTTTATGTAAGATTCTTAATTTCTAGCTCATGATAAATATTGAAAACTTCTTTCTTCTTTTATAAATCGTGTATACGATAAGAGTAATGCTTCGTTAGTTGGTAGAATTGTCCCATGGAGTACAATGAAAAATTTATATGTCCTGAAGTAATCACATAATGATATTTCAACGTCTTTAGCCACTTCTTCAATTTTTCTTTGTACTGAATTATTGATCAAAGGAAATCTCCTGATGATGCACAATGCATTCTTATAATAAAGAAGAGTTTCGAAGCGTTTTTCACTACCAAAAAGATTAATTCTTCAGCCATTTTTTTCGTTTCTGAGTGAAATATTATATGTGGCTCGTAGTTCACCATCATTTTGTCTAGAGGATGGCGCAAATAGTTTTACTTAGTTGGCTGTTTCAAATATTTTTTTCCAATCTTTCAAAATACGTCATATATCTGTCCTTTATATCAGCATGCCTTTTAATGAAATGCTCTTTTAGCTCAGAAAGCTTCATGGCTTCACTTGAAAAAAGCTTTTTGCAAATTAAACAGATAGGTGAGGATTCGTTTTTAAAAGAATACCTTAATTCATATCAGAAATACTTAATACTGTATTATCAGCATTTCTTCTTAGATTTAGATACAATGAAAGGCAAACTTTGCCACAGCTGCAATTGATTTACTTATCAACTGTTCTCCTTTATATTATTTAGTATGATTAATGACTTATACAATGTATTACTTAAGCATAAGGATTATTCGCATACAATAACTAATAAGACTAACTTCTAAATCCCTATTTTTTATAGATTTGAATTGTGCACGCATCGACCTGTCTGCTCTCGTTTGTTTGCCGTGCTAGCGCGATGTCATAGAAGCCCCATATCCCTGTCTTAATATTCCTAGCTGGATTGTATGAATTTCCTAAAAATTGTCATTACTTTTAAACCTGCAAAGCCTTATCACGGGTAGAACTAAAACCATTTATAATACTAAATTTTACTTTTTTTTTACATATACGGCAATAATGAGATGGATTATGAATTATTAATTTCTTCAATATGCTACCTTCAACCTGAACTACCTTAATGCCCCCCCCCCCCAGGATCCACTATGGCCCCTCTGAAAGGCTTTAACGCCAAGGGGGGAAGGGGGTATCGCCTCCATTGAAAACCTTTGCTTCAAGTATTTCACAGATGCTTGAAAAGTGTTCAAATACCTTCTTTGCATTCTCTTTTATTTATAACTGACAACTTTAAATTTTACAAATTTCTTAGCGTAATTTAAGCGTGATTAGAAGAAATAACACTGTATTTGAAAATATGTGTCTGTAAAAAAATGTTTGACCTAAAAATAGATATTATATTTATCAGGAATTAGTTTTATTTTTTCCAGCTGCAATGTAAAACAAAATATTAGAAAATTTCAATTTTACCGTAATTCATTTTGCTCGATATGTTTAAAAAAGTATTTAGTTGACCAAATTTACTATATATAAGAAAGTTATTCTCATTCTATATTTCCCAAGAATATTTAAACTCAACCGATGTCTGAAAATTTCATCCAAAATAAATAATTAAACAGTTAATAATAAGTTACAATTTAGTTATAAACTGAATCATGCGGCAGATAAGAACATTATCTAATCCCTCCATATGATTAAAACTATTAAAAATATACATACTTTTTAGGGATAAAACTTAACTTACTGAGTTAAAAGTTTCTAAACTCAATTTCATTATGCCATCAAAATAAGCAGTTTTGTTTTCGTTAGTAACAGCAACAACTGTGTTTATTTAAATAAATATTTTAAACAAACAACATTAAGTTTATAATATCTCTCCATTTAATTCTGAAGAAAAAGCCACTTACTTTAAATGCTTTATTGTATAAAATAAATTTTATTCGATTTAATTTGAAGAAATTTAAGGCTATCGAGAAAATAATCAGCTTTATTTCAAATAAAATACAGTCCCTTTTCGTTTTCTTTTTCTCTAGTGGCACAAACAATTTACTGTTGCACTGGTATTGGCTCACCTTGTTGCTCATACTTATCCCAGCACGAAGGCTCACAGTGGAAAATTCCCGATTTAGACAGGCAAAATATTTCAGACCACGCAACAGGTACTGGGGCGACGTATATCATTTTCACATGGAAAATGATAATAATTCTGAAATTGAATGAAATATCACATTAGCCCCGTTATTGAATTAAAAACCGATTACCAAATATTTTATGATTTTAATACAAATGTTTACAACACCCAGATTTTTTGAGAAGTTATGGACCTGTCTCCTAAAGCAAATATATGTTGTAGGTTTTAAAATTTAAAGAAGAAGTAACAAGTCTCTTGATTTAACCTCGCTAAACTATTTCTTTTAGGTATATGCCGAAAATTATGTCTATAAATAAAACTTTGAAAGAGAAGATGAGTTTAGAAGACAATTTTAAGATGCCATTTATATTCCAAGAATGACGACAATTTTTTAAACACCTTCCAAAATCTTAACCTTTTTTTTTGATGTTGGCATTACTCTTATTATCCATATTCCTGCAATTTTTTTACTAATTTATTGTGTTTTTTGCTGTACTTCAATATTTTATTAATATTGGAGTATTTAACTTACTGCATGAACTTATTTTTACAAAATTAACAAGAATGCAGATCAGTAATTTTGACATTTACTAATAATGTTAAATCATAATTTAAAATGAATTGAGCTTTTAAAATTTTACATCAGAAAATGAGTACTATATTTAAAAAATGATTGTTTAAATACGAAACGTGAAATAAAAAAATCGATATCATCATTTTTAATCTCAGGCTGCAAGAAACTTTTATGTGTTTCTCTATAACTTTAATATTAAAGCCCGAAAAAAGTAGAAATAAAAACGAGAAAATTCGCTTTTTTTAAATATCACAAACAAAAGATATATTACAAAATTTCTGACCATTATATCGTTGCTTCTTAAGGGAGATACATGGTGAATTTTTTTATTGCTTTAAAATTTCCACAATCGAATGCAGAATATTCCAAACATTGTTAAACTGGGGCTGATCTGTTTTGGTTGGCTGTTGAAGGCAGGCAAGCTAATTTTTACTCTAAATCCTCAGGAATAATGCCCATAATAATAGTTGAAATATGCTCCTTTCAAAGAATACCGCTTTATTTATTGATTTAACAAAAAGTGAAAAAAAAAGTTTGTTTCTTTTTCTTTAGTATAACTCTGAAAGTATTCACTATAGAGAAAAGCTGAAGAGAGAAAAAAGTTTCATAATTAAATTTTCTATAAAAAGTGAAATAGTAATAATCAAGAAAAAGGCAGAAAAAAGTGATTTTAAACGATTTTCTTCGACCACTTACATTTCTCTGAGGATCTTCTTATTTGGGCAAATAAAACTTCATGTTATAAAAAAACAACTTGCAGAATTTCGTTAAAATCAATTAGATAGTTCTGGTATAATAATTTTACAATCTATTTTTTTTCAGAAAATGAAAAATTTTTGAAATTTGATTAAGTCTTAATTGAAAAACTCACATAATTGAAAAATTTTCACAAAGACTACAATCTCAAGCTTTCCAAGGCTTTTTAAAAATTAAAATCGGATAATTAGGGCCTGCTTAGGAATTGTTTAAAGTTATTGTTAAATTTTTTGTTGATAAATTAAACATCTCCGCGAATTTTCATCAAAAAATCTTTCTGAAAACATGGTTTGCATGTACTCGGAGAGACGCTTCTCTAAAAAAAGTTTACATTTTGTTAATTGGTTACCGAAATACAAGGTGTTAAAGTTGACAAGCGTTTACAGCGAATCAATAAACAATTTAGAGCTAACTATTAAACCCTTAACTTTCTTTCCGAGTACTCTTCTGACACTACTGACAAAAATGTTTACATGTTTACGTTATAGGCAATGAACGAAAATGGAAAAAAAATTGTCCAAGTGCTTGAAAAATGACAAAAAGGATGGGTGGGAGACTCTCTCAAAAATTGAAGCTGCAGGTTCAAAATACGTAAATGCAAAAAAAGTCATTATCTCGGCTTCTAATGGAGCAATTTTGATTATTTTTTGTTTAAACTGATGTCACGTGAATAAAGGAGTTCAAATATCACTATACCAGTTTTTTTCGCTAAAAACAAATTACGCCATTTATACATTATACGCACTGCTCACTGTAACATATGTTATATGGTTTTCTTATAGAAAAATGTTGTTGATTAATATTTTAACTTACTGAACATAATTACATTTGACTGTAGTCTCTAAAATTATTTAAACAAATAAGTAAAAAAAAATTGTTCTGAAATTACTTTATTCGTACAGTATGCATAAAAACTGAATGATAATCCTAAAAACAATGTAAAAAAAGTTGTTTTCAGGAAAATATTTCAATTTAAATTCGTTAAAATTTGTTTATATATATATATATATATATATATATATATATATATATATATATATATATATATATATATATATATATATATATCATCCTTTACCAGCTAGCCATTTCTTACTAGTATTAAAATTGTGGTGATATGATAATTTCGTATTACGCGAAATGCTAGTTATATATTGAGTTTATAGGAGACATTCATGTAGCATTTTCAAAATCGATGACAGTGGTACCTCGAAAACGAATCGATCGATTTTGCTCAAATTGAAACTACTTCTTTAAAATATTAAATTTTCTAATTTACCATCCTTGATTGTCAACATTATGATTAAACAAAAAATTTATTTATGTTTGTAAGTCGAAATTTTGATCGAAAAATCAATTTTTTTTTCCAATTTTCAATTTTCGATTTTTTTTATATTGTATTAATACAACGAATTATGTATATTATTAGCAAGTCTTTTTTGAAAGTCACAGATTCACTCCCATTGTAAGATTCCCGCCGATCAAACGCGGCGATATACATTTCGCTTTGTCACAGATATCACGGCAACTTTGTTCTGAAAAAATATGAAAAAAAAAATTAAGGATTTGAAATATCGTAATCTATGATTATCATAATTAACATACGAACACAATATCTTGAAAAAAAAAACAGATATAACAATAGTGACCTATATTGCCAACTACAGTGTGTGACATTTTTATCTCTTACAGTTAAAATGATTCCCATATTAGCCCTCGTGATCTAGGATACCCTGTTTTAATTTATTTTAAAATGCTAACATTTTTGGTTCAGTCTAATTCAGCTCTCTGATGAGAAAATAAAATAACTTATATGTTCAAATATTTAATAATATAAAACTTCATTTAACATTACCGTTAATATATTTTATCGAATGACCAAAAAATAGTAATTGTCTTGATAACCAATTGAATATGAATCATAGTGTTGTGATGAGATTTATCCTCGCACATGTAAATATAGATTAGCAATATGTTCAATTAAGTTTTTTCCTACTGAATAGGACAAAAGAATGGGTATATAAAAATGAGAGTTATTTTTTCAACTGATATCACTTGAACTTTATAGACATGTTAACTTTCAAATGTACCGAAACCTGTTAAGATTCTTGTGCATTCTTGGTGTGCAATTTGGATTTTCTTAAACGCGTTGTTAGCCTTTTTGACGTTACGAATTTTGCTTAGTGAAAACATTATTTCGTGACGGTATTACATAGCACTCAACTAATTCAATCGAATAATTATTTTTATTATTCTAAACATAATTAAGTCCTTTATATATGAGTCAAACTATTTCTACAATCTATAATCTATTTATTTATATGAAAAAAGAACTAATTTGCAGGCGAATTATTCTAAACATAATTAGGTCTTGAGTATATGAGCGAAACTTTTTATATAATCTATAATCCATTTATACAATAAAATAAATATTTTGGGGGCGAAGCCACGACGGATATTGTTTTTATTATTCTAAACATAATTAAGTCCTGAATATACGAGCGAAACTTGTTCTATAATCTATAATCTATTTATTTATACAATCAAATAAATATTTTGCGGGCAAAACCGCGACGGGTAATTGTTTATATTATTCCAAACATAATTAAGTCCTGAATATATTAACAAAACTTATTCTACAATCTATAATCCATTTATTTATACAATAAAACAAAATTTTAGTGTGCGAAGCCATGACGGGTAATTGTTTTTATTATTATAAATACAATTAAGTCCTGAATATTTCAGCGAAACTTTTTTTACAATCTATAATCCATGTATTTATACGATAAAACAAATATTTTGCGGGCGAAGCCGCGACGGGTAAATTGTTAGTATACATAACAAAAATCTAAGTCCCATTCTAAACTGGTTATGTTTACCTTTAAAATCTTATTTTAATTAATATACAGATTTGACTTTCTTATTTAATATAGCCGTATTTCAACAAGAAATCGAGTAATAAAAGTTTTATAAGATTGTAAGTACTTATTAAATTGCAAATGTAACAGGCAGAGTAACGGGATAAAACAAATTTTAAATTACTTTTAATAAATATAGTACACTTCAATTAATTACTTATTTAACAAAGTTTAAATTTTCAATATCGAAATATTTTCTGTGTTATCTAAACTATTTTTGCATTTACAGTCCATTTGGACCTGTTTTATGATCTTAGGGTTTTATCATGTTATATGTTTTGTGATGGCTCTAATTTCTATGTACAAGGTAAAAAACAAAACATATAGTTTCTATTAACTTTTATCATTAATACATTAAGAAAAGCATATTTAGTATATAGAACATCAAAAACGCCGGAAGCATACAACAGGTACAAACTAATTCGTAACGAAACTAATCTACTAGTCAGGCAACTAAAAAGTGAACATTGGGAGCAGTTCTCTAAAAGAATGGAAGGAGACTTCTATAGTGTACAAAAACAAATGTGGCGACTGATAAGATAACAGCGCAAAGAAATATCTGAACTCTCCGAAACAAACAAAATATCAGAGGAGAAATGGATAGACTACCTAACAAAATTATTTGAGGGAGATGCTAACATTGGAAAAAACAACATACCAGCAATAAGGAATAATGTGGAAGTCACCATTCAAGAAGTAGAGAAAGCTATAAAATCCTTAAAAAATAGAAAGTCTCCCGGACAAGACGGAATTCATAACGAATTGTTGAAATACGGAGGACAGCGACTAACACAGGAACTCACAAGCTTCATTCGAAAAATCCTGACACAATGCAAAGTACCAGATAGGTGGAGAACCAGCACAATAATGCTTATGTTTAAGAAAGGTGACAAACAAGAACCAGGGAACTACAGGGGTATTAATCTACTGGACACAACTCTGAAACTCCTTACGAAAGTAATCAAAAATAAAATTAATTCGGTTACAACACTGGAAGACGAACAGGGATTTAGATCAGGAAGGTCTTGCGTGGATGCAGTATTTATTCTACGACAGATAGTCGAAAAATCTCTAGAATACAATAAACCAACATTTTTATGCTTTATAGATCTAACAAAGGCATTCGATCGCATAAAGTTAGATAACGTAATCCACCTGTTATATAAGAGAAATATTCAATATAATTCAGACCATCGAAAACATATACTCAAACAATAAATTTCAAATTCGCACTAACGGTAAATTATCAACACCCATACCAGTCAACAGCGGTATTAGACAGGGATACTCGCTTAGTCCTTTGTTGTTTAACATGATAATGGACGAAATAATAAAGGAGGTGCGACTTGGTAGAGGATATAAAATGGGTGATACAGAAATAAAAATTCTCTGTTACGCTGATGATGCTGTGATATATGCCGAAAATGAAGACGACCTCCAGAGATTGTTAAATACCTTTAATCTTACGGGAAGAAAATATAATATGATTATCTCAGCCGAAAAAACTAAATGTATGACAACCTCAAAAGAACCCCTCCGATGCAAACTAGAACTAGACGCTCGAATAATACAACAAGAAATGAGTTTCAAATATCTAGGAATCGACATAACTAGTTATGGTAATATCGAAGATGAAGTAAGAGGGCAGGTGGCCAAAGCAAACAAAGTGGCGGGTTGCCTCAACGACGTGATCTGGCGTAACAAACACTTACAACAAGAAACAAAGGTTCGGATCTACAAAACCACAATTAGACCTATTATGACATACACCTCACAAACACGGCCAGAGACGACAAAAACGTAACAACTATTGGAGACTACAGAAATAAGAATACTTCGACGAATAACAGAAAAAACGCTACTAGACAGAGAAAGAAGCGATAACATCAGGCAATCATGCAACATAGACTGCATTAATGAGTGGGTCCTACAACGTAAGACACAATGGAACAAACACATAAGCCGAATGACTGGATAGACTGGTAAGGATCGCACGAGATAAATCGCCTAGTGGTACACGCAGTAGAGGTCGACCACGGAAAAGTTGGAGCGATAATTTAAGTCCAGAATGAGGAAAATCGAAGAAGGAACAGGTCAGGAACCTATTATAGAAGGTAGAAGAAGAAGAAGACATGGCTGAAAATATGTATTTATATCTTTTACTAGGTTTCAGAAAGTCAGTAGATCCAGGGCAAAAATTAAACAAAAAACATTAACAGCTGGAGTCACTCACATGATTTAAATTAAAAACCATCCTATATTAACAGGGCTTAAACTGACAAGAGCAACAATAAGTCAAGCAAGCCTTAAACCCTAAAAATAAAGAAATCATTTTGTTTTATTATTATACATATATCTTACATATTTCAAGGCTTTATCGCAAGGTTCTTATTCTTAATATCCCTATATAAGCATTTATTTGTTCACATATATAATATAAATTACGACAATATCATAAGCAAAACAAAACGGGTCAACTATAAGATTTAAATTTCATAGCAACTAGATCGGGTTTAAATTTTAAATCTTCTGAGTGAATTTGACTGTTAAATTTTGATTTGGCCTCATATATTTTAAAAAAAGTAACAAAAGTAAAACTGTTATATTTACGACCCAGTATATAGAAATTTAGTTTCTTTGAAGGAATGTGAAGCACTTATACTTTGAGATCGTTAAATATGCTCCAGTATGATGAAAACTGCATTTAAATATATTTTGTAGTATGTCAAACAGTTAACCAAAAATTTTTTTACATTTATATTAGAGTAACTATTTTTGTTCCCAACCAACTGAAAAAAATTATACTAAAAGGGCAAACGTACTCTGTTCTAATATAGTTATAGATAAATCACTATCTCTGATTACCAGAAAATAATAGGAAAGGGTGGAAGTCTCTCCCATGTCAGTGCACCGCCACTTGCAAACAGATTGGTAGGAATGCTTGGAGATGGCATTGCTTGGCTTAGACTTCATATTTTATCTAATATAAGTTTCTTAAAGGATTCTCTATTATTATGTTTAGGTGCGCTTGCCTATCCTTTACTGACGAAAATCAGTTCATAACCGAGCTGCAGGTAGCAGTAATTGACATGGGAGAGGCTTCCACCCTTTCCTGGTATTTACTTCCAAGCTGAAGTTGTACTTTGTTTCTAACGTTGTTAAAACAGAATACATCGACCCTTACAGTATAAGAGTTTTTCAGTTCCAATAGTTAAAAAACAACGACTTTATTTAAGTTCTGAGATTTGCTGATGTTTATTTGACCTAAAACAACATAAATAAAATAAAACCTTATGTTTGTTTGAGAAACTTTTTCCAATTAACAACGTTCTGCTAACAGTTAAGATTTAAATAAACTATAAAAGTTATATCATGTGGAAAATAGCTTAAACTCAAGTGATTGTGTTATACGATAAGTTATTATTTTTATTTTTTATTTATATGTTTGCTTAGAAAATTTACTCGCATAGATGAATAAACTAAATAAACCATCTTATCTTATTATAGAGTTGGAAGTTTTTATAATTAAGATGTTCTATATATCACACTGCAAACTTGACCTACATATTTTATATATTCAAAATAAATATGCAGACAACTTTAGAATATATCAGTTAAAACGTTTGGTACCTAAGGGTAAGCTATATAGGGACCCAGAAAAGAAAAACTATTAAGAGAATGATAACAAGTGCATACAAAATTTCCGGAAAAATCGTTCCCAGCTATTTTTAGAAATATGAATAGATAGCTCTCAAAAAATTACGTTAAAGTAAGTAATTTTTTCTTGGTGATAGACATAATCACTTGTATTGAAAAAAAGACGCTCTAAGACAAAATTTTTAAGTACGCACATAGAATATACAGCCTTCATCAAAAAGACACAGGGTTGTATCTGTCAATCTCTGATATAATCTTCTTTTTCTAAAAAATATACTCGTTTTTCTAAATGAAATGCCAAGCACTTATATGGAGCATCGTTTTTGTCGCTTTAGCAGCAATTAAAAAATTAGGTATAGTGTATGTGTGATATTGTGGGTAATAATTTCATTAAAAGAAAAATTTCGTAAGAAATTTTTACCGCGAAGGATTAGATAAGAAGATTTTTTGAGTGTATCTATCAATTTGCTTTTTCTTCCTTTGACTACTAAATAATGGATTGGCTCCTTCCATATGCATCGCAATTACTCGATCACCTCATCAGCGAATGCAGATTCCATCCGTCGATTTGACAACAAATTATATTATACCAACCACAAATGTCAGAGGCACTCTGACATCACAGAAATGATTTACTTTAAGTCTTTTCACTTCTTCGATGTTTATGTTAGGCCCAAAGACCGAAAACGTTTTTTGGGTGAAAAAATCCACCACAATATGTCTCAACTTCCAAGATTCACACAACGTGAAATTCAAGTTATGGCCAACCTGAAAATACCTATAACGCCTTTTGGTAAAATTTTAAAAGACCACAAACTAAAATTGGTGTTAAAGTGCTTTTTCTATTCGACCAAAACGTGATCTTTATCAAGAAATGCCGCAACATGCTGTGGACAAATATAATTTTATTCTCCCCCGTTAGGGTGGTAGACTTTGAACAGAAGCGTAGATCATTGAATTATTTTAGCTGTTAATAAAGAACGAAATCTTTCACGGCTTTGATCAAGTTGACAATCATAGTTCTTAGGTTGAGACCGTGTCAAACTCGAATTAATGCCCGACATTTCGTCTATGATTGCACGGGGCATCTTTAGGGATCTTTACTCCACCAGATTAGAACACTGAATGACTATCGAGGAGCAACAGCCCGATATTTATATACGACTGGTGCTCAGCGAACCGTGATCCAACGTTACAATCCATTTCTACGTGTGATGTAGACTGTAACCTGCATCTCTATTAATATTATTTGGATATTTACAAATTTCGATTGATTCTCTAATTTTACGTTTAAAGAAACCCTATGCTCTAGCATCTTAGTTTCTTTTACATTAAAAGTGTGACTTGAGCAATGCTGGTGTACAGCTACTGTAGATTGCACAATTTCTTCCTTTTTTATACATCTTTCATGTTCCATAAGCCTAGTGGATGTGAGTTTTAAAGGAGCGAAGGACAACGGGTTTTCTTCGAAAGCTTCCATAGAGATGTTAGCTACCACAGATGATAGCGAAGATCCCAAGGCCGCTCCCGGAGACTGCTCGTAGAAAGTTCCAAGGAGAGTTAAATAAGTGAAAATCAGACATGCTTTAATTAATTATAGTAGGGTATAAATACCGGGCTCTTGCTCATCGATAGTCATTCAGTTTTCTAATCTCGTGGAGTAAAGATTCCTGAAGATATCTAGTGTAATCGTAGGCGAAACGTCGAATAATAATTTCAATTTGACACAGTCTAAACCCAAGAACCATGATTTTATTTTAGCTGTGTTACTGGAATCAATTTATCCTAGCTTTTTTTGCAGATTAGGCATTTTTGACAGATTTGAAGTTTTAACTATCAAAATAATAATTTTCTAATAAATAAAGTAAAGATTTTGTATTAAAGTCGCATCAGTAACAGAGACCATTTGGTGACTGGACCTACAGTCACATCACTTCAGTGATCAGATGGGAAAACACCTGGCCACTGAAGTGGACTAATTTTTTTATTATTTCCACAAAAATACAAACTCTGAACAATGTTTTATGCAAATACTAATTAATGATGAATGTTACTGTGGAAAAGTGTGATGTCACTATTTTTAGCGTTCCATTATAAGATCCATATTATTAATGAAAGTGTACTTTTTTCGAAATTTTCAATGAAAAAGACAGTAATAATATTTATACATAACTTAAAACAACTATAAACAATATTTTATATTATTATAAGTAAGAGTACTTATTAATATAAGTTTCTATCATCACCATCATTTATCAGACTGATTCGTCCACTGCTCAACGTAGGTCTTCTTTAAAACGTCCCAATTAATACTTTGTTCTCTGCTTTTATATAGATCATATCTAGGTCGCCATTCTAATATTTGTTTGGTTCATCTACCAACTGTTGTTATGGGTAGATGCTAGCCCAGTTTCATTTTATAATCGCAACTCTTTCCATTATATCTTATACTCCTATTCTTTGTCTTATATTAAAGTTTAGAATTCTGTCATGGACTTTTCCATCTAGCGTTCTGTAACCGACAACCTGTTTATGATTTTCTGCATTAAAATGAATATTTTTTGTTGTTATCACAAAAAAATTATAATCATTTTTATTTTCATTTAAATTTTAAGATATTTAAAAAGCGTATAAATCTCATATAAGTCATAGTAAATAATATAAAAGAAGTTATGTTTTAAGCAATAGATTGAGGATGATATATATTGATCATGTTATTAAAATATCTAACTATAATAATATTCCTAAATATTGAGGTACCTTATCTCATTATGACTGTTTCAATAAACGTCCACGAGGCCTTATGACAATTTCTCATTACTGGAATGCTTTATGTTCGAATATCAAAAGAACCTTTTGCTATATTTCTCTTCAGTGACTTTTTGGAATTGCTAGAACGAATTGTTAATATTTTTGTCACGAATTTCGTATTATAGATAAATCAGGGAGTCAAAAGGTGTTGTAATCGTCTTTTTTCCACTTAATTAATGTTGTCAGTCTTGTCATACCAACACGTCAACGGTGGTTTAAAATAGATAAATTTTACTCCAGATTTAATACAGCTCCCCTGACAATACTACTATATAGTTGTTATATATGTATTCTCCTTTCAGGCAGAGAAAAGGAAAGAATATATACAAACAGTTTATTTCCTGCATATACCATTCTGGTCCTCTCTCCATACGCGTTTCGACCACTTCATTGTTCCGTCACTGGAGCTGTATCGGACCGAGAGCAATATTTGCAGGAAATAACTGATATATGAAATATAAATTCTAAGGTATATCGGTAGGATATTGCAAACCTGCCACCTACCGACCTCGATGTCAGACTGATAAATATCGCCAGTGGGACGACATCTATGAATTACCGGAGTAGTGAGAAATTTTTAAAAATGTAAATTTCAGTAAGAAATAAAATAAATTCCAGGTATTTGCAGGAAATAAAATTTTTGTATATATTCTTTCCTTTTCTCTGTCTGAAAGGAGAATACATGTATAACAATTATTTAAATATGGTAGATAGATTTTTTTATTTCTTACTGAAATTTTGATTTTTCAAAATTTCTCACTACCCCGGTGAGTCATATATGTCGTTCGACTGGAGATATTTTTCAGTCTAACATCGAGGCCGGTAGGTGGCAGTTTTGCCATTTTCTACCGACATAGCTTGAAATTTATTCTTCATATATCAGTTATTTCCTGCGAATATTGCTCTCGGTCCGATACAACTCCACCGACGAGAACATGAGGTGGTCGTAATGCATATGGCGAGAGGACCAGAGTGGTATTTGCAGGAAATAAGCTGTTGGTATATATTATTTTCAACCTGAAAGGAGAATACACTTATAACAACTATTTAAATAGAGCAGATAGATTTCTTTATTTTACTGAAATTTTGATTTTTAATAATACCATTATATGTTAGAAACGTGTATAAAAAAACAGATTGGAATTTGTAGTCTTATGCGTTAAATGTATTTATAAATAAATCAAGTTTTAAGATTTAAATATTAAGTTATTTTAATGGACGTTTTAGTACTGATTTGTTCTATAAAAAGTTTATAATTTACGCATCCTATACAAAAAAGTAGCATAATTAAAATGTGGAAAAACTACCTATATTGAATTGATTATTTGGCGGATATGTGGTTTAGCCCTGTTGGCTATCTCAATCCCAGCTATCCCACTGTGTGGCGACAGGCTGGCTCGCAGCGACGGCGGGGAGAATGACATTGAACCTGACCAATGAAAAGCCCTATCCCTGCTACGTCACATCGGTGTGCAAGTTCAGAACTTAAACGGCCAACGGTCGGCGCGAACTTGGCATAGTTCGCGATGATCCATCCAACGGGAAGCAGTGCGAACGCGCCGGGATCTTCCCGATGCAGCGGGAAAACTTTTGTTCCAGTTTCTCCTAGCGAAGTTCGATCAGAAAATCAAAGTAAGTTTTTGCTTCATTTTAATAAAATATTTTTCAATGTATGTATTTATTTTTTTTAGAGATTAACTAAAAATATGCCAGTAAAATATTTTTGTTTTTACTGTCGAATTTGAAAATATATATTAATTTGTTAAGGATTAAATGATCGTAGGGTTAATTGTAAAATATATCAGAAATATTGAATGAAAAGTTATAGGACTTTTGGTGAATTATTTTAACTTCTTGTCTTTAAGAGCTTAAAGATAAATATTAGGAATGGAACTCAGAAAGTTGTAAAAATATTTGACACTAAAAAATATTAAGTTATCGAACTCAATAGTTGTAAAGTGAAAACTAAAAGGTTGAAGCATATTAACAATGTGTAATATTACACTTCTCCTCAATAATTTCTAGACAGTGTGTTTATGAATGCGATCAAATATTAGGATCGGAGCAGTTTTGAAATATTTTTAATTTGTTGTTTCACATATTATAAACTGTATGAATTTTATTTTATTACTTTTTTTTTTTAAATAAGACAGTCACACATGCAAAGTAAAAAAAAACATTTGTCCATTTTATTAGGTGCATATTTAAAGTAATCCAGTGTGCTTAAAAAAATATTAGCATCAGCAACAGGAAAATTATTAAATATTACGGTTGAATATTGTTAACCCTTAGTAAAGCACCCCCGCAGACACATTAATGTAAATCTCGTGTATTTTATTAATACAAAGTAATTAATGTGATTATATGGATATTTTTCCTGGTAACCATTTAGAACAGATATTTACACTTAGTTTCATAAAAGCGTATGGCCACGTATTTGAATACTTTACTAATTTGGGCCCCGTTTACTTGGTAAGTCCAAATGATTCTTAATTGTGTATTGATAGTTGCTTGATATTTCTGAAGTTTATCGGAGATATTCATAATTAGTACGAAATATGGAGGATTTCAAGAAAGTCTTCTCTGTGGACACGACAAGGGCCTAGAAATATCTTATGTTGCCACTGAGAAATACACGAAAATATATTTATTCTTCCTACAGGAAAAAGCCTGATCGAGAAAAAAATGCTGATGATCTTTCTTAAATCTTATTTGCATTTTGACAACGATGAAATATCAGCTCCAGGAAATGTTTTCGCAGTAATTATGGAATTACAGAAGCGTTTTCTTATCTATATAAAGTCAATTTGATTCTTAACTATTTTCTCTTCTCCATCCTTAGGGGATTTCTACGTGTACGGTCGCCGGTGTAGTATGAAAAATGTATTAGTTATTACAAAATCTTAGCTTTGACGAAATTGTCTCAATCGATTTCTTCGTTCATTCCTTTCTCCTAAGCCGTAATTCTCACAGCTGAGTCTACCTAACCCTGTCCTATGTTTGCCTTAAAGTTTCCTATTATAATGGTTATGTGATGTGTTTCTAGAAATGTTAAAATTTCGACAAGATCGGAGTAGAACCCATTTCATCACCGTCCTCATCGTCTGCAGAGGCATACAACTCTATAAAGTTGGCAAGTTCTGTCTCCATTTGAAGTTGAAGCAAGCTAATTCTGTCAGAAGAGGAAGTAAAGTTACGTATATAAAATTATTCATCTTTTTAACGATCAAGATGCCCATTCCGCATTTGCCGTGCTAAGTTATTAATCTTACTCACTGCAAAAATTTTTTTACATTTCATGTAGCTTTACTCAGGGATGACTGGGAAATTCTTGGCACTCTCTGCCTTGGACTGAGGGCCAAGTTCAAGTTTTCAGCCATAATAATTTAAATAGGAAAAACTTAATGTTGTTTCGTTCCTTTAGTCATCTGAGTCTCCCAACTGATTGGAACATTTGTTTGCCGCCTGAGAGTATCTAAAGTTAATTCTATTTGAAATTAATTTTTCAATAGTTTCAAATTAATTATAATATTGTTGTTCCTCTATACCATTTTTTGTCACATTTGACTATCCTTACATGTTTTAGTCTATTGGGCTACGGCCATACCACGTTCAAGTACCGATTCTCGTCAGATCACCGAAGTTAAACTACGCTGTGCCCGGTTAGTACTTGGATGGGTGACCGCTTGGGAAGACCGAATGCTGTAGCCAACCGTGATTCGGAATCCACGTTAAACTGTAGGTTCAATCGCTAAAGAGTCTACGCTACCAATGCGACTATAAGTGCCAAATCTTTGCTTTGTCAGCCTATTGGTCAATACAATGTACGAGGATGTGGAGCTCAGAATGAGTAAATAGAAGTTAGATGCTTCGTGAGGACTAGTTATTCTGAACTTCCGCCAGTCAATAACTCCTGAAGTCAAAAAATAAAAGGTACTAACTCTCCCACCCAACCCCAATAACCAAATTAAAAGCAAAGATTCTCGTTAGCTTATATGAAACTTAATTTATATTTTTAAAAAATTCCAAAATATTGGTTTCTATGCTTGCAAGGTCCTTCTTCTTTTAGTACCGACTATTATCAGATCACGTTAAATAAATAATTAGGAACTTTAGTTCCTAGAAAATACTTGTCAAATTTTATATTTGTTTTGTTCGGTAGTATGATTCATATAACTTGCCAGCTACAAAATAAGCTAAATTATCAATTTGGCTTTGTTCCTCTTTATCAAGATATAGCATGTCATACCTCATTCTATCTTTGTATCGATACATGTCCTTGAAAAGGAATTTATTGCTTGTTGATTGGGGGAATTTCTACCTTTATCGATTTATATATTTTCATAACTTTCTAATAAATGCTAATATGTATTTTGACTTTTAAAGAGATCTGGTATTATTGTCCTCAAATCTTGGTATACTTTATACAAAGAGGACTAATAAATTCTGTATTTTAAAAAACGTTCGGTTTTTTTCAAGAATCGTTTGAACATGTCGACTTTGTTTTTTGGTGCGAATTTCTTCTAATTTATTAAATCATACAGGATGACTTGAAAGTAGTTGTGCTATTTAATTAGTTTTCTATTACATGTCCTATACCTAATTGAAACCATTTTCTATTTATCGACAGTCAAAACTCGACAGAAGTAGTAACTACGATTAATCTATCATTTTATTAAATGTTGAAAATACCTCCAATTGGTTAATTGACAGTATCCTAGCTAAGCGATTTATAAATTTAATTTGAATATTTATGAATACTTCTGTAGTAATTAACTGTATTTCCTGAATAATCCGATTCTTTAAGTCTTCTGTGTCAATTGGTTAAATTTTACTTTTAAGTTAAATACCACAAAAAGAAGTTAAGAGCGCTTAAGACTGAAGATCTATGCGGCAACTCAATACGTTTCCTTTTTTTAATATACCTGTTAACGAAAATATTAAAAACAGTGCGAAGTTCTACAGCATAATATAGCGCAACACGGTCTTGTTGAAACCAGATATTTTATAGGGTTAAATCCGATTTCTCTGCTTTAGGAAACAGCGCCGACAAAGCAGAGAAGATATTCTTGTAGAAACTGTCAATAACTTTTACCTTTTAAATTTTCATCAAAAAAGATTGGCTGTATCACCATCGAGTTTCAAAAAGCGATAAATCGAAAACAATTAAATTTAGTATAAGACATGCAATAGAAATTTGCAGGAAGTCTAAAAGTGTACAAAAAATTGGAGGTTGCTATCTAATAAATCAAGGTTGATTATAGCACAGCTTATTTAAACCATCCAGTAAAATTTAATATATTGAAAAAAATTCGTACCAAGATAACAAAGTCAAAAAAACCTGGTGTTTTTAAAATTATGAATGTATTCCGAACTTTACGTTGTATAGCTACAAATCTATTTTTCCCATATCAGCTGGAAAAACGACAGTGTCAAGTATTAGGTTTCATTATTCTCTAAAATTGTATCCCTTAATTTTTATTAATTTTTGAATACTACTATACCCATCTAAATTGGTACCTCTCACAATTATTTTTAACATTGGGCGAACAAAAAATAAATTTAAACTGTCCATAGGGTCCTTTATTATTTAGGCTAGAGAAAAAAACTACCATATAAATTCTCTATTAATTATAATGTTATAAATTTATACTTGTTTTTTCTGGTTCTGTTCATACTTGGTGTTCAATTCTTATCCAAATATTAAGCATTCAAACTATTACCTCCTTAAGCTCATTTTCCTTAAAAGAAAATTAAAATTCATCTTGAAATTACTTGGAACAAAAATAAGTAATAACTGTACATGAAGCTTACAGATAGCCCTTATAAATTTCAGTTTTTTAATAACCGATTCAGTGTCGGACTCAAAAATTGTGGAATTCTGGGAACAAATTAGATGGGGGTGTTGTTAAAGAAATTAGAATTATTTTCAGGTGCAATATCTCGTAAACTTTCGAAAGAAAAGAACTTGTAGACCTACAGGGAAATTTATCTTGCAGTTTTTCTTAAGTTTGGAAATCATGATGACCTGAGCCACTTTCGAAGTACCAGAAAAGTGGTTATATCCCGAATTGCACTGAATAAAAATGCTATTAATTTCATGTATTCATTTGACAGTTTTCGAAGTATTTTGTTAGAGAATATATCACATCCAGGAGCTTTTAAATGTTAATTTCATTCATTATTATGTGTTTAACTTTTTTAATCGTAATTTTTTGTAGGACAGATGTATTGAAAAAGTGCATTCAGAAAATATGTTATGTCGTTTTCTTCTTTGGCTGGTGTAAAAGAAAAATTTTTTTTTTATTTCAGCATTTTCCTCGGCTTTCCAGGTCCAAATAATATTGTTATTTTTATTGGGTAATCTATGTTAAGATCTCTTGGGTTTTCCTGTGACCTTCCAGAGTGAATAATCCGTAGTCTCAGTTGGAGTCAGACTTTCTAGGATTTCTTTAATTCATCGGTTCTGTTCTTCTTGGATTAAGTCTTTTAATTCATGTTTTGCTTTATTTAATTTTATTTGGTTTTCCTCGGCTCTTGTTTCTTTTCACTGTTTCCACAACTGTCTTTTTTCTGCTTTATTGTGGGTTATCTTCAGATAAATGCTTTTTACTTTTTTAATAGAAAACCGTTAGTCCAAATAAAAATCGGAATCTATTTTAAAAATGAACAAAGTGTGCCATTTTTTGTTCAAAATAATTTTAATCAAAAAATTCGTTTTTTAAGATATTTAAGCCAGTTTAAGACGTTTTAAGAAGAAATTAGTATAAAAAAAACAACTTAACATATTATATTCCCAAAATTTAAGCAGTTGCCAATTGACATCTAATTCATCCCAGGATACAAACACGCAATTACGACAAACTCTGTATATATTTGAATTATGTTCTTTATACTAAAAGGTTTTTCAAAGCTGACATTCATCATTTTCCATGGAAAACTTTCTTTTGTCTGAAAAATATGAATGTAGGTATCCATTTTCAGATAATCTTATTCAGGGGACCTTAAAGCGAAATGTAGACCACGATTTCATTCATTAATAAATACAACATTTTAGTATGTATGACAAAGTTTCGCACTGACATGTTGATAAATTCCCTTATTTACAACAACTAATTTATTATATGAAGTAACCAAGGTTCATGGGTTTGGACAGGGTCAGAATATAATTATTCGTCATCGTTGTTAATTTAAATGTAGATCTTCCAGGCACCACAACAATGTATCATTTTGCCCAATTTTTGGCTTAATAAACATGTTTTCTTATGTCTTATAAATCTTAAGTTTATTTACAGAAAACAAAATTTAATAAGATATAGGAAAAATGAAATAATATGCTTCGACAAGGAATATGTCCTCATTACGCATCTACAGGGTATCTCTAAAAGGTCCATATAAAACGCTAGCGGAAATTTCGGGTGCCAAATTAATACAAGGTGTTTAAGTTATAATTATTTAAAACTTTTTTGTAAGTATTTATTTTAATAATAGCTTGATTTGAAATAAATTTGGTACTTTTGGGGTACGTTGCAGAGGGCGCCACCAGCAAAAATTAGACTATATCTGAAAATCCATAAGAGTAGGTATCACTTCTGCAGCCGTTTTTAAGAAATCCAATGTTCTGTGGCTCGTGATAGCACCCTTGATACTTTATTCAGTGTTAGGACTGATCCAAAATATTTGGAACATGTTTATAAGTCAATAAACCAACAACAATGAACGTTTACATAGCAACCAGTTAACAATCATAATAATGTAAGAATAAACTGTCAAAAAACAATAAGACTAATACGCAAAGTCAATAACAAACCAAAACAGAGAAATTTTGCTCATTTCATTTTTTAATTAAAATCGAAAATTCTCATTTAAATGGTTTTTAACATCTAATGTATTGTCTAGTAGCCAGTGGAAGATCATCTAACAAATTTGACAAAGGACCCCGCACCAACCAAATGGAAATTGAATCCCGGTGAAATTCGTTGAAAATTCAGTATGTTGTGGATCTAGATACCCTGATCAAAAGTTTATATGGACACGAAGTCTAAAAGTTGATAGTTTTCGAGATACAGAGGGATGAGTTGCGCCTGCCCCACCAAATGGAAATTGGATCTAGGTCAAATTCGTTGAAAATTCAGTATGTTGTAGGTCTAGATATCCTGATCAAAGGTTTCTATGGGCACAAAGTCCAAAAGTTAATGGTTTTCGAGATACAGAGGGATGAGTTGCGCCCGATCCACCATTTACATAGGCAAGGCTAAGGCTCCATTTTTTCTATTTCTTTTTCTCTCTCTCTTCCTATCTTCTGAACTTGTTTAGCTAACGCGAGCGAATGTATATACATGCGTGTGTGCATGTGTGTGTGTATGCAGCGTAAAACGTTGCAAAATATGTACCAAAATATTGAAATCACGTAACCATAAAAAATACTTTAGTCGATAAGTTTAGGATAATGAAAAATACATACATATATATATATATATATATATATATATATATATATATATATATATATATATATATATATATATATATATACAGGCGCGGATCCAAGGGGGGGGCGGTGGGGGCGATCGCCCCCCCCCAAGAGCTTTGAGTTCAGGAAAATAGATCCGATTTTGCCACCTATGCTATAGTTTATTCAAGAACTAGAGAGAGTAATAAATCACTTTTTACCCTTTTTTTCTTCTTCGCAAACTACCTTTGTTCTTTAGTCCGATTGCTTTGGCAAAATCTGTTAGACACATATATTATTCATAGAAATGGGTTAGACATTTTAGAATCAAAAATATCGGTCTATAATAATGGACTATTTGGTTGGATAACAATAGATATTTAGATGTGTGAAGTGTTAAAAAGGATTTTAATCCTTGTCATAGGCGTCGGAAGGAGGTTTATTTTATCACTAAGTATTTATGGCATAGAATATTATTTCGGTTATAAACCTGAAATAAAAAGTTTTTATAATTTTATTTAATTTCTTATGATTTCTTAGTAATTCACATACATTAGAAAATATAGAAAATTTTGACATATTTCACACAAATCACAACTGTATTTTAATTATTTTAATTGTGGCATAGAAATCGTTTTAGGCACATTCCGACTAAAATATAGCCTTTTTCTCTCAAAAAATTATATAAGTTATAATTTAAATACTTACAAAATACCCATTGTCAAAAATACAAGAAGTTAAACATATATTAAAAAAAATAAATTCGTCCATATAATATTAAAAATTTTTTGGGGCTATCGGTCATTTTATTATCGATTAAAAACATTTTTAGGATATTTGACGGTTCAGTTTATTTATTTCTGAAACCATCTGCAGAACTAAAATTAAACAATAAAAAGGGATTGAAATGTAATTTATTTTTATAAGTTACAGAAAATTTAAATAATAAATTGTATTTACGCTAGTAAACATTACGTATCTAATTCGTAATCAAAGTCAATGAACCTATCTTCGCTCAAATTAATTATAATTTGATCTTCTATCTCACCGATCATGAGATCAAGTTTTCACATTTTCTTTTATGCTTTTATTATATGGATTGTTCCCAATTTTCTGCACTAACTTTATTCAAAAAATCTTTCAAAAGTTCAGTTAAATTACTAATTTTGTAAGTTGTAATATTTCTAGCTACTCTACCTTTTACTTGAGAGAGATATTTCCTTCTCCAACGGCCATATTCCAGACGATCCTATCGGCTTTTGCCAGCAAAAATTAAGTTCTTTTAGCAATTTCCAGAGCTCAGTTCTTTTAATTTCAGGTAAATCCCGATCTTCATTGATTTTACTTAGAATTTTGTCGACGGTTGGGATCTGCTTCTCATAATTAAATTTATATACAACTCCTTTTATTGCAGTTTACATCTCTTCTTCCAACGAGATTTTTCGCCTGCCCTTGATTGAATGTAGCTTGGGAGTATTAACAATTCCAGTCGCTTTTTTCCTTCAGTATTGGGCACATAGTAGATTTTCCAACTCCTGTCATGCTGGGACACAACTCAACAGAGTAATAAGTTTTTCGTTGAGGAAAAAATGCCCTGGTTTTAACGATTTTGGAATTTTGGAAGCCATATCTTTTGGGTATCTCACTAATCTCAAATAATATGTAAAAACAAGCACAGGCAAGATAAATTACTAAGGACACACTGTAAGGTATACTTTGCTCACTGACAGAAATTAAACTGAACTACCAGAAATTTTATTGTAGCAGTAAATTTATAAAAGTTCATAATGTTTAAATATAATTAGATTATGGCAGTTACCTGCGACACTGGAGCAGGTACGTTGGAGGTTTCGATAACAGTTATATTACTCTCTCTAGTTCTTGAATAGAGTTTAGGAATGTGTATGCTTGCGATCGCCCCTCCCCTTCCCAAAAGCTTTGAGTTCAGGAAAATAAAATCGATTCTGCATTTTATATTAGGAATGTGTATGCTGCTGGCACTCCCGTTGACAACTTGTTTTTCTTGCGATTACCCCCCCCCCCCCCAAAGAGCTTTGAATTCAGGAAAATAGACCCGATTCTGCCTCTTATACTAGGAATGTGTATGCTGCTCGCATCCTCCCTCTCTGTCGGCAACTTGTTTTTTCTTGTGATCGCCCCCCCCCCCTATCCAACAGCTTCAAATTCCTGAAAAATAGACCCGACCCTGCCTTTTACACTGGAAATGGACATGTTGCTGGTGTCTCTCCCCCCCCCCCCCCCGTCGACAACTTGCTTTCGCTTGCCATACTGCACTTTTGTGATATCACCGCCCTCCCCAAGGAGAGAGGCTGGATCCGCCCCTGTATATATATATGTAGAATATGTATTGTACATTTATATTCGCGTACGTTAACCAAACAAGTTCATACGATACGAGAAAGAGAGAGAGAAAAAGAGGTAGATAGAGAAAATTGACCCTTACGCCTTGCCTATGTAAATGGTGGCTCGGGCACAACTCATCCCTCTGTATCTCGAAAACCATTAACTTTTGGACTGTGTGCCCATAGGATCCTTTTGATCAGGACATCTAGACCTACGACATACTGAATTTTCAACGAATTTGACCGGAATCCAATTTCCATTTGGTTCGTGCAGGCGCAACTCATCCCTCTGTATCTTGAAAACTATAAAATTTTGGACTCTGTGCCTATAAGAACTTTTGATCAGGACATCTAGACCTAAAACATACTGAATTTTCAAGGAATTTGACCGGGATCCAATTTCCATTTGGTTGGTGCGGGCGTAACTCATCTCTCTGTATCTCGAAAACTATTAACATTTGGACTTTATGCCCATAGAAACTTTTGATCAGGACATCTAGACCTACAACATACTGAATTTTCAACGAATTTAACCGGGATCCAATTTTCATTTGATTGTTGCGGGGTCCTTTACTAGGCGTTCTAGGTAATAAACCACTTAAACGAGGTGGTAAGATAACAGCAGGCTCGGATCCAAGGGGGGGGCAGTGGGGGGCGATCGCCCCCCCCCAAGAGCTTTGAGTTTAGGAAAATGGACACAATTTTTCCTCTTATTCTACAGTTTATTTAAGAACTAGAGGGAGTAATAAATCATTTTTTACCCTTTTTCTCTTCGCAAACTACCTGTGTTCTTTAGTTCGGGGTCTTTAGCAAAATCTGTTAGACACATATATTTTTCATAGGAATGGGTTAGAAATTTTATAATCAAAAATCCCGGTCTGTAATAATGGACTAAAACGTAGCCTTATTCTCTCAAAAAATTTAAATAAATACTTACAAAATATCCATTGTCAAAAATACAAAAAGTTAAACATATGTAAAAAAATAAATTCGCCCACATAATATTAAAATATTTTTGGGGCTATTGGTCATTTTATTATTAATTAAAAACATTTTTAGGGTATTTGACGTTTCAGTTTATTTATTTCTTAAACCATCTGGAAAATTACAACTAAACACTAAAAAGGGATTCAAATGTAGTTACTTTTTTATGTTGTAAGTAAAATTAGACCCACTTATTTTTATTTCTATTGTACTGATATCTTAATTTAATTTACTTTATTATATGGAAATACGATAGCCCCAAAAAATGAGATAAACATGTTAATTCTACACGCTTAAGAAAAAGACACAAATACAATATTAAAATGATAAAAAACCTACAGCTAATTAGAATTAAATATATATAAAATTAAAGAGTGGGACACACTAAAATAAAAATATATAAAAAAATAAAAAAACATATAAACAACAATAAAAAATAAAATACAACAAAAACAAAAATTTAATTAATAAATTGTGTTTACACTAGTAAATATTACGTATCTAATTCCTAATCAAAGTCAGTGAAATTAACTTCGCTCAAATAATTATAATTGGTTCCTCTGTCTCACTGATCATGAGATCGAGTTCTCACATTTTGTTTTATTCTTTTATTATATGGATTTTTCCCAATTTTCCGCAGTAACTTTATTCAAAAAAATCTTTCAAAAATTTAGTTAAATTACTAATTTTGTCAATTGTGTTATTTCTAGCAACTCTACCTTTTACTTGAGAGAGATATTTACTTCTCTAACGGACAGTTTCCGGACGATCTATAAGAACAGATTTTCTATCTGTTTTTCCCCAGCAAAAATTAAGTTCTCTGAGCAATTTCAGAAATCAGTTCTTTTAATTTCAGGTAAATCGCGATCTTCATTGGTTTTAGTTAGAATTTTGTAGACGGTTGGGATCTGCTTCTCATAATAAAATATATATACAACCCCTTTAATTGCAGTTTTCTTCCCTTCTTCCAACGAGGTTTTTCATCTGCCTGTGATCGAATGTGGCTTGGGAGTACTAACAATTTCAGTCGTTTTCTCTTCTTCAGTATTCGGTACATAGTAGATTTTCCAACTCCTGTCATGATGGAACACATCTCAACACAGCTTTTAACATTATTATCTAGATATCGATATCTTAAAGCATCAGAAACATTCATCGTAGTAAGTTTTTCGTTGAGGAAAAAATGCCTTGGTTCAACGATTTTGGAATAAATATAGAGGTGAAAGCTACATCTTTTGGGTATCTCACTAATCTCAAATAATATATAAAAACAAGCGCAAACAAGATAAATCACTATGAACAAACTATAAGGTGTACTCTGCTCACTGACAGAAATTAAATTAAACTATCAGAAATTTTATGTTGCAGTAAATTTATAAAATATATTTAAATATAATGAAATATAATTAGATTTACGCCAGTTCTCAGTTACCTGCGGCACTGGACCAGGTACGTTGGAGGTTTTGGTAACAGTTTTATTACTCTTTCTAGTTCTTGAATAGAGTATAAGAATGTGTATGCTTGCGATCGTCCCACCCCCCTCCCAAGAGCTTTGAGTTCAGGAAAATAGAACCCATTCTGCACTTTATATTAGGAATGAGTATGCTGCTTGCACTCCCCCCCCCCCCCCCCCCCGTTGACAACTTTCTTTCGCTTGTCATACTGTACTTTTGTGATATCACCGCCCCCCCCCCCAAGAGAGAGGCTGGATCCGCCCCTGGATAACAGGACCAGTAATAAATCTCTCAATGATCTCAGCCCATACGTTAATTTTAAATTCATGTTGATAATGCATAATCTTTATTGCACATGGGTCTTTGTCAGCTAAGCATGTTCAATTTGCAAATCGGTCCTGCTCGTTCTTGTATATAACCTACCGGAAATTTTTTTTTTACAAAAAGTTTCATGATATGCTCTCTGTTCATTAATAAATCGACAGAAACTTAGTCTTAATTTAAGGTCAAGAGCTAAAAGCTTTTGCACTGTCTGGAGGTGAATTGCATACGACAGCTGTTGTCTCATTGATTGTATCTTTAGAAACACCAAGTTCTTGCTTGGAACACGTCTATTGGAAATCTTTCTCTGTATTTTCTCGCCTACTTCGTACCATTTTCTTGGCAATAATCTAAACTAACACCATATTCATCACTTCTGCGTTAGTGTCATGTTGGGTCATAGAGGAAAATTTAAGAGCTAAATAACAAATTATACAATTAAACGATAAGAATTTGTCAGATTAATTCGTTTGAAAATACTCATTTGCAACTAATGACAGTAATTCTTGCTAGCTCGTTGTCCTGTAAATTTTTGTTGCTGTTGGCCTGTTGGCCCTTAAACAGGCTTCACATTTCTCGGACTGGTCCTAAGCTTGTACAAAATGTGACAGAGTGCTACAACGAGTCTCAGTACGCAATAAAATATTTAAATGTCTTAGACACTTACTCGGTATAACTTTTTTGAATCAAAGATGTCATTGAATAAGAATTTGTAATTGGATATTTAATTTACTGGGGCACAAAAATGTTATAAAACTTTAGTTGTATTCAAAAGGTGGACCTCTATGCAATATACATTGAAAATGTATGTATGTAAATCTTTCAAAAAATAAAAAAGGTTTAACTTTGACATCCTGTATTTCAAACTATCAACTTTTGGACTAAGGTAGACTGGACCAGATTCTCATATTATACCAATAATTTTATTGTTATGGTATAATTTTAATTCTGTAAGAATATTGGAGGGACATCTTAGTCTTATTGAGATATATTTAACCAAGTTAAGGTCAACAATTAGTATTAAGGATTTGCATAAATAAACTGCAAAAGTCTCCAGTTAATTTGAATACCAGTGCCGAAATGTGCCCTCTAAGTTTTGGTGCAGCGTGCCACCACATGGCGGTTTTATACAATACAGCGTTGCTTTTGTATTATCAAGTGATCAACGAGATGTCGCTGTTCTTGTTTTATCTTCTGTTTTCTCAGTTTAAAAACAGTATATGGAATGAAACAGCATTTTCGTCACGTCCCGGACATGGAGCTTCTCCATTGTCTTACACTCCTCAGCTCTTTTTAGCACGAGCGTAATGTTCCACACAATGCATGTCAGCACAATATATTAATTTTAAAATGAACAACGTGAGAAAATTTTTAAGTGATCATTAACTTTCCAAAAATAATCATTCATCATTTGTATATCATTTTATACGACTTCTAAAAGAAGTAGTTTCTCAATTCCACCGCTTCGATTTCTCCGGAACGGTGGCATCAGGAAATTCCTGCGATGGTCCCATATCTAAGATGGCGAAGATAATATGGCCAACAAGAAAATATATTTTGTCCAGTTTTCTCCAAAATTGATATGGGGAAGTTTTTGGGGTCGTACACAACGAATCTGGTATTATTTTAAAAAAAATTAATATAGAAAATCCAATATGGTGGACCAAAAAATTGATTTTGTCCTATTTTTTTCAAAATTGATATTGAGGAGTTTTCGGGGTCACACATAACCAATCGGAAATTATTTTTAAAAAATTCAACATGGCGGATCCAATATTGCGGACAAAAAAATTAACTTTTTCCGACTTTTCTCAAAATTAGTGTTAGTGAGTTTTGGGGTGGCACATAACGGATCTGAAATTATTTTTAAAAAATTCAATATGGCGAATCTAATATGGTAATCAAAATAATTTTTGTACGATTTTTTCCAAAATTGATAGGGGTAGTTTTGATGTGCTAATTAAGAATTTATAATATTCTTGGGCATGTGGTACATTGTCATAATTAAAACTGCATGTATAGAGTAGTCATATTTATTGTATATATTATGTTAATCGGGAAGTTTCGACTTATTTGAATCTTTTTCAACTAAGTCCTTAAGAACAAAAATTTTTGTTTTATTCAACAATTAATTACACCACATTATTTGGAACATGCATTGTATTATATTTATGTTAAAATTATAAAAACTTCTTTAAAAGCCACACTGGGACAATAGATGCTACATCTTTAACGTTGTAACTGGAGTTTCTTTTTTAAATTTTTGAACTCGATTTTTCGAAAACCACTGGCCAGAAAAAATATATTATGGCATTTTCGAAAACTAAATTCGACGCACTTTAAAATGATGTGCTACTTGACTACCCTTCGTATTTAAAATATTGTTGGTAATAATCACCCCTACTAAGGAATTAAATCACAAAGGCTTAAAAGATTCGTTAAAAGACACTATGTACAGAGTGGGCAAGTTTCGATGTTTTTATACGCTAATTTTAAAACCGCAACCTGTACAAAAAATCTGACCCCCATTCTAGAGCTCTTTTCTGGAGAAACATATGAATGCGAAAACAGATCATGCTATCTTGATTCGTTTACGATCTGTAGGGCGATTTTCAAATTTGACCAAATTCTAATATGTTGTATAGTTTATTACTTAAGATATTAGAAAACGAAAAAAACTTTCTATGGACACTTTTTTACGTAGATTACATTAACACTTTTTTTTTATTTCCGATTACCAGAAAGCAGATACAACTTAAAGTTTAATTTTTTAAATGGAACGCCCTATATATTTTTGGCTTAATAGTTTGCATTTATTTTTTCCTTTGAAATAATATATCATAGTTGATATTTCTTATTATCATAAGTCCTCAACCTTAACAAAATTTTACTTTAAATTCAATAAATTAAATAAAGAATTATTTTATCTTAATAGGTATATGTCATCTAAATTAAAATTTTTTCGTTTGACATTTAAGGGCTTTTCATTAGTTTCAGTCGTCATAATTACGCTGTATTGAATCTTAAAACGTATGATATGTTAGAATATTTTATTCAAACCAATTTCAATTCTGATATTGCGTCTGAAACATATTTCAATCGTTATCCAGAAAGCAGACAACCTCATAAATCTATTTTTTTGAGATTAAAAGAGAATCTCACCAATTATGGAACATTTACCAGACCAAGACTAAAAAATTACAACATTCAAGATGATGAAGAATTGGCTATAAATGTAATTGGGATGGCGGTTGCAAACCCTTCAATTTCAAACTGTAAAATTGATGCTGATTATGGAGTTTCAAGAGGCCGTGCCCTAAATATTTTAAATAAATATAAATTTCGACCTTATGCAATAAGTAAAAATACAACATTTACAAACAACTGATGATCAACGTCAACTGCGGTTTTATTTAATGTATCGTTAAAAAGATCTGCAAGATCCATTATTCTTTAGGAGGGTAATTTGGACTGATAAAGCCTTCATTGGCAATTATAGAATTTTCAACAGACATAACGAATATTACTGGTCTGATATTAACTCTCACCGTACCGTAGACGTCCCATCCTAAGGACGGGTTGGTTTTAGCGTTTAGTATGCTTTACTTGGAAATCGTATTTTAACTTATAACATTTATTAAGAAAATTTTAATGGTTGACGATACTACGAAATGTTATATCGATATCTAATTGAAGAATTTTTGGACAATCTTCCTTTACATGAAGCAAGAACTCTCTTCTTTTAGCAAGATGGTGCTCTCCTTCTTAACATCAGGATCATTTCAGAATGATCACCAGATCTGACGCCACTGAATTTTTTCCTTTGGGGACATATTGAAGATAAAATATATAAGAAAACCAATAACAATATCAATGAACTTGGAGAAAATTTTATAGACTGTATGAATTCAATATCAAATATTCATATTCATAATTCAGTTCGGAATGTTATAAAAAGGTACAATTTATGTACTCAAAATAACGGACATCAGCTTGAACATTTTTTTTAATCAGAATTTTATTGATATTACTAATATATATATATATTATATATATATATATATATATATATATATATATATATATATATATATATATATGTATATAAAGGATAGGGGTCGCATTTTTCGGTACTGGCCAGCGCGTTTCGTGTACTCGATTTTACATATTTCTGTTTTAATTCACCGTCGCGCCACCATATGGCGGTTATTTACAAACTTTGTTAATCTGTGTGGTTCTTGTGTTATCAAGTGGACCATCGAGATGTCATCTTTGTCGTCTTCTTTGCTGTTTTTTTGATTTTAAATTCAGCTTTATAGAATGCAAAGGCGAGATGATGGTTTGTACCGAATGCGGTGGCCTGACGAGTCCCATATTAGGACGAAACAGCGCTGTCGCCATCTGTTGGACCCGGAGTTTTTCCATATTTTGGAGTGCTCCGCACTTTTTAACACGAGAATCATGTAGATTGAGAAATTTTTCACGTCCGCTTCGCCAATATTTGATTTTATTTTATTTTAAATTACACGGACAAAAACTTATCTATATACATATATATTAATTGATTATACTTAAAATACATGTAAATATCAAATTTTTTATTTGCTTGTGACCTGCTGAATGAACCATAATTAAAAAATTTAAAATTACTCAATATTGAGTAATTATAAATATACAAATTAATGAAAAATTCTTAAACGTCAAACGAAAAAACTTTGATTTAGATGACATAAGGCCTACCAAGTAATTCCTTATTCGATAATAAAAAATATAAACTATGTTATATCATTTTAAGGGGAAAAATAAATGCAAACTATTAAGCTAAAAATATATAGGGTGTTCGATTTAAAAAATACAACTTTAAGTCATATCTCATTTTTGGTAATAGGAAATAAAAAAATAAGAGCACCAATGTATTCTACATGAAAAAGTGCCCATAGAAAGTTTTTTTCGTTTTTTTAATATCTTACGTCATAACCAAACTATACAACATATTAAAATTTGGTCAAATTTAATAATCGTCCTATAGATCGTAAACAAATCACGATAGCCACGATTTGTTTTCGCATTCATATATTTTTCTAAAAAATAGCTCGATAATAGGGGGTAAGATTCTTTGTACAGGTTGCGGTCTTTAAATTAGCCTATAAAAACATCGAAATTTGCCCGCTCTGTACACTTCATACCTCTTCTATTTTGCGAAACATTTATATAAATATTTATTTACCTAGTTTTATCAACTTATTCTGTTGTCGGAATTTCCGTATTTTATCATGATACCGTTAGCAAACGGATTATAAGAATTTTAATAAGTAGTAGCTCATACAACCAGAAATACTACTGATTAGTTCTGGTTAACAGATTACCAGTCATTAAATGCAAAAAATATTATAAACATTGAGATAAAGAAAAAAGCTAAAAAATTAGCGTCAAAATAATTTCACATCCTTATTTATAGTTATAATTATTTTTATGATATTTGATAGTCTGATATCATTAAAAATCAATTTAAAGTCTATCGCCGTGTTTAGCCTAACATTATATAGTATATATATATATATATATATATATATATATATATATATATATATATATATATATATATATATATATATATATGAAATAAAATGCAAACAGTAAATGCAAACTTCGTTCCATCATATCCTTTCCGTGTTAGAGGTTGCACAGTTTGAATAGATTGCTACAGAACACAATCTATTCAATTCCACCACCATCGAGATGATGGCCTACCTGTACCACCACATCGAGAAGAAAGTCAAAACTTACCCTCCCCGCTACAGTGATACGGCAGAGGCACATGTTTCGTCTCTACTAGACTCATCAGGGTATCGACATGCACCTGGCTGTGCAAAGGACAGATCGGAAGGAAGCATGCAAATACTGAACGCGGTTTCGCCGACCTCCCGTCGGATGGCGTATATATGTTTATACGGCTTTCACGGATTCCTCCGTGTAAGTTGCAATAGCAGTGGATACATCCACATTATACCGTTGTAGTGCTAAAATCACATTCAGCAAACGTACAACTATATGCAACTCCGTGTATAAGTGAAATAAAATGCAAACAGTAAATGCAAACTTCGTTCCATCATATCCTTTCCTCCATGTGCCTCTGCCGTATCACTGTAGCGGGGAGGGTAAGTTTTGACTTTCTTCTCGATGTGGTGGTACAGGTAGGCCATCATCTCGATGGTGGTGGAATTGAATAGATTGTGTTCTGTAGCAATCTATTCAAACTGTGCAACCTCTAACACGGAAAGGATATGATGGAACGAAGTTTGCATTTACTGTTTGCATTTTATTTCACTTATACACGGAGTTGCATATAGTTGTACGTTTGCTGAATGTGATTTTAGCACTACAACGGCATAATGTGGATGTATCCACTGCTATTGCAACTTACACGGAGGAATCCGTGAAAGCCGTATAAACATATATATATATATATATATATATATATATATATATATATATATATATATATATACATATATATATATATATATATATATATATATATATATATATATATATATATATATATATATATATAAATAAGTAGATAAGTTTTTGTCCGTTTAATTTAAAATAAAATAGAATAAAATATTGGCGAAGCGGACGTGAAAATTTGTCAATCTACATGATTCTCGTGTTAAAAAGTGCGGAGCACTCTAAAATATGGAAAAACTCCGGGTCCGACAGATGGCGACAGCGCTGTTTCGTCCTAATATGGGACTCGTCAGGCCACCGCATTCGGTACAAACCATCATCTCGCCTTTGGATCGTATAAAGCTGAATTTAGAATCAAAAAACAGCAAACACGACGACAAAGGCGACATCTCGATGGTCCACTTGATAATACAAGAACCACACCGTCATATGGTGGCGCGACGGTGAATTAAAACAGAAATATGTAAAATCGAGTACACGAAACGCGCTGCCCAAAGGATAGGGCTCGCATTTTTCGGTACTGGCAAGCAAGCCTACCGCTTATTTTAGCAGCCAAAGCTACGTGCCGCAACAAACGATCCCACCATGAGAGCATCGTTTAACGTGTTTCAAAGCCAAACAAATAAATAAATAAGTAGATAAGTTTTTGTCCGCTTCGCCAATATTTTATTCTATTTTATTTTAAATTAAATCTGTGTGGTTCTTGTATTATCAAGTGGACCATCGAGATGTCGCTTTTGTCGTCGTGTTGGCTGTTTTTGATTCTAAATTCAGCTTTATACGATGCAAAGCCGAGATGATGGATTATGCCGAATGCGGTGGCCTGACGAGTCCCATATTAGGACGAAACAGCGCTGTCGCCATCTGTCGGACCCGGAGTTTTTCCATATTTTGGAGTGCTCCGCACTTTTTAACACGAGAATCATGTAGATTGACAAATTTTCACGTCCGCTTCATCTATATATATATATATATATATATATATATATATATATATATATATATATATATAGTACGGTAAACGGTAAAATATTTTTTATTAAAGTTGTAGAATATTAATATCTCTATATTCTAAAATTATTTTTGATTATACAGAGTTATATAAAAAAGTAGGAAAGCAAAAAATATATTCTTTTTTTTTAGCTGGCACTGTATACATATTTAATCTTGTACTTAGTATTACATTTTTTGCAGTGTAGTCAGATTAGGATAAGAATGGATATTGCTGGTTAATAAGCAAAAATAATTACAAATTAACTATTAATCATTATTTGCTTATTTGTCTTTCTAATAATCGACCATAAAGTACTCTTCTAGCATAATCATTATCACTGAATTCAATAAGTATTAAAATTTTAGTTTAATTAAAATTAAAAAAAAATTAAGTATCGAACCCCATGGCAGATGATACCAGTCAGTAGGTTCATAATACGGGTCAAGCTTTGCTAAGGCATAAGTTGCAGATATAATCCTCAGTAGAGTCATATCCTGAGCACTCAGAGTGAGTCCAAATGCCACGTAGCACTCACCTGTATCACAGTTCATTGTTTCATCTATAATTGTCACAGATAATACATTTATTATCTAAGTCCTCATCAGCATCAGTATCTTCATCGTCGCCCAGGTCTCTCATTTTTATTTCCGAATTGATGTACGATCGTCACTATTTACGTCTTTGTTTTGATAAACTCTCTTCTTACCTTTTTTATATCAGATTTTACTTTCCTTTCCTTTGTAGTCGTGTTTTCAGTTTTTATTTGGTAGTTATATTCTTGATCAGACAGATCTTGACATCGGCAGAAGATCCTTAGCAGAGGTAAATTTTTAAACCCCTGAAGTTGGGGGAAAGAGGATGCTGAAATATTAGTCGGTTGCCATTCTTCGAAAGTCGTCGTTGGATTATGTATCAGAGCTGGTTCGATTTCTTCAACAAGAAGCGATTCAGTGAATGATATTATTTGATCATCTGTGGTTTGACTATCACGGTTTCATATTTTTTCTTCAGAAAGAAACAATTTGTTGCTGTTAAAATTTCATCATCCACAAAAACTTCGTTTGTAAATACGTCTGGGTTTAGAGAATATATTTCCCTGGCAGCAAAATCAGCTTCAATCCTTGGGATGGTTTTCTTTTCTGAACAGCTTCTTTCCCAATTGGGTCTTCACAAAATTTGTGGTAATAGTAGCATCACAATGTTGTTGCTTTGCAAGATTCATTTGCGCTCAAAGAGATATGTCTGACATGATTGTCAAGAATGAGCAGTGTGGGTTCATTTTCTGAAGATTTGGTTAAATCACCAAAATATTTTAGCCAGTACACAAATAGATCCTCATTGATCCACCCATAGCGATAGACGACTGCACGTGGCCTATCTGCTTCTTATGCAGGTAAATTTGATAAATTAACATCGGAGGGACATACACTTCAGTAGCATTTAGAGCACACTGAGCTGTGACTGTCTTGCTTCTTTCTTCGCTCTATATAGAGACCACACATTCTCAACTTTTCCAGAATCTTGCACTTAGAAGATTCCAGTGTCGTCTACATTATTTATATTCCTTGGCAGAAACTTATATTTTTCCATGAGATCTATAAGAAGCTTGAAAAATACATCAACTTCACTCTTGTTAAAGGCAGTGACTCTATTTAAGTTAGTACTTTCAGCTTTCTTGTTGAAAAAATGGTCTCGTTTTATGAATCCTTTGAGCCAATCCTTGCCAGTCAATTAAAGAGTTAAATTAAAATTATGCTTAGTGTTTTTGTTAACTGCATAATCGTATGCCATCTTTCTAATCTGAAGCAAATTGCAGTCGATCCGCTGCTTCTTTAATCGGTTTTCCTTCATCCACTAGTTTATATAGCTGATCTTGACTCCACGACGCTATTGAAAGTGGTTTGTTTCGTGTTTTGGACATTCTGAAATAAAAACAAACACCAAAATAAGCAAAAAACCTAACCATGTACTAATTTTACTTGCAGATAATACTGGTGGGCATGACCGGCATTGTCCGCCTAGAAACATTTCGAAAAAATACTTTTAGTTTAAAAATCTTTTGAGAAAAATCGAAATCTATGATTATTTGGGATGCTTCATCATTCTACTACAACAATTGTAACCAACAACGTAAATTTACTACGATTTGGTGCGAAAACGATTGATGTGTCCTCAACCCGAACGCGTGCTGGAAACTTAGCAGGGGTCGGTGCGCTGGGTCGGGGTATAGTCACGACATCCGCTTTGTATGTGTGCTTGTGCAGAAATGCAATAGTATTGGGAAATTTAAGTGACCGATATTATTTATTGACCGGGATTACCCAACCTTACCCTAATATGAAATATCTATAAATTTTAGAAATAAGCACAGATTTATAAAATTTGTAATCTTTTCCAGCTAACATCAATAACAATAAAAATACCTGAAGCTTTAATAGATAAAAGTTGAAGAAATTGTCGGAACCCATAAAATAATTAATATTTTGTACATGTACTTTGCAGACACGCAAACTTAACTAAATCCGATACTGATTTTACCATGGTTTTTCAAATGGGACACCCTATGTTTATTTAACATATTATATAGCTATTTGGAATCTTTTAAATTTTTACTAAGGTACCATTAAGTTTATTTTGACCAATTTTGGTAATATTTTGTTTTTCTATTGGGAGTCTGTTAAAAATAAATATTTTTTTTATTCATTGCTTTTACCAAACCGTGACATAGAACAACAAAATTATAACTCTATGCGATAAACCTTTTTAACATTTAGAAAAAAACAAGCATTAGTTAGTTTAAAAAATTAAAAAAATAAATAAAAAGCACCTGGTTCGATTAGAAAATGATCTGACTCCCTCTCAAACATTTAGGGATCATCAGTTCTTTAAATGGGTTCTTATAAGATGTGGATTGAAAGCAGCATAATAATGAAAATTATGTCTATTTACATTACCATTTTTATGAAATGTTGCCTCATAGCAAAATAACAATTAATTCCAAAATTTCCGTTACTCTCTTATTGTATCTTGAACCCACTAACCAAAAGTTTCTATTTTCTCTTAATCTTCATCGTTGAGGTATTGTAATAACTAAATGTGGTATGGGTGCATTTTATTCGTTGTTAAACTTCTTTTGGTTGATGGTCGGGCTATATTCATTTGTTGGACAAAGAATCGTTGGCCGATACACGGTTCTTCAACAACAGCTGATGGGACATTTAATTTATTTTCCTTTCTATTATTTTGGTTAGAAGACACACTTCCTGGACTTTAAAAACGCTCCTTCAACTTTTTAAGTGCCTGTCTATCTTGCTGTCTTGTCTCTAGATACCTTTCTTTTTAAATTCTTGTGGCTAATTGCAAATATTTGTCGCTGGCATATAGAGCATAAATGTCAATTATTTCGGTTTTGAAAAAATTGATTCTAAAATATTTTCGAAGTTGGCAGTAAGACCAGAAAATTTTCATTTAAGTACAGAATATCATAAATCTTACAACATTAAATTTTTTATCATGACCAACTAGGCAAACTGAATATATTGTTTTTTAAAAAGGTTTTAATAAGATTCAAAATACGCAAACACAAAACTGGGGATAATCAAAATATTTTTATAATAAGCTATATAAATAGAGAGTTTTCATTAAAAAAAACATAGTAGATGAGTTTCGAACTTCGATCATACCCTAGATTTAAATAACAATAGATTTGTTTGAAGGATGTTTATGGTCGGTGGGGGAGACGCTTTTTGGATGATTGATAGACATAAGCATATTTACTTGTCTTTTAGTTTAATTGCTTGTCGTGACCTTTTTCGGTGTTTTTAAGTGTTAGAAATTACTATAAATGCGAAGATTACAATTAATATTAACAAAAAGAGGATTTAAAAATTATTTTTATCGGTAAATATTGTTAGATATTGTTTACATATTGAAAATAACAATAATAATAATTTAGGCATACTTTGTTTTCAGAATTGATGTACCGATGATACTCGTTTAAATAATGCAGTTAGAAAAGAGTAGCATAAAATCGTTATGTCCGTACCAAGAAATTAAATATCTACTGTTTATCAACACTTTTTGAAATATAAATAAAAATATTATCACGTTATTCAGCGTTCAAACAACCAGGCCCTAGTTCTGACGTTATGCTACTTCTACAGGGGTATGTTCGAAGGTTTTGAATTTTGTTAAGTTTGCGTGTTTGCAAAACACATCCTTTACAAAATCTTAATTATTTAGGGATTTCTCTAACCTTTTTCTATGGCAGTTACAGGTTCTCATTGATATTAGTTCGAAAATATTACTAATTTTATTATTATCAGAAGTGATAAAGGCTATTTTTTTTTCTGTCTGTCCACCTGTCTGTCTGTACTAGCTAATTTTCGAAAAGGCTAAACCGATATCACTTAAACTTCATAAACATGAAGAGGAGGTTGTCAGAACTGATATAGGATGTTTTTTTCTTTGTCTGAAAGCGCTAATCTTCGAAACGGATGAACCGATTTCGATGAAACTTTACAGACATAAAGAGAATGTTGTCAGGAGAGGATAGGCTTTTTTTTCTGTCTTTCTATCTGTACGGGCTAATTTTCGAAAGAGCAAAACCGATTTTAGTGAAACTTTACCGATATGAAGAAAAGGTTGTCAAAAGTAATATAAGCTGTTTTTTCTTTCTGTCTGACTGTATATCTGTACCGGCTAATTTTCGAAACGGCTGAACTGATTTTGATGAAACTTTACAGACATCAAGATGAGGTTATCAGGAGTGATATAGGCTTCTTTTTTCTGTCTATCTATCCGTTTGCATGGATTAATTTTAGAACTTGCTGAACCGATGTCTGTACAGGCTAATCTTCGAAACAGGTGAAGCATTAAATACATGAAGAGGTCGAAAATGATATAGGTTGATTCAAAAAAAAAAAAACTCTCATAACTCAACAAATTTTATTTCCCAAGTTGTATGCTAATGAAGTCGCGGGCTAATAATACAATATGATGGAGCCATTGAGCTGATCTAATATTGGAGTGCTCGACAGAACTCCGTCAAGACTTATCATGTTTGGGACTTTGGACTAATCTCTAAGAGATTTTTGATAAGATATGTGTTCAGGGTCGGGTCATGGAATTGAAAAGTGATAAAAGGAACATGTCAACGGATGACATTACACCTGCTGTATTTAGGCTTATTTTATTTATCTCAAAGATCCCGCAGAGAGTTAAGTGAGGTTTTTAGAAGGCGTTTAAATTTAACACTTGGGTTATCAAAAAAAAAATATCAAAAATAACATCATACCGGAAATCGAGAGTCATATTACACAATGTTGTTCTTAGACTCTCCAACCACGTGATGCAATATGTAATTAGTAACAAATCAGCATATAACTGGGAAATATCAGAAAAGGTATAGAAAATTAAATTGTGACTGTGAATTGACCTTGAAAGATATTCTTTGACTAGTTTCGAGGTTGATTTGAGTTTTTAAAACGAGAATTCATTTTCTTTTTTTGTTGAAATTGAAAGCTAGGGGAATTTTGTATCTAACAATGTAAGTAACTTATATAAGGGGTCAAATATTTTATGGAGGTGATTCAAAATATTAACTTGACCTTTAAATAATTTTGTTTATTCTCCAGACCAACTGCAAAATTACTACTGGAGTTCAAGTTTAATTTTTTACAACTCTCAAAGGTTTGCGAGCTTTATGAAGGGGGTTCGCGAAAAAAATATTGTAATGGCGAATTTTCAAGTAAAACATCGCAACAGGCAACAATCTGTAAAGATCTGGCAACTTATACTTCGTCGAACTAAAACTTATCTCTAATCTGCACAAAAGAATGAGAATAACGTCTGCTCATATAAAAATGCCGCCGTTAAATACGAGGAAGAGTAAAATCAAATTGAATCATACTATGAGCTTAAGAACTTTGAGTGATTTCAAAAAGATAAATGAGTTATTAGTTAATGCATAGTGTGTACATAAATATTAGAAGAGTAAACCAGTTTGGTGATTTCTTCTTGTGTCAATAAATTATAACCCACGTCATACGTGAAAATAAATAACTATTACTCCGTAAATGTATGATGGATCGTTGGTTAAAAACGGATACTTATGTCAATTCTGACGAAAAGCTGAACCAGCAACCAATTGCTTCTTCTACTTCAGTCCCTGATTTGGAACCAACACAGGGTGACAGTTGTTATGAGCTACCGTCTCGCCAGACTGAAAGCAACGAAAAATAGACGAACAATGTGAAAAAAAAAGGAAAGAAATGAAAATATTAGTTACTATTTACAAATGGGTTTTTATTTTACGGGGGAAGAGTCAGAACTTAAACCGCTTTATGTAATCTGTAATGAAATCCTGGCCAACGGTAGTTTAAAAAAAACTCTTCTTAGTATACCCCTTGAAACAAGACATCCGGATCACAAGGATATACCTATTCAGTTTTTAAAAGAAAACTGGCAAGTAGTAAAAAGTCTAGTTTTGTCTTCTTTTCTAACAGATTTAAACGAAGATACTAAAATGGCTCTCGAGGCATTATTTCGAGATAGTTACAGAATTGAAAGATCTGGACAGTGGCCGAAAATTTGATCGGATCGTGTACAAAAGACATCACGAAGTGTATACTTGGGGAAATAGCGGCAAAAAAATTGATCTTGTTCCCTTGACAAACAATATAGTGTCGCAGAGAATTAATGATTTGGCAAATCATGTGAAAAATAAACTTTCCAAAAAAATTAAATTTATTTATATCGTTATTCAGCTTGACGAGTCGTCCGATGTAGCAAACGTTGCAAGATTGCTTGTCTATAATAGATATGTTTTTAAGAATTCTATTCAAGAAGATATGTTATTTGCAAAAACAACCGAAAACCTATTCAACTTGAAAAAAATATATAAAAATTAGTCTCTTTGGTGGGCTGTGTGCACTGATGGTGCAAAATGAATGACAATGAGGAACATTTTCTGGTCTTGTGATTCGAGTAAAGAACGACGAGAATATTGAATGTACTCACTGACACATAGACAAGCACTACCATGTAGGCGCATTCCTACGAAATTATCCAGTACTTTAAGCGATGCTGTAAAAATTGTAAATTTTACAAATTGGCATGATACAAATTCTTATCTATTTCATGCGCCTTAAGAGATCTTTGGAAGCCTCCTCCTTTTTAATAATCTGTGCAGAAATAAGATGGCTTTTTCGTGGCAAGATTTTGACTCTCTTTTTATTGAAGTCTGAAGTTCAAGCATTTATTTTTGACCATCCATTTCATTTGTCCGCTTGTGTATCTGATATTCTTTGGCTGCAAAAATTTGAATATTTAGCTGATTTTTTTTCTAAATTAAATGATTTAAATCAGTCTTTTCAATGCCCAGGTATCACCATTTTCAATGTGTATGATAGAATAGTAGCTAGACTAAAGAGATGCAACTTTTGGTGTCTGCAGGTGAATGAGGATGAATGTTTTTGTTCTCTCAGCAACATTTTATTAGAAAATAAACTTATTATATCTGGATCGAATCACTGGATACGTATTCCTTTTTTAGGAGATTTAACTTCGAATATTTCTTCAACCTTACTTGAAAAGAAGAGCTCATTGATAATTTCCTAGAAATCCTTTCAGTTTCACTTGAAAACGGCTAGAGATAACTACTAGCCGAAACGTCATTAATTCAACAAAAATAAAGACAATGGAAGTCCAACAGATATCTACTACTTCACAACTAACTGTAAGGTTACAGCCTCTTGATCTCAAATTCTTACAAAATCGGTATTGGGAGATTTTTGAGGGCGTAGATTACTTATTCCAGAATAACTGATTTACTATAACGGACTAAATTTTTGTTTGGTTCAAGTATCGAAAAGTAATATACGAGGTTGTTGGAATGTTTTTTCTCATTTTTTCATTGACGATTAAATTTAGACGGAATACATAAATCAGATAATTTGAAGTTAGATGTGGTTACATAATTTCTTCCTTATTTTCTCTATGTATGCATGCGCGAAAAGTTAAGGTCTGTACACTGCGACCTGGTAGATCTATTGTGCCTTCCTACTACTGCCAAGTCATAAGAGAAACCTTATCTGCTAAAGCAGGTCCTCCAGTCCTATTTCCTTCAGGAACCTTAGGATGTTGGACGGCTTCAAGGTGGGTAACTCCCCTTCTTCGATTTGATATATTCCCAAGAACCAAATCCTAGGGATTTCTAGAGCGCTGCATTCTGAAAGGGTATGAATAGAGGTTTCGTCCTCCTCCTCACAGAATGTGCACACTTCTCTTTCTACCAGGCCGAGTTTCTTGAGGTGTTCCTTCAGGTGGCAATGCCCCATCAGAACCCCTGTCAGAACTCTGAGTTGGTTTTAACTTAAGCTTATGCATTATTTGAATTTATTCTGATTGTAGTTCCCAAGAAGTTTCTTCGCTTGTCTCAATTCTTGCAGCTACGTCCAATAATTGGATCTCGTGCTTTCTTCTTCTATCTTTAGTTCTTTCAGCATTACGCTGCTTCTGATTCCACAGAAAGACTCTGGCCCCAGAAATGGTGTCTCAGTCCCTTTCTTCGTGAGCCTGTCAACTATTTCATTCCCATCTATCCCGGTGTGTCCCGGTACCCACATGAGGGCGAATTTATTATTCTTACTCAAATCATTTACTTCCTCTAGGTATTCCCAGACCATCTTGGAGCTGATAACTTGAGAGGTCAGCGCACTGATGGCTGCTTGACTATCCGACATAATGATAATCTTTTGGCCGTGATAGTTTTTTTTTTAATTGAATACATATCCTAATGACATGTATTTCTGCCTGGAAAATTCTTGGTAACTTACCCAAACTTTCATAGTGTTCTGGGGCCGGGTCCATACACTCCTATTCCAGTTCCCTCCGTTGTCTTGAAGTCATCTGTATACCATATAATGGATTTCTTGCTGAGTTTTTCTGTCCCATTTGCTCTTGCAACTCAACTTTGTGCTGAAGTTTTCCACTAAGCTGAATTCCTTTTTCATTTCATCTTGGGGCATGTCTCAGATTTGTTGATTTCTGGATAAGAGATTGGGTCTTCGTTTTATGACCTCATCTCTCATGATCCTGTAAATTGTCCTCTTCGCTATTTTCTCTAGACGTATATGTAGAGGTGTGAGGTCTAGTATTATTTCCTTGGCGGTCATTGGGCAGATTTTCATTGCCCCGGTTATACATGCACTACTCTAACTAGTCTCTAAAAATTGTAAGAGGTTAGTCTCGTATTAGCCAGACTGGTTCTTTTGCTCAAGATCACTGCCCCATATGTGATGATTGGTCTCACTATTGCAGTGTATATCCACTGTAGGATTTTTGGGTTTGTACCCCATCTTTTTCCCGCAAAGTTTTTATGTACCATAAGGCCTGTGTAGTCTTGTGATTACTTCTTTTTCGTGCTTGTTCCAGAGGAGTTTGTTATCTAAGGTCAGTCCCAAATATTTAGCCTCTGACTTTCACTTAATAACATTCCCATCTATTTTGATGGTTTTCAGATTGAGGTTTATTTTCCTTGTGAATACTTCTAGGGTAGTTTTGATGGAGTTAATGTTTAGTGCTATTATCTGGCACTATTCCCTAGTGTATTTAAGCCCACTTTGGACTATAATACAGAGCGTATTCTCGGAATTTGCCTCTTGCTATAACGACCATCTCATCGACATAGCCCTGACAAGATATTCCGAGATCAGTCAGGTCACAGAGGAGTCTATAATTAAGTTACGATTAAACTCCACATAAGGCAGCGGCTACTCCCCTCCCGAGGACATCCTGTGGTGTTACAAAGGGCAATATTGTCCTGTTCTATCTCCGTCTCTGCTATCTTGGTGGAGAGAAGTCGTGCTATCCATGTCGGTTCATCCACTCCCATGTCGCCGAGGGCTCTTTTGACTGCCTCATGTGAAGTGTTGTACAAAGCCCATTCTATATCAAAGAAGACACATATTACAATTTCCTCCCTGTTCAGCGCTTCTTGAATCTCATCTGTTAATTGTATCAGTGCGGTTTCCGTAGACCGATCCGCTTGATACGCATGTTGATGACGATGCAGTGGCGCCTGTTCAAGAATTTCTGTTCTGATACAATTATTACTGTTTTCTCCATCGTTTTTAAAATAAACTGTGGGTCGCAGGGATTCAGGATGTGTAGTCTCCTTTTTCCTCGCTTTCGGAATGAAGGTGTATTTTCGCTATAGTTATTAGTCCAAGTCCAAAAGAAATTTATGCCATAAGTGAGGAAATACTTTTCGGTAACTTCGGATTTAATTTAATTTTTTTCCCATTAGAAATCGAATTAAGACGAAATTCAATATTTTTTTGCGATAATTTGAAGTTAAGACTGATAACAAAATTTTCTTCCGTTTATCTGTTTTAATCACAGACGTATAAAGATATAAGACTACGGATCCTATAGAAGCACGTTGACTCTCACTTCAAGAGACAGCGCGAAATAGATTAATAGGACATCTTTTTTTTTAAAATGGAGCTAAGAGTTCTGTATGTACGATACCCCTCTCAGCTGATATCTATATCCAACCAAAAAAATTAATTTCTTAATGGATTAAGTGAGAGGGATTCTTAGCCGCCCATAGAAGAGAGGTACTTTGCTCCGCGTCTTTCTAAGCGAAAGCCAACGCGCTTCTATAGGACCCGTAGTCTCTATCTTTATATGTCTATAGCTATAATCATGGTGCAGAATCGAAAGGAAAGTTATACCCTAAATCAAAAAGAACACGTCTGCAATCTTGTATATTGCGTTTTGTCATTTAGTAATGCACAATACTCAGAGTAATGCACAATACTCAGTAGATAGGTTGAAATTCCTGGGTTCCTGTTGTTAGTTGTTCACGAACATGTATATTATTTGTTTCTCTTCCTTAAGGTTAGGTGCAAATATATAGTGATTTTTATGGACTGTAAAGACTTTTACTTCATTTCTTAAACCCATCCGTGATCGAGTTAGAATTTTAGTATATTTTAAGTTTAGGTTTAAATATTTTAAAATTCCTCTTCCAACAACAGGAGTGTTTAGCTTTATTTAACACAAAAGTATCAAGATCGAATGAAAACTGAGAAGTTTGCTGATTTTTGTAACATTTTGGAAAATTGTGCTCTCGTCAAAGGTGCAGGAAGCCGAATGACTTTATAAATACAATTTATGCTGACATAGCTTTCTCGCCTTTTAACAAATTTGTAATTAAGAGAGTGGTGGAAGTGTAAAAGGGAGTAGTGTATCTTAAAATTAACGAAATATTATATTTTTAACAGAAACATACAAGTATCGTTGGAAATTATTATTTTAAATACGATCGTATAAACAGAAATAAATTACAACTCATACTTAACACGAGCCTTAACTCCTAAATGAAATCATTGCAAGCGTAAGTTTAAAATAATGATTTAATAAAAAAATATGATTCATTGGGTTAGAAAGTGAAAGAGTGAAACATAAAATGCAATTCGATAACCTGCGTTAATAAATTTTTCACCTGAATTGGCGTGCAGTAACCCAAGTGACTAATGACGTAATGCACATATAATTATAATGCGCTCGAATGGATGACAGGAATAGATTTTTGGATTACGATTTTGCCAGTTAATTGAAAATTTCATAACCAATTTAAAAAACTACTAAAATTAATCTATACCTTTACATTCAGTTACGGTGGTTAATGCTTCATTAAAAATATCCCTAATCACTCTTTAAAAATAAAGCCGATGGCTTTTTGCGTTTTAATATAATTAGCATTTACAATGTTTTCATCAAATTAATTAGTTTGCTAAACCTGGTAATCCGTATATAGACTGGGACTGATCTGTTTTTAGTTGGTTGTTGAGAGGGGCAAGATAATTTTTGCTCTAAACCCTCCAGAATAATGCCCATAACAATAATTGAGATATGCTTCCTCCCAAAAAATACCACTACATTTATTTAATTAGCAAAAAGTGAAAAGAAATGAAAAAAACGTTTTTTTCTCTTTTTCTTCTTTATAACTTTGAAAATATTCACTTTAGAGAAAAGTTGAAGATGGAAAAAGTTTTGTAATTAAATTTTCTACAAGATAGGGTTAGCTAGTAATTTCAATTTATTGTCCTTGTTGCCAAATAGTAAAAATCAAAAAGAGGTAATAAAAAAGTAGTTTTTAAAATGATTTTTTTCGACTACTTATCGTCTGGGGACCATCATATTTGGGAAAATACAACTTCATGTTATAAAAAATCATGTGCTAAATTTGGCTAAAATCGGTTTGACAGTTTTTGCATAATTATTTTGTAATCCAATTTTTTTTCGAAAAATGGAAAATTTTTCAAATTTGATTAAGTCTTAAATCAAAAAGTCACATACTTGAAATTTTTTTTTACATATACCTGAAATCTCAAGCTTTTAAATGCCTTTTTAAAAAATAAAATCAGATAATTAGGACCCGCGCAGGAATTGTTTAAAGTTATTGTTAAATTTTTTGCTTATCACAAATTAAATATCTCCACGAATTTTCATCAAATAATTTTTCTGAAAACATGGTTTGAAAGTAGTCGGAGAGATGCTTCCTTTGAAAAAATTAAAGTTTAAAATTTGTCAATTGGTTACCGAGATACAAGGTGTTAAAAATGGCAGGTGTTTACGACGAATCTATAACCAATTTAGAGTTAACTCTTAAACCGTTAACTTCGTCTTAAATGTTAACGTTATTGGCAACGAATGAAAATAGAAAAGAAAATCCAAGACACGTGTGAAAAATTACCAAAAGAATGGGTGGGCGCTCTAAAACTGAATCTGCAGGTTCAAAATATTTAGGTGCAAAAGATATCATTATCTCGGAGCAATTTTGATAATTTTTATTTAAACTGATGTCACGTGAATAGAATTTGAATAAACTGTCGTGCAATATTACGTCATTGGTTAGAATAAGTTCTAAAACTGATTCTTCAATTTTCCAATCCGAGTTTGTTTCGTCTAATTCGTTACCAAACTATTGCTGCCCTTGATAGTAGCTGTGAAGCTGTAGATTCCGTCGGTAGGAGCATGGTTAAGATGAAAATTTTTTTGTACTTTGCTTTTTAAAACACAATTTTGCAGCTCATTTGAATCCATATCAGAAGCATATTGTAGCTCTTATAACTTAAGGAATATGAACTTCTATTACATTGTTTTTTAAAAGTATCTTTTTGTTTTATGTATACTGACACCGAATAAAGTAATTTCAGAACAATTTTTATACTAATTTAAACAATTAATATTTAAACAATTTTATAGATTACAATAAAATGTATTGGTATTCATTAAGTTAAAATATAAATTAACAGACACTCTCATTAAAAAAAAACACATCATAGTGTGTACTGCATATAATTCAAAAATGACATAATTTGTTTGTAACAAAAAGAACTCATAACGGACACGTGGTGTAGTGATATTTGAACTCCTCTATTCACGAGACATCAGTTTAAACAAAAAATTCTGAAAATTGCTCCATTAGAAATCGAGAAAAAGACATTTTTTTGCACTTACATATTTTGAACCAACAGATTCAATTTTAGAGCGAAAGCTCTCCACTCATCCTTCGTGTTAATTTTCACGCGCGTAAGTGATTTTCTTTTCAATTTTCATTCGTTGTCGATAACGTAAACATGTCAACATTATTGTCAGATAAGTACTCGGAAAGAAAATTTATGGGTTAAGAGTTAGCTCTTAATTGTTTATAAATTCGCCGCAAACGCCTATCAACGTTGACAGCTTGTATCTCGGTAACCAATTGATAAAATTTAAACTTTTTTTTTCAAAAGAAGCTCCTTACTGAGCTGGACACTAGATGTAGTGATATTTGAACCTCTCCTGTCCCGTGACACAGTTTAAACAAAAAATTATCAAAACTGTTCCACTAGAAGCCGAAATAATGGCATTTTTTGTACTTACTTATTTTGAACCTGTTGCTTCAATTTTAAAGCAAGAGCTCCACATTCATTATTTTTGTCATTTTTTACTCTTTTCCATTTTCGTTCGTTGTGAATAACTTGAACATTTTTGTCAGAAAATACTCGGAAAGACCAAGTTAATAGTTTAAGAGTTAGCTTTAAATTGTTTATAGATTCGCCATAAACGCCTGTCAACTTTGAGAGCTAATATTTCGGTAACGAATTTACAAATTTTAAACTTTTTTTTTAAAGAATCGTCTATTCGACTACTTTCAAACCATGTTTTCAAAAAAGTTTATCGATAAAAATTCGCGGAGATATTTAATTTGTTTATAAGCAAAAAATTTACCAATAAATTTAAACCTTTTGTTAGGTTTTTATTTTTCCTGTCTAATTTCCTATCTAAAATAGTAATTTTTACGCTTACCTCCTTCATCATTTATGTGTTTTTTTTTTGTTTTGGGAACAAAATTACAAATTTAAGAAAACGTTGGCAGCATATCTTGTTTATTAGAATTTGAGTTCACAATTATGGTATTATAATTGATGGTCATTGTTCGATAGTCCTTATTGTTGTTTTGTTTAGTTCGTAAGGCTTCTCTCCTTTGTATCTAAAACATAGAAAGGTTTTAGTCTTGTACAGAGTGGTTCGGTATAGAATATTTAGTTAGAAATTCTTAATTTAAATTGTATTTTGCGGTTATTGTTAACTTCATCAAGAGATCTCGAGTGAGCAGATAATCAATTGGCTACAGGATCAACAGAATTCTGAGTGGAAGCTCTCTGGATCCTGTTGGATTTTCTATGTCTTCTAGGCACTTTAATTTTCCCGTTGTTGTCATTTGTCGTATAACTATTAGAGGTTCTATTAAGCTACAAACGAAAAACTACCTTAGTGTCAAATATAAATAAACTTTAATGTTAAAGTCTACTAGACTTTTCTTGCGAGACAGTTTTACTTCACCAAAGCCTTTTTTACTGGAATAAATTTTTGAACATACCACAATTTTCCTAGTTATTTGCTAATAAAATTTCTGATAATAATTTTAAAATTTCATATTTTTATTTTTAATTGTTTTGAAGCTTGTCAATTGTCATTCGATATATAGATCCCTGTATCTTGTCCCGCCGTTTCCTTGGACATTTTTCTGCGGACAAGAAAAAAATCTTGGAGTGATAAGGACACTTCCCTTGCAGAGTTGCACCTGGAAAGGTCACTTAGCAATTTTGCTAGATTTTAGTGTAAAAGATTCGGGTCCTTAACCAAATTTATAGTAACAGGTTACTTTGTGTACTGTTAAAAGCTGTGTGCTGATTTGGTTTGGTCAGTTTGGGAGACAAACCCGATATCAAATTTTTCTATTTTTTCTTTTCCACCACAAAAAGGCCACCTAACATCACTGGTAAGTCTTTGTTTTAATTTTTGTTTTTTCTTAAGTATTAATAATTGTGGATATGTTCAGAAAAGGAATAAGTAACCTACCTCACTCGTAACCTAAAAGGTTGAGTTCTTTCTAAGTCCATCTTTTGTTTTAGGCCTTTTCTTTCCTTTCTTTTTTCCTTTCGTTGCCCTCTTGCTGACTTCTCTACGGTACCTGCCTTGGCTACTGTACATACCAGACCACTCGGGCCTTCTTGCGAATATCTCTATGGCACCTGCCTTGCATGCTACATATCACCATACCGAGTGATCCAGAGCCTCAACATCAGGACATCAAGAAGCCGCCGTTAATCAGGTTTTATGTACCTGTGTCATTTTCAGGGGATTATAGACTTTAATCCCTTCGGCATCGCCTGTAATATTTAAAGCCATTGTATGTTTCTTTTCTTTTGAATATAAAATTAATGAATAATCAGTGTACTTACCTTGGTAAGATCTATTGTGTTTCCTCATATGGTACAATTAATCAAATCATGCAACCGTATCCAGTTGATATCTTTCACATATGTAAAAGGGCACATTTGTTAACTCAAGTAAACAGGCCTATATACGCGGGTAGAGTGCACTTAATATTATCATTTAATATAATATATATATATATATATATATATATATATATATATATATATATATATATATATATATATATATATATATGTTTATGCGGCTTTCACGGATTCCTCCGTGTGAGATGCAATAGCAGTGGATATATCCACATTATGCCGTTGTAGTGCTGAAATCACATTCAGCAAACGTACAACTATATGCAGCTCCGTGTATGAATGAAGTAAAATGCGAACAGTAAATGCAAACTTCTCTCCATCATATCCTTTCTATGTTAGAGGTTGCACAGTTAGAATAAATTGTTACAAAATGCAATTTATCCTATTCCACCACCATCAAGATGATGGCCTACCTGTACCACCATACCGAGAAGAAAGTCAAAAACTTACCCTCCCCGCCACAGTGAAACGGCAGAGGTACATGTTTCGTCTCTACTAGACTCATCAGGGTACCGACATGCACCTGGCTGTGCAAAGAACAGATCGGAAGGAAGCATGCAAATACTGAACGCGGCTTCGCCGACCTCCCGCCGGATGGCGTATATATGTTTATGCGGCTTTCACGGATTCCTCTATGTGAGATGCAATAGCAGTGGATATATCCACATTATGCCGTTGTAACATTTTGTAACAATTTATTCTAACTGTGCAACCTCTAACATAGAAAGGATATGATGGAGAGAAGTTTGCATTTACTGTTCGCATTTTACTTCATATATATATATATATATATATATATATATATATATATATATATATATATATATATATATATATATATATATATATAGTTGTCATTTATATTAAATCGCTTTTGTATATTTAGTACTATAGCCAAAACACATTAATTAAGCTAAAATTACTCATTTTATTAGACTAATTATTTAGTTTTGAATTGTCAAAAACCAGCTGACTGTCCCAGGTTTATTTCTTCGAACAGAGAAGCGCTGGGCCACTCTCGGTGGTTACATTTACACCGTAACACGTAAAAATATAGATACTTGTTTTTGAAATTTTTTTGGGTGTTTTCTTGGAGTTCTTAGATTTCCTGTTTTGTTTTTAGACCGGTCTCTGTCTTAACCTTTAGGGTACCAAAACAGGTGGCGCATTTTACCTAGACCACTCTCCGTTCCCTTGGGGGCTAGCCGGATGAGCTCTAAAAGGTAGAGACTATTACAGAGCCACCTGACTAAATAAAAAAGAATAAAGTAGACTCAAGTCAGACATCAAAAAGTCTTTATTTATCTAACAAGACTTAAACTTATTAATTGACAACAATATATTTTCTTTCATTCTTACAACTATCCCGAATTTTAATTTTTTTTTTATATCTAACAAATTTGACACCTTTTCTTCCCCTAACGATTTATTTTTTTTTATTACAAATTTCCGAGCAGGTCATAATTATCCGATCTCAATCTTTAAAAAAGCGTTTGAAATCCTGGATCTCAAATTTCAAGTATGTGGCTTTTTGATTTAAGACTTAATTAAATTTGAAAAATTTCCGTTTTTTGTAGGGAAATTGATTGCATAAGTATTATGCACAAACTGTCAAACCGATTTTAATGAAATTCAGCATGTTGTTTTACTATAACATGAAGTTTTATTTGTCCGAAAATGAAGGTTCTCAGAGAAATACAAGTGGACGAAAAAAAATCGTTTAAAAAACTATTTCTTTTTTCCTTAATTTAACAACAAAATTTTTTTTTCTCTTTCTCTAAAGGAGAAAAAAATGCGTTTTTTTGGCATTTTTTTTTACTTTTTGTTAAATAAATAAATATAGAGGTATTTTTTGAGGGGAAGCGTATCTCAATTATTATTATGGGCATTATTCTGGAGGGTTTAGAGCAAAAGTGATCTGACCCCCTCTCAACAAATCAACAAATCTTATTTATTCATCTCAATACAATTATACTAATTTTTATTGTTAGTAAAAAAATTATAAAAAAATAACACATTCTCTCTGAAGACCTATTTGTATCAGATATACAATAAACATTAAAAAATATTAATTACCTATATGCATATATTAGATATGTAAATGTGTTAAAAATGTGACAGAATTTGATCATAGACACCTGCAAATGATATATTTTGGTAGCATTAGCCATTACATCTATAATCATCCTGTTGTCCCATATTAGCAGCTATTTTAAAAAATCTATAATTAAATTTTACGGTAATAACAGCACTTTGGAAGTCTGGATGTTCATCTTCTCTCTTGCATCTTTAGTTTCAAACAACTACGGTTATTTAAGCTTACCACAAATTTAACTTAGAATTTTAGGGCTCAAGCAAGGCTGCTAATTAACTGGTGAGATGACATCTCTTGTTACAGCTCTCACAGCAGTACGTCCGCGAGCTTAGTCGCGTGAAGGTTTTTGAATAAAATTAAAAAAATCAAGTTTCTCAAAAGACTTAGCCTATTAACAAAAATAAATAGAAAAACGAATTATTTACAATGAGAAACTTAAGCTAATAACAAATGACAATTACGAAGTAACTATCATAATTGCTTTTATTGGCAGTTTTGTTAACAAAAATGTAAAACCCAATTTTGACAAACCCGTATAAATAGCTTCCTAAAACATTAAACATAAAAGAATAAAACGCGACAAACAGCTATTTATACTACTTAATTAAACGTATTGAAATCGCTAAATGCTCGAGTAAAATAACACACGATATTCCCTTAACTCCCAAATAAATGAAAAAACAAAACAAAATAAAGGAAACCTGCATTCCCGACGAATATACACGTCACGTAATTTACTACGACACTGAACTTAAAGGTACCGAGTCTAACGAAATTCAAACTGTAACTAAAGTTTACTATTTCTTAAAAGAGCGTCAAATCTTACACCCTGTATCCCTCTCGGCCCCGCGACTCCCGTTAGTACCCGTATTACCCCATGGATCCCTGTAAAAGTCAATTTGAGTCTAGAAATGTAGAGGGCGTTTGCCTTCTATACCTGATACTTAATTCCCGAACTGGCCACTGAGCGTCTTAATCATAAATTTTATATTAAAGAATAGTAAAACAAACTAATCTACGACTTCCTATAATGAAAAGAATGCATGATCAAAGCTGTGAAAAAAATTATTCACTTTTCTTAGCTATTTTGGCAATAAACATTTTAACTCGTTATTTCTTGTGAATAGACAAAATAGTTATTATACAAATTCGTTGTACAAATTGTTAAAAGATTATAATGAGTTTATTTGATTATTCTTTTGTTTCCTAATAATGGGAGAATCGTTCAATATTTTAATACATTTTAACGGTATTTGCATATACCATATGTTAAAACTTCCCTTATCTTTTCGGTTTTATTTACATAACCAGGGTAGGATTTCTTCGACAGATTTATAGACGAATCTTAGAGAGGATCTTTTAATTATGTCTTCATAAATTGACTGAGTTTATGTATTTTTAACAAAAAGATTTAAAACGACAAAAGTAATAAAAGTTAAGCTCGATAACTCATTTATTTTTCTTTTAGACTTTCTTGGGTAGTAAGAAAAAAATATAGACTACTCTGTTTCCATAGGAAAAACTATTTACAGAGTGATTGGTTAATTACTCATTTTAACAGCATATAGTTCACATTGAGCAGTGTAAAATAATTAATATTTATTCCATTACAAAAATAAGTGCAGAAAAAGAATTTCAATTGGTAAAGAGTAAATCTTGAAATGCTGGTAATCAAAATTCGGCAATCCTTGAAATCAGTTAAAAATATGATAAGTTTTTTATGTATTCTTGCTATCGAAGATATCCATTTTTTATTTTTCTCTCAAAAAATCCAAACAAAACAGCTTTATAAAGTAATAAAATTTTTTTGTGAAAATTATTTTTCTGTCTATCATAAATCATTTACCTCACTACTATATCTCGTGTTATATTCATAACATTTACGAATTCCGATGTATAAACAAATTGCTCAAAGTACATGTTAAAAAGTGAAATCGACGAATATCAAGTAAGTTACTTTAAGAGGAAAAGGCATTGAAAGAATAAGTATATGGTTTCTTAAAAATTAATTTTAAAATCAACTTTCGAATAATTCGAAAAATATTAATACAACTTTTGTTTCCACCTCCCGAGCTATAATTTGATAAGTTAAATGACCCTGTGTTAGAGCGTAAAAATAACTTTAAATTGACTGTTGTCTAAACTTTTCGATAAATGTTTAATTTTATATAAAATGAACCTTACTTTTGCGACCACATTACTTATTTATACAATCCACATTCTACGTTATGCATGTTACTAAAAATATTGTCAATTTTCAAACATTGTTTTCTGTTACTTAAATAACTTTCCTTAAGCGCGTAGGAGGTACCTTTAAAGCTGATCCTTTCCAGTATCAAAGACTTTAGCTGGGTCATCAAAGATACAATAAACCAATCTTTTTTCATCCATAAATTTGCTATTATTAATTTTCAACTGGACTATTAAATCCTGTACAGATCGACCATCCCTAAAGCCAAACTTCCAGATAATATGTTGCATTTTTTAAGATAAATAGAAATTCGAGTTTTTAAGAGTTCTTTCAAGATTTTAGCACTAATTCAAATCAAGGAATTCGGTCGATATTTGTTAATGTTAAGTTGATCGCCATTTTTAAATAGTGGTTTTTGTTATAGCCGTGTTAAATGCATTATCTATATCTATATCTATATATATATATATATATATATATATATATATATATATATATATATATATATATATGTAAATGTACAATATATATTCTACACATATATATACATATATATACATATATATATATATATATATATATATATATATATATATATATATATTATATATATATATATATATATTATCTATCCCAGGAGCTTTACTGTGCTTTAGAGTCCTAATAATTTTTTTAACTTCACTAAGGCCTGTGGGAAGAAGAACAAAATAATTTGATAGATTTGTTTTTATACGCGGTTAATTATTGTTGTTAACTATAATTTTATTAGCTAATTTTTGCCTACATTTGTAGAATGATCAACAAACAGTTTTGCAATTTCAATTTTTTCAGATATCACATAAGCATCGTGGGTGTTGATTACAGAAATGTTAGTTTTTATCTAATAATTTTTTTGTGGTATCAGTTAGGTAAAAAATTTATTGTACCGTGTATTTTTATTTAGAAATATTTTGATTTTATCTAATAGGTTTTTAAACTCCTAATGTTATTATGGTATGTTTTAACATTTATGTTTTCTCTTATTCTTATTATTTATTTCTAAACTATTTTTAATTATATGTGACTATATTGTCCTTATTTAAAGATCATGTATATATGTCTCCACCCTTTAACAATTACAATAAAAGAAACAATTTATTATTCAAAACATAGAAATTATTATTAATTAACTACACCGATCAATAAAACAATGTAAAAAGCATTACAGTAAAAATTGAAAACAATAAAGTTTTAGGGTTGTTTTTTCTATAATTATTACTTTCGAAGCCTTATTAATGGATGTTTGTCCCTTTCAACGTTATCTTTAAGTAATTTAATAGATTTTTCTTCAAATACTTCAAGGTCTATTTCTTCTCTCAAATAAAAAGACAGTTTTCCTTGCTTATGGCTCCTGGAAACTGTGTTTTAAATATCTTAAGCTGTTGGTGCAAAAATACCCGATGATTAAAGAGTTCTGGCGTGAGCTAGTACCAATTCTTCAGTGAATAATTTGAATTCAATCAAAAATGGGCTTTACTTTTTCAATAATTGGTTTACCCAGCCAGTAATATCTTCAGTACTGGTGACTAACTTTCAGTTATTCTTCTTAATACCTTTAAAATTACCTCTTTCGAAGATATGGTCTTTAATACACTAAATATCCTTTTGTAAATCGAGAATGTAGTTTAGTATTTTGATCAACTGATATCGGGCTGCACCATTTTGTTGTGTTTTTAGCGATCTGAATAACAGAGGCGAACCCATTTTAGCACAACTGCCAAAAACCTACTATAGTGTAGAAATTTTATGCATAAACATTGCACATTTAATAATACGAAATTTATCCCTACTACCTAAAATTAAAAATTTTCGTTTGACAACATAGTCAAAATTGGATATTTAAAATTAATATACAGTACGTTCGTTTATCAATTTTATTTTTTCAATGCACCTGGTTTTTTTACACTGCACTGTATCAATCAATGCACTGTCTATAAAACTGTATTTATTCTGCATTTTTAATATATGTGTGTATTGAGTTTTATAGCACTTGTTTAAACTAACTGGCCAGAAATTTGATTTATTAAGTAAAAAAAATTCTTATTAATATCTTTATTTTTTCTTAATTCGATTGCCGATTCCATATAGGGCATTAATAATTTTACAGTGCTCGATTTTGTATTAATTAAATTAATTTCGTATTTTTATTTTCATTAGTTAAAGGCTTGTCAGTTATCATAACGTCGATATACAGATTCCTGAATTTTTTCCCACCTTGGACGTTTTCCTGGGGACCTAGAAAGGTCGCCTAGCATTTTTGCTGGATTTAACGTGAAAGATTCGGCCCATAACCAAATTTATAGTACAAGGTTACTTTGTGTACCTTAAAAGCAGTCGGCTGATATTAGTTTGGTCAGTTCGGATCAAACCCGATATCAAATTTTTCTGTTTTTTTCTTCTGCACCACAAAAAGGCCACCCAACACTACTGGTAAGCCTTTGTTTTAATTCTTGTTTTAATTATTACCATCTTAAGTATTAACAATTGTGTAGGAATTTTATGCATAAACATTGCACATTTAATAATACAAAATTTATCCCTACTACCTAAAAATTAAAAATTTACGTTTGACAACATAGTTAAAATCGGATATTTAAAATTAATATACAGTACCTTCGTTTATCAATTTTATTTTTTCAATGCACCTAGTTCTTTTACACTGCACTGTCTATAAAACTGTATTTATTTTGCATTTTTAATATATGTGTGTATTGAGTTTTATAGCACTTGTTTAAACTAACTGGCAAGAAATTTGATTTATTAAGTAAAAAAAATTCTTATTAATATCTTTATTTTTTTTTAATTCGATTGCCGATTTCATATACGCCATTAATAATTTTACAGTGCTCGATTTTGTATTAAATTAAATTAATTTCGTATTTTTATTTTTCATAATTTAAAGGCTTGTCAGTTATCATAACGTCGATGTACAGATTCCTGAATTTTTTCCCGCCTTGGACGTTTTGCTGGGGACCTGGAAAGGTTGCCTAGCATTTTTGCTGGATTTAACGTGAAAGATTCGGCCCATGCCAAATTTATAGTACAAGGTTACTTTGTATACCTTAAAAGCAGTCGGCTGATATTAGTTTGGTCAGTTCGGATCAAACCCGATATCAAATTTTTTTTCTTCTGCACCACAAAAATGCCACCCAACACCACTGGTAAGCCTTTGTTTTAATTTTTGTTTTAATTATTACCATCTTAAGTATTAACAATTGTGTAGGAATTTTTATGCATAAACATTGCACATTTAATAATACGAAATTTATCCCTACTACCTAAAAACTAAAAATTTACTTTTGACTATATAATTAAAATTGGATATTTAAAATTAATATACAGTACCTTCGTTTATCAATTTTATTTTTTCAATACACCTAATTTTTTTACACTGCACTGTCTATAAAACTGTATTTATTTTGCATTTTTAATATATGTGTGTATTGAGTTTTATAGCACTTGTTTAAACTAACTGGCAAGAAATTTGATTTATTAAGTAAAAAAAATTCTTATTAATATCTTTATTTTTTTTTAAATTCGATTGCCGATTCCATAAGGGGCATTAATAATTTTACAGTGCTCGATTTTGTATTAAATTAGTATTGGGTAGTTTTGTGAGTGTGGATTATGAATTTAAAGTTAATATTGCAAAATTCAATATAGCTGCCTTTCCCAATTTTGACCAAAATTGGTACTGGGGAAACTTGACCAAAATTGGCACTGAGATTGTACACTAAAATTAGATTAAGAGTTTAACATCATTTATGGTGGACCAAATATTTCTTATTTTTCGAATTTTTGAAATGAGGTTTGGTAGTAGTATATTACGAATCTAAAGTTAATTTTTTTAAATTAGATCTGGCAGATACAACATGGGAAACTAAAAATTTGTAATTTTTCTCATTTCGTCCAAAATAGATAATAGAGGGTTCTTTGAGTGTTACTTTTGTATTTTCCCTATCTAAAATCCGTATAAAAATAATAATTTTTACGCTTACCTCCTCCATCATTTATGTGTGTTTTTTTTTTGAGAACATATTTACGAATGAAAGAAAACGTTGGCAGTATATCTTGTTTTTATTGGACTTGGGTTCACAATTATGATATTATAATCAATAGTAATTGTTTGGTAGTCCTTGTTGTTATGTTTAGTTCGTAACGCTTCTCTTCTTTGTACCTACAATATAGAAAGGTATTTTGTACAGAGTGGCTCATTATGGAGTATTTAGTTAGAAATTATTAATTTAAATTGTATTTTGCGGTTATTGTTACCTTCATCGAGAGATCTCGAGTGAGCAGATAATCATTTGGCTGCAGGATCGATAAATTTCTGAGTAGAAGCTCTCTGGATGCTGTTGGATCTTCCATGTCTTCTAGGCACTTTTATTTTCTCACTGTGTCAGTTATCGTATAACTATTAGAGATTCTATTAAGCTAAAAACGAAAAGTGTGAAGTAAAAATAAACTTTAAAGTTAGGATTGATTCGACCTTTCTTGTAAGAGAGTTCTACCTCAATAAAACCTTTTTAACTGGTATAAATTTGGGAGCCTACCACAATTTTCTTAGTTAATTGCTAATGAAATTTCTTGTTATAATTTTAAAAATTCATATTTTTATTTTTCATTGGTTTAAAGGCTTGTCAGGTGTCATAACGTCGTTATACTGATTCCTGAATTTTTTTCCCACCTTGGACGTTTTTCTGGGGACCTGAAAAGGTCGCCTAGCATTTTTGCTGGATTTAATGTGAAAGATTCGGGCCCTTGACCAAATTTATAGTACAAGGTTACTTTGTGTACTTTAAAAGCAGTCGGCTGATATTAGTTTGGTCAGTTCGGATCAAACCCGATATCAAATTTTTCTATTTTTTTTCTTCTGCACCACAAAAAGGCCACCCCAAAACCATTGGTAAGTCTTTGTTTTATTTTTGTTTTAATTATTACCATCGTAAGTCTTAACAATTGTTGATATGTTCAGAAAAGGAATAAGATTAGACGTAACCTACTTTACTCGTAACATAAAAATTGATTTCTTTCTAAGTCCATTTTTTTTTGCTTTAGGCCTTTTTCTTTTTCTCTTTCATTCTTCCTTTCTCTTTCTTTTTTTCCTTTCTTTTCCTTCTTGCTGATTTCTCTACGGCACTTGCCTTGGCTGCTGTACATACCAGACCACACCGTAGTACCGAGTGATCCAGAGCCAATCAACACCAGGACATCAGGAAGCCTCCATTATCCAGGTTTTATGTGTCTGTGTAGTTTCCAGGGAATCATAGACTTTAATCCCTTTGGTGTCGCCTGTAAATTTAAAGCCGTCATAGTGTTTCTCTTCTTTTGTATATAAAATTAATTAATAATCAGTGTACTTACCTTTTTAAGATCTATTGTGTTTCCTTATATGGTACAATTAATCGAATCGTGCAACCGTATGCAGTTGACATCATTCACATATGTAAAGGACACATTTGTTAACCCTAGTAAACAGGCCTATTTACACGGGTAGAGTGCACTTAATATTATCACTTCATACATATATTTATTATTTACATTAAATCACTTTTTCATAGTTAGTACCACGGCCGAAAACAACTGATTAGGGTATAATTATTAGATTTGGTAGATTCATCATTGAAAGTTTAAATTGTCAAAAACCACCTGGTTAAACAGCTGACTATCACAGGCTTATCCTTTTGATTTGTTAGATTAATCATTGAAAGTTTAAATTGTCAAAAACCACCTGGTTAAACAGCTGACTATCTCAGGCTTATTTCTTGGAACAGTGAAGCGCTGGGCCACTTTCGGCAGTTACCTTTACATCGTAACACGTAATATATAGATCTTTGTTTTTAAATTTTTTAGGTGTTTTTTTGGCATTAAATTCGATTTCCTGTTTTAAGTTATAGCGGTCCCTACCTTGACTATAAGGGCACCAAAACAGGTGGCGCATTTACCCCGACCACTCATCGCACCTTTTGGAGCCAGCTGGACGAGCCCTATAAAAAAGAGACCATTTCAGAGCCACCTGACAAATTTAGATAAATGTTATCTCTCTATCTTTTACAGTTCTCTTCTCTTTTACAAGCTAGGGAAATTTACTTCCAGTTATTTCTTTTCATATAACAGGAGGCATAGATTACAACCTTAAAATTACTTCCTAAAAATTTCCAGATTCTTCCTAAGGTAAATTAAGGTGGTTTTCAGGAATGCACATTACGGATCTAAAATTAATCTCTTCAAATTAATGTGCTAAATAAAATATGTCAGACTTAATAATTCGCATATTTCAAGTTATTACAAAATGTGTATTGGGGAATTATTAAGGGCGTACACTACGAACCTAAAATTAATTTTCTAAATTCCAAGATAACCGATTTACTAAGGTAAATTAAATTTTTGATGGTCCAATCTCATTTAAATTGGTCTTTGGAGAATTTTCAGAATAAAATGATTTTTTGTTGTCCAAGTTAGTATTGTTCGCAATAACTTGTTTTTGCAACATCTGAAATATTGCGAAGTATACTGCATAACTCGCTTAATATTTAGTGCAAATAATTTGTAAATACCGTGATGACTTAAAAACTGAAAATCAAAAAAAAATTAAATCGAATTGTCCTCTTAAAAAGCGCTTAAAAGCAAAAAAAAACACACACATTTTTATATGGAATTAAATTATTACTAAATTTAACCAACTGCTATTAATACGAGATGCTGCAGTAAAAAAGCATATCACAATAGCGTTATCATTTATATTAAATCACATTTTTATGTATTAATTTGATGTCTGGTTCAAAAATTTAAATTCCATATAAAAATGTATATTTTTGCTTTTAGCGCTTTTTTGAAAGCAAATTTTGGAAAATTATATTTGTAGTTTAGTGTCTTCTGAGGTTTAAAGGTGAATCAACAGCTTTAGTTGCCATAACATTGATAGGAACTCTTCTGAGCCGAATTAAATTTGGTGTTAAGCACTTATTTTTAACAACTTAATTTTTTCTCAGCACCGATTTCAACAAATCGATAGAATTTAATAGCATAATCTGATATCGATCCTACGTGAGTTCGGTAAAACAGTAAATCAATATACGTATCCGCTCTCCATTTTTGGTTATTAATACTATTATAATATTTAGGCTTATTTTCCGTCCTTTTTATAAGGTAATGTATGCGATCCTTTCAGTTCAGTTCTGGTAAAGTAGTCTTCTGAATATTTGATATTACTTTTATATACAGATTCAGACATATTGGGCTAGTTTTAATAGTTTTGTATCTTCATTATTATTTTTTTTTTGTCAAAGTATAAGTAAAATAGAATACTGGCTAAGAATATTTTGGTTTCCCTGTTCAAACGTTATTATTAAGTTAATTTCTGTATTGATGGTCTTCTCCAGAAAATAAACCGTATTTGGGGATATTTGTTATTTTTTTCTAAACATATCTCGAGTTCTTTTTTATTCATATTTTATAAAATTTCAATTCACATAAGGAAAAGCAAAGGGCCTATAAGATTGAGGAATGTTAAGTGATTTTTCTGGTCTTAATAAAGGGACTGTAATTTATTGTAACTAATTATTAGGTATTGAACATCAACCTGAGAAAATGTTATTTAATATATCCAGTCGAATTTTTTTACTACATATTTTAACTTATTTGATATAACAAATATAAAAAAATTCATTAAGTTAACTATATTTCTTGGATTTGCTTACTCCAGGTAGCCGTACCGATATTTGTGAAGGTCGAAAAGCTCTCCAATTTTTAATTAAAATTTTCCCCACAAAATTCACAAAATTTGGTTTTATATCATATGCATAAAAACAGCAGGGTGGTTTTCCTGAACATATCATATTTTTAAGGTTTTTTAGGGTCTTTAAATCAATAATCAATTTTAACCAAACGATGTAGAAAATTATATTATTTTATTTTGCTTTGTTATATGAAATCAGCTGCATTATTGGTAAAGCTCCTATCGTTTGTTTTTGAAGTCCATTGAGAATTAAAGTTAATATCTACCAACATAATGTGAACTTATTTGAAATAAAGGAACAAGGAAATAAATTATTTTTGATTCATTGTAGTTGGTAGTTATTGTTGACATTGAAGAAAAATATTTAAACTGTTTTTCTAAGTCTGATGATAAAAAAATCTAGTTGTTACTAAAGAAAATAATAAAAAAAAACTAAAAGATTTTTTAAATAAGTTGCTAAAGTTCAATGTTCCAATAGTATATTTTTTAATGGTAATAATTTCAAGAAAGCTTTTGAAAAATTAGGCTTTTTAGATGTAACTATTACTGTTACGATTCAAATTATTCCCAGGGCGATAGAAAACTTGAGAAGGAAAGAGATATATACACTTTTTTCTGAGTAAAAATTACTTGCATCGGGCAGCGCCTTACAGAGAAATATCGGCAAATCAAGAGTTATTATACATATTAGATACTTGATGCCAAATACCTACTAAAGCTATACATAACGATATAAAATAACGAAAGTAAGTTTTGAATTTTATCTTCATAATAAACGTTTCTAAAACTAACCAATCTAAACCTAACCTAAACAATAAAAAAATGAAATAGAATTAAGCATGTATAGTAACGACTTATGCAACCCACTGGACGAGTATTTAAACTTTTGCTTCCAGTCGCGTGTGGTGCCGCCAGTGTCAAGTAAAGGTTTCTTCTTCAAGCAGGAGTTAAACCATCCCTTTAGTTCAACTTAGAATACAATCGTGGTGTCTACTGTACCGGTATTTTAATTTTTGTGAAAGTGACTATGTTTTTACTTTGATCGAGATATTTTGTTACGTTTTAAAAAGGTTGAAAATGTTTGCCAAGAAAAAAACATCCAAAATACCTTGTCCCAAACTGTGCAGATAAATACAGTGGATGATTTCGATTTCCGAATTCAAAGGATTCCGAGTTTCGAAGGAATTTATAAAAACCATCTTGTATGTATTAGACATTTTTAAGAATCTCTTTTAAGGGATTCTAGAAAAGCAGTTAAATATAATGCAGTTCCTGCTCTCTATATTCCTCTACGTATAAGTAAAACCGAGTGGGTGTTTTTTATTTTCTAGAACACTTTAGCGACTCGTCGAATGGAGTGCAAGCAATAATAAAAAAATCCTATGAGCATACTGCTTACGTGCATTGTTATGCACAACAATTAAATTTGGTAATTTTAAACGCTGCATTCGTCAATAAAAATGTCCGCATATTTTTTCCAATTTACATGTCATTTGTTCTTTTTTTTTTTCAAATAGTTCTCAAAGAACCGCAATACCAGATTAAATTGTTAATAAATACCTTACCTCGTTCGACCCCAACAAGATGCAATTTTAATTTTAGAGTTGTTTGTACCGTATTCGAATACAAAGACAACATTCTAGAGACAATGAAAAAAATAAATGACAGTAGAAAAGTTAGTACCACTAACAAATCATCAAGGTAGGTTAGAATTTTCAACAGCAGAAGTTTCCTTTCATGGTTAAACTTATTTTACAAAATAATGCCTTAAGTTTATTTGTTATTTAGTAAGTTTCAAACAAGACAAATTGAGGCTGTTATTGCAAATAAAAATATATTATCATTTGAATCAAAATGAGAAATAATATTACTTCAAACGACGTTGAGCCATCTCCATCTACTTCAAAACGATGTTAGTTCGATGATTCAGGGGAGTTTTCTCGGGAAGCAAAAGAAGTTTGTGATATAATTATTTGTCAAGCAAATGAACGATTTAGCTTTACAGGTCACTTGGTCGCAGCCAGTTTTTTTTTTTTGGAGTATGTAGTGCATGTTTTACCGAACAAAAATTTAAGGAAACGATTAAATTTATTCGCTTTTTATCGAACAAAAACTCCATACAGAACTGACCGTCATATATGAAACTGAAGAATTTAGATTAATTTCGGGACTTTTTGTACTTTATGACTATCTTTCGCAAAATATCGAGCTTAATGAGACATTTGGTGAAGTTCTAAAATTTTTAAAAATTTTAATTACTATTCCGATGGCATCGGCTGAAGCAGAACGGTGCTTTTCTACTCTCAAACAGATAACTATAAGCTAAGAAAGATTTTCTGCTTTGGCAATGCTTTCTAAGGAAAGGGATCTTATTAATAAGTTTGCTAATGCCAAAAATCGGTGTATCGATTTTCTTTATACTCACCCACTAAGTTATACGTGTATTTTGTTTTGACTGCTATATTTTTAAAATTTACTACCTTCTTTAAGTTTAGTTATTTAAAATACACTGCTTTGCTTTATAATAACTCAATTTTTAACAACTTTTATTTTTTCATCCCCCGGTGCCTATGACAGGTTTTATACATATTTATGTTTTTGATGTATTACTTGAATTGCAACCCCTACTTTTTTAATGCACCAGCCGTTATTGACAAACGATAATAAAAAAAAAGATGGCGCTACTCAAAATTTTGTGTTTTCAGTAATGCCAGTAAAATAGGTATAATGAAAATCTACCCGGGATCCGAGTCCACGAGACACCAACAACAAGTTGAAGAAGGATAACACCACTAAGTCATACAGTTCCTCAACACTAAGGGCCAGAGAGGAATGGAAGGTCAATTTGCTAATAACATGGTTCCGCAGAAGACTCCGAATAAGATACTACTCGTAGTACGGAACCACAGTAGTTCTTGCCTGGTAAAAAAGAAGACTAACATGGGCCTGTAGCAAATTATGAACAAAAGGAGAAAAGGATAACATCACTAGTAATACGGGTCCACAATAGTGCTAGAAAAGTATGAAAATGGGGATGAGAATAACATATGCACAAACACATCTTTACTTATAAATATAAACCAAGAGGACATAATCTGCCGTTACTTCATTTGCTTAAGATTCCAGATGAGGTAAAATACGTGCATAAATTCTCGCTCGTATACGCGCAAACATTCAGTCAATATTCAGGATTAAACACGATGTATTTGAAAAGAAATCAGGTCAGTATTAAACATGGAATTAAACCAATGAACAAGACGAACACAACAAGGAAGAATAATTATTTCGATTAAGTGAAATCCAAGGCAAAGATTTTCTTAAAAAAATTCTTCACATACCCTCTATTTAGTGGTTGTATAATACGGTTCTAACTTTGGTTTTCCACAATTTTCTTTAATTTCCCGAACACAAAAATCATTTTTCACGATAGGTTTAATTTTTTGCACTAAATTGTTAAAACTTCTGTATTATATAAAATTTCACTTTTTTAATCGTAAAAAGCAGAAAAATGATGAACAGACTTTTATAACCAAATCACCAGTTAAATCTGTCAGGGACACCACTCGTTGTGAAATAATTTGTGCTGTTGTCATACCATAAATATGATTTCCGTGAAGCATATATATATATATATATATATATATATATATATATATATATATATATATATATATATATATATATATATATATATATATTTTCTTCTATTAAAATTGTAAAGAAGAGGACCCGACAAAGATATTGGTCAGCGCGAAAAACACATTTATTTCGGAAAAGATATTACGATCACAAGGATCTCTATCATGCTTTTTAAATACATGGAATAGTTTCCTTCCTCTTGTAATGAGAACGAGGAAGGACATTAATAATTTGTTTTTATTGGATATTTTTTATGCTGTATATTCTTCTTTTGTTCTGGTGCTAAACAACACCTTTCTTCCGTAAAATTAATAATATTAATTAATTTTTTTACATCTTGGTCTTATAATTTTCCTAACCAAACAATTTTTTGCAACAAATACGAAACCACCCGCTTCCCAACTAACGCAGACCGTTCCGAATATCCTTCTCAGGCAGAGATTATCTCGCCGCCACGTAGTCTCTGCTGGACAATAACATTTTTTAATTAATATATCTAGGTCAGTTTAGGTTAGTTCAGATAAGTTTTAGTTTTCTAAACTAACTAAAAATAAGCTAAACATGAACTAACCGAAACTAAAGAAAAATTTTAGTAGAATAAGATTAATTTTAACCTTGTTATTATATTGGAAAAATTGTGCTGACAGATGAAGAAATTTTTGAAAATAAACGTTAAAGCCTTGAAAATATTTTAAATCTGCAAGGTCGCAGCGAATCTTTGTAGTTTAATGTACAAGACCGGCGTTTTTTTCCAGAAATAAAAGTGATTTTGTAAAATAAGGAAACGTGGCGTTTCTTATGTTTTCTGAAAAACTATCCAAAGTAAGACAACAGGAGAAATTCTCTTTTAACTGCTTCCGTAAATCTATAAAATAACATCCCAATATGCTTTTTCTTTTCATCAGATTAATGAATGTCTGAAAATATTAATACCAATTATTTCCAAGATTTCCATTTTAAATCCCTACTTGAATATTCAAAAGATTTATATCCCATATCGTCATTATTTTTCTACTTTTTAACCGAATTCCAAAAGAAGGAGGTTCTCAATTCGTCGAGTATGTATGTTTTTTTTTTATGTATGTTCACCGATTACTCCGGAACGGCGGCACCGATTTGAATGAAATTTTTTGAATTATGTTCAGGAAATTGCTGCGGTGGTCCCATATTTTTTTGGATGAAATGGGTGCAGTAAAATCCAAGATGACGCTGACAATATGGCTCCAAAAAAATAAATTTTGTCCGATTTTCTCCAAAATTCGTATGGGGGAATTTTTGGAGTCATATACAACGAATCTGAAATTATATTAAAAAAATTCAATATTGGATCCTCCAATATGGTTTACTAGAAAATTTCGTTTTGTCCGATTTTCTCTAAAATTGGTGTGAGGGAGTTTTTGGGGTCGCATATAACGATTCCAAAATATTTTTAAAAAATTCAATATAGCGGATCCAATATGGCAGACAAAAAAATCAATTTTTTCCGATTTTCTCCAAAATTGGTACAGGGGAGTTTTCGGGTTCGCACATGATGAATCTAAAATTATTTTTAAAAAATCAATAATGCGGATCCAATATGGCGGACGAAAAATCAATTTTGTTCGATTTCCCCAAAATTAGTGTGGAGGGGTTTTCAGATTCGCACATAAAGAATCTGAAATTATTTTAAAAAAATTCAATATGGCGTATCCAACATGGCGGATAAAAAATTAATTTTGTCCAATTTTTTTCAAATTTGATATGGGAGAGTTTTTGGGATCGCACATTACGAATCTGACATTATTTAAAAAAAAATAAATATGGTGGATCCAAGATGGCGGATTAAAGATTCTACATCTCTCGATTTTGTCTAAAATCAGTATTGGGGGATTTTTGTTAGTGTTAATTACGAATTTAAGATAGTTTTTAAAATTCAATCTAGCGAATTCAACATGGCGTCCTAAAAACTTTACATTTTTCGATTTTCTCCAAAACTGATATAGGGGGTTCTTAAGGGTGTAAATTATGAATTTAATAGTATTTTGTTCAGGATTTAATATGGCGGGCTAAAAATTTTCCATTTTTCGATTTTGTTCAAAGGTGGAAATGAATCGTTTTTGAGAATGTAAATAGCCAATATAAAATTATTTTAGGAAAATCTAATATATCAGATGATGATATGACGGTCTAGAAATTTTAAAATTGGTACTAAGGAGCTTTGCGGGGTTTAGGTTTAGATTAGATTAAAACGGTAAAATTATGTTTTTGAAATATACAGCGGATCCGCATTTTTTCGGATTTGGTATTAGTGTGTTTTCGGGTTCGTGTATTACGAATATGAAGTTAATTTTTTACAACTATTAAGTTGATAAGATACAATATGAGGGAGTGAAAATTTTACATTTTCCGATTTTGTCTAAAATTGATATTGCGAAGTTCTTGGGGCGTATACAAACTCAATATGCAGTATAAAATACACCGGACTAAGAAATTTAAGTCCCAAGTTCTTTAAATATCGATATTGGAAGGTTTTGGTGCTTATATTACCAACCTAAAATTAATTTGAAGTTTAAGATATTGGATTTACTAAGACAGACTAAATATTTGTTTGATACAATTTCCCTCGTGTTTAGAGAACTCTAAGAATCAAGGAATTTTTAGTGGTTCATTTTAGAGTGATTTACAACTTTGGATAAAATGGGTACTTTTTGCCACCTTGGAGTCATTGCGAGGTACACTACTCTTTATTAGTACTTAGTTCAAATAATTTATGGATTTTATAACGAATTCAAAACTAAAAATTGAAAAATAAAATTTTTATAAATGAAACTGAACCGACTTCTAAAAGTGCGCTAAAAAGTGAAAAATAACTATAAATTTTCATATGAAATTGAAATTTTTGAAGTCGGCGCCAAATTATTTCTAAATGAAACAAATAACTACTAATATATATATATATATATATATATATATATATATATATATATATATATATATATATATATATATATATATATGAAGTAAAATGCGAATAGTGATTGCAAACTTCGCTCCATCATATCCTTTCCGTGTTAGAGGTTGCACAGTTTGGATGAATTGCTACAAAACACAATTCATCCTATTACACCACCATCGAGATGGTGGCCCACCTGTACCACCACACTGAGAAGAAAGTAAAAACTTACCCTCTCCGCTACAGTGATACGGCAGAGGTACATGTTTCGTTTCTTACTAGACTCATCAGGGTACCGACATGCACCTGTCTGTGCAAAGGACAGATCGGAAGGAAGCATGCAACACTGAACGCGGCTTCGCCGACATCCCGCCGGATGGCGTATATATGTTTATGCGGCTTTCACGGATTCCTCCGTGTGTGATGCAATAACAGTGGTCATATACACATTATGCCGTTGCAGTGCTGAAATCACATTCAGCAAACGTACAACTAAATGCATCTCGGCATGTAAATGAAGTAATATGCGAATAGTGATTGCAAACTTCGCTCCATCATATCCTTTCCGTGTTAGAGGTTGCACAGTTTGGATGAATTGCTACAAAACACAATTCATCCTATTACACCACCATCGAGATGGTGGCCCACCTGTACCACCACACCGAGGAGAAAATAAAAACTTACCCTCTCCGCTATAGTGATACGGCAGAGGTACATGTTTCGTTTCTTACTAGACTCATCAGGGTACCGACATGCACCTGTCTGTGCAAAGGACAGATCGGAAGGAAGCATGCAACACTGAACGCGGCTTCGCCGACATCCCGCCGGATGGCGTATATATGTTTATGCGGCTTTCACGGATTCCTCCGTGTGTGATGCAATAACAGTGGTCATATACACATTATGCCGTTGCAGTGCTGAAATCACATTCAGCAAACGTACAACTAAATGCGTCTCGGTATGTAAATGAAGTAAAATGCGAATAGTGATTGCAAACTTCGCTCCATCATATCCTTCCCGTGTTAGAGGTTGCACAGTTTGGATGAATTGCTACAAAACACAATTCATCCTATTACACCACCATCGAGATGGTGGCCCACCTGTACCACCACACCGAGAAGAAAGTAGAAACTTACCCTCTCCGCTACAGTGTATGTTTGCTGAATGTGATTTCAGCACTACAACGGCATAATGTGGATATATCCACTGCTATTGCGTCTCACACGGGTGAATCCGGGAAAGCCGCATAAACATATATACGCCATCCGGCGGGAGGTCGGCGAAGCCGCGTTCAGTACTTGCATGCTTCCTTCCGATCTGTCCTTTGCACAGACAGGTGCATGTCGGGACCCTGATGAGTCTAGTAAGAGACGAAACATGTACCTCTGCCGTATCACTGTAGCGGAGAGGGTAAGTTTTTACTTTCTTCTCGGTGTGGTGGTACAGGTAGGCCACCATCTCGATGGTGGTGTAATAGGATGAATTGTGTTTTGTAGCAATTCATCCAAACTGTGCAACCTCTAACACGGAAAGCATATGATGGAGCGAAGTTTGCAATCACTATTCGCATTTTACTTCATTTACATGCCGAGATGCATTTAGTTGTACATTTGTTGAATGTGATTTCAGTACTACAACGGCATAATGTGGATATGACCACTGCTATTGCATCTCACACGGAGGAATCCGTGAAAGCCGCATAAACATATATACGCCATCCGGCGGGATGTCGGCGAAGCCGCGTTCAGTGTTGCATGCTTCCTTCCGATCTGTCCTTTGCACAGACAGGTGCATGTCGGTACCCTGATGAGTCTAGTAAGAGACGAAACATGTACCTCTGCCGTATCACTGTAGCGGAGAGGGTAAGTTTTTACTTTCTTCTCGGTGTGGTGGTACAGGTGGGCCACCATCTCGATGGTGGTGTAATAGGATGAATTGTGTTTTGTAGCAATTCATCCAAACTGTGCAACCTCTAACACGGAAAGGATATGATGGAGCGAAGTTTGCAATCACTATTCGCATTTTACTTCATTTACATGCCGAGATGCATTTAGTTGTATGTTTGCTGAATGTGATTTCAGCACTACAACGGCATAATGTGGATATGACCACTGCTATTGCATCTCACACGGAGGAATCCGTGAAAGCCGCATAAACATATATATATATATATATATATATATATATATATATATATATATATATATATATATATCCCGTGTATGTGCTGAGTCCCTCTCAGGACTGTAAGGCAGCTGACGTTTCGGTGAAATCTCATTCACCATTTTCAAAGCTCACTGTATGGCGTCTACGAGCGAACTGACGCCTGCGACTCCGGTGTTGTCGGTACCGTGTGCGCGTCGGACGTGTTCGTTTTCCGAATGGTTCCGGACCATCAGGTGGCGTGACCTGCTGCGCGTCATCGGCCCTGTTGCCAGTGTTTGTGGTAGCGTTGCCGAGTTGTAATCTCTTTCGTTACTAAGTGGTACTGGTTGATGTTTTGTAAGCAGATTTTTCCAAGTATTAGGCACACGTTGGCTATCATCTCTGCTATTTAAGTTGTTGGGCCTCTTTGCAATTTCAATAGCCTCCCTTATAACCCTTGTGGACAGGTTTTCACATCTCGATAGCATTTTTGTTCCCGATAAATTTATCTTATGTCCTGTGTTTAACCAGTGTTGGACCAGAGCAGAAGAAGTTGTTTTTTGCTTGACAGCGTTTATATGTTCGTCTCTTCTGGCGCTTATTTTACGGTTGGTTTGGCCTACGTAAGATGAGCTGCACTCTCCGCATGGAATTTCGTACACTCCCTGCTTTTCTAGAGGGATTCTTTCTTTAGGTATTGGCAAGAGATCTTTTACTTTACGGTCTGTGGTGAAAATGGTTTCAACATTGTTTCTCCTGAGAATTTTTGCGATCTTGTCTGTGGTGCCTCTCACATAAGGAACAAGAGCCTTGGAGCTATTCTCTTGGTTTTCGAGATTTTTTGGGACCAAGTGTTTGTTTTTTAGAACCTTGTCTATATGTTCTTTTTTATAACCGTTCTTTGTTAGGACTTCCTGCAGTATGTTCATCTCTTTGTGACAATTTCCTGGATCTATAAGGGACTGCGATCGAATGATGAACATACTGCAGGAAGCCCTAACAAAGAACGGTTTTAAAAAAGAACATATAGACAAGGTTCTAAAAAACAAATACTTTATCCCAAAAAATCTCGAAAACCAAGAGAATAGCTCCAAGGCTTTTGTTCCTTATGTAAGAGGCACCACAGACAAGATCGCAAGAATTCTCAGGAGACACAACATTGAAACCATTTTCACCACAGACTGTAAAGTAAAAGATCTCTTGCCAACACCTAAAGAAAGAATCCCTTTAGAAAACCAGGGAGTGTACGAAATTTCATGCGGATAGTGCAGCTCATCTTACGTAGGCCAAACCAACCGTAAAATAAGCGCCAGAAGAGACGAACATATAAACGCTGTCAAGCAAAAAACAACTTCTTCTGCTCTGGCCCAACACTGGTTAAACACAGGACATAAGATAAATTTCTCGGGAACAAAAATGCTATCCAGATGTGAAAACCTGTCCACAAGAGTTATAAGGGAAGCCATTGAAATTGCAAAGAGGCCCAACAACTTAAATAGCAGAGATGATAGCCAACGTGTGCCTAATACTTGGAAAAATCTGCTTACAAAACATCAACCAGTACCACTTAGTAACGAAAGAGAATACAACTCGGCAACGCAACCACAAACACTAGCAACAGGGCCGATGACGCGCAGCAGGTCCCGCCACCTGGTTCGGAACCATTGGAAAAACGAACACGTCCGACGCGCACACGGTACCGACAACACCGGAGTCGCAGGCGTCAGTTCGCTCGTAGACGCCATACAGTGAGCTTTGAAAATGGTGAATGAGATTTCACCGAAACGTCAGCTGCCTTACAGTCCTGAGGGGGACTCAGCACATACACGGGATGCCCGAAAACCTTCGATTACATATATATATATATATATATATATATATATATATATATATATATATATATATATATATAAATTATGGTAAAAAAGCAATTACAAATAAAGTATTTTTTGAATTAATTTAGCGCCGACTTCAAAAAGTTTAATTTCATATAAAAATTTATAGTTATTTTTCACTTTCTAGCGCACTTTTAGAAGTCAGTTCAATTTTTTTTTATAAATTTTTTATTTAACAAATACCTTGGTATCTAAATTATCCTTTTTTAGTTTTCCTAGCACGTATACAGGCCAAGTTTCGCGTGTATACTGGACACAACAAAGCGTCTAACCTAGAGTATAGAGTCTGGCGAAATGCACGCGAATTACGCGTGATTACTTTATTCGCGCGTTGCATGTATACCGAACTTTATGATCTCTAGTACCTTGTTGACCTGCGAATTCGTCCACACGAAAACTCACGCCTAATCTGAACAAGGTCTAAGTCGAACGGTCTACCTGGTTTTATCAGTGATCGGTTTGGTCCGTAGAATGAAAACCCAAAATGCGGATCGGCTTGCATTCAGACAGTCCAATTTCCCCTGCAATGCCTTCTGTTGGAAGCATAAGACACTCATGCAACCATAGAGTAGAACTGCATGGTATGCAGCAGTATATGACCCAGTGTGACCAAATTACGACGCGTTGGGATATGTTAATGGAATTATTGGTAAACAAAAATTATAAAGTTTTGCAATACATTTTAAGACAGTTACATCTCGACACGCGTGCTAACAATACTAAAAAATAATTCTTTTGTTACTACTAAAAAATCATCTATAATATTTGTGTTCTATTTTATACTCAAAGAATTTTCTAAAATTTTGGAATTTTTTGAAATAGTTCTACTGCATCTATCACTCTCATAAACTTGACATTTATATTCGTTTGTAAAACAATGTTTAAATTCTTTTGAGAACAAAGGGCAATTTATATTCATGGGAAGCTATTTACCTTTGCTACTACAGGGCATTGAGTACCCTGGCCAGATTCAGCACTGATTCAGTACATAGTCATGTTTTGAGCAAACAAAAAAAGAACTTAATTAAAATAAATACGAAACAAAAGAAATAAGATATTTTAGGTTTTTTATATTACCAAGACATTCGTAAATGGCTATGCACTGTATCAAAACAAAAAATATCACTTTCCTTTTACTGCCGAATTATTTAGGAAAATTTATGACTTATTTTTCTTTAATGTAAAGAAAGTTTACGACCACATAAAAGAAATATTAAAGCCAGCTCGTACATTTCCAACCTTTAATGGGAAACATTTTTTTACAAAGAGACTTTTGGCTACCAAGCGCCAGGAGCGGTAGATTTGGATTGAATTTGCAATATTACCAGATTTAAAAAGCTGCTTAAACAACTCACTAATTACTACATTTTGAAGGTGGTTAATTAATTAGACAGAATAACGAAAATTAAATTATTATGGTCCTTAAACAGGTTTTCTGGATATTTTGTCCAGTGAATCTACAAAATAATTTTATGTGTCTTCAGGGCGTGAAATATGTTTGATGTATGTAACTTCAATTTTTAAATAAATGGAATTTTTATAAAAAAATTGAACCGACTTCTAACAGTGCACTAAAAAGTGAAAAATAACAATACATTTTTATATGAAATTGAATTTTTTGAAGTCGGCGCAAACCAATACCTGACAATATGTGATTTGCATTAACAGATTAGCAATACTTTATTTGTAATTGCTTTCTTACCATAATTTGTATATATTAGTAGTTATTAACTTCATTTACAAATAATTTGGCGCCGACTTCAAAGAGTTCAATTTCATGTAAAAATTTATAGTTATTTTTCACTTTTTAGCGCACTTTTAGAAGGCGGTTCAATTTTTTTATAAAAATTTTATTTTTCTATTTTTAGTTTTAGAATTCATTATGATATCCACAAATTATTTGAACTAAGTACTAATCGAGATTAGTGTACGTCGCAATAACTCCACGGTGGCAAAAAAGTACCCATTTTATCCAAAGTTGTAAATCATCCTAAAATGAACCAATTCTTTGGTTCTTAGAGTTCTCCAAATACCAGTAAGATTATGTCAAACAAATATTTAGTCTGTCATAGTAAATCCACTATCTTAAATTTCAAAATAACTTTAGATTGGTAATATAGGCCCCAAAACCTTCTATTATCGATATTTAAAGAACCTGAGATGTAAATTTCTTACCTCGATATATTTTATACTACATATTGAGATGGTATACGCCTCAAGAATCCCACAATATCAATTTTAGACAAAATAGGAATATGTAAAATTTTCTGTCCCTCATATCCCTTATTAACCGAATAGTTGTAAAAAATTAACTTCATATTCGTAATACACGAACCCGAAAACCCCCTAATACCAAAACCGAAAAAACCCCAAAGTAGGGTAACTAACGTGGAACTGCTACGTTTCAAGGTCACCGCTCTGGATGGCCGCTGTCCATCCGCAGAAGCCACGATCGGTTGCCAGGCGGCGCAAGAAGCGGCTTAAGATCAAAGGCAGTGACAAAAAGTTACCTGACAGGTAAAAAAGGTCCGTATGTCGGTATATGCGAGCGGTGAAGAAGCCGAGGAAGTGTCAAAGAAGTGATCGTCAATGACGTCACAGGTCCAGTGGCTGTTGAAGTAGTTATAGGGTGTTGAAAAAGAGTGTAAATAAAGAATGTGAGTGTATGTAAATGAATGGTGTGTGTGTGTGTGTGTGTGTGTGTGTGCCGCGCTCTGTATATGCAAGACAGCACAGGTGTATATTTGTCATACAAGATGTATCAAAAAGCTTTAAAGCCGCAGCCTCAGCAGCAGCAGCAGCAGCCCATAGCCAAAGCCAAAGCCCAAGCTTTAGAACCCCCCTGTATACTGTATGTGTTGGACAAGAACAAATGTATGAGAGAGATGGAGATAATTTGATATTGTTACGTATATATCTATCTCACTTGTATATATTTGATATGTGAGAGAGAGAGAATTTTAGTTTATTTTACGTATATTTTTGTCTCTTTTTTATTCGTAAATTTATGTGAGATAGAGAATTTTAGGTTATCTTAAGTATATTTTTGTCTCTTTTTTACTTGTAAATAGTAAAAGATGTACGATTTACGTTAGTTAATAATTTAAATTTTATTCAAATCGAAAATATATATATTGTGAGGTCACGTTATAGATAAGAAAGGTCAAATTCATGTAGATAAGCTAATAAAATTTTACATGTAAAACATTAGAATTTGAACTGTTTTTAAAATTATTCATACAATTATATACTTCAATATAGACTGTGGCAGCCGGTTTGCTGGTATCAGGCTAAGATGTCTTTTTCTCTACACTTTTATTGAAAAGATGTTACTTTTTGTAGATAATTTGATATTGATGCGTATCTATCTATCTATCTATCTTACTCATATGTATTAAATATATGCGAAACACACTCATATCTATTAAATATATGCGAGAGAGAGAGAGAGAGAGAGAGAGAATTTTAGTTTATTTTATGTATATTTTTGTTTCTTTTTTACTTGTAAATAGTAAAAGATGTACGATGTTAGGTTTTTTGACGATAATGGTGAATTTCAAGTAGATAAGTTAATAAAATTTTACATGTAAAACATTAGAACTTGATACTATTTTAAAATATTATTGCTTAATAATAATATGTAATTTTTGAATAAAAATGTTAAATTTTTCACCACTTACTTCTACTAATTTTAAATGGAATTTCTTTCTTAGTTTAAAATCTATGTAAGAGATAGAAATAGAGGTTTAAATAGGTTATTGTGTATGTGTTTATTTCCCTCGTATATATGTATTGTATGTGTGCCAGAGAGAGAGAGAAAGATAGACGTTTAAAATAGGATATTGTATATATATTTATCTTACTCGTATATGCTGGCAAATACATCTATTATATGTATGTGAGGTAGATGCAAGTTCAAATGGGATATGTGTATATATTTATCTCACTCGTATATATTTATAATAAAAGATGCAATTATGTATGTATATTTTACGTTAGTCAACAACATAAAATTAATTTATTTAACTAATAAACCGAAAATATTTTACGAGGTCACGTTTTATGACGATAAAGGTCAAATTAGCAGATAAGACTTAATAATATTTACCATGTAAATGTTGGAAATTGATACTCTTTTAAAATTATTTCTATTATTAATATTTCAATATATTGTTAGAAACCTGACAGTTGTAAGAATAACCCAGTATTTAAAAATAGTTGCAAGACGACTCGTTTGTAATTTGTTTACAATATTGGTTCTTTTCATGAGCCGCCGCCGGTCAGCGGGAATAGGGATACGACGACGTAGTGATATTTGATATATTTTTATTATTGCTTTTGGAAGAAAGATGTGTCGTCATTCTATTCTGGCTGCTCGGATAAAACGCTGCTCGAGTTATTTTGATACTGAAATAGTACGTGTCTGTAAATCAATTATAATTAATTGGGGGAATAAAATAGTAAATAAGTTCCTTATTTTTTTTATATTTTATTTTTCCCTCTAACATCAGAAGTGGGATAGTATCCAAAGACTATTTGTGGACTGTTATACTGTTTTAAAGAAACTGTGCGACGTTATTCATTTTGTGGACATTCGTTATGGAGCTTCATGAAAGTGCTAGTGATTCTGCTCAAGTTTTAATTAGTGAATTAGTTAGAGCATTGCAATCTCAAAGATCTAGTGAACAAGTTCACGTTGATCGTATTTTCGATCGGAGGTAAATGAATCCATTAAATGGGTAAGTCACTTTGAAGCTCTAAAATGCGAACGTAATTGGTCTGATGTACAGACGTTAGCCAGGATGGGTCGATTTTTGATAAATGACGCAAAATTATGGCTCGAAAGGTGGAATCCAGAAACCCGAGGCTGGGTTACTTTTCAAAAATAATTTACTGATTCATTTTCTGCAAAATAGAATTTAGGGCGCCTGCCTGAAGAGGCGGCGAAGTTCAAGAGTTCTCACGTAAACATATATGAAACGTATGTTTATGAAAAATCGGTTATGTTAAACAGTTTATGTGCAAATTGGTCTGAAAATGATTTAGTGGAACTTATTTTGCACGGGATTTCTGAGATAGATGTACGTAATGCGGCAATAAATGCTAATTGTTAAACTAAATCTGAACTTTTGATATTATTGTCATCTTTTGGGAAGCCCGTAGTAAAATATTCTCATAAAATGTATAAAAAAAAATTGGCGAATCTTCGACTTATAAAAGGAAATATTCCTTTGATGAAAAACATTCGGGAAATTCCGAGAATCTTCTCAAACGGTGTTTCCAGTGTGGTAAAGTGGGGAATGTTAAGACAAATTGTCATGTTAAAAAAGAACAAAGTTTTAGTCTGATTTTTCATCATCAAGAATTAATCAAGCTTAAGCAACTTCTCGACCACCTTTATCTATCGTATCTGCCTTGGATCAGAGTGAAGCGTGCGCATTTTGTGCTAAATGTGGTCATAATATTTCCAATTGTTTTACTAAAGCAGCCATTGATAAACGTCGAAGTATAAATTTTTGGCATACGAGGAGTTTAGTTGACACAGGTGCAGATGTTTTTCTCATTTCTGAGAAATTATTAGAACTATTCAAGGCAAAAGTTGTTTTCTTGCAGCATTGTATTAAAAGAAAGCATAAATGTCACCACAGAAGTAAAAAAAAAAATTATAGGTTGCACATGGATTGTTTGGGCTCTCTTCCTTTATCGTTAGATGGTTTTAAACATTTCCTAGGAATAGTTGACGCAATTACTAAATATTTCATCCTTATATCTATGAAATCGGTAACGACTGCTGAAATTCGTGAGAAATTTCAAAGTATCTTAGCATTGTTTGGAACACCTAAGAAGATTATAATGGGTAAATGAATGCTGAAACATCATTTTAAAATATTACTTTTTCGAAATATTTAGAACAGTGGGAAATTGAGCATCAATTTATGACGCCAGACGTTCATCGAGATAACGGCCAAGCTAAAAGGTATATGCGAACTGTAGAAATTTCTTGAGGATAGAAACTAAAATTAAGTCAGAATGGCCGAGTGGATTGTGGAAAATCCAACTAGGCTTACATACGAGCATTCAGAAATCTACAAAAACTACTTCTCTACAGTTTTTGCTTGGAGTTAAAAGCGTAACCCCATTAATTCAGGCCTTATTGAAAAATCTTTCAGCTGATTTAAATCCAATTCGCAATCGGAAGCTAAATAGACAACGTGTTGCCGAAAAATTGTCGTTGAAGCCTGATCTAAAAGAAATTGAAAGTGAAGAGATAGTGTTCGGTTCTCGGTGAGTGATTTCATTTTGATGCATCGGAATTCACAGATGCACGGAAGTAAAAGGGAATACAAATTTTTTGGACCATATGAAGTGATACAATGTCTGCACAATGACCGTTCCGACATCAAGAAAGTTGGTACCAATATCATTACCACGACAGTGAGGGAGCAGCTAAGACCATGGCCAACTCACTGGTATCTTTCTTGCGATATGGAAGAAATATTAGAGTTCTTAGAAATTGAAGGAGCAGCTGAATTAAATGACTCAGGTGAGTCATTTGAGTAATTAAGTTGTTGGTCTCTGTCCCGTTAGAGGTAGAGCCAAGTGGTGACTGAGGTCTCCACATGTTTGTGAATGTTAAATTATTGGTCTCTGTCCCGTTAGAGGTAGAGCCAAGTGGTGACTGCGGTCTCCACATGTTTGTGAATGTTAAGTTGTTGGTCTCTGTCCCGTTAGAGGTAGAGCCAAGTGGTGACTGAGGTCTCCACATGTTTGTGAATGTTAAGTTGTTGGTCTCTGTCCCGTTAGAGGTAGAGCCAAGTGGTGACTGAGGTCTCCACATACGTGTGAATGTTAAATTTTTGGTCTCTGTCCCGATTGAGGTGGAGCCAAGAGGTGACTGCGGTCCCTACATGTTGGAAAATACTTGTATATTAATTTAATTTATTTTTATTTTTTTTTTTAATAATAACCATTTATTAGCCTGGGTTGCATAAGTGGTGAAGTCAAGTAGAGACTGCGGACTCTACGTGACAAGTAATATTCTGTAATCAGTAGGTAGCAGTGGCCAAAGAAGATTGGTAGAAGCTATAAGATATGAGCAATAGAATAGGTTGGTACATTTAGTAACTTCTTTTGGACAGAACTTTGGAATGGAGCTTCGAGATCGTCGCTCATGTCAGAATGGCCGTGTTAGAAACCTGACAGTTGTAAGAATAACCCAGTATTTAAAAATAGTTGCAAGACGACTCGTTTGTAATTTGTTTACAATATTGGTTCTTTTCATGAGCCGCCGCCGGTCAGCGGGAATAGGGATACGACGACGTAGTGATATTTGATATATTTTTATTATTGCTTTTGGAAGAAAGATGTGTCGTCATTCTATTCTGGCTGCTCGGATAAAACGCTGCTCGAGTTATTTTGATACTGAAATAGTACGTGTCTGTAAATCAATTATAATTAATTGGGGGAATAAAATAGTAAATAAGTTCCTTATTTTTTTTATATTTTATTTTTCCCTCTAACAATATATACTGTATTTTCTATATGACAAATTGATACAGGTAAATACAGGTAAAAGTTTAGATGTTTAGGAAATTACAGGTAGATCGAATACACGTAATAGATAGTTAAATATTTAAGTAATATTATATTTGTGGTTAAAAGTGTCAAAAAGGCCATATATGTAGTGTCCAAAAGTGACGTGTTCGTGTGAAAGATCGTTATCAGCCGGGATGCCAAAGGCACTTTTGCCGCTATGTGCGCATATTTTTCTCTTATAGTTTAGCCAAAAAACGAATTTTGGTCGACTGCGCATGTGCCAAAAGGGCACTTTCGTTTTTTCGTTAAATTCGGGGTTGCTGAACACAGTTAGAGGGGTATTTTTCGTCTAAAACGAAATCTAAGGCCCTAATTTGCACCTATTATGGAATATTTGTATATATTTCACCCCAATCGTATACATTTATAATAATACAAAAAGATGTAAGTTAAATTTTTAAGTAATATTATATTTGTGGTTAAAAGTGTCAAAAAGGCCATATATGTAGTGTCCAAAAGTGACGTGTTCGTGTGAAAGATCGTTATCAGCCGGGATGCCAAAGGCACTTTTGCCGCTATGTGCGCATATTTTTCTCTTATAGTTTAGCCAAAAAACGAATTTTGGTCGACTGCGCATGTGCCAAAAGGGCACTTTCGTTTTTTCGTTAAATTCGGGGTTGCTGAACACAGTTTGAGGGGTATTTTTCGTCTAAAACGAAATCTAAGTGTGCCAAAAGGTCACTTTCATTTTTTCATTAAATTCGGGGTTTCTAAACACGGTTTGAGGGATATTTTTCGTCTAAATCGAAATCTAAGGCCTTAATTTGCACCTATTAAGGAATATTTGTATATATTTTACCCCAATCGTATACATTTATAATAATACAAAAAGATGTAAATATATATGTTTTATGTCAGTCAGGAAATTAATTTATTTTAATTAAACTATTAAATCGAAAATACATTGTGTATGAGGTCAGCAATTGATGACGTGAAAGGTCAAATTAGCAGATAAGACTTCATAGTGTTTACCATGTAAAATGTTCGAAATTAATACTGTTTTAAAATTAAGTAAATTATTAATATTTTAAGTATAAACTATTTTTCTCAATTCGTATCAAGTATGAAATTTTCTATATATTTTTTGCTTCCCCGTATACACTTATATAAAAGATGTATGTTTTGTTAAATAATAATAATTTTAATTTAAAAAAAAGTAGTTTGCTTGAAGTGAGATTCGAACCTGAACTAATTGAGCGAAAATTTAAGAGAGAGAACAGTGGAAAAGAAGTTTAGGTGTTTTTCCCTAACCAATTTATTATTTTTCACTTTTCTTGTAGAAATATAGGTAATTAAAACTATTATTTAAATGCTCATTTATTTATTTACAAAAAATAGTAATTATTACAATGTGTAAAATACTAACTATGATAGCCCTTCAAGATATAGTTTTTTAAAACATCATTTTTCTTTCGATGGCATTCTGGATGAATACTTCTCACAGAGGGATCAAACGAATACCACAACTGTTTGGCAGTTAATTTTTGGTAACAAAAATGGCACTGATTTATTTTTATACCCTTGGGTACTTGACGAGGTACATTTTTGTCTGAAATTGTTGTAGAGTGACGAGTAATAGTAAAAGTTGGCATTTTTTTTTCTTCTTTTAAAATGAGATTTATAAGCAGTGTAGGCTCTTTATATATCCCTATTATATCTGATCAAAATAAGGTGGTTGTGCAATATTTCGCTTATTTCAATCTAAGAAATTATTTATTACAAAATTAACGTAAAATTTTTAGATATTTCTTTTCTACACTCTAGAAAATTCAAAGCCTCTGTGGTCACTCATCATGCCTATGTATATTTATAATTAAAAAATAAATTTTATGAAAAATATTTATAAATTTTACATGTAGAACAAAATGATTTGATAATTAATTTGGGATTTCGTATAAATTTAGGACTGTTACACTGATTACAAAAGAAAGTGGTTTTTAAATCCTCCGAACAAAACAGGTTAATAGATTGATGGTAGTGGTGATCGTTTGGAATTTGTTGCACCTCCTCCTTCTCCTCCTTCTTCTCGAGCTTGTCACTATTGCCACTGTTGGCTTTCATCCAAGTAGAAGAGTTATTGTTATTGTTGTCGTCATTGTTCAATTTAACAATGGACCAAGGGGTAATTTTTGCAATTATTTTGTCTTGTATCCAAATGTTGTAGGTCTGTAACAAAAAAAGTTTAAAATTAAATAAATTTATTTTGGAAATAAGTGTTTTTGTTTTCTTTTCTAATACCTTTCCACCTTGCTATTTTCAAAATCAGACATTGTTGTAGAGCCAGATGTTTTAGTGAGGGAAATGCTGCTGCTGCTGATTTTTTTTTCTAACCTGAAGAAAGGTAAAAGTACAGGAGGAGTTGGAGGAGGAGGATAACTTGTAACACTTTCAGGACGGAGCATTTTATAGCAACGAAAATATCGTACCTGCTGCCAATGGACAAGTGTTCGTGTTTTATTAATCATCGGTTTGAATCGTGCTTCATCAAAATCTGTTGACATTAAATAGTGGAATATATTTAGAAATGGGTGAGTAAAAGTTAACCCATTAGAATCAGTCTGTACAACACGAATCTACGCAAGTTTTCGCCCCGATGAAGTTGGTAACTCTACTGAGAAACTTGAGTTACTGTCACATACTTCTTCTTTTAAAGTAATATTCGGAATCCTTTTAATTTGATTGTATATAGAATTTCGCGTTGAAACAACGAAAATTCGGAACAAGTTAAATCTAAAAAATCCCGCAGGAAAAATCACACAATCAGCTGGTAATGTTCATTCTAAAATCAATAAAAATATACCGTAATTAATATCTTTTGAAAATACGAATTTATCCTGTTGTCTTGCAATTAATTCGAGACAATAAGACTCACTCACGGCAACAGCCATTTTACTTGTTTAAAATGAGCCAAAAAATGGAATATATATACATGTACATGTTTTCATATTGTTTTCTCTATAAATAGAGATTGTGTTCTTTGTCTAATATTTTTATAAATAATATTAAAGTTAAAAACTTTTCATTGGTTAAAAAAAAAACTGAACAACAAATAAAATAATATTCACTTCAGTCTAATAAACAGCTGTCTGTGCAATCTTTCATCTTTATCTCTCTCTCTCTCTCTTTTGTCTTGTAGAGGAATAGGAGGGATAAAAGATACGTTTTTCTTTGTTTAGCAGAGAAATTTGTTACCTCGTATTGAGACAATAATAATAATAATAATATGGACTTTGGAAATATACCGGATGAATAGTTTGTATTGACTCAAAACTGTTTTTCTATAGGGTGAGGAGGAGAATACTGCTGATTAGAAATAAAAAGTCTATGTAAAATATTTAATTTGTTTTATTAATATATCAACTATTTAATAACAAAATATTTCCTTTCGAACATTTTTCTGTCATTTCAATAATTTTGATTATTAATGTGAAAATTACAATTATTTAAAATAGGGCATCCTATTAATATAAATGTTTTCTTTTATCCTTAAATAGTTAAGTTTACAAATTAAATTTATCAACTTTAACACTTTTCATGTCACTTGAGAAATAAAATTTCGTCACAGTATGTTTTCCACCATTCTTTTTTACAATTTCTTCTTTATATTCACATGGCATACAAATAGCGTTTGCTGCATCAGATTCACCTTTGCAAACTGGACATTTATGTTTAATTGAAATAGGCATTTGTTTTTGGCTGTTTATTTGAGGATGTTTATTACTGATATGGTTTGTTGATATATTCTTATTTTTCTTCTTTACTTGCATAGACTGAGGAATATCACTTTACTGTTACCACTCCTTCTTCTTTTGTACAGTTGACTAATTTTTTAGATTAATTTCATTAATATACCCAGTATTAATTTTCATATTGAAACTTTATTGGTGACAACAAAAACATTAATGTTCTAATGAAAAAAATTGAATATATGAAAGGAATATTGAGCGGTATAGTATAATTTGTTTTAATTTCCAAAAACAAAGTTTAGATTCTCATTATTTCTTCTGGGGACTGCAACTCCGACCTGTTTTTCTTTGTACTCATCAGAATTGACTTTAGTAGAAAATTTCCCATCTGGATGGCACCTCATGTTTCGATTAGCTGACGCTATAACATTTTGATATTCTGAATGTTTATAAACCAGCACTATACCTGACTTTTTCTTACTACATTCACCACATGTCTTCGTATAGGAAAAAAAATCGTTTTTAAACGTCGACATTTTTTTTTTTTTGGTTATATATACTATCCTGAACAATTTGATAAATAAATTAAAAATGCGTTGTATGCTGCACAGTGTATATTTTTAAACTAGTTAAACTAATGAGATATTTGACTTATATTTTATGCAAATATATATAGATAAATTTTGTTTTTTTTTTTTTTTGAAAAAGAGATACCATTAATAAAGTTTCAATTTCTATTCTGACATACATAAAATTATGATTACGAAATAATTGATTTGACATTAGCATTATTCTAGTTATTATTCTTATCATGAATATTTAATAAAGCGTATTGCTAAGGATTATTTTTCTAATTAGTACATTTTTAAAAAACTTTATCGACTATTTCGTTTTAATCGACATTTAACCTCATTGCAGTTAACATTTTAATAGACTGATGGCGCCACTTGTGAAAATAGGGGAACCTTGAGTAAATAAACACAGTAAATTTTTCCATTGAGTTTTATGCAATAATTTGAAATAAATTCATTCAACTTGATCGTTTTACCCTATATACTTCACAAAAACTGTATCCTACGTAATAAAGTGTATTGTTCATCTTTTGTATAAATTCTCGGGGGAAAATCATTATATTTTCAAATCAGTTTTAAACTTTAAAATACAAATATATAATACATAATAACTAAAATGAGTTCTCCACCATGTACAATTATTCTAAAATCAACTGACCTGAAAGAATTACCCACAGAAAAATTTTTAGTGTTGTGTAAACACCTATTCAGGTAAGATTTTATTTGTTTATCACATTTTTATATTGTTTTACATAAATTTTTATTTTATCTGTATGCTTATTTAAAATTGTATATTTTTTAAAATTTAGGAGAAAAAACACAAATTTTTATTGTTTAGGTATTTTAAATTAAAATAAAAACAAGCTGAATATATATCTATATATTTATATATATATATTATTTCTAGATTTGGGGTTAAAACGATGGAGAAAAAAGGGAATCAAATAGTATTAAAATTGTTATATACACCCAAGGGGGATACAATGAAATTAAAACTTGGAAACCTTCCTGTTCGGTATACAAGATTGGGAGTCGAAACCGACGAGGAGATTAACATTTTAAAAACATATATGAAGCGATATAACTTTGATCTGCCTGCAATAGAACAACAGGAGTATGATGATGATGATGATGATGAAATTCACTTACTACAACCATCTTCTAGTTTGGAAAATACAAGAAAAAGGAAAGCCATAAGCAATCCAAATCAAACAGGTTATAAAAAAATTCAAATATTAGAAGATCGACTTTTACAGCCATCAACTTCGTATGTTGAAGTTTATGATGTGGATGCCGATCAGTTTGAAGGACAAAAATACCATATTGAAGAGGTGTAAATTAAGAAAAAAGTTTTATTTGTATTTAGAAGCAATAAAACGCATTTTTTTATATCGAAGTATTATTTATTTTTCCTATTCATCCCCCAAACAATATGAGATAGATTATTCCCAATTATTTTTCTTATAATATAAAAACGGACATTTTCTGTAAATTAATATATTATTAGTAGCAATAAAAAGAGAGAGAGAAAATGTCAGTACTAGAAATTTTAAAGTGTCTCAAATGTAAAGGGTGAAAAAATATCTAGCTTGCGAATATCAGAATAATATTAATAAAAATGGATGGTGCTAATATATATTTACCTTTTCTCTCTCTTTATCATTATTTGAAATTAATAAAAAGAAGGATGTTGGTTATATTATACTATGAGTTGTAAAAATTATTTTGGAGGGAAATAAAAATCTTATATAAATTTAATTAGTTTTTATTCATTCGTTTAGTTTAAGCATATTAGGGTATTATATTAATGTTATTGATTACAGTTAAATAGTATCAGCTTTTTTAACAATGAAGAGAGAATATAAGCTACTTATTACTAAAAGAACAATATATTATTTTGGTGAAACAAAAAAAAAATGCGGAAAAATTTACTTGTTACATTTCTCCTTCAATTTACTATTGTTTTTTCTACAACTAGTCAATCTAATAACATATTTATCCTTTTTCTCGCGAAGTAATTCTTCTCGCTCTAAACAATCGTTTAAATTGGTAAAAATTTTATTTTCATTCAACATTTGTTTGTTCAAATCGCGTTGACATTCTTTCAAATTATTATCCAACATGTAGACTTCATGTGACAAGTCAGAAAGGTTATTTTTCAAATTTAATATTTCAGCCTTATAGTCTTCAATTAGTATATAAGTGAATCTATTTTTTTCTTGACATATTTCAAGATTTTCCGTTAAATTCGTCTTCAATAGATGCAATTCGGATTCCAGTTTAATATTCTCCTTAATTAAGGCAATTCGTTTTGTGTAATTCAATGAATCTGTCAAGTTTTTCGTAATATTTTCATATTCTTGACTTTTTTCCATACATATATCATTGACAGCTAACTCATTGTCGTACAATTCTACGTAATAATCTAATTTATTTGTACATTCCTTATATAACTGAAAGCTTGTATTATACAGGGTATTGTAGTCGTTTAAGATATATTCATAGAGATCCTTATATTCATCACATGTTGTATTAGTACTGCTTCCACCATAAACCAATAAAATAATCTCAAACAAGCAACAAAGCAGGAAAATATGTTTGTTATACATTGTTGTTGTTGTAGTAAGATTTTCACTCCAAGACATTCAGTTACACACTAAAGATTTTTTCCAGCATTATGTACTTTTATTCTGTTTTCAGGTGACATCATGTATATCAATCGAATTATCAGATTTTTTTTTTTTTAGAAACAAATCTGAGAAATAAGTGAAATAAAAAAGTTGATTAAAATAACAAATACAATAACTAATGACAATGTATCAATTTTTATTTTTAATAATTTTTCTTTTGTTTCGACTGCTTCGGTTTTTTTCTTTTCGGAAAACCACAATAAACATTCAACTAAATCACAACTTCTCCAATGTTTATAATGTTCTTCAATAGGGCAGTCATTACTTGTCCAAGCGAATATTTCTACTCCACAATAAAAGCACTTACAAACATCTTGAATGGATAAATAATAAAATCCACAACGTGCTAATATTTCAGGTTTTAATTTCCCGGTCCAATTTTCAAATGATGCAAGTCTTTTTTCATAAGTTCTATATAATATATTATCAATTTGTTTCTCAAAAGTTTCCACACACATATTTTCTACAGTGATGATAACCACTCACTTGACAAAAATGATTCAAATTTAATTCTAGAGCGAGATAACAGTACTTATAAACCATTTTCTTCCTCCTCCTCCACCTCTACCACTTTTGAACATCCTATATATATATATATATATATATATATATATATATATATATATATATAGATAAAAGAAAATGGAAGAATAATCTCTGCTAAAATAATTGGGATTTTTCATTTAAACATTCTGTAAAACTGTTAATCTCTATATATATTCTATACAATCTTATATTGAGTAGTCATTATTCCCGTTATTCAACAATTTTTTCCATAAGAAAGAGGGGGGAGGAAAAAAAATGAAAATCTGGAGAAAATCTATCAGAAAGCAAATTTTGAAGGTTTAGACTTTTTTTGAGTACTTTGATGTAGGAAATGATGTATTACATGAAGTAGTACTATTTAGGTTATGTGCAAAAAAAATGCTTATTTAAATACTTTATTTTTTATTTCCTTTCATTGAAAACAATTAATTTTCAGTAAGAGTGACTAAAAATTTAGATAACTAATATATAATTAAATTTTCTAAAATTTTATGTCCTTTATAAAATACCCTTTTGTTTTCTCAACATATAAATACATGGTGAAAATCAAATTAGACTTTATGCTATTTCTGTTACATAAACAATTCATCTAACCATTATATAAATAAATTTCCTAATACTAAACACATAAAAACTTAAAAATGTATCAAAAAAATAAAATAAGATAGGAACAAACAGGTACATTAAATTACAATTCTTTTTGCTTGAATTAGTAGAAGCGATATCAGCAGCAGCAGAGTCAGTATTGGTAGTGTTTGAAATTTGACTCTTAACGGCTATTTTTGCTGGTACAGTTTGCTCCAATCCTATAAGAGTCCATTTTTCACTTTCCAAAATGGTCCCGTTCATAAAGAGCACTTTTAATTTGTAGTAGTAATTTTTATTTTTAGAATTAGGTAATTCGGTTTGAAACGCTTTAATTTCCAAATCATCTATATATCCACATTTATAATATAATGGTTTCCAGTTGCCAGTCGAATAACAATCAGTTTCTATCTGAATTTTCATATCTTGAACATTTTTGTGTGGATTTTCAAGGTAAAGAACATTCTGAACAATAGCTACAGCAGCTATAAAATTTGAGCTTAACCATACCATGATTCTTAACTATATAATTTAAAATATTAGTTGTATAATCCTTTTATACAATGGAAACAGTTTTCTTGTGAAGAATGTAATCCATCTATATGACTATGCTATTCGGGTCGATTGTAATGCATAAAACATGGAAGCTTCACTTGTAAATGAAAATTGCTTGTATATTCATTAGGCAATTTTCCCCAAATACGTAAAAGATCAAGATTTTTAACGTGTTTTAGAAAATAATTTAACGGTAGACATTTCAAATCTTCACTGCTAAGTTCATTAATATCTACATTATCTGATAAAAGATCCAATACTAGACAGACACCTTCCATCTTGGATGGATGATACACAGAACTAAATTTATTAGGAATAATATGAGGTTAATATATATTAATTTATCACTTTAGATATATGTTAAACTATATTAAAAAAAAAAAACTACATTTCCAACCAACTGATTCATTTTAGAGCTTCAGGATTTTTAGTGAATTTCTTCAAGAAAGTTAATATTTTCTCTCTCAGTGTTTCAAAAACACAAACTTTTCATTTGTTGCATAACATTCTAAAATATCTAGATTTTAAAATAATATTCGCAAGTCTTATCCTCATCTAATGTTTTTTTGTTTCTAATAAACTTTTTACAACAAGCAAATAACTAATATTAATGAATAATGAGTAAACCGATATAAAACAGACCGTTCTATATTACATGGATTTTATAAGCCCACGTCATCTCTCTTTATTTCTCTCTCTCTCTAATGTATTGCGACTATATAGTCAAAGAAAATTCTATAATAGACAGTATTTTTCATTTTAAAAAGATAAAAATAAACAATTTTTACTTCCAATTTTAAGTAAAATGTTACTTAAAATTAATTTACTTTTAATTGCATATTTTGTTACTAACTACAGATGATTTGGAAGTAAAGATAATATATTATACCAGTTAGAAAAATAAATCCTTTTTTTTTTACTCCTATATAAATTTTATAGGTCTAATAATGGTAAATAAATCAGCTTTATAATTTTAAAATCAGTTCTCTATTTTCTAAAAATAATTCCTCTTTAAAAATTAACAATATTATAGTTTGTTTTCTTCACTTTCGTCTTCTTCTCCTCCTTCTTCTTCTTCTTCTTCTTCTTCTTCTTCTTCTTCTTCTTCTTCATCTTCAATTTTCATATATTCTTGGAATTTCACAAATTCTTGTATCAGAACCGGATCACTAATGTATTGTTTCAATTCCATTATACCTTTGCTATCACAAAACCAAAATTTTAATATTTCTCGCACAAATTCCACAAGATTCTTGGTTTCGAAATAGTCATCACACACTTTTGCTGCCTGTCGATATATTTCTGCTATTTCCATATATTTGTAAACCGAAATTGGACGGCTTTGTTGAGCATATAGACTATATTCCTTTGCTTCTTGTAGACATGTCAATTGCACCTTTCTAATTTGTTGATCTAATAAATCGCTATTAAGCGACAATGATGACGATGATGAAGATAAGGATGACATTATACTCTAATTACCAACAATAACAGTAACAACAACACTTTTCAATTTGTACTGATTGAGTATCTATGTGTCTTCGTAGTTTTTAAAAGAATTTTTAAAGAGGGGATTTGAATTTTATTATTGTTAGCACACCAATGATAGACAATAGAGTCGTCGATTTCTCCCCTCTACATTTGATAATGTTACTTATCCTAAAATAATTTTAAATTAGGTTTAACTTTGTTATTTAAAAAAAAATAATAACAAAAGCAACGTTAAAAATAATGCTGACTCGTGCTACAGCGGTAAATGAAAAAAAAAACACAAATAAAATTTCTATTTACATCATTTTATGCAAGAAGTAATGTATTGAGTGGTAATGGTGTATGAGGTAGACGAAGCAAAGGAAGAAATAAAAATCTTTTATTCAACAATTCAAAATGTTTGAAAGAAAATATATTTTTATTAATAAAACAAGTTTTATTGCTAATTAAAAATTATAAATTGAGATTATAGTTGACATTTATCTTCTTGAAGTACCCTGCTGCTGCTGCTGGTGTCCTGCACGTCCATTTTGACGAGCATTTCCTCTTGTTTCCTTACTACTTAGATAACGGGAAGGTAAATGTTTAGCTCCCTCATATTTATTAAGAAATTCATAATAATCACATGCTAGACATCTCTCGTTTACCATATCTGTTTCTCCCTTACATTTAGGACACTTTAATGTTTCTGGGACTGGCATTTTCACTATAATGATATAATTCTAATAAAATTTTCAATATATAAATTTATTAAAAAATATTATATAAATTATTTGTTAAATGTATTAGATCTATTTTTAGTTACCTAGATAGTTTTTCACCTGTTCATTAAACTGTCTGAATATAAAAAATATGACTAATATAAATAATTTTAAAAGCATATCGATTTCAAACATTTTACGTGGTAAACAGTATTAAGTCTTATCTGCTAATTTGACTTAACACGTTGATACCTTTTTATACAAGTAAAAACAGGTAAAAAGTGACATCACTATTGACGTCACAATGAGTCATGCTCCAAACCTATAAAATTCCACAGAATTAATCTTTTTTCTTGTTGTTGTTGTTGTTGTTGTAATTGACTGTTCGTGTCAGAACGAAGCAATCAAAACTACTGGAGCCATAGATTTTTCGATTGGAATTTGAAACTAGCAAAAATATACCTCGGAATACAACAGCATATTGTCTAATATTACACGATTGTTTTTGGTGAAAATACAATATAGTGAAATCAATCTCCTAAGAAAAAAACTAAGGGAAAAAAAATGTATATGTTAGACATTCAAGGCTATCAGTATAAGAAAAGTGACTTTATTTGTAAAGAAATATCTATAATTAATACTCAAAGTGGACAAATATATCACAGTTTGGTCAATTTACCTCACGAAATCGAATGGTTCAATGAAGATATTCAAAAACGTTTCGAATGGTTGACGGACAACATTCACGGTCTCAAATGGAATCAATCAGATTTCCGTTATATACCATATGAAAATATATCTAATTATATCAGAAATATTGTCGGCAATGAAACGATTTTTGTAAAAGGCAATGAAAAAATGTGTTGGTTAAGAAAATTAATTCAAAATAATATAGAAGAATTGTTACTAATAGGATGTCCAAATTTAAGTAAATTAAAAAAGTATAAAAATATTTATAATTTCCATTGTAGAGAACATTATTGGAATGATAAAAATTGTGCTAAAGAAAATGCATTATTACTATATAATTGGTTTATTAATAAAACAAATTAAATATTTTTCATAGACTTTTTATTTCTAATCACCATATATTCTCCTCACCTTCCCCACCAGTTTGGAAAAGAAAAAAAGCTATATCTATTAAATGTATTAGATCTTTTTAATTACCTAGGTAGAGTAGCTAGAGTAGGCAGCTAGAGTAGGTAGCTTTTTTACCTATCCAACCTAGCTACCTACCCTATTGTAATCGTATATGAAAAAAACAGTTTGTATTAAAATATTATTAATTTACTTCATTTTAAAACAGTATCAATTTCGAACATTTTACATAGTAAACACTATGAAGCCTTATCTGCTAATTTGACCTTTCACGTCATCAGTTGCTGACCTCATACACAATGTTTTTTCGATATATTATTATTAGTTAAATTAAATTCTTGTAGTTAGGAATAAAAATAGATAGGTGTAACACACAGATGACAGGTTCAGAGGACAAGTTTATACAGGTAAATTCAGTCAAAAAAGTAACAATTTTGATAAAAGTGTTTAAAAAATACATCTTAACTTGATACACACAAGCAAACCGGCTGCCTCAATCTATAGAAGCTCTACAAGACTAAAAAAAAATATGTTATAAAAAATTAACAAAGTGTACCTTCTAATAGTTAATTTATAAGAGCAAAAATGTCATTTTATTATAAAGATGTTTTTACAATAAAAAAAGAATGTGATGAATGTCATAGAAAAACACAGGCTCAAGTTTTAGTAAAGGACAGTGAAGAGTACAAAATAGTAACAAGAAGCAGTAACAGACCGATGTTTTGTCATCCGAAAGCAACATGGAAAACGGAGGTTAGAGGTGACAAATGGGAAGAAAAACAAGTTGGTGTTTGCACATCTATTACGAATAATAAAAATCTTAATTTTTCATTTGGCAATTAACTTTTTAGATGTAAATAAAGACCTTTAATAAAATATTAATCCTAGTACAAATGAATTGTTTTATTTTTTACAATTTTTAAAAACTAATAAAGAAATTCCATTTAAAATTAGTAGAAGTAAGTGGTGAAAAATTTAACATTTTTATTCAAAAATTACATATTATTATTAAGCAATAACATTTTAAAATAGTATCAAGTTCTAATGTTTTACATGTAAAATTTTATTAACTTATCTACTTGAAATTCACCATTATCGTCAAAAAACCTAACATCGTACATCTTTTACTATTTACAAGTAAAAAAGAAACAAAAATATACATAAAATAAACTAAAATTCTCTCTCTCTCTCTCTCTCTCTCTCTCTCGCATATATTTAATAGATATGAGTGTGTTTCGCATATATTTAATACATATGAGTAAGATAGATAGATAGATAGATACGCATCAATATCAAATTATCAACAAAAAGTAACATCTTTTCAATAAAAGTGTAGAGAAAAAGACATCTTAGCCTGATACCAGCAAACCGGCTGCCACAGTCTATATTGAAGTATATAATTGTATGAATAATTTTAAAAACAGTTCAAATTCTAATGTTTTACATGTAAAATTTTATTAGCTTATCTACATGAATTTGACCTTTCTTATCTTATAACGTGACCTCACAATATATATATTTTCGATTTGAATAAAATTTAAATTATTAACTAACGTAAATCGTACATCTTTTACTATTTACAAGTAAAAAAGAGACAAAAATATACTTAAGATAACCTAAAATTCTCTATCTCACATAAATTTACGAGTAAAAAAGAGACAAAAATATACGTAAAATAAACTAAAATTCTCTCTCTCTCACATATCAAATATATACAAGTGAGATAGATATATACGTAACAATATCAAATTATCTCCATCTCTCTCATACATTTGTTCTTGTCCAACACATACAGTATACAGGGGGGTTCTAAAGCTTGGGCTTTGGCTTTGGCTATGGGCTGCTGCTGCTGCTGCTGAGGCTGCGGCTTTAAAGCTTTTTGATACATCTTGTATGACAAATATACACCTGTGCTGTCTTGCATATACAGGGCGCGGCACACACACACACACACACACACACACACACACCATTCATTTACATACACTCACATTCTTTATTTACACTCTTTTTCAACACCCTATAACTACTTCAACAGCCACTGGACCTGTGACGTCATTGACGATCACTTCTTTGACACTTCCTCGGCTTCTTCACCGCTCGCATATACCGACATATGGACCTTTTTTACCTGTCAGGTAACTTTTTGTCACTGCCTTTGATCTTAAGCCGCTTCTTGCGCCGCCTGGCAACCGATCGTGGCTTCTGCGGATGGACAGCGGCCATCCAGAGCGGTGACCTTGAAACGTAGCAGTTCCACGTTAGTTACCCTACTCCCCAACCCACCATATTGCATCCGCTATATCGAATTTCAAAAAAAATATTTTAAATCTTAATCTAATCTAAATCTAAACCCTTCAAAGCCCCCTAGTACCAGTTTTGGATGAAATCCGGAAATTTAAAATTTCTAGACTTATATTCGCTATTTACATCCTCAAAAACGATTCAGTCCCACCTTTGAATAAAAACGAAAAATGTGAAATTTTTAGTCCATTACTTTGGATTCGCCATAATGAATCCTGAAAAAATACTTAAAAATTCATAATTAACACGCTCAAGGACCCCCTATATCAGTTTTGGAGAAAATCGAAAAATGTAAAATTTCTAAGACATCATATTGAATCTGCCAGATTGAGTTCTCAAAAAATATTTTAAATTCATAATTAGCACTAACAAAATACCCCAATATTGATTTTAGACAAAATCGGGAGATGTAGAATCTTTAATCGGCTATATTTATTTATTTTTTTAAATAATATGAGATTCGTAATGTGCGATCCCAAAAACACTCCCATATCAATTTTGAAAAAAATCGGACAAAATTAATTTTTTAACCGATATGTTGAATTTTTTAAAAATAATTTCAAATTGGTTATGTGCGACCCCGAAAACTCGCCCGTACCAATTTTGAAAAACATCGGAAAAATTGATTTTTTCGTCCTCCATATTGGATCAGCCGTATTGAATTTTTAAAAAATAATTTCAGATTAGTTATGTGCGACCTTGAAAACTCCCTCGTACCAATTTTGGAGAAAATCGGACAAAATTGATTTTTTTTTTGGCCATATTGGATCCGCCATATTGAATTTTTTAAAAATATTTTGGATTTATTATGTGCAATCCCAAAAACTCCCCCACACCAATTTTGGAGAAAAATCAGACAAAATTAAATTTTTTTTGTCCGCCATAGTTGATTCGTCATATTGAATTTTTTAAAAATAATTTCAGATTCGTGTCAGCGCCATCTTGGATATTACTGCACCAATTTCATTAAAAAAAATATGGGACCACCGCAGCAACTTCCTGAACATAACGTAAAAAATTTCATTCAAATCGGTGCCGCCGTTTCGGAGTAGTCGGTGTACATATGTAAAAAAAAAACACACATAGTCGACGAATTGAGAACCTTCTTCTTTTAGAAGTCGGTTAAAAATAAAAAATATCTCTTACTTCTTTTTTTTATTACTTCAACATTAATTAAAATTGTAAGCATCTTCCCTAATCTTTCCCATTCAAATTGCTTAGGAGCACCTGCACTCGAACGCACATCCTTTTGTTTTTAAGGAATTTTGAAACAACTATTTTGCAAAATAGCTAAAATATTTTATCAATTAAAAAATTCTGAATGCAGCCAACTTCTGAGGTAATTTTTCATATGTGCGTGACATAAACAATCGGACAAAGAAAGGGCAACATTTTCAAGAGGTGTACACCTCTCAATATTATAATATACCAAATGTATAAAGTCGCTTTTAAATACGTTGTATTTTAAAATATTAATGTAGGCTGCTGGCAACAACCATTCCCAATTATTAAAACAAATATACTGATATTAACCTCTAAACATAGAATAATAAAGCAATATTTCAATATTTTTCTACAAAAAAATGTTACTAAAAGTAAGTCTATAATAATTTTATGGAGCAGAGGGTAGTAAATGCATTTTTGAAAGGTAAAAAACAAGATCAAAATTCAAGCAGGTAGGTTTATCCAGATACAACATAAAAACAATCTCCTATTACACTGAATGGAAAGAGAATCTAACCAAATCGAGAAGGGAGAAAAACTATTCCGTACTTAAAATTATTTTATAAATTCCAAAAATTATGGTTAACTCGCGGACAGTTCAGATACTGCTGGTAGGCTCTTTAAGCTCAAAATGGTACCATAGATCGCAAAAACCTTTCTAAGGGCAGCAGCCAATTCAGGGGCAACTGGAGGGCACTAAGGTCGTAAAGGAAGACGACAGTTTATTAAAGGAATTAATAACACAGCACGTCGTGAAATCTGTACATTGAATAAGAATAGTCGTCGATAAACTTTTAATTGACAATTCTGATAAACCATGGGTATTTTAAGGCTATTTCATCATCGCTTAAGCCAAATTTATTATTAGTTCCGCAAAATAAACTTGTTTAAACAATTTGTTGATCAAATTATTACAAAATTCATTATTTTTTGAATAATCGCTTTTATTGCATTTTACAAACATAAATACGTTTATAGGAGTCGTTATCGTTATTACGATACATTTTGTTATGAATAAACTATTAAATAACAAATTTTGCAATTTAAATATAAACTCTTTAACGATATGCATTTGTAGAATCGTATGTTTGTAAAATATGGCCGTTTGAGTTCTGGATATATATTTTTAATTATTTTCTAATAATCGTTTGAGGGCTTTTTAAATTGCAAAATTAATTGTTTATGATTTAGTTTACAACAAAATATATCGTAGTTCCGATACCAACTCCTTTAAACACATTTATTTTTTAAAACGCAAAAGAAGCATTTATTCAAAAAATTATGAATTTTACAATAATTTGTTTAAATAAATTGTTTAAACAAATTTATTTTCGAAAACTAATGATAAATTTGGATTGAGCCATGCTTTGAGAGTCCCAAAACAGCCACGATTTGTCAGAATTGTCGTTTAAAAACTTATCGGTCCCGAAAGGAGAAGGTTTCCAAAACTCGAAAAATTCATGCAATTTGAAATTTTCCAAATTGAATATCTCGAAGAAAAAGAAAGAAATTTGCACAAACTCAATAGCATTTGAAATAGTAAGATATACTTTAAGATACCATGTATAATTTTTTGAGAAAAAAAATGTTACGATGATCTATAACGTGAAATATAAGCCGAAATCACGTTTTTTGCACTTTTAGGTTAGGGTATTTCAAAAACCTGATGTGGTGAAGCAATTCTGAGGTAAAATTCGAATTCAGCCACCCCAAAGTCCACAAGAAATGACTGTTCTCATTCAATGCAAAAATTTGACGTCGTGCTGTGTAATATATTCATTTTTCATCATATTGTAATCACACAAGTTTTTAACAATAAAATTTAGGATTAAAATTCGTTTTAGTTTTATCCGTGCAAGTTTGTAAGTAATGACAACTTTAACGCGATTGACGTAATCTAGTTGGCTGTAACGTTAAGACAAGAATATAAGAGCTAGTTATGACTTGTATATACAGCGAGTAGGCCAGCATCGCAAACAAACGATAGCATTCATGTCGATGGGTGCACTATTCAAGTCTATAACAATAGGGATCTAGAAATAAGTCTCATTACTTATTGTATGTTTTAATTATAACAGTTATGTGTGAGTGATACATGATATAAGTCATTAATCTTCATAAATAACAGTGAGCAGTTGATAAGTAAATCTATTGAAACCACGGCAAAATTTATCTCTCATGATTTAATCTAATATAATCTAAACAAGAAACGCCGACAGTGCACTATTAAGTATTTGAAATATGGATTCACTTATTTTCCAACAAACGAATCATTCCCTATGTGTTTAATTAGACAAAAAGTTTTTTTAAACCAGTATTTGGTTAAAATGTATGGCAGTGCACTATTAAGTATTTGAAATATGGATTCCTTTATTTCCCAACAAATGAATCATTCCCTACGTGTTTAATTAGTCAAAAAGTTTTTTTAAACCAGTATTTGGTTAAAATGTATGCTGATAACAAAGAAAAAGATGTATCCTATTTTTCAGGACTGGAAAAGAAATATGTAAAACAGCCAACCATATCAAACTTTTTCTGTCCTCCTCTACAATAATAGAAGCTGGAATTCAAACTTCGTATAATACTTCTTTGTTAATCGCAGAGGCGGAAGAACCACATACAATTGATGAAGAATTAACATTAATGGTAGTAAAAGGCACATAAAAAACTATTCTTCGTCATAAGAGTGCATCAAACATTATCAGGAAAATTCCCTTAAGCAATAATTCAGAGAGAGAAGAATTAATAAAATTTTTATAAAAAAAGTTGAATCGACTTCTAAAAGTGCGCTAAAAAGTGAAAAATAACTATTAATTTCTATATAAAATTGAAATTTTTAGAGTCGGCGCCAAACTAATACCTGACAAAATGGGATTCGCATAAACAGATTACCAATACTTTGTTTATAATTGCTTTATTACCAATAATTTGTATATATTAGTAGTTATTTGTTTCATTTAGAAATAACTTGGCGTCGACTTCAAAAATTTCAATTTCATATAGAAATTTATAGTTATTTTTTGCTTTTTAGACGGTTCAATTTTTTTGATAATAATTTTATTTTTCCATTTTTAGTTTTGAGTTCATTATGATATCCTTAAATTATTTGAACTAAGTACTGATCGAGATTAGTGTACCTCGCAATGACTCCAAGGTAGCAAAAAAGTACCCATTTTATCCAAAGTTGTAATCACCCTGAAATGAACCACTAAAAGTTCTTTGATTCTTCTACAAAAACCGGTGAAATTGTAACAAAAAAATATTTAGTCTGTCATAGTAAATCCACTATCTTAAATTTTAAGTTAATTTTAGATTGGTAATATATGCCCCAAAACTTTCCAATATCGAACTTGAGACGTAAATTTCTTAGCTCGATATATTTTATAGTGCCTATTGAGTTTGTATATGCTCAAAAACTCAATTTTAGGCAAAATCGGAAAACTTAAAATTTTCATTCCCTCGCTCTGATAAAATGCCAATAAGGTAAAATTTTCAACTCGCTATATTGAATCCGTCATATTGAATTTCAAAAAAATAATTTAAGCGTCTTAATGTAATCTAAATCCAAACCCTTCAAAGCCCCCCTTAGTACCAATTTTGGATGAAATCCACAAATTCAAAATTTCTAGACCGCCATATTGCCTCTGACATATTAGATTTTCTTAGAATAATTTTATATTCGCTATTTATATCCTTAAAAACGATTAAGTCCCACATTTGAAGAAAATCGAAAAATGTAAAATTTTTAGTCCGTCATATTGAATCCTGAAGAAAATACTATTAAATTCGTAACTTACACCCTCAAAAATCCCTTATATTAGTTTTGGAGAAAATCGAAAAATGTAAAATTTTTAGAATGCCATGTTGATTCCGCCAGATTGAGTTCTTTAAAAAATATTTTAAATTCGTAATTAACACTAACAAAAATTCTCCCATACTGATTTTAGACAAAATCGAGAGATGTGAAACATTTAATCCACCATCTTGGATCCGCCATATTTATTTTTTTTTTAAATAATGTCCGATCCGTAATGTGCGATTCCAAAACCTCCCCCATATTAATTTTGGAAAAAGGCAGACAAAATTTATTTTTTATCCCCCATATTGGATATGGCATACTAAATTTTTTAAAATAATTTCAAATTCGTTATGTACGACCCCGAAAACTCCCCCGTACTAATTTTGGAGAAAATCGAACAAAATTGATGTTTTTGTCCGCCATATTGGATCCGTCATATTGAATTTTTTAAAAATAATTTTGGATTCGTAATGTGCGACCCCGAAGACATCCCCGTCCCCGTACCAATTTTGGATAAAATCGAACAAAGGAGCTTGTTCCTGGATTTACATGTAACGGGTAGCTGGCCCGTTGCCAAAACCCCCAACCTGGAGGATCAGGATTTTTATTCAAGGTTTTCTTCCTGTAGCCTTTGATGAGCCGACATCTAACTACAAGGCAGCAGCTTCGCCGTATCCTGGCAGGAGCCCTTACTGGGTACTATCATCCGGGCCAGATGAACCCAGATTTTTAACGAAGTTGTTACTCCTCCCCTTCACCCTTTCTCAACCTGGCTTAGGACAGGTTTGGGGGGGTGGGGTTTAATGGAAGACATACTTCGTTAAATTCTAACATAGTAGGAGATAAAGCACAATCTTAAATTGCAAGTAATTACTAGGCAAGGGTGAATGTGAAAAGTTATTGTTATCACAGTTAAAGCTCAATCGATTTTTTTAATGACACGAGTTTAACAATAATGCCACTTAAGTATTTAACAAGGAAGTTGTTTAAGCCTTAATGCCGGATTTAGAAGAAATAGTCTCCTTACATATTTTATATCGGTATACCTCGACAGTTATATAATTTAAATTTAAATCTTAACGATATCGTATTCCATTTTGATAACAAGGCAAATTATTTGAATCGCTGTAGCCGACGAAAACTACAATTGAAAAGTTCAAATTGTTATTCGTAAAACATGAAAATCCTGATATCGGAAAAGCAAATTTGCAGAATCGTTATTTTTCTTGTGTAAAAAATTAAATGGATCTTTTTCGAACCTATTGGAAACGGTTTCTTGCTAAGGTCTTTAAGGTTTCAGATATAAATTTTAATTTATTTCTCTATTAACAGTTTAGAAAGTATAAAATGTCAATAATGTCAGTTATTTTACCAATTGGATTGCCATTTAGCCATTTTTTCAAATAGAGCACAGCAGCAATTTTAAATATGTATTACATTTGAAAACGCGTATATTAAAATATTTTTCTTTATGTTTATACAAGGTCGATCTACATATATATATATATATATATATATATATATATATATATATATATATATATATATATATATACAGCCTCTCTTTGGGGGGGGGGGTGATATCACAAGAGTACAGTATGGCAAGCGAAAGCAAGTTGTCGACGGGGGGGGGGGGGACCAGCAACATTCCCATTTCTAGTGTAAAAGGCAGGGTCGGGTCTATTTTTCTGAATTTGAAGCTCTCACTGATGGGGGGGGGGATGCGAGCAGCATACACATTCCTAGTATGAGATGGAATCGGATCTATTTTCCTGAACTCAAAGCTTTTCGTGGGGGGGGGGGGCAAAAAAAATAAATTGTTAACGGGGGGGAGTGTCAGCAGCATACATATTCCTAATATAAAACGCAGAATCGGTTTTATTTCCCTGTACTCAAAGCTCTTGGGAAGGGGAGGGGCGATCTCAAGCATACACATTCCTATATTCTATTCAAGAACTGGAGAGAGTAATAAAACTGTTAGCGAAACCTCCAAGGTACCTGTTCCAGTGCCGCAGGTAACTGAGGACTGCCGTAAATCTAATTATATTTAATTATATATTATTATAAATATTATAAGGTTTTATAAATTTACTGCAACAATAAAATTTCTGATAGTTCAATTTGATTTCTGTCAGTGAGCAAAGTACACCTTACAGTGTGTCCTTAGTGATTTATCTTATTTGTGCTTATTTTTATATATTATTTGAGATTAGTAAGATACCCAAAAGATATGGCTTCCACATCTATATTTATTCCAAAATCGTTAAACCAGGGCATTTTTTCCCCAACGAAAAATTTATTACAATGAATGTTTATGATGCATTAAGATATCAATATCTAGATAATAATGTTGAAAGCTCTGCTGAGATGTATTCCAACTATTCCAACATGACAGAAGTTGGAAAATCTACTATGTACTGAAGGAGAAGAAAACGACTGGAATTGTTAGAACTCTCAAGCCACATTCGATCACAGGCAGAGGAAAAATCTCGTTGGAAGAAGAGATTCCAACTAAAATCAATGAAGATCGGGATTTACCTGAAATTAAAAGAACTGAGGTTTGGAAATTGCTCAAAGAACGTAATTTTTGCTGGGGAAAACCAGATAGGAAATCTTTTCTTATAGATCGTCCGGAAAATGTCCGTTGGAGGAGGAAATATCTCTCTCAAGTAAAAAATACAGTTGTTAGAAATAACACAACTTGGAAACTCGATCTCATGATCGGTGAGATAGAGGAACCAATTATAATTAATTTGAGCGAAGATGGCTTCACTGACTGATTACGAATTAGATACGTAATGTTTACCAGCGTAAACACAATTTATTATTTAAATTTTCTGTAACATATAAAAACTAATTACATTTGAAGCCCTTTTTACTTTTTAATTGTAATTCTGCAGATGGTTAAGAAATAAATAAACTGAAATGTCAAAAGTCAAAAAAATGTTTTTAATTAATAATAAAATGACCGATGGCCCCCAAAAAAATTAATATTATATGGACGAATTTATTTTTTGATTTATATTTAATTTCTTGTATTTTTGAAAATGGGTATTTTGTAAGTATTTAAATTATAACTTAGAATTTTTTGAGAGAAAAAGGCTACGTTTTAGTCTGCATGTGCCTAAAACGGTTCCTATGCCAAAATTAAAAATAATAAAAATACTGTTGTGATTTGTGTTAAATATGTCAAAATTATCTATTTTTTCTAATGTATGTGAAATATTAAGAAATCATAAGAAATAAAATAATATTAAAAAATCTTTTTATTTTAAGTTTATTACCGAAATAATATTCTATGCCATAAATACTTAGTGATAATAAACCTCCTTCCGACGCCTATGACAAGAATTAAAATCCGTTTTAATACTTCACACCTCCAAATATATCTTGTTATTCAACCCAAATAGTCCATTATGAGGGTAAAAATGATTTATTACTCTCTCTAGTTCTTGAATAAACTATAGTATAAGAGGCACAATCGGGTCTATTTTCCTGAACTCAAAGCTCTTAGGGGGGATCGTCCCCTTGGATCAGCGCCTGGATATATATATATATATATATATATATATATATATATATATATATATATATATATATATATATATATTAATCTTTCTCGTAAACAAAGTGATTCAGCGGGAACAACAAAAATAAAAAATGTTTCAGATTACAATTTTTAAATAATAGGATAGACTTCTACAATAGGGGTATCCAAACAGCCTAATGGCCACACCGACTCCTTCACCAAATCAACTTACTGTAGTTTCGAATTCCCCGAAAATTATTTTTTGAGTAGATCTCATATGCTTAAATATTCAGTTACATTGTGTGCGTATGTCAGTTATTGTATTTCTTAACTGATCGTTAAATAAAATCTTCTGATTATTATTTTGCATGATTCAGTTACACTGTAAGTTTAATAATGTAGTCAAATTAAGTTATAGCTGGCCGGATTGATGGTTCTCGCGGGCAACAGGTTGAAGTCTCCTCGTTTATTATATTGGACTCGTATTGTTGTATTTCTAAAATCTAACCTGAAATTCATGTTCAGCAACAATTCAAACTTTCCATTATTTTATTCTTACAATCACTTAAAACCTTTAGTCTGAAAATATATTATTCAATCTCTGTAGTTAATCGCATGCATTGATGCTTTCGAAGTGAAATAGCAGTTTTTCAAACTTTTGAGTGGCAATGTTTTAATAGTAATTCAAACGAAAATTTAACAAATTATTCCTCTACAATGAAAATTGTTGACTTAAAAATCATTCCATAATTTTAACCAAAACATTGCTATCTTTGTCCTATTTTAGATATATTCAACTTGAGCCACTACTGAAGATAATGGACTTTCTACACAATTTTTACGAATCGAAAAGAAATCAATCTTTTTTAATGTTTAATTCACAACACAGAAAATTTATCGTCAGAAACTGAACAAATTAACTACAATTCGACAACTGGGCGTGGGATCGTATAGGTTTCCAGGGAATTTCAACGATTTTTTACTTTTAAAGAGTCCATATTGTATACACAATTTTGACATTTGATAGTTTGATTCTCGAATACTGGAACATAATTCTTGGGTGATGATAATATTTATTTTCTCTGAATTTTGTCGGTTTTTTGCTCTTAAGGGTGCTGTATAAAATCGGTTATTTTGACATTCGATAACTTAACTCCAGGACATTAATCAGTGGCCTCAAAAACTCAGTAGTAACCCATGTTGCAAGAAGGTTAATTTACGTGCAATAATTAGTATGGATTTTGTGTGAATTTTGACGATCTTAGATTCAATATTGGTTCTGCAACCTTGAATATTGGAAATAAATTATGGCAGAAAATTTCTATTGCTGTGAGGTATATTTGGAAGTTTGTTCTGACTGTTAATAGTTTACAGTCCGGTATCAAATTCTGCGACTAATATCCTGCTGACACATTAACGAATGAAGATTTTAAATGTACAGTTGTTTTTGCACAGTGTTATTAGGATAAGGTTGTGGGAAGCTATGGACGAATTTGGAATCCCGCACAAGCTGATTAGACTGTGTAGAGCGTGCCTAGAGGGGGCAAAAAGCTGTGTCAAAATTGAAGGAGAGTGTAGCCAAACATTTTCTATCAACAGAGGATTAAAACAGGGAGATGCTTTGTCGCCAGTACTGTTTAACCTTGCACTGGAGAAAGCCGTAAGAACAGTATCAGTTGACGCGGAGGTTTTTGGACCAAGTGGCCCTAAACTTATTTTGGCCTACGCGGATGATATGGGCGCGATAGGAGAAAGCACAGTCAGTGTGAAGGAAAACTTCATAAAGATAGAAAAAGAAGCTCAGAGAATAGGGCTCCGAATAAATGAAGGAAAGACCAAATACATGCACGTCTCCCGCAACCCCGCCCGAGACAGAATCAGACAGAACGTCACCATGGATGACTATAATTTTGAGCATGTGCGAGTTTTCAAGTACCTGGGCGCAGTGATAACGGCAAACAATAATATGCAGGAAGAGGTTAAACAGCGCATCACACAAGCAAATAAAAGTACATTTGCGATACAAACCTTGCTGAAGTCAAAATTTATCACTAGAAAGGCAAAAACCGAAACTTATCGAACAATAATACCACCAGTAGCAATCTACGCCAGTGAAACATGGACCCTGACAGTCCACGATACGGAGCTGCTAAGAAGGTTTGAGCGAAAAATCCTGCGCATAATATATGGCCCATACCGAGACCTTGAAACAGGCCGTCACAGAATGAGAAGCAACATAGAGCTTGCGCAAATATATCAAAGCCCTGACATCATTCAAGAAATAAAGTCCAAAAGACTACGATGGGTAGGTCACATACAAAGGAGTCAAAACGATCGACTAATAAAACGTGTATGGGAGGAAGCACCGCAAGGAAAAAGACCACTGGGAACACCTAGGCTTAGATGGAGAGATAACATCCACAAGGATCTAGCTATCCTTGAAGTTGACCAGCAAGAATGGAGGGAGCTGGCACAAGACCGTTCCAGGTGGAGGCAGATAGTCGAGGCAGCCAAGACCCATCCTGGGTTGTAGTGCTACGGAGTCAGTCAGTCAGTCAGTTGTTTTTGCGAATTTCGTTATTGGTTGGTTCCACTAACCAGACCATTACGTAATTGAAACTACTATGGTGAGAGAACCAGAGAGAATAACCTCTTTTACAATGTATATATATATATATATATATATATATATATATATATATATATATATAAATAAATTGGTCAAAGATAAGGTTGAATAAACAAAAATTTCGAAATCTGTTATGGCCATCGCAAATTCCAGATATAAATTCTATTGAAAACTTATTGTCATCCCTGAAGAGTAAACTATAATTATGCGAATCGATAGGTCTTTAATTATCTACAACTTTTGAATTGAAGATTTTTTCATACAACTTTTAGTTTTCCAGATAAACTGGAAATATCGAAAAAGTGGCCATTTTTGGGCTGCCATTTTGTTAGCAGAATTAATTTAAATACAAGGCCAGACAAAAGCTGGTTAGTAGTTAAAAGATGAATTAGTAATAGTGAGGTAAAATCTGTGAATCGTTTTTCATAATACGACTGAAATTTCAGTTATTGTTATTAGGCTTTTAGCGCTTTTTTTATTTCTCAATAATTCATCAAATCTTTTTATAACATTGTTTGGCCAAGGCATTCTGCCGTCAAAACGACCCTTTTTCTTTTTATTAAATATTAAATGAAACATAAAAAGTTCCATAAATCGTTTTTTGACAAACGGTTAGCGTTAAAAATAAAATATTAGTATTATGAGTAAAATACAGGGTGTCCTGTAAGTAAAAGACTTAATAACCCCGATCCCCGGTAACAAAGACATGGGACTCAAAAACGGTACTCAGTGATTTACCTTTTGGACTGTAGTTTTTGCAGAGATTTGTATATTTTAATGAAATTTTGGCGTATTGTATAACGAATACAGACTCATGAATCTAGGTCATAAACAATTCTATATTTATTTCGGAGAAATTAACCATTTTCAAGAAAAACCCATTTATTTGCATCTGACAAGAACACATTCTGGGCGAGATTGCGAATAATCCTTCTAACACTGTTAAAAGCTCACAATTTAAATAGGAGCAACAAAGTGGGTTCTCCATGAAACGTTTCAAGAGCAACTACTTGCTCCTTCAATTTTTTCATGTATAAAATTTACACGTAATTCCTCCAATCGAGTATCCAGCAAGAATTCATAACTCGGCCTTACATCGAAAGGTAGAAAGGCGTAGTAGTAAGTAAGTGAGACTCTACAAGAGAGGACCCGAAAATTTTTTTGGGGGGTCATAAAAATTTGAAGGAGCTGGCATATCGGTGTTTGTGTGAATTTTACTCTGGTTCTCTCCCCGTACTAGTTTCGACTACCTAATTGTTTCATCAGTGGAGCTGTAACAAACTGAGTACAAAATGCACAGAAAACAACTGTCTACTTAATATCCTTATGAAATAAAAGTTGGTAGGATATTACCCGCAAATCTTGATTAATGACAGTTATGATCAACAGGACAAGCGAACATCTAAAAGTTGTTTTTTTCTCCTTAAGACTCCTTAATAGTTTCCCCCCGTTTCGAAGGTATATTTAGAGGTTTGTTTCTACTGCTGATGATAACAATTTGGCATTAAGTTCTGCCAGTAAGATCCTGCAGACATTTTACCTAACGTGATTTTAAATAGACAGTTGTTTCCTATATATTTTACTCTCAATTCGTTGCATCTCCACTGCTGAGACCATTAGATGTTAGAAACTAGTATGAAAATATATATATATATATATATATATATATATATATATATATATATATATATATATATATATATATATATATATAGGGTGTCCGGGAAAATATGTGATATCTCCCGGACATGAAAAAAAAAACACGTGATAGGAATACTTCAAGTTCGTTTAAACTTTTTTCGCATAGCCATCTCTTCGGAGGTATGAGCAACTAAAGAGCTGCAATGGAATGTAGTTTTTATACTTAATTATTGAACCACCAGGTGTATTTAAATTTTTTTTGATATGATGTATATCAGGTAAGACCCTTCAAATTACTATCCAAGAAAGTGTGAATTACTCTCAGCTGCAGGGACGGACTAGCTGTGACAATCATGACCCATTTTTTAAAAATCCTGTATGATAAGAACTTTGGACAACGTTTTTTTACATACCTTTAACTACTGACTAAAAATTAATTATTCTTCATTCATGTTGCTAATCCTAACCGTTTTCGAAAAAACGTCATTTTACTCGTATTTATATCATATATTTGGCGTGTTTCGATAAAAGATACGTCTTTGTTTCTATCAAATGTTCAACCTTATGATAAAAAAATTCGATCCAAAATTAGAGTTTACCTCTGTAGTTGAAAAAGTTTAATTCTGTGAATTGCAGGTCGACCTAGGTTAGCAAAAAATGGTCGTTTTATTTTATCGGCATCAAAGTCAAAGTATTGTTGCTAGGTGTGAAAAAAATAAATATCCTGCATTTTAGAATTTGTCAACTTTCACATCGCTGAGACATTGATTCTTTACTTGGATATTAATTTAGTGATTTTTGGATTTCCTGGTGAAATAAATTGTGAAATAATTCGAAAAATGGAATATACGTTAATTGAGTATGCAGATATGCATCTTACAGTGCTTTAGAAGCCAGGAGATAATATCACGACAGATATCCTAATCGTACTCTTCCAGATCAGAAAACATTTCAACCAGTTGGCCAAAGTCTAAGTGAGAATTGTAAGCAATTCCATTTAATAAGATAATGCTTTTAAATTTCTTCATAATTCTAGGAAATTTTGGGAAAAGAAGCATTGATGCTGGTCGGAGAAGAACAGTACTTACGTCGCAATTAGAGGAAAAATTGCGAAGTAGTATACATCTGTTGGACTTCCATTGTCTTTATTTTTGTTGAATATCACGACGTTTCGGCTAGCAGTTATCTCTAGTCGTTTTCAAGTGAAACTGTTGAATATCACGACGTTTCTGATAGCAGTTATCTCTAGCCGTTTTCAAGTGAAACTGTTGAATATCACGACGTTTCTGCTAGCAGTTATCTCTAGCCGTTTTCAAGTAAAACTGATTATTTATTAATAGATAGCTACTACTTCGCAACAAACATTGTTGTCTATGACTTTCAAACAAACACTAGAGGAAAAATATTCTAAATGTTGTAGAAATTATCAGCGCAGTTTAATACGTCGCAAACTGATTGCTGAAGATTTTTCCAGTAGAATGCAGTTTGAAAACTGACTATTGGAACAGCAATAAGGTAATGTAAACTTTATTAGCACTATTCTCTTCACGGATGAAGCAGTTTTTTAAATGGTATCATGAATTTACAAATTTTACATTTATGGGCTGACGAAAATCCTTATGCAACTATTGTGTCGCATCATCAACATCAGTTCGAATCAATTGTCTGGGTAGGAATCATTGGCAACTTTTTGACTGGAACATTCATACTGCTCGCACGACTGAATGGAGAAATTTATTTGGAGTTCCGCCAAAACTCTTTTCACAATTTAGTAGAGCACCTACCACTTGAAACCCGCAGAAACATGTACTACATGCACAATGGGGCACCACCTCTTTTCAGCGTTGCTGTGCGAGGGCAACTGAATAACGTCTATTCAAACCGTTGGATAGGTAGAGGAGGACCTATTGCCTGGCCTCCTCGATCTTCCGACCTAACGCCGTTGGATTTTTACCTGTGGAGACACCTCAAAATCTTGATATGTTTCACTTCGGTCGATAGTATGGAGGAACTTCTATGGAGAATCATGTTTCATTGTGATTAGATAAAGAACAATGTGGCGGGTACACCAGTTTTCAATTCGTCGTACCCGCAAGTTTATGAGACTTTACGGAGCCCATATTGGACCCTCTTAGGGAGTTTTTAACTAAGCAGTAAGTATGATTTTTTATTGAAACTATGGCAACAGGGAAAAATTCCTCTTTTTCATATCCAACCGACAGAAGTTAGGGGAGTAACAGTGTAACGGTTAGGATTAACGACATAAATTAAGAGAACTTAATTTCTAGTCAATATATGTATATAAAAAACGTTGTCTAAAGTTCTTATCATACAGGGTGTAAAAAAAATGGGGACATATACCTGGTGGTTATATATATATATGTATATATATATATATATATATATATATATATATATATATATATATATATATGTATGATTTTGTAATAACTTATAAATTCAATATGAATTAAATGGGTATTTGTCTGCAAAAAGTCTCCGACCCCTCTAATTTTATTTTGCAGGTTTTTTTGCGTGATATCGAAATAGATAGGGTAACTCAAGAAGAAGCTAAGACGTCATCGATATGATATTATTTTGAATTGTAAATCCCATTTTTATTTCAGAATCAGAAAGGGCACATTTTTTATATACAACAACGTATATATCGATGTTGGTTATATGAGGAAATTGTCATGAAAAATTTCTTAAATTCACAAAATCGTCTACCTGCCCACCTGTAATAACATTAACGATAATAAATTTACAAATTTTTTTATTTCCAACGTCATAAAAAATCCGCTTTGACATTTTGTATCTTAAATAAGTGTCTAACTTTCTTTGTGGGAGAAACAAGTGTGTTCGGACGTTTATTTAACTTTATTGCTATTTTGTGACAAATAATAAAATTAACGGAATATTATCGATGATTGGTTTTGGAGATTGAACGCGCACCCAAACAGGGATGGTTGAGTTATTCAATACAATTCACCCTGATCGACAACCTACAAGTCAAAGCATGGTAACGCCAGTTGAGGCAAAGTTCAGAAGATCACTTAAAATTCTGTTGACAGCTCTAGATAATTATCGATCAATACTCCGTGAAACAGTTTCAACTTTTAATGTAGTTCATTGTAGTGTGTATAAAATACTAAAAGAGGTGAAGTATCATCCGTACAATATATGCTTAGTTCAGGAGTTGTCGGAATATGATTTTGATCGCCGAAATTAATTTTGCCAGCAATACAGCAATTATGCAACAATAATAATAATTTTGGACAAAGAATTTTTTTTTTCATTAGGTAACTGAAAATTCTCATTGGTTCATAGCAGTTAATAACCAAAACCCTCAAAAAGTGAACGTGTGATTCGGTATCTTAATTATTTCTTGTGGAGATACCTAATAATTAATGTATACTTGACTCAGCCGGACTAGAAACCCGTTGTGAATACACGCTTATTTTACGACAAAATATTAAATTTCATATTTAATATTGCCCCAAAACTCCGTAAGTAAAATAATCTAAATAATACGGCATAGCGTGCTAAAACTACAATTCTTCGATTGCGGGGAAACCCAGACATTAAACTGCACGGTGGCGGCACTTTGACTTGGTGCTTCCCCGATTTCAGAACGCGACGTCACCACTACTATAAATGCGAAAAAGCAGTGGCTTAATTAAGGACTTTACGGGTTGCTCTTTTAGAGTCAAGTTGTCCTTTTTCCGACCGAGCATAGCTCTCGGGGGCCACGTTGACTTCTATTTTTTAGGCAGCTCGTGGTTCTTAAAGTAGGTTGTCTTTGACATCATAATGTACTACAGAAAATAAAGATCGTGCACCTACCTTAATTCCTGAAATTGACATCGTCGATAAAAAGACGAGATTAGCGGCGCGTATGAGTTACTGAACCGATGCGTCCTGACTTAAATATAATTACTAGACTTAACTAAGTGGAGATAGTCTGATATTGACATTGCGACTAATAGTCAACTTCGTGTTGGTTATAAAGTTATGAATACCGATCTTGACAAATCACGAACGTGACAGTGGAGAGAAAATAATCCCAAACTTGACTTACGGAAAACATTATTGAATTTAAAAAAAAATGAATAAAAAGTTAACTAGGAGTCAAGGATGAGGGTTACTTGATAATTTCCTCCTAACTGGCTCATTCCTTAGAAGTGTTCCTTTGATAAAATAAAATTTGACTAATCTTCGTTAACTCTGAGCTTTACTCATTCCCCTTCTATCCCGGTGAGCGACAAGAAAGGTGAGGCGGCTAGAGTTTTTATTCTAGTCGGGAGGTTTGGCGGGACTTCAGCAACAACCCCTGATTTGTGTTAAAAAAAAAATGTGAAAATTCTTAAAATAAATTAATCCCGACGGGAACGAACTTCCACGTTTCCTGAGGGATAAAATTAATCCAATAAAGCCGGTAAATGATAAATAAATCCATATTCTCGGAGATGGATACAAAAATACCGAATGTATTGAGGTCTCGTCAGAATAGAAAAATAGTTAAAATCGCAAAAGGTAATTGAAAGAAACCCTTGGGAAAAATTATCTAAAATTGAGAAAAATCAAAATTAAATCGTACTCCGTTAATACGACAAGGCCTAAAAGGTCGAAAACGCCAAGAAGTACGTAAATAACTGAGAACATCCTAAACAATGTGCATAAAAAAAACTTTACAGTTTTACAGTAATTTTTCTTGACAACTTCCTCATGTAACTAATTTATCCTGTCGTTCTTTCTTGAGTTAACCTGTACATTTTGGTAATATACAAAAATGCTCTAAATTAAAAGCAAAAATTGTTGGATCCCAGTATAAGATTTCCCGTATTTTTTGAGAACATGTACATATTTGCTCGAGTACTCAAGCCGCTTTTTACGAAAATTGATTGAGCGGGGATCATTTGGAATTATTTAATAAGCATTTCGTTTTAGTAATAATATTAACTAGTGCATTTTATTTAAAACTTTTGCCCCTAGTGACAAAAAGAGCAAAATTCTATTTTATTTCTAATTTGTGTTGATTACAGCAACTGGTTATTACGTATATATCAAATGAATAATTCTGCTTAACGTTTTAATATTGCCTGGGGTGAAATAATGCCACGCTTGTAGGATATTATTTCACTCTAGGGCTTTTATTTGTACATAAAGTGGATTTTATATTGAAACCATTAATAAAAATGTTATACGTTATATAATGGTTGTAGTGAAAAGTCCAAAATAAACAACGGTTATTTTCATTATAATTTGTTGGAAGTATAGGATTAACTAACCAGTAAAACAAAGCGAATTTGATAGTCAAACTGGTCATACACTGGAATATTATAATTTTACATGCATCATGAGAACAAACGTTATTTAAACAAGACATAAGAGCACACCACAAGCTTACCCATCTGCCGCATCGCAACGGGTGGCAGTCACTCCTTAACTTTACAAATACTCCGATTCTATTCAACGTTTTTAAAAAATTCAAAAATATTCTTAAACTTCGGTTTGTTTATACGTAATGATAGTCAAATACAACAACATATTGATTTAATATAAATTTTAACTTTTAAAACGAAATTTCATACGTTGAAAATTTTGTTAGAAATCAACTTGTACTTGTTTTTGTGAGATCGGTGCGTGGACAATCTAGACTGTCATTATAATAAATATGTTCAGTCTTAATCATCGTATCGGAATGAAGCAAAAAGTACTTTGTTGATTTTTTCATTTGAAACAAAAAAGGTAGTGGAAACCATATATCTATCAGCGTTTAAACAATTAAAGTGTTGATAAAAAATTTTTATCATCTGCTCGAGTAACAGGTTTTATATTCGGATTCATTAGCTTAAAATACATAGAAAACATCTACGTGCTTGTGACCTCCAATTCGCTACGAAACTTCCTCGGCGCCTAGACTATATGCTTTCGCACATTATTAATATCAAAAGTAACTACAAAAGGGGGGTATTAAAATAATGTGAAGTGTAAGCAAAGACAAAATAATATATGAAAGTGACTAATAAATCATCTAGCCCAAGTCATTGCCGCCGTTAAAGTTGAACATAAATAATAATAATCAATGTCGTTTTAAAAAACAAACCCACATCATATATACGTTATCAAGCTTGCGAGTTTGTTTTATTTATTAGTTAAATTTCAAAAAAAAAAAAAAAAAGATAAAGGAGATCTCTTTAACAGAGATTTCTGGGTGTTTCCACAAAATTCGGACTACTCTATGTCCGCATCACTTTTCATTCGATTTATTTATCAATTATTTTATTTTAAGATTACTAAGCAAGGCTTGATTCTTACTATAGTGCCACTCTTGATACAATCTCGGTTCGCTCTCGGTTCAAAAATTTTTTTAAATGAAAAAAAGTGTACAATATCGAAATTTCCGCGAAACTGATAGTGTGAATAGGTTCATTGTTTCTCCTGTAAGAATATTTTATCAGACCGAGAGCGTATCGAGATCGTATCGAGAGAGGCACTATATTGAAAATCAAGCCTAGCAGTTCAAAATGTGTTTTATTTATTACCTAAAATTTATATAAAATTACAATATACTGTACTGCTGAAATCCTTTTTATAGGCCCCATATGTCAGTCCGGCGCATCGAAATTTAGGCATCCATATTTTGAGAAACATTTAGTTAATACTTCCATTTTCTTTACAGTTGTTCAATACTTACAAGTAATTTCATTAATCTGTTCTGATTTAAAAAAAGAGTCTTTATTTTTTTTTAAAGTGAAATTACTGTCCACAACTCTAATCATCAGGCACTAGCCATTTACGAATTTTTAAAATTTCGCGGCATAATATGACTGTAACATAAATGTAAACCTATAGCTTTTAAAGTAATACCCGAAGTTATCCGTAGAATACACTCCCTTGGCAGCTGCTATTTTGTAAATCACTGCAAATGTGGTAGCTGCTATGCAAATACTTGTTGATCCAGTAACTTTGTCAGTCCCTTGGTAAGTAATTTTATCGTTTAATAATAGGAATAAAAAAATAGTGATTTGTCGGTCTTGTTCGCTAGATAGTATTAGATGTCGTAGTATAGGAGTCGGTCAGTAGTTTTTTTGTTAGTTTTACTCTGAATGGTCAGTCCCTAAACCGTCAGGCCCTAGCTATGAATAGTGCTAGGGACTGACGTTCACTTATATTTATATTATTTAGTGGACAACTACACATATTGACTAGTCCTTAAATATGTCCATTAACTTATGTCAGGGAACTAGACAATGATTATATAGATAATTATTTTATCACTGTGAAGAGACAAATAAACTTTTTTAATACCGGGATTCGAATACGGTAACTCTAAGCCAGTGGTCTGACCATGAGACCAGAGATGTTCTCCACAGTTATTGGTCATATTTCTAAATAAATGTTGTTTATCTGTTTTACAGAAACATGCCACTTACAAAGAAACCAAAGTTATCCAAAGAGGAAATAGCTGGGAAAAAATCAGCTGCCGCAAAAGCACGTTTGCAGAAAATTATAAGTAATCTAGTTTTTTTGGCTAACTATAACGAGAAAGAACGACTGATATATCTAAAAAAAAGAGAGGAAGGGACAACGAAAATGTGTTAAAGATATGACTCTGATTATAGAAAGAACGAAAAAGTGTGGTAATTACGTTGCGCAGAATACGCCACCTACATTGGACGAAGAACTTTCTAGAGAAAATATAGCTTCAGATCCGCTAAGTAATAATAGAAACCAACATGTGAATGCTGACCTTAGACAAGTTGAAGCTAATAGAAAAAGTCTTTATTAACGGAAGTTAGGAAATAAAATATTGCAGAAAAAATGTGCTGTTATTGCTAATTTAACAAGTAAGCTAAACACTCAACAGAAGAAATTACTCACATCTAAATGTAAAATTGAACAAATGGCACAAGATCCCAATTAAAGTAAAGAACTGGTCAAAAGGGCGGTATTTGGCGAAATTTTGCAGGCCCAAATTGCAAAAAAATGTTCTAAAGGTAAAAGACAAATCTAACTTGAAATAGCTTTTGTCCGGTCCAAATCTTGACAAATATAAACTTTTGCGGTTTGTTAAGATACAATAAGTTTCGACACAATAGTTCTAAAAAGAAAACAAGAGCTAAGAAAAAAGGAGTAGTCCAAATGATTCACAGATTTTTTGAAGCTGATAGTAATAGTCGCACTACAGCTGGAAAAAAGGAGTGTATTACTGGCAATAGAATCAAAAAACAGAAACAGTATTTGTTGGACTCCAAAAAATTTACACAAAAAGTTTTTAAAAACAAATAACCTGACAATTGGCTATTCTTTATTATATCGGTTACGTCCGTTCTGGGTTATGCCTCCTAAACTTACGGACCGTAATACTTGTGCCTGTATTCTACATGAAAATTTCAACCTCAAATTATTTGCTTTGAAAATTCAAAAATTCTTGGATCCGACAACTATCAATCGGGTTTACAGATACTATGTTGTGATCGCTATTCAGAAAAATGTTTATTGAGAGAGTGCAATGACTGCTCCAAGAACCTGTTGCCATATGCTGAATTTGATAACAATGAAGATATCTTAGTAAAACAAGGGAGACACGGAAAAGAAGTGATTATAAATTAAAAAAGGAACATTTTATCTCAAAATACAAAAAAGAGACGAAGAGTATGAATCCTCGAAATATGATTATTCAACTGGAAAATAATCTGCAAAAGTTGTTTCAGCATGAAGTTAGTATTGTCACCAATATAATACTATAAAATCTTTGAAGCGGTCACTGACAGAAAAGGATGCAGTAATACATACACACCATGGTTGTCTACACTAAAGGTTCGACTACTTCTCATTGAACTGTCTCTTTAAATTTAGCTCACAATGTCGCAGCCATTTCGGCCCATTTACAACCAGTACTCATATCTTTGCCTCTAACTGTAGAAAATCTGTACTTTTTGAGTGATGATCCAGAAACCTAATAGAGAAACAAGGTAATATAAAATTGTCCATTAAAATTATAGAGTTTCATTCAAATGTTAAGATATTTTCATGGAATTGCCTTAAGGCGGGTCACGTGAAAGGAACACCAGATGGTATGGGAGCAACATGCAAGTGAACTGCAGACAAAATTATAGCAAAAAAAGCCGATATAACTAATTTATACATGTTTGTTGATACATTGCGTGATAATTATCTAGGAATACAGTTTTCAGTTATTGAGGATGCCGATATTGAGAAGTGTATAGCCTGGTCAAAAGATTGAAAGTGACCTGAAATCTCTTAAAGGCACACTTATAGTGCTTCAAGTTATTGGCAACATGTAATGTACAAACAAACTAATTATAAAATCACTGAGCTGTTTCTGTAACAAAACTTGTAATCACTACAAATTAGGCGTTCTGGAATTCAGAAAACAGTCCAAATGCTTTGAAGTACCTGATATTAATAATACACATTCTGAATACAATATTCCTTTACAGAAGCTATGCAGAAGTGAAACTATTGCACAAGCAAGCACAAGTAAGGAACTAAGAGATAAATTGAAAGTGACCTATGGCAACGGTGATTACATGTTAGTAAAATTTGTGTTGAAAAAAAAAGAATATCGTTATGCTTCAATGTGTTCGTGTTATATGATGACAAAGGAGGACTAGCTGTTACTTTCTTAAAGTATGTTATAAAGAAGGAAAAGTCTTCAAATTAGATAAACATGATGTCGCTGATGTACCTTACTAAGATGTAATTGACAAAATTGCCAATGATGCGTTTAATTGTCAAATATAGAATGTTTTACAACTTTAAAAAAGCTGTTAATGTTTCAGAAAAGTGAGATTTATTTTATTTCTATATTAATATTATTGTTTTAGAAAACGGAGACTTATTTTATTTTGATATTAATATTACCTCTATAATGTTACTAGATAAGGACACAGTGAAACTGTTTAGTACATAGACTAGACTGATTAATTTATATCACAAATAACCATTTGTTTTTTACTACATGTTATGAATGTTGATTATTTGTTTTTTACTACCTTTCTGATAAGTATGTTGATAAAGGTTGATTATTTTGTGGGCAAAGAGTCCCTATTTTTATTTATATGAATAATTTGTGATTCTACCTCAATAATCACATTAAAAATGATAAATGATAAGCTTAGCTGTAAATATTTATGGCTGTGAAAGAATTTGACTTAGAAAATTTCAAAATATATTACTGATTATAATAAGGAAGTAACAATTTTACATGTTATTTTTGGTACAATTATGTGATTGTCTAAAGATACGCTACAAATAAATTATGCAAAATCTATACACATCTTATTTTATTAAAATATCGTTATTGTTCATCAGTTCCTAGCCAAACCTGTCAACCCCTAGATGCTTAAATATCAGTCTTTAACCATAACTGTCAGTCTCTATATGCCCAAACTCGCAAAACTCTAAATTTCTCCTAAAATACTACATAAAGTGACTGGCCCTTATGGGTATGATGTAATAAATGAATCAGCTATTATTTACACTAACAGGGAATCGAATAGCATCTTAAATATAATGAAGTCACAATCAGTTTCAAAAGTGACCCTCATTTTATGGAAATACTCTTCTATAGGATTATTGATGCTCTGGAAATCTATACGTATAAATAAAATTGAAGTGTCTGTCTGTCTGTAGGGGCTACTAATCTTCGAAACGGCTATATGAAATTTTACAGATATAAAGAGGGGGTTGTAGGAAGTGATATAAGCAGCTTTTTTCTGTCTGTATATCTGTCTGTCTGTCGGTACCGGCTGATATCTGAAAGGGCTGATCAAACTTTACAGACATGAACAGGAGATTATTAGAAGGATATAGGCTATTTTTATCTCTGTCTGTCTCTCTGCCAAAGCTAATCTTCAATGCGGCTGAACCAATTTCAGTGAAACTTTACAAATATGAAGACGAGGTTGTCAGGAGTCACATAAGCTACTTTTTTATGTCTTTGAAGCTGCCGATTAAATTTTACAGAAACGAAGAAGAGGTTGTCGAGAGTGATATAGGTCTCATTTTTTCTGTCTGTCTGTCTGTCTGCACGAGCTAATCTTCGAAACGGCTGAACTGATTTCGATGTAGCTTTACAGACATGAAGAGGAGATTATCCGGAGTGATACGGGTTGCTTCTTTTCTATATGCCTGTCTGTACGGGCTTATCTTTTAAACGGTTGAATAGATGTCTGTCCCTGTATTTTCCTGTGTTAGTCTAGACCAATTCTAATAGCAATTAAACTAATTTTCATTGTGTTTTTACAAAGAGTTAGTTAGACAGCGCTTGATTAATAAAGAATATATCATAATTCAACAAACTTCTTTTTCACGCGGACGAAGTCGCAGATAGAAGCTAGTATACAATATAAAGAATAAGTTATACGTGTCAGAATTTGAAATTAGATAGAATCACCCTAAAAAAGGACCATAGGAAATTTTTGGTAAAAACCCCAAATATTGGTTCTTGAGGAACACAGTTTTTCAAAAATATATGGAAAATAAAATTTACTCTGTCCTAGAGAGATCTAAACAACCTGAGAAGTCCCAGTTAACCTAAGGATGAGACGGTAATTGCTAATTTACAAAGTAGAGACATGATCACTAATATTAAAGGAATCAATTAAAAAGAAAGTAACATGGAAAACGCTATACCAAGACAGGCAAAAAAACAAAAAATTCTTATGAGAAAATTACAGAATATTTGAAAACATTTTACTGTAAACCTAGTAGAAAAACAGGCTCTAAAGGTAAAAAAGTATTTAAAATACGGAAAACAGCTTTCACTAATTTTACATTAAAAATCTGCGAAATAAATAATTATAATTGCCTATATGTATTCTTATTTCAAGCAGATAAAGGAAAAAATATATACAAACAGTTTATTTTCTGCAAATACAACTCTGGTCCTTTCTCCATACGCGTTTCGACCACTTCACGGTCTCGTCAGTGGAGCTGTTTCGAACCGAGGGCAACATTCGCAAGAAACAACTGCTATATAAAATATTATTTTGAAACATGTCGGAGAATATCATTTCTTACTGAAATTTAGATTTTTTTTTAATTTCGCACTACCCCGGTTAATATTAAATGTCGTCTGACTGGCGATATTTTTCAGTCTAATGTGAAAATTGGCAGGTTTTTGATATCCTGCCGACATGTTTCGGAATTTTTATTTTATATAGCAGTTGTTTCTTGCGAATGTTGAGAGAACAAGAGGTGGTCGAAAACCGTACGGAGAGAGGACCAAAGTTATATTCACAGAAAACTGTTTCTATATATTCATCCCTTTATCTGCTTGAAATGAGAATACATATAGGTAATTATTTAAACACAGCAGATTTATTTTATTTCTGATTGAAGTTTTGATTTTTTACTAACAACAAAATCCTCAAGTAGTACTACCTGTGCAAAAAAATTATTGCAAAAATGCAATTCAAATTAACGTGAATCTCTGTAAGCGAGGTTAAAAATAAGGAAAATGGTTTTGTTGAGAATGAAAGAAATAAGTGCGTAGATATTATTGTTATGCATTTTGGTACTGTTTTTAAAATAGTTACACCTCCAACAAGAACTGTGAATTTAACTGATTCAATAAATTACATTGGTAAAAACAATGAATATTGTTTATTCCAATATACTTATTTACCTAATCCTAACTGCGCAAGTTTTTTTGCCAAACATTACAGTAAATGAATTAATATTTTTATCTACTTATCAGAACGGAATTTAGATCTTTATGTTCCATAGAAGCAATTAAAAAGTATTTTACACCTCTAATCGATAATACTCGTCTGAAACTTAGTGAGCGGCTTCATTTTAAAATAACCTAAATCTTTTATATTTGCGAAACCTCCCGAAAATATGCAAGTTTCAATGTAGAAAGCTAAAAATAGCACAATTTAATGATGCATTAAAAAATTATGAACCATCATTTGCTTTTCACCTGAATCATAAAATCATTATATAAAAAAGTGACATATAAAAATAATGAGCTGTTTGATGAGACCTCCACCCCTAACATTTCAAAAAAAAATATGAAAATTTATCAACAACTAGCTGATTTTCACACAATTGTATTAGTATAATTGAATGATTATCCTAGTCTACAATTTTCATGGACAGTTTTCTCAGCCCTACATCTTAAACATGTCAATATTTACTGATGAACATTTGTAGGCAACTTGTACTTGTACTTGGCTTCCAAACATATTGGGCATTATTGCGTAGCCTATAAAAAGACCAGAAAAATAAGATGTTTATAAATCGGCATATAAAACAATATTTAATTGGTATTAATTACTTCGCATTTATATTTCTAATTGAATATAGCAGAATCCTTGTTTTTTAGTTAATATTTCATATAAAATTCGAAAATTTATATTTAATGTATTATCCTCTAAATTAATATGTAACATCTCTGATACCATACTTCGTACATACGAAGGTTCATAAAAGTATAGGCATTGTCGAAATCAGTTTAATGTTTACAATTTGTAACATGTGGATAAAACACGCTTACCGATTTTCCACTTACTCTCAAGTGTTCGCTAACTCTTATACTTAACGGTCTCTTTGACTTTCCTACGTATTTAGCATTACAATCTTTACCAGCTAATTGATAAACAACCTTAGTTTTGTCGTAATCATTACCTTCATGTTTCCCACGTTTTGCAATAAAATCTAGTTTTTTAACTATTACCGGGACGGTACACTGTAAAAAAGAAATGCTTTAAATTTAAGGTAAATGTGCTGGAAGCAGATTTCATAAACGTTTCTTAAATGCATTTAATGTAATGAATTAAATTCAATAATTTTTACATTAGTCTAAATTAATTTTTTATATTAAATTTAATGTAAGCATACAATAAATTTAAAGTTTGGTTATTACTTTAAAGGTGACTATGAACATTAAATATACAGCCAGTGTTCGTTGAATTTAAAATATGTTATCATATATTTAATGCACAAATATTAATATGAATTCAAGAAATTCTGAATCTACCAGGAAAAGGTGGACATTTTTCCTATAGGTAGTGTCCACCATTTAAACCAGTTTCGAATTCAATGGTTCCCGTCAGTACGGGGCAGATATGTACACCTCACCACAAGCAAATTAAGTTCTTTAAGAAACTTATCATACTACACAAGAAGTTCAATACAAGTTGCGCCATCTCCCGGAATCTCATGCAATATATATTGAATAATAATGTAAATTCCTCTATTATTAGGGTATTTGTGAATTAGTTTTAATTTACAGAAGTTGAAATATCTTTTCAGTTACTTTATTGAAGTTTAAGATACCATCTAATCAAATTTAATGCACAACGTTCTGACATTTCAATGAATTTGTTTTTGTAAGGTACAAAATTATTAAATATAAAGTAGAAAGGACATTAAATTTGCATTAAATTTAAGATTATTTATAACAGCATACTTATCCCGAGTCTCCTTAGCTTTTTGGAAGCTACAGGAAAAATGGTTTTACGTATGGTAACTTCATATAAGTCAACGGCAGTTTACTATCTCTATTGTTGGCAAATAATTTTAAAAAATTTAAAGCCACATCTGTTGCCCTTTTACCCTAAATTAACTTTCGAACGCACAAAAACATTTATGTTTTTCACTTGTTTCACATGGCAAGCGTATATTGCGCCTTCATTTTGATATTACTGCTTCGAGCCGTACATCTACGAATATAGGAGAGAGAGCGCAAGTTATAGGATTGAAAAATAGGAGCAGATGTTCGACCTCTATTTCGAGCCGTACTACTGTAACAATGTGCATTGGATAAGTTTTTAAATGTTTAAATAAACATATCTTAGAAACTATATTTTTTACGAAAAATGTTACAGAGTATTTTTGTCTCAGAATTATTGAAAGATTGAGAAACGACTGTTTCCAGCCAGGGAAAAAAAATGTGGTACGTCTCTTATGGGTAGCTTCCAGACTACAAGGGTTATAGTAAAAATGATATGTTTAGGGCATAGGCCTGTCAATAAAATTATAGGCCAGTATGACCATTCAATTGTGCTAGTAGTTATTAAACAATTCCATGAAAATTTGCTGGCTGCTGATGACATTTCATACCTTCCTTGTTATTCATTTATTCGTGGTAAAATTGTTATCGTATTTTTTTCCAATTTTTCCTTATGGGGCCTATTTTTATCGTAGGCTACATATATCAATACATTTTACAGTTCATTTCAAAATAAAAAAAAAGTCAAAAAAGAAATAGTTATACATTAACCTCTTAAAATGGTATGGTTAAAGTGTAGGTATGAGAAAACTGCCCATGAAAAGTACAGGCCAGTATGACCAACATTTATTAAGCAATTGTGTGAAAATCCGTTGGCTGTTAATATATTTTCAGAACTTCGTTATTTTAACATATTGGGGGTGAGGGTCTCGCCAAATGGGCTATTATTTTTGTAAGCTACTTTTTTTCCGTTTTTTATATATAATTACCTTAGGACAACGGTTGTTCATGTTTTTTTAAGACATCTTTAAATTGACATGTTTTCCACTTTCCACATTGAAAATTACTCATTTTCGAGAACTTTCGCTAATGAAAAAAGTTGCAAGTTATGTTGAAATGAAGCCACTCACGAAGTTTCAGACGAAGGTTAAACATTTTTAAAATAGGGCTAGTATCTAATCTGTATCACAAAATAATTTAATTTTTGTTTTGATTTTATGCGTCGATTGCCAATTGAGTTTCAATTGACAAGCGACTATATATATATATATATATATATATATATATATATATATATATATATATATATATATATAAGTTATATTCACTTTAAGGGTTGCATTGTTGACTTAAAACGGATTTCTAATTTTTTCACTGTGTTATAAAAAAGGTGAATTTAAAATGACTGGTAATAAGAAAAATTAACTGACTATACATCTCCAATAAAGATTTTCTGGTTTTTTATAAATTTGAGAAGGGTTAGTGAAACCAAACACCTTTTGATATAATATATTAATTATTAATAAGGGAAACTCAGTTTACAAACTCATATGATGTAATAGAGAGACGGATACTGTTTCTTGCTTTAAGATACATATAAAGGCCCGGAAATAACATGTAACTTAGAAATAATTACCTAACAAATCGACTACCAAAGATAAATCAGTAAACCCTTATCCCATATAACGGTAAATCTGTAACCTTACAAATAAACACAATAGGAGAAAAATGCTAGGTCGCATTATTCACTTTTTAAAAGAAGAAAAAAATTTTTGTTAAAAAGTACTTTATGTCTACATAGAGGAAAAATATTATGATTTGATATGATCGATATACATTCGGGAAGTTTGGCTCATTTAGTTTTATAAAAAGTGAAATCTTGAACTGGAAAAAATTAGAAATCAAAAAGACAAACCATTTTATAGATCAGCCTAAAAACATGCCAGTTTAGATTTTTTCAGACAATATATATGTGGTATAAACATCACACCACTCAAGGGGTAAAAACCGAACTTCCCTTTTTTTAATGGAACACTAGGTCTCTAACACCTCACTTGAAAAGTTATTAAATATAAAGTTATAAATTTACGGTAGTAAAGCTAAACAAATAAAATTTAATTTTTTTACCTTTTTTAGAAAATGTTGAGAGCATTAAACATTTTTTTTCCTTTGGTAAAATTCTAAGCGAAGGTAAAATTCATCTATTATATGATGTACATGTTTTTTACCTTATTTCATGATTATACGTCCCTTATTATCATCAATATTAGTTAGCTTTCTTACTGAAACTTTGATTTTAAGTAACGGGAAGAAGCCAGTTACATCACTTCTTCTAATCCATCTATAGAAGGAAACCTCAGCCATGTATTGGCTAACATATAATTAATAATGTGATGATATTCTATCTTATTCAAACTAGATTCGATAGATTAGGAAATGGATTAAATTTTTCCATAAAAAATCGAGATATTTATTAGATTACCGAAAAATGTTGGCCCTATAACTCGCTCATCAATTATGCTCGCCCAAATGTTAGTTCTATGGAATATGTACCAAATTTACAGTCTACTTTAGACTATCCCAACCAAATACTGAGCATACTTATCATTTATTTAGAGCAAAAATAGACAAATAAAATAATATTTCATTCTAAAAAATCGTTAAAAATAAACAATTTAACATTTTTTAAATATTTCTTCTACACCAACAAAGAGCTTGTTATTTTAATATATATATAAATCTAATAGAAAGTTGTATTAGTTAGAAAGGTTAGCACGAAATAGTTTTGCTGGGCAATCTTTTTAAGATTTGACCTGTTATTAAGTCAAATCCTGGTGCCTTCTTCGAATTGTTAGTGCTTTTAATTCCTTTAGCAACAGTCTAAAGTTAGTAGTGTAAATTCTTCTGTAACGTTATTATACAGGGTGTTCCAAAAGTACCGGAACGGCAGTATATTTCCTCAGCAAAGCATTTTAGAGAAAAACGTTTAAGACGAAAGTTGTAGGAAATCAAACAGCGCATCTGATGATGACCTTCAAAACCATTTGAAACTTAAATTGAGTTTTTAAAACAGAAACCCCCATTTTTTATTGCGGAAATGGAAAGCGAAAAAAATTTCCTATCAAACGGAATAAAATAATATAGGGGATCTAATGACATCTAGAAGTCATTTCAAGATAAAATATCCTTTTTTTACAAATTGATACAAAATAAACTCAGAAACGAAGGAATATTTTTCACGTCATTTTTTCAAAAAGAACACATACTTTTGGACCAAAATTTACTTTCAAATATGGACATAAGTCACTTTCACCTATGAAGGTCATATCGAGATCAAATACCAGAATGGCAGAATATTTCGCAAGGAGTGAATTTTTGGTAGAAAGTGTTTCAGACAAATTTTTTAGCATTGATTCTAGCTATCTGGTCGTGACGTAGGATTCAAGAAAGGGTAGATTCAGTAAGGGGACAAATTTGATCTTGACAGTTCTGAGTAATTATTTTACACTTATTTACTAATGACCTTCAAGTGAGATTTGATCACTTAAAAACTCCGTCTAACAACTGATGGTCATTTCAAATTACACATTAACAAAAACCTTTCAAAAGTCATACATCTGACCATAGAAGGTAAGGAGTTTTCCGCTTTCTATTTCTGGGGGATTCTATTTGAAAAACTCAGCTTAACCTTCAAATGACTGAAGGTCAAGGTCAAAGTGCTGTTTGATTTTCATGATTTTCATCTGAGACATTTTCCTTTAAAATGCTGCTGAAAATATTCTGCTGTTCCTTGACCTTGAAATGACCTCTAGACGTTATTAGGTCGCGTCTGTTATTATACTGTTGGATAGGAAATTTTCTACTACGCTTTTCATTTTGCCATAAAAAATGGGGGTTTCTATTTGAAAAAGTCAACTTAACCTTTAAATGACTTTAAATGTCAAGATCAAGGTCACAATCACCATCAGATGCGCCGTTTGATTTCCTACAATTTTCGTCTGAAACATTTTTCTCTAAAAAGCTTTGCTGAAAAAATATTCTGCTGTTTCGGTACTTTTGGGTCAACCTGTATAGTTATTCTACAGAAATTACTGTATCATTCTAATTTGGTTGTTTTAAAAATTTGTTTGACATATGCATCCGCTTTTTGCTGTCAAATTTTCCGTTATTGGCATACTTTTATTTTTCTACTTCTCAGATTCGTTTACAGCATTAGGACTGGCTGGTATTTTATTGCTTGTTATTTTTGAATAGGATACTCCTCCTACTCTGTAATTATTTTGCCCCCGCTGGATAGGCTTATGACTTTTTAAATACTTTTAACTATTTATTAAGTTATTTTGGTTATGGAAGATGCTTTCTTGAATTTCAACGATACCTGGGTTGTAAACTACTGACATTTTGCCCTTAAAATTTTATAATGGTAACTATGCAATAAGTTGCATCCACAAGTAATGTATAATTTTTCGAGGGGAATTCATAATCGATTCAGAGTAAAAAGTGTTTGGTTTATATGTAATTCTCCTTTCAGGCAGAGAATATGAAAAATATGTATACAAACAGTTTATTTCCTACAAATAGCTCTCTGGTCCTCTCTCCATACGTGTTTCGATCACCACATGATCTCGTCAGTGGAGCTGTATTAGACCAAGAGCAACATTAGCAGGAAACAACTGATATATGAAATGTAAATTTCAACGTATGTCGGCAAGATATTGCACCTGCCATTTACCAACCTCGATGTCAGACTGAAAAATATCGCCAGTCGAACGACATCTATGAATCACCGCAGTAATGTGAAATAAAAAAAAAATTTAGGTAAGAAATCTTTCTGCCGTATTTAAATAGTTTATTATATATGTAATTCTTCTTTCAGTCAGAGAATATGAAAAATATATATACAAACAGCTTATTTCCTGCAAATATCACTCTGGTCCTCTCTCCATACGCGTTTCGATCAGCTCATGATCTCGTCAGTGGGGCTGTATCGGACCGAGAGCAACATTAGCAGGAAACAACTGAAATATGAAATATAAATTTCAAGGTATGTCGCAGGATATTGCACCTGCCATCTATCAACCTCGATATTTGACTGAAAAATATCGCAGATGGCAGGTGCAATATCTTGCTGACATTCTTTGAAATTTATATTTCATATATCAGTTGTTTCCTGCTAATGTTGCTCTCGGTCCGATACAGCTTCACTGACGAGATTATGAGGTGATAGAGACCCGTATGGAGAGAGGATCAGAGCGATATATGCAGGAAATAAACTGTTTATATATATATATATATATATATATATATATATATATATATATATATATATATATATATATATATATATATATATATATATATATATATATATATGTTTATGCGGATTTCACAGATTCCTCCGTGTGAGATGCAATAGCAGTGGATATATCCACATAATGCCGTTGTAGTGCTGAAATCACATTCAGCAAACGTACAACTATATGCAGCTCCGCGTATGAATGAAGTAAAAAAGCGAACAGTAAATGCAAACTTCTCTCCATAATATCCTTTCTGTGTTAGAGGTTGCACAGTTAGAACAAATTGTTATAAAACGCAATTTATCCTATGCCACCACCATCGAGATGATGGCCTACCTGTACCACCATGCCGAGAAGAAAGTCAAAACTTACCCTCCCCGCCACAGTGATACGGCAGAGGTACATGTTTCGTCTCCACTAGACTCATCAGGGTACCGACATGCACCTGGCTGTGCAAAGGACAGATCGGAAGGAAGCATGCAAATACTGAACGCGGTTTCTCCGTCCTCCCGCCGGATGGCGTATATATGTTTATGCGGATTTCACAGATTCCTCCGTGTGAGATGCAATAGCAGTAGATATATCCACATAATGCCGTTGTAGTGCTGAAATCACATTCAGCAAACGTACAACTATATGCAGCTCCGCGTATGAATGAAGTAAAAAAGCGAACAGTAAATGCAAACTTCTCTCCATAATATCCTTTCTGTGTTAGAGGTTGCACAGTTAGAACAAATTGTTATAAAACGCAATTTAGTAAGTTTTGACTTTCTTCTCGGCGTGGTGGTACAGGTAGGCCATCATCTCGATGGTGGTGGCATAGGATAAATTGCGTTTTATAACAATTTGTTCTAACTGTGCAACCTCTAACACAGAAAGGATATTATGGAGAGAAGTTTGCAATTTCTGTTCGCTTTTTACTTCATTCATACGCGGAGCTGCATATAGTTGTACGTTTGCTGAATGTGATTTCAGCACTACAACGGCATTATGTGGATATATCCACTGCTATTGCATCTCACACGGAGGAATCTGTGAAATCCGCATAAACATATATACGCCATCCGGCGGGAGGTCGGAGAAACCGCGTTCAGTATTTGCATGCTTCCTTCCGATCTGTCCTTTGCACAGCCAGGTGCATGTCGGTACCCTGATGAGTCTAGTAGAGACGAAACATGTACCTCTGCCGTATCACTGTGGCGGGGAGGGTAAGTTTTGACTTTCTTCTCGGCATGGTAGTACAGGTAGGCCATCATCTCGATGGTGATGGCATAGGATAAATTGCGTTTTATAACAATTTGTTCTAACTGTGCAACCTCTAACACAGAAAGGATATTATGGAGAGAAGTTTGCATTTACTGTTCGCTTTTTTACTTCATATATATATATATATATATATATATATATATATATATATATATATATATATATATATATATATATATATATATATGTATGTATTTCATATTCGCTGCCTAAAAGGAGAATTACATATATAACAAACTATTTAAATTCGGCAGAAAGATTTCTTTATTTCTTACTAAAATTTTAATTTTTTTTTTAAGTCTTTGGTTAAAATTACCAATTTTAGTGTTTTTTGTTAATTTACATCAAGAATAAATTATGGTATATCCTGCTATATTGCAACATTTTTTTTTCAAAGTATTAAATTGATTAAAATAAATAAAGTATAGATTTTGGATCTTATATTATGCGTATAAATGGTAGCTTTTTAGCCCCTCTAAATTGCAGAGATCAATAATATATGCTATAGGATACCCCAATCTATTTGCAGCTCAAGATTTTAAGGCTTCTACCAAATATATGTTTTTTGTGTAGGGGGGAGAGTAGGTTATGTATTTCTCCAAGCATCAGGGTGACGCCTTCGAGCAAAAATCATATTATTATTCGCATAGCAGATGTTTCACTATCTCGGCTGAACTATCGTGGAACAGACAAATATCATTCTCAGCTTTGCCCATTTTTTGAGGTGGTATCTCAGAGTGCAAAATCCTGTGAAAAGAATTGCAATTACTCGAGTATACCTCTTCGGGAGTTCGTGAAATTTTCTTACCTTCTTTGGCTATGGATTTATGAGTTTATTTACTTATCTAACACCAGATGTATTCTTTCTCCCTTACTTGTATCTTATTTTGTTCCCAGTTTTTCCTTTATGTGGATTTTTGATCGTATACAGAAAGGCTTCGTGCCGAGAAAAGGAGTTTTTGCAATGCTATCCAGTTTCAGATTTCCTTCGATTCCCTTGTGCCTTGGCATCTACGTCAGTGTTAACCAGTTGTTCTTTGCCAGTTGCATAAGGACTTACCAATAGTCCCAAGTCAACACAGACTGGTAGATATTTGATCTGAAGGCTTTAGTAAAACAGACAATATTTTGATCTTTTTAAGGTATCGATCTAAGAACTCATCGGTGAAAATTTAAATTAAATAAAATAGAAAAAAAAACAACATTGGTGTCAAAATTAAACTTGGATATATGTGGAATATATGTTTATACGATTTTCTGGCCAAGAGTTATTAAAAAATGTGGGTGTTTATTGACATTAATATTACATTTTCTGTTCGTGCATAATTTGCTAATGGCAGTTACCAATATTTAAAATAGTTTTTGAGTGATTTCAATAACGTATGTATATTTCTTTTCCAACCCTTTTATGGAAACATATCAACCCACGTATTTTTTTCGTGCCTGACATTTTGCGCGAAAATAATGTATACTGGTGGATGATTTATAAACTTTCTCAAAGGTCAAATCAATTTCAACTATCATAAAGATTTTCTTTTATATCGCAATATTTCATAAATCTCTCCTAAAAGGGCCATAAATGTAATAAATGAAACACATTCATTTCTATGTCATCTAAGGTTTCAAAAATGTTGGTGACAGAAAAGAAATTAAACAGCAGAGCTTATCAAGTAACACAAAAACTCTTTTTAATTAAATGTTTTTCATTTTTTAATATGTCTAAAAAACTACTTTCTTCTCATTTTCTTGTTAACTTTGCTAAGAAAATATGGTATGATTAGTATAAATTTACTCCGTATATAAATTTAAATGATTAAAATAATTAATTATTTAGAACTTGAACACTGGCATACTTAAGAAGTTTGCCAATGCAGGTGTGGGTAATGATACTGACTATAATTACTACATTTAAGACAAATATTCTTAACGTACCTGTCTTACAGTTAATATATATCAGGATAATGATAGTGATGATACAAATGTTAATTAACAACACATTTCTTGGCAATTATTATTCACTTGTTTCGACAATATTCTGAAAATAATCTTTTTGGGAACTTTGGTCGATTAGTAGACTTCGCCGATTTTTGAGACATCTGTTAGCCCGAAATGTGTGTAGGTGTGTATGGGTGTGTATGTGTGTATGTGCGTGTGTCTGTGTGCATGTGCGTGTGCGCGTACATGTGTGAAAATTACAAATTATTGAAATTCCTTACAAAATTGATTATACATCAAATAAAAACATTTGGCGGACTACAAGGTTAGTTATAACCTTCAACATAGTATATGTCATAAAATTAACAATCACAATTTCTTGCTCAAAACAATACTTTTTTTCTCATTTATAAATACTATAACTATCCAGAAGGAAGAGCTATGGTATGTTTATAATATTAACAAAAAGTTTAATGAGGTAAATTTTCTATTGCAAAGACATGATATATGATAATATAAAAGAAAACACTAAAAATAGCCAGAAGTAAACCAAGACCAATGATACATTTTTAATATTAACAAAAGATCTAATGAGGTAAAGTCTGTCATTTTTTTAGGTACTCCGTAATAATTTATTAAAATTTGTCTTTTGCAAAGACACGATAATATAAAAGAAAATTTGTCTTCTATAAAACCCGACAAGATAGGTAAGATAGTCAACCTTCTTGAAATAGAAACAGACTAATAGGTAGAGTAAGAAATTTTACTGATAGATCTCCAATCAGCCAAATACTAGAAATTAATGCTCACCTGTGGTCTTCCTGACGAAGTGGGTTCGAACTCGAGTATCTTCCTTCCTTTGTTTACCTCAACATGTTCTGTAGACTGCTTGTGTGCCAAGTTCTCTCAAATAAGCATCCTACCAGTTCAGGAGTCTTAGGTTGTACAATGGCGTGTAGAGTTTAGACACAATTTTATTGGTGGTAGCGCTAAAAAACATCAAACCAGCCAGTACCATAACATTAAGTTGTTAAAACGCTCAGCAACGGGTAATTTAGATAAGAAATTAGGTAATTTAGATAAGATAATTGGTAATTTAAATAAAGAAATAGATAACTCAAGCCAACAACAGGTCTTTTAACATAGCCTCATAAACTTTTGCTCAAAATGGCCGACCATGAATTAAGTAAATTTGCTATAAAACAAATATAATCTTTACTCGCCAAATAAATTAATTCTCTGCAGATACATTGAAATATGCTTACACAAAACAGAAGTGAATCTGTATCTCCAGAAATGTATTTGCTAAAATTGACAAAAGATCTTAAGAGGGAAAAATAAACGTACCTTCGTCTTTGACAGTCGGCAGGCAAACACCTCGAATTTTCGATTCATGTTCATTTTAACCAAAAAGTGACTCAGTTAGTAAGAATAATATGAAACTCTCTTAATACTCAATAAGATATAAAAATTAATTATCCCTTTTTGAAAACAAGCACTGACAGATGTAAAAAATGAACTACTTTTAGGGGCGATCGATAATGATGACGTAATCTCAGCTCATTTATAAGTTTTAAACTTAACAAGACATAGACATTGCTGCTGGCCCAACACTGGTTAAACACAGGACATAAGATAAATTTCTCGGGAACAAAAATGTAATCGAGATGTGAAAACCTGTCCAGAAGAGTTATAAAGGAGGCTATTGAAATTGCAAAGAGGCCCAACAACTTAAATAGCAGAGATGATAGCCAACGTGTGCCTAATATTTGGAAAAATCTGCTTACAAAACATCAACCAGTACCACTTAGTAACGAAAGAGATTACAACTCGGCAACCACAAACACTGGCAACAGGGTCGTTGACGCGCAGCAGGTCTCGCCACCTGATGGTCCGGAACCATTCGGAAAACGAACGCGTCCGACGCGCACACTGTACCGGCAACACCGGAGTCGCAGGCGTCAGTTCGCTCGTAGACGCCATACAGTGAGCTTTGAAAATGGTGAATGAGATTTCACCCAAACGTCAGCTGCCTTACAGTCCTGAGAGGGACTCAGCACATACACGGGATGCCCGAAAACCTTCGATTACATATATATATATATATATATATATATATATATATATATATATATATATAAATATTATATTCCTTCAGAATTTATGTGGGGAAATTTTAGGGTCGTAGGTTATCAATCCAAAATATATTTTTTTTAAATTAAGTGTGTCTTACTTATGGAATAAAAATTGTCATACGAAATAATGTAAACTTAGCACTATTTTCTTCGCGGATGCAGCAGGGTTACCAAAAATTATATCATATATTTACACAACTCACATGTATGGGCTGACGAAGTTTTTAACTAAGCAGTTCATTTAACTTTTTATTGAAACTATGGGGACAGTGCATAATTCTTCTTTTTCACCCAACAGAAGTTTGGTTACTAAGAGTGTAAATTAAATGAGATTTTTTTGAAAACGATTAGGATTAGCGACATGAATGAATAATACTTAATTTTTAGTCAATAGTTAAAGATATGTAAAAAACGTTGCCAAAGTTTTTGTCTTATAGAGCGTAAAAAAATTTATGTCATGAGTATCACAGCTAGTCAGTCCCTGCAGCAGTTAGTAATTCACAACACTTCCTTCGATATTAACTTGAGGGGTCTTACTGGGTATACATCATAATAAAAAAAATTGAAATATACCTGCTGGTTCAATAATTATGTGTAAAATCTTGATTCTATTACAGCTCATATCACCAAAGACACGAACTATACGAAAAAAATTTATAGAAACCTGTAATATTCCTTTCACGTTTTTTTTTCATATCCGGGATATTTCCCACATTTTCTTGGACACCCTATATATTCAAAATATGAGTCAAGTTCTGATCTATAAACGAACTGAATAATCTCAGCATCTGTAGAGAAATCTTACCCGAATCCTAGGCATAAGACTTTATACTGTTCAGTACCACACTGGTTTCCTCGACTGCAGCTAAACGTCAAAATAATTTATCATTTATGATAGGATTCAAACTATCACATCAGAAATAAAATAAATCTTGATTTCATTAACACTAGAAAGATATTTAGGTATAATGGTCTGTTTAATATAACTAATATGCATATCCGATAACGTACTTCATATTTTTTTAGCATTATTTTCCAAAATTATGTTGTTAGCATATCTAAACTTGGCACTACGAATGAGATTTTGAGTAGAATTTCTTAGTGACTTATATATAGCACAAACTTCCAATGGCTTCCTCACCCAGAACCTTATGAGGGCAAGATCTCTCAACCTTATTGCCATTTAAACCCCTACGGGAGCCAAGGTTTAGTAACACTCACGGATCTAAGTGGGGTATAGTCATTAAAAAGGAATAATATCATATTTGTCTGGATATTCACTTTTATTTCTATGTTAGGCTTATGTATAATGGCGCTCCAAGGAAGCGACTAGGGCTAATTGACTGGTAGTCTGATACCACAATCAGCATCAATTACATCACATTTAAGAATAATTCCAGAATCAGATATGAAAATGGAATCCAGTAGAGTTATATTAAATAGTATAAACATCAAATAAAGCTGAATAATTAACTTTAAAAAAAGTTAATTGGCTTCCAATAGATGATCCAATTCCAATTATATATGTGCATTCCCCACGGCGACCATATCTGTAAATTTATAATTTTTTGTCAGATTTATCAATTTTAACTATCGCTTCTTGTTTCAAAATTGATTTTCTTATTGACGAGCATAAGGTTGTATTTCAATTCAACCAATTTAAATTGATTTGAATATAAAAAATTCAGAAAGTTACTTAAATGACATAAAATATTTTTTGTCTTTTGTAAAGCGCCACAGAAAACTACTAAAAATACCCCTCCAAAAAATTTTACACTAGTTATTTAATGGCTGCTGAAGATTTCAGGTTACAAAATAGCTCCACTCTATAAAAGTGATTTTTAAATGCTGAAAATAGGAAGCTTAAAATACGATCTCATTCTAAAGAACCAATCCATATAAATTTCTTAACTTATTTGTGTTAACGAAGGTATATATCCTAAAAAAAAACAAATACCTATTGGTAATTTTGGTAAACTCAAACTAATAATAAAAAAATAAAACCGAAAAAAAAATAATACCAATTGTAATTATATATAGTAGGTAACAAGAAGGAGCATTAAAAATATATTATATGATAATACTTTTTAATTTAATACGTACAAATATTTTTTAAAGATCTACTGCAAAAAAACAATTGGATGCTTCGTCAAAATTTACATCTATAATCCCTTATCAAAATATATCATTTATAACATTTCCTTTTCATTCTAGAGATTGACACACTTTGTTTTCAGAATTGCAAAATATCTTTAAATATAGGTTGATTCATTTACAAATATGTCTCAACTAAAAGTTTTTTAGAGCATAAATATAATTAGAGAGGAAAACGGGTCTGGATGTCAAGGTGAAACCAAGTAATGCAATAAAATAAATTGTATAGCCATTAGAACTTGTATGCGAGAAAATTCAGGATTTTCAAATTAGTTCTGTTCCATTTCTAAGGGAAAAGGAGCATTTTCATGTGTGTAAAATATAAAACGTGACTCGACAACCGTGAAGTCTATTGGAGATTATTAAAATAGTACTGCGTCTCGAGTATCCGGAAGAGGCAAATAACACAAATTTAAAGTTTGAAATATGTATTACTCCAGATAAATAAATGCAAATTTAGAGTATTTCATTTACATGTAGACCGGTTAATATAAAACCCAATATTGTTTTAAAACTTATTCATATATATATATATATATATATATATATATATATATATATATATATATATATATATATATAGCAGAGGTTTCCAATCTTTTCTGGAATAAATCTAGCACCCTTTTGCCTCATAGTAGTTTTACCTAACATTAAAGTATAATATTAAAAAGTAAACTTCATCAAGTGAATTAAAAAATTGTTTATTGAGAATAAGAAAATTGACATTAATATCATTATGTGATAAAAAAAATTAATGAGATGGTTGAGACTGGGTGATTTTTAACAATTTTTAAATATCTGCTCTCAATTTTGATAAGAACAGTTGCAAATCGCCAAGTTCAGTGATCTGTGGTCAGTTCATTTTTTTGCGACCACGTTGAAGCCACGCCCAGCAAATTAAAATTTTTTGAATAATTTCCCACAATCCAAGAATCTTGGTATTGATTTTTAAGATAAGGGTAGGCTATCTGTTTCTTTTTTAACTGTTAATTCCGATGTCAAGTAACAAACTTGATGATGGTATGTTTTGACAAATGTTAAGTGAAAAGTATGGCAAATTTAATCATGGATTTCCTAACAATGCAAGAGAGTATTTTAGTAATCGAAACTTACTACGAAAACGGACGATCTGGAAACGTTACATTTCGTAAACTTCGTGAAAGTTTCGGTCAACATAGACATATTACGGAAGCCGGAATTTGCAAAATTGTTCAACCTTTCAAGGAAAATGGCTCGGTAAAAGATCATAGAGCATACCAACATGCTCCGCCAGTTCTAACTCGTCAAAACATAGCCGCTGTAAGTAAAAGTGTTCGTGAAATGCCATCAACCTCAACCAGGCATCGTTCACAAGAATTAAACTTTCTCCAAATCTCTTTTTTCAAATTTTGCGTGTTGATCTTCATTTTCATTCATACAAGATCCAATTGACTCTATAATTGAAGCAACAACGCGGTACTTTTGTCAATTGGAGACAAAAGGGCGTTTCTTCAAAAATCATTTTCTCTGATGAAGCACATTTTTATTTGAATGGACATGTTCATAAAGAAATCAGTCGCATTGGGGGCTCAAAAAATCTTCACATGATTCATGAAGAATTACTTTATGCCGAAAATTTTACTGTTTGGTGGGGACTATGGGCTGGTGGAGGTTTTTTAAAAGTAAAGTTTACGTCAATACCCCACGAACAATTCAATTCCTCAAACACAACGTCCAACATGAAATAGAGGCCATTGAACTCCTATTACTGAAAAAAGTTATCGAAAATTTTGATATTTGGATGCAGGCATGCCAAAGGCATATGAACGATATTGTCTTTCATTCGTAATTGCCACAGATATATCTTTCATTTTCAATAAAGATTCACGAATTTAGTCAGTAAAATATATGTTAACATTTCTAAATTTTACTTGAACTTCTTCATTAGTACTGATTTCGACCAGTGTTTCTTCTAAGTTTGATGAGTCTGTTTTACTTGCGTTTGAGAAAAGACCTAAACTAAAGTCACCATAATATTCTTAAGTACATATTCTCAAGAAACTATGGAGATATTCCATTGGGCCATGGACACAAATAAAGTTAATTTGTGTATTCTAAATTATAACTAATTTTTATAAGTAACAAAATATTAGTCATTAATGTTGCTATGAGTTGGTATGTTGGTAACATGGAAAATTTCGCTCCAAAAGCGAGTAGTACATAGGATATAACCCTTATTTCTACATGATTACCTATCTTCAGAAACTTTGTGAGTAGCTTTACTTTGATGACTTCGATACTTTTTATTTGCTAAAATTCTCTCTCTCTCTCTTTGAATGCGGGAAATTGATAATTTCCTACCGTCATCCTGTAAAAATAGCGCTTAAAATTTGTCGGACAATATGACCACTCGATTTTATAAATATTAATTAAACAACTCTCTTGAGCATCTTAAAGAGAGAAATAGAACAAATTTAAAATTTGGAATATTAATTACACCTGATAAATAAATGCAGTTTTAAATTATTCCATTAATTTGCAGATTGGTTAATATGACGGACACTGCTTCAAAATTAATTCATATATAGAATATATAGATTATCAACCTTTTCTGGAATAAATCTAAAGCTCTTCTCTCCGATGGTAGTTTTATCTAATCTTAGAATAAATTAATTAAAATTAAACATCATCAAATGTATTAGAAAATCGTATGTTAAGAATTAGAAAATTGACATTTAAGTCAATAAATAATAAAAAAATTAATAAGATGGTTGAGACTGGTGGAGTTTTAACAATTTGTTAATATCGATTTCTAATTTTGACAAAAAGAGTCGCAAATCACCACGTTCGGTGATCTGTGGTCATTTTTTTTTAGAAAGTACATTTGCGACTACACTGAAGCCAACGCTCAGCCAAAAACGATGTAATTGAAAATTTGTGAATAATTTCCCACAATCCAAAGTAAGGTCCTGGAATTGATTTTTGAAGCCAGAACTCTGGGAATTAATTTCTAAATTTTACTTTAACTTCTTCGTTAGTTGTGAGTTCTACCAGTTGTTCCTCTAAGTTTGATGATTCTGTTCTACATTTTAGAAAAGACCTAAGATCCAACTCAGTATCCGCACAATCTTCCTCAAAGATGTATAAAAATCACTTCAAAAAAAAACTTTCCTTGATTTAAAAATATTGCAAATTTTTCCTGTGAAATAAATTAACTGAGAATGACCCTATAAAATGATTTTAATACATAGAGCAATCATAGAATTGGAGAACTTTCCTCAAAGTATTTATGAACTACTTTTTGTTATAAAACTTCTCAGAAAAATTTTAACAGCAAAAATTAGAGCTTTTCACTTTATTAATTTTGTGCGTTTTTTTAAGTTCGAGAGATAATATTTTCAAATTAGAAAGTTACGAAACGATAGTTTCAAAAAATGTTAGAAAATTTTAAATTGCTTATCATTGTTTTAAATAAAAACTATATGAAAGAATTTTCATAAGACTTGAAAAGAATCAGCCAATTAGTGTTAAAAGTCGTGATATTCTTAATAAGGACAGATTCTCAAGAAACTATGGAGATATTCCATCAGGCCAGGGACTTAAAATAAATTTGTATATACTAAATTATAACTAATTTTAACGAGCAACAAAATATCATTAATATAGCTATGAGTTGGCATGTTGGTAACTTGAGGAAATACCACAGGACATAACACTTATTTTAACACGATTACCAGTTGCGAAGTATTTGGAATTCCATTGTCTTTATTTTTTTTTTTTGTTGAATATCACGACGTTTTGGTTTCGGCTAATAATTATCTCTCTGTAATCATTTTTAAGTGAAAAAAATTTTAAGCTACACTAATATTTATATTAAAAGTCATTAAGGTTCCATTTATACTGCATTTAGTTTTAATTTAAAATTACTAACAAGTGATTTCCACTCTTGTTTTACATCTAAAGACGGTTTACTTAAGCAATTCGGGTTTTCATGTATAACGGCGGCTTATTTTTTATTTCGGTTTTTGCTAATGTTGTTCCTCAGACAATAGATAATGGCTATGAGTCCAGGCGTAGTTTGCGGCGCCATATTTTTCTATTTCTCCACGAAATTAAATCTTCTCTTTGTCTCGCCAACCTAGGAATTGCCACATTCACTTGATATTTGATACAGACAGTTCTTCATGTTCCTTTGAGTTATTGGTCTCTGACTTTTCGGAGGGTTATTTGAATTGAAATCAACGTTGATGTTATATCTTGTTTCTATTTTTCTAACTTTCATGTTCAGGACTGGATTTCATTCTTCGTCCGTTGTCGATCTTGTCCAGTTTTTTCGTTGTTCCAGAATCTTCTTCACCATATTTACTAGGTATCCGTTGGCTATCCGATCATTTTTAATGTGATTTATTGGTTCATCATCGTTGCAGTTGCAAAGAGCAATCCTCTATCTATGAAGTTTCATGTTTGATTTTATTGGAATTGTTAGATGAATAGTTTAGGTATTGTCTTGTATATGTGAATTTTCTGTAAACTGAGGTTCGAACTCGTTTGCCACTTTTTTCAACCAAAACATCTAAGAACGCTAATTTATTTTATATTTCTTTCTCCATAATGTTTGAGCTAATATTGTTGAGATGGGAAAGGAAGTTTTGAAGTTCTTCGTCGTCTCCATTCTAGATATTGAAAGTTTTCTATTTTCTGATTCAATTGCATAGGTCTCGAAAATTTCATCAACATATTTGCGGTGGTCCAATATCCTGAATAAAGAATTTTTCTTTACAAAAAGGAATTGGCTAAAGAACATTCCAGCAAGTCCATGATGGCATGTGGTGGTAGAGGTATTCTTTCTGCTAAGATCTGGTCTTTTTCAAGTTTTTTCCTTATAATTTTTAATGACTTCTTAACTGGAACGTTGGTGTACACGCTTTCTACGTCAAAGTTAAGAAAAATATTTTCTGGCTGCAGTCCTATATCACTAATAATTTCTGATGATTTTATGTTTTGCTGTGGTGTGGCATCTACTTCGTGCCGGTGTTGTCAGGAATATTCCGTTGATGTTTCTTTATAACAGGAAAGGTTCTTCCACATAACAAGACATATCTTTACAATCTATCACGAGTTCTATCAATTCTAAAACCTTTACAAGGAAACACGTCATTTTGGGTCAAGAACTCGCAACATTTCGCAGAAATTACACGCGAAACACACACGATTACAACTCTTCTGAAACTTTATGATTAGCTTAATTTTGCCGAGTTTGGTAACTTTTTTTATTTGCGAAAATTCTCGTATAGGCTGCGTTCTTGAATTCGAGAAATTGACAATTTCAGAGCATCATACTGGAAAAATAGCAAATGAAATTTGTCGAACAATATGGCCACTCGATTTTAAAAACATTAGTTAGGCAAACAAGAATTATAAAATAAATTTAAAAATTGAAATATTTATTTAACCAGATAAATAAATACCGATTTAAAATATTCCATTTACTTGCAGATAGGTTAATATAAAATCGGATAATGCTTAAACATTTTTTCACATATAAATACCATCGGTTCCCTACTTTTTCTGGAATAAATATAGCGCCCTTCTCTCTCATAGTAGTTTTTCCTAATATTAAAATGACATTAAAAAGTAAAACATCACCAAATGTATTAGAAAATTGTTTTTTAAGAATTTGAAAATTAACATTAAAGTCAATACGTAAGACATGGAATAATGAAATTATTGTGCTGGTGGAGTTTAACAATTTGTTAATATCGCTTTCCAATTTTGACAAAAAAACAATTGCGAATCACCACGTTCAGTGATCTGTTGTCAGTCTATTTTTTTGGAAAGTACATTTGCAACCTCCGTAAAGCCAAACACCCAAATACGATGAGAGAAAAACAATTAAAAATTTTTGAATAATTTCCCACAACCCAAAGTAGAGTCCTGGTAACTGTTAGATATAATTTCTAAATTTTACTTTAACTTCTTGGTTAGTTCCACCAACTATTCTTCTAAGTTTGATGATTCTGTTGTGCCTGCGTCTGAGAAAATACCTAAAAGTTATCTCGGTATATTCATGTTTGGAATATCTTGGAGCCTTTCCGTGAAATGAGCATTAAGAAGCTCTAAATATTGTAAGAAAGTAAGTACTGAATCTAATATACTATTTAAATGATTCAGACAAATATCTTTAGAGAGTCAACGAACTTTAGTGCGAAGGAATAAGCGGTTGAAATATTTATTATTTTCACTACATGAGTTGAACTTTCTATCTCTCAATGAATTTCTTCTAATCTTATTGAATGCTTTAATAACCTAATAGAGCCACGTAAGCAGGCGTTTATCCGGATTTTTCTCTACTAAATAATAACGATGAATAACACAATGTACAGCGAGTATACTTAGTACTAATTTTTGTAAATGCATTGTGAAACCCTGGGAAGTTCCGTCATTGCTGAAGCACCATCAGTGCATCGAAATAGGACGAAGAGGAATTTCTTTACCTTGAAAGACATATTCGTAGTCAATTTCCAGCTTTTTAGCAAATAATAATTCTTGACAAACTTTTTTCATTTATGAATCTTGCATAGGATGACTCATCGAGTTGTATGGGAATTTTTCATGTCTTCAAGTAATCGTATAATGACATTTCAACGTCCTTAGCTATTACATTAATTCTTCTTTGCTCTGAATTATTACTCAAGATACCGGTACCCATCTGGATCACCTTAATGCACCCCTGCTCTCACTGCGGAACATTATTTCCTTGTTGAAAATTTTTGGAAGAGGAATACGTAAAATATTTAGTACTATTAATTAACTTCAAAAAAGAAGAAGGTTCTCAGTTTTACCGCCATATATTTTTTATATATCCACTACGATTATATTGAATTTGAATACAATTTTTTGCATTATGTTCATATTATTAATATGTGTGTATATTTTTGGCTGGGATCGATTCGGTAAAATCTATGATTACGAACTGAAAACAATATATTAATCAATTTCCTTCAAAATCTTATTCGGGATAACGGATTAGAATTGTTTTTTTTTAAATCAATACGTCGGATTCTAAAGTATACATTATGGACTTCCAAAAAAAAAAAATTCGATACTATTCATTAAATCTTTGGTTGGTCCAATTTCCTTCAAAATTTACAGTTATGGACATCTCGGAACCAATAAATTTTTTATTGCTCAAATTTTTGTGATATACAATAATTTTAGTTAAAATACTTAAGTTTATGGCAGTTCTCAAAACTTTAAGATGTACCCTGCACATCTCTATTTATGTCTAGGACTAGAACGGGGTTCTATTGTTTTTAATGCGTTATAATAAACTATTACTTAATTGCTTACTCAGAGATTGGTTTATAAATAATTAAAGTAGATTAAGTAATGATGCTAAGTTCCATTCTTTGAAAAACCCGCAGTGCCTGAGTCAGCTAGCTCTTAATGTAGCGGCAATTATATATGGACTGGGCCTTGATGACATACTTGCTACAAAATGCAAAAACAACACTTTCTTGAGTTACTATTACCGAAAGTTCCAATTTAAGGTGCCATCTATAGCTTAAAGCTAATAATATAGTAACTCTGGGAAGACTTATCTGTTTGTGAGTACTTGCTATCGGGCTGCAGTCATCAAACGATGGTCTCAGTCAATGGAATGTTTGAAAACAACACAGCTCTCGGATGTTTTAATATCCCTTTGTAAGTAAGGTAATATTTGTGGCCAAAGGAAATCAAACGCAACACATTCGCAAGCAGAAGTAGTTTCGAAAAAATATATAGTATTTCTATTAAGGATAAAAAAAAATTCAAGCTAAATATTGAAGAAACTCAGGTAAGTACGAATGACTGCAATAAAGCCTTGAGAAATTATTATAAAAGCGTTAACTACTATTAATGCTTTAAATACAGCAAATGCAGATTGTAGATGCTGAGACGTAAATTCAAAAGCTGGGCAATGATTTTAAAATGCTACCAGCATATGGTTTAAAAAGCAGCCCCCCCCCAAAAAAAAACAAAATATTGAATTCAGTGTTATGGAAATTTTTATGAGGTTACGGCGTGCGCAAAATGGAAATAATCCAATTTATTGAACTCAACGACTATAACAAATAATACAGAATATAGTTACCTGTTTCTGGTGTAAATTGATCAAAAAAAAATAATAAAAGACACAGACGATCAATGGTGTTGTTCTTTAACAATCCTATACGACGGCTAGGACGGCCAAAATTCAATATAATTCACCCAAAACTGCAACAAAAACAGATAATCAATTTACAGATACCCAAGAATGGTCAGAATACATATACAGAAATCCCGCTTGAAATTGAGACTCCAGTTAAGAACGATGTTAACAGATGCGAAAGGCATACAATCTTTTGCGAAACTTCAAGTGTCAATAACTATAGGGGTAAAAATTAAAAAAAAGCTGTTACGGCATTAGTCGTTTTTTATACATAAAGAGTAATAACTCAAGCAAAAGAAAAGCATTGTATAAATTCTGTAGTAGTTTAATCAATACACTAATGGAAAGCAAATGATATACACGTAATTTAAATTATAATTGAGATAGCGCATTTTTGCCATCATTTATAATTACAAAAACTTTCCAGCCTCTTGTTTAAATGGCCATATTTTTAGTTTCAGGTTTTTTATAAATTTTTCAGACCTAATACAGAATGTTAGAGAAGCATCCTCCAGTAGAGTTATTGTTTAACACGTACAGAATTAATGTATTTATTTTGCTTGCAAACTGGTAAATATAAAATCAGTTTAAAATTAGTTCATATCTGAGATAATTTTAAAAATGTTTATGTGATTGTGAATTTTATAGAACTGTTATAGAACTCTCTAAACTATGTTAATCAAGAATGTATTAAAATCGCTCCATAAAAAACTTGATTTAAAAAAAGTAAGCCTTTATTGTAAAGTAGATTAATTGAGAACGACCTAATAAAATGATTTTAGTAACTATAGCCAACAGAGATTTGTAATATTGTCAGAGGTGCCAAAGTATTCGTAAACTATGTTTTGTCATAAAACTTTCCAGGAAAATTTTAACAGCGAAAATTAGAGCCTCCCATCTAATTAATGTTATGATAAAATAAAAGTTAATTCAAAAGTTCCAAAAATGTCGTACGTGATTTAACTTTTTTTTTTAATTTCGAGCGATAATATATTTAAACTGAAATGTTCTGAGACAGTAGCTTTAAAAAAGTTAGATGCTTTCAATCGCTGTTAACTTTTAGAAAAAAAAATACCATGTAAGAATTTTCACAAGAAAAAACAGCAGATTAAATTTAAAAACCTTGATAGTTTCAATAAGGAAAGGACATAGTTTTAAGAAACTATGAAAATATTCCATGAAGCCTTAGATTTAAATAAAGTAAATTATTATATTCTAAATAATAACTGATTTTAATAAACAACAAAATAGTATTTACTCATTAATAAACCTGTGAGTTGGCGTGTTAATAAATTGACGAAAATTCTTCCCTAAAAGCTTATTAACTTCTCGAATATTGAAACTTGTACAATTCTCAAATTCTATGTTTTTGGATATATCCTATTGTTGAATTCGGCTATTAACAACACATTGAAGTGATTTGGGATTTAAATTATGAAATACTTATTCTCTAATATAAGTATCATGGTAATTTGACAAAGATTTTTTGCAATAATAAATTTTCGATATAACTAACAAAAGAGCAGATCCAGTTTTATTTTAAACATACCATCGTTCTGTGTATTCATCTAAGGTCTGATCAACTTTCTTGTATAGTATATGAATTTTTGTTTTATTAACCGACTTCTAAAAGAACGAGGTTCTCAATTCGTCGAGTATGTATTTTTTTATGTATGTACACCGATTACTCTGGAACGGCTACACCGATTTGAATGAAATTTTTTACGTTATGTTCAGGAAGTTACTGCGGTGGTCCCATATTTTTTTGGGTGAAATTGGTGCAGTAAAAGCCAAGATGGCGCTGACAATATGGCGGCCAAAAAAATAAATTTTTTCCCATTTTCCCCAAAATTGGTATGGGGGAATTTTCTGAGTCGTACACAACGAACCTGAAATTACTTTTAAAATTCAACATGACGGATCCAATATGGCGGACAAAAACATTTAGTTTTGTCCGATTTCCTTCAAAATTGGTGTGGGGAAGTTTTTGGGATCACACATAACGAATCCAGAATATTTTTTAAACATTCAATATAGCGGATCCAATATCAATTTTGTCCAATTTTTTCCAAAATTGGTATGAAAGAGTTTTCAGAGTCGTACACAACGAATCTGAAATTATTTAAAAAAAAATTCAATATGGCGGATTCAATGTGGCAGACCAAAAATTCAATTTTGTCCGATTTTTTCCAAAATTAGTATGGAGTAGTTTTCTGGATCGCACATAACGAGTCTGAAATTATTTTTAAAAAATTCAATATGGCGTATCCAATATGGCTTATAAAAAATTAATTTTGTCCGATTTTTTTCAAAAATGATATGAGGTTTTGGGGATCCCAAATTACGAATCTGAAACTATTTTAAATAAATATGGCGGATCCAAGCTGGCGGATTAAAGGTTCTACATCTCTCGATTTTGCCTAATATCAGTACTGGAGGATTTTTTTAGTGTTAAATATGAATTTAAAATATTTTTTGAAAAACTCAGTCTGGCGGATTGAATATGGCGTCCTAAAAATTTTTCATTTTCCGATTTTCTCCAAAACTGATATAGGGGGTTCTTGAGGGTGTAAATTATGAATTTTAAAGTATTTTTTCATGATTCAATATGGTGAATCCAATATAGCGGACTAAAAATTTTACATTCTTCGATTTTGTTCAAAGGTGAGACTGAATCGTTTTTGAGCATGTAAATAGTGAATATAAAATTATTTTTGAGAAAATCTGATATGTCAGATGCAATATGACGGTCTAGGAATTTTAAGTTTCCGAGTTTCATCCAAAATTGGTACTAGGAGGCTTTGAAGGGTTAAGATTTAAATTAGATTAAGACGTTAAAATTATTTTTTTGAAATTCAATATGGTGGGTTGAAAATTTTACCTAATTCACATTTTTTCATATTTGGTATTAGGGAGTTTTAGGAGTCGAATGTATTACGAATATGAAAGTTATTTTTTACAACTATTAGGTTGATAAGATACAATATGACAAACAAAAAATTTTACATTTTCTGATTTTGTCTAAAATTGATATTGCGGGGTTCTTGAGGCGCAAATTCAATATGCAGTATAAAATATATCGGACTAAAAAATTTACGTCTCAAGTTCTTAAATATCGATACAGGAAGGTTTTGGGGCCTATATTATCAATCTAAAATTAATTTAAAATTTTAGATAGTGGATTTACTATGACAGACTAAATATTTGTTTGACACAATTTCACTTGTATTTGGAAAATTTTTGTTGGTTTATTTTAGGGTGATTTACAACTTTGGTAAAATGGGGTACTTTTTGCCACCTTGGAGTCATTGCGACGTACACTAATTTCGATTAGTACCTAATTCAAATAATTTTTGGGTATCATAATGAATCCAAAACTAAAAATCGAAAAATAAAATTTTTATAAAAAAATTGAACCGAGTTCTAAAAATGCGCTAAAAAGTGAAAAATAGCTATAAATTTTTATATGAAATTGAAATTTTTTAAGTCAGCGCCAAATTATTTCTAAACGAAATAAATTACTACCAATATATATAAATTACAGTAAGAAAGCAATTACACATAAAGTATTTTTTATCTGCTATGCGAATCACATTTTGTCGTATATATATATATATATATATATATATATATATATATATATATATATATATATATATATGTATATATATATATATATATATATATATATATATATATATATTTATATATATATAGTTAATAAATTGTATATCGCTCTTTTTGGTTTTTATTTTCCTAATACACCATCTCTTTCTAACCTCACATTTTCTAAATTTAGATTGGAACCCTCTGAGCTTTATTCTCAATAACGAAAATCTACCAGATTTTGTTGTTGGTCAGCTTGGGATCATTTTCGAAGTAATCTGGTGCGTACAATTCAATTCCAAATCATGGGTCAGGATTTTGAGATATTTGAGGTTATCTATTTAAAAAATGTTTTTTTGGCTACTTTTGAAGTTATGTATTGGATGTGTGGTTTTTTTAAAGTTGCATCATTTAGTCCTACTCTTATCTTTCAAAATAAGGTATTAAGCAGTCACCTACAATTTTTCTTGCAAAGCTACGGTCATTTTAGATTACGAAATATATTCCAACAACGTCATTCACCCTTTGAGACATACATTTTGCTACTGTATACATTTCTCGCGAAAATTTGTACCTGGGGATTTTTGGGGATCTCTGAGTACGCATAGGAACTTGAACTTTTCATTTCTAAAATGGCGTACTCAGAATGGCACATCAAAAATTACAAAAAATAAAGTTGGTATTTAAAAAATTTTACTTGAGGATTTTCTATGTCGTCAATTATAAATATTATGTTATAAAACAGAATTTTTTATTCTTAATATGGTGGACTCAAAACGGTGGATCTAAATTGACAGAAAACAATTTTTGTCTCTAAAAACCTGCTATCCTGTACTTAAAATAGCCATAACTTAAAAAAAAAACATATGTAACCGCTCAATAGCCTATTTTGAAAAGTAAGGGTAATATTAAATTATCCAACTAGAAAAAAAGGAATAAAAGAAATTTGTTAATCCCGCACATAACCTTAAAAGTAGCAGAATAACCAATTTTTCGAGAACATGACTCGAAATACTGACGTGATGGACCAATTCTGATTTCGTATTCAGATTCTACGTAACAAATTACATCGAAAAGTACACCAGCTGCCCAATAACAATCATGACTTCATTTTCTGTAATCTTGTTTAATTTATAGTGGCAACAAGTTTAAAAATAATATCCGCACAATTCTAAACTTTATTGTGTTAAGGATAATGTTGGAATTAATAGCAACAGATTTATTATCCAAATTATAGTTGGAAGTAACAACCTGGCGAAATTATGATAAAACCGAGTCTTTGAAATGACTTACATATTTTAGTGTTTCCTGTGACTTCCAATTCAAAAGTCAAAACAGGTTTTCTATTTTGCAAAATTAATTTAATTTTTGTGATCCTCCGAATCAAATACGAGGTCAAGTTCAAGGATATTTTTAAGTGTTTTTCTCCAAGTTTAAAACATTTTCTAGCTTGTTGTCCATAAAACATATTGACTTAAATCACAATTATTTATTTAAACGAGGAATTTTATGTAGTTTTTACTACAGAGGTCAAAGATAAGAAGTTTCTTTGAAAATACAACCTTATCTCTGACGTTAAAATTCTACTTAGCGACATGGTAAAACTCTTGTCGAAAACGTTATCCGCTAGTTCGCTTACGTAATGTAGATCTTAAAAAAAAAGAATGTTCTGTTGCTTCAAATAAACGAAGTTTTATTTAGCTGAAGTCAGTAAAAGCTTATCAGCCAAATAAAAGGGGATAGCAAGACAAATTTAAATATAATAAATATCAAACATAAAGCAGCATGAAAAATGCCTTATGACCATATTTTTTTCTTCTGACAAAATAATACCTAAAAGCATAGTCTGAGTACAAGGACGACATGTATTCCCTAATATCATTAAAAGTTATTTTTTTAGTCCTTTTATAAAAATACCTAAATATACTCTAGATGTCTTATTATACAGGGTGTTGGTGAAATAACTTTCGTAAATTTAATTTACTTATTTATTTAATTTTTTTAAAAAAGTCCCTTAGAATGTGCGGTGAATATTTACATTAAAGTACATTAATTAAAATCTAGGAAAATGACGTTTTTTTGAAAGAATTTCTGCATTTATCCCCTATTTTGAAGTCGTAGAACACGATTTTGATCTCGGATTTCTTTAGGTTCCGTTTTTTGCAATTAATCGTTAGAATTTTGTTACAACTAAAAATTCCACAGTATTAGCATTACTATATAAAAATTCACACTTTTTATCGGAAAAATCAAAAAAATTATCAAAAAGGCCAATCAAAACAAATAGAAACAATTGTTCCGAATGGTCCTGTTGCTATACTGCATATACGATTTATGTGAAATTTACATATATTCATTTCTTTTTATTAAAACTGGAAAGACAAGGACCCGGAAAATATTCTTCCCTTCCCTTTGATGCCCCGCCATCACGAAGTCACTGCTGGATAATAACATTTTTTTATTAATAAATCTAAGTCAGTTTAGGTTAGTTCAGATTAATTTCAGTTTTTCATACTAATTAAATCTAAGCTAAACTTGAACTAAACAAAACGAACCAAATTTTTAGACCATTAAGACTAATTTTACCCTTTCTTATATATTACAAAAATTAAACTATGATGTTGATTGAACTGGATAAATTTTATAGTTTATACCACAAAAGTATAAATCTCGGTAAGTTAAAGTCAGTTCTGATTAGCATCGGTTTTTCAAACTAACCAAAACCAAACTAAGCCTGAACTAATCAAAACTAACCAAAATTTTTGGTGGTTAAGATTAATTTTACTCTTTTTTATACATTACAGAAATTAAACTATGTTGTTGACTGAAACCTATAATACCTTGGTGATGTGTATAATGTGTACATTTTTCCATGTCAAGTGACAATTGTCGAATGGTCCATACAAATGATATGTCGAATCACCTCACATTTTAATAATTTGACAATCAAAGCAGGAACGGCACACAAATTTCTACATACTAAAAAATAAATAAAGTACCTAGTTAGTGAAGATGGAGGGCGATGATGATAATCCAATAATTACACTGTTCTGCATGAAAATCCTCCCCGTTAAACTAATTAGTTATTTCGATAATTTCTACCTATGTAACCCTTACGCTGACCTGTAAATTGTCGTAGCAGATAGCAAAATCCAAAGAACATCAAGAACATGTTTTGATTGATTATAAAGCAGATATAAGGATGTACCTATGTGATATATAAGTTGTTGCAGCATACCGGGGTACGATGTTGCCAAATCTACGTTTTCTCTAAATTGTGCACAATCTAGCAGCACCACGTGGGGGACGTCTGAGGATGACCCTCCACCTATGAAGTCTCAACCCCTTAGGGTTTAAAATAACAGAGATACCTAATAAACCCCATGTAATTTCAAATTTTACCATACTTCGTAGTCGTCAAAGCGTCAGGTAATTATCGAATGATCCCTGTATACAGGAATTATATCGGTGCTTCTGGTACTCTCAATATCCGAGGATTTTATACCAGATGTACGAAATGGGTTTATAAGCAACCGGTCGGTTTTCGGAGGATCATCGGCTTCTCCTCGAACTGGGGAACGTGAAGTGAACGGTGAAAAGGTGGCGAACACGTATTCTTGAAATGTTCATCATTCATATCCTGGTTCGCCCGGTGGAAGGCAAGCGAACGGTGAAACATGCGCAAATGAAATGTCAGCCGCTAAATGACATATTAAATGCACGGATTTCAAAAAATAAAATATTAAAAATTTTTATTTTATTTTTGGTTCTTCAAAATAACTCGTCATTAAAAAAATAATATGTTGACGAACCGTTTCTTTAAGACGCTTTATTTTTAGAATAAACAGTTGAAACGTTAATTAGGTGGTACCCCGATATTTTTTATATTTTCAAATTTTTTAATAAAATATCCTTAAAAAGTTGAATATGTCTCGCAAATATTAAGTAAATTTGAGATTACAGACATATAAAATTATTACAGAAGATTATGTTCATAACTCAATTGTATAAGCATGCTATTTAAAAATGTTTTTCTAGGGCCAGTTCTGCTTATGGATTTAACATAAATACTTGTGTTCATAACAGCCGAGATACACAGTTAAATCTAACATAATTCTTTTCACGATGCAACTTATAATAAATTTGAAAAATCACAATTTGTAAGCTATCTGAAACTTTTATTTAAATAAGTAACAAATTTTATATCTAAATTATGTTAACTACAGCATTTAACTTAATTAGACTATGTTAAACACTATACGACACTACAATTAAATAAATATTATGATTATAATTTATCGGGACATATAAATATGGACCCTATAGACCAACGAATGTCCTTCAGCATAAAAACCTTATTTATGGTACATTTGATCTTCAAGCCTCTACAAATCTTTATAAAATAAAGAAAAAAATATTAAAAATTGAATTTGAGATCCGCAAATATCTTTAATGGACGTCTTCTGTCTGACCTTTGGTTTTGGTCCCTGGTCATAAACAATTTCTCTATCATTGTTCAAGTTTCAGGTTTTCTTTCAAATCTAGTTGTCAGGACAGAACATCTTGCAGTAAGAGGCTGGATATTTTGTAAATTTATACAATAAATAACTGATTGGATAGTTCCGTAGTGGACTGGGATGATGGCTTTTAGTCATACTACGTAGAGTTGCAGTTTCCATTGTTTCAAGGTTTATCAGTGCTGGCTTTCTGCAATTACTGTCAGTATATTACTTTGTATATATGATTGCTATTTTTCTTGATATCTCTTTTTCTTTATATATTAGAATCTTAAAGTACTTGGCTCTTTGTATGCATTTTTGCTTAATAGTTCTAGAGTGTCAATTTAAGATAAATTTAATCCAGGCAAAGTACAAATATTGTAATGGCAATCAATAACTTTACAAAAATAACAACAGCACTATTTTTTTATTTTTGATGGTTAATTTAACGTTCCAAAACTACTTTTTGCCTAAAATGGCAACCAAACATACTACGGACATTTTCGGTCTGACAGCTCAATTCAATCTGTAATCCATTTTATTTTTTTTTTGATTCTCGGGATTTAGCACGTTCAATTCTGGCAACATTGGCTTTTCAAGAATACGGCTTTTACTGTCAAAAAGTTCACATCGCCATTCACATCACCTTTCACATCACACGTTCGAGGATACGGACCCATATACGAGCGAAGTGCAAAGAACTAGCGAATAGTGATAGCGCTGTAGTAGTGCTATTTCGTCGTATATAAACCATATTGTCGCGATTCTATTTTAACAAACCGAACAGTTTCTGCTATATATGTGGTGAAGTGACACTGAACGCTCTTCAGGAAGACTTTGAGTCCACTTGTAAGGACATCCTATGAGTTATGTTTTGGGTGCAAAGTTGACGATCAAGACAAAACTTAGGCTTCCAAAATTTGCAGCTATACTTGCTCAAGAACCTTAACAGAATGGCTACTGGGTACTCATAAGTTTATGAATTTTGGAGTGCCAATAGTTTGGCGGGAACCTTAGAATCATGTTGATTATTGTTACTATTGCTTAACAAAAACAAACGTAAAATTGAATGTCCTAATGTCCTCTCAGTCATGAGACCTGTACCTTAAGACGCTTCTAGCATACTTGTCCCTAGCCCTCTAGAAAAATACGAAATCGATTCGGAATCGGATAAACTAGATGATTTTGAGACCAAAGTTGGTCCGAGTTTTCAAGGGGAAAACGAATACGAATGTAATAGAAGTAAACAGCCCTATTTTATATCTTAGGAAGAGCTGAATGATCTTATTCGCGATTTGGAGCTTCCCGAAACAAAAAACAGTTGCTTGGATCTCGTTTACAGCAGTGGAATCTCTTACAAAAAGAGTGAAAACATTGACGGTTCCGAAAAGACAGTCTATGCTGGCAGTATTTTTCTCAATAGCAAATTAATTAGTTTAATCTCATGCTATTTCGGGTCTAAACAACGAACTTGGCCTTACCTATAAACTTACCGAATGGCGATTGTTTATTGACTCATCGAAGACAAATCTAAAGGCAATTTTATTATTTAATGGAAATAAACAGCCATCTGTTCCCGTGGGTCATGTTACAAATATCAAAAAAGCATACGAGAACATGCGTATATTACTTCAGATTATAAAATATGAAGATCATAAATTGAATAAATGTTTATATCTAAAAGTTATTTCACTTTACGGGATTGCAGAGTGACTACACCAAGTTGCCTTAAAAAACGAAGGAAATGCTTTTCTTTATTTGAGACGAAAAAAATATATAAATAGAAATACAAAGAAGTAGTTAAGAACTTATCCAATCTTAAAAGGTATTAGGTTGCAACATGTAACTTAAACTGCATTTCCTTCACTCCTATTTGGAATTTTTCCCTGACAATTTAAGTGCAGTTTCAGACAAACACGGCGAATGATCTTACCAGCAAATTGTTCAAGTGGAAAAGCGGTGTATATAGAAAAGCAGTGTATAGTGGAAAATGGACCCCAAAGGTGTTAGAAAACTACTGTTATACCCACAAACATGAAACAGATCCCGCTAAATGCAAGCGGAAAAATATAACACAATAATTTTATTTGATTGTGTTATACTTTTTCAATACAAAACGGAGTATATTTTGTAAAAAAGGTATTTTGTTTTTTTCTTAATCTTTGAAAATTCACTAGATTCTCCTTTTCTTCTCTAAAAACTTTGGGTGATAGGTAAAAACCGAGCTCATATTTAAATTCAGCACATTACAGTGGACACAGAAAACCCAAAAAAATATCAGGGAACGCCAAAAATTTTCAGAATACAGAACAGTATTATTAGTTAAAATAAATAAGATCAAGCTCTTTACTGCTTAAAGTCGAATTAATTTTTGAAAAAATTATTCACTATTTTGAATGCAAACTACGTGGGTTTATGACCATTATCCAATCCGCTTCCTATAGTTTTATATACATTTTTTTCTAAATATACGGGTAGTGGCCATCAGCGACTATTTATTGTGTCAACAAACGACCGCTATTCCCTTCCGAAAAAGAATTTATACCTGAAAGAGACACGGAGCGGCCACGCGCGGTTGAAGTGCTCGAAAGGGACAGAGGTGGCCACTATATTTATTTATATTTTGAGTTCCAAATTACGAAATATTTTTCGTAGAATCATAAATTCTATAATTAAATTATTAGATCCATCATATTGGCTATCGTTAAAAAAACTAAATGAAACTATTAAAATAATATACGTTTTTCAAACGTTTGTCAAATAATCTGCGGCGGTTAAGCAAGTTGACATTTATGTATGTACAAGCGACAAACGTTTTTTTGACTCTGGTCTTATTTACCGACTTCTATCGGAACGTAGACGAATTTCAACGTTGGAAGGAGTTGGACAAATGACCCACCATAAACACTATTTGAAAAACTTCACACATCACAAACATTTTTAAATAATGTGTGGCCTGCTTAAGCCAGGTACATTAAAGTATATTACCAATGATAATAGGTTTAAAACAACATATTGTAATCGAATCATCGTTATATGTCCTACTATTTCAAATAATTCATGAATTGTTCATATTAGTTAATGTTACATTAAACCCTTTCTTCAACCCTAATTTTTTTGCCTTGAAGGGCTACATTGCGAACTTATTAAATTTTCATATATTTTTTGGCCCAAATCAGTATTTCCCTTAAATTTTAACATCCGCGCCACGGTTCTTTACTTTTTTGTGAGAAGTCTTAGATGGGATTGTTGTATCTTACAATAATCCAATATTTATTCTTTTTATATAGGGTGTTCAAAATTGCTATTTAAATATAAATTTCTTAATTTCCGTTTTAAGTTTTTTTTTATTTTTTTTTTAATGAAACATCTTATATCTAGTATCATGTTTGCCTTCAAATTGATATAAACATATTTGTATTTATCGTCAACAGTTTTCTCAAAGATTGCTATTGAACAAAAAATGGCTGATTTTTACCTACGTATAACGAGTTTAACCAGGATAGGAGCCAATTATGGTTTCCTATATGAAGTATATACCTAATGGGAGTTTTACTGAACCTTCTTTTCAACTATAAATAAATTAACCTTAAAATACAACGTTGCCAACTTTTTCCCAAAATTTATAAGAAGTCTTGGCTTGGATTTTTTTTTCAAAGTAGTAAAATACTTATTTTTGTTATACAGGGCGTTCACAATTGTTATTTAAATAATAATATTTTTAATTTCTTTTTATATCATTTTAAGAATGAAACATCCTGTGTTGAATGAATATTAAACATAAATACTGACACTTACTTCACATAACATAGAATGAAGAAAATCGTGGTCATGCATATATCAGACATTTTCTGATTTTTAAATGAAGTAGGAATTAGGTATCAATATTACTTTTTATTCTTATCAATACTAATAATTTTGAATTTATTATTGGTGAAAAATCTACAATATATAGCAGTGAAATTCTTATTTGGTATATCGTTCGTAGAAACAATCATAACTGTTTTTTTCATAGTAAAATTTGTAGTGCATAAGAAAAAATCGGCCATTTTTTGAGAAAACCAAACAGGTTGATATTATTTTGAAGATAAATAAATACTCTGTATAATTGGAAATTTCAATATATAAATAACAATGCTGGACACTGAGTGAAAAGGAAAATAGGAAACTATTATAAGATAAGATAATCTCAACTAAGAATTTCCTCAAATTTTTATAAAAAAATAAAGAACTGTGCTGTTCGTATTAAAATCTAAGGGAAACATTTGCAATGGAACAAATATTAATTAATTTATACTGTTCAACGTGAATTGTATATTCCATTATAAGAAGGAATTAAATAGTCACCCTGTAAATACATTTCAACTATGGGAACTGAGACAGTATATATCTTACATTACCACCCAAGAATGTCTAAAGGAAAAAATAATTCAATTATCGTATTTAAGAATAAACTCAATTTTATTACCGATGAAATCCTATCCTAACAATGTAATTAAAACAGAAAAGACAAATGCTGAAGGTGATCTTAACATGTGTTACGGGCAAATAATATATATTAAAATATTTAACGATGTTCCCATTATTATGGAACAAAAGAATAATCAAATAAACTCACTATAAAATAATATATTCTTTGACAACATTTAAAAATAATTTGTACAATGACTGTTTTTCCTATTCACAAGAAAGAATGAGTTAAATATCTAAGAGAGTAAATAGTTCTTTTTTCACGGTATTAAAATCGTTTTAGTTATAGAAAAACCAACATTATTTTTATATATAAAATAAGATTAAGATGCTCTGGTCTAGATAAATTTGGGAATTAAGTATTCGGCATAGAATGGTTGATGCCCTCTACAGGCGAAGACTGAATCTTCCTGGAATAAAATTCACCCTTACAGGGTGTACGACTAAGATAGATATCAGCGGGTAGCGGGGGAATGCAAGTTTTGCCTTTTAAGGAATAATAAACTTCAGTTACAGTCTGAGATTCATTATAGGCAGTACAGTGTCGGGAACAGTATCTTAGAAAATTGCTTATCGTGTACAATCGGTATTAATGAAGGTTTTTTTGGTAATTATTTTTTTTTTCATTTATTATGGAGAAGTAAGGGACTATCCTGTTTTTATTTCACTTGGTAAAAGGGCGACTTCAGTATCATTTGTTTAAACAATTTAAATAGCTAATTTTTCCCATTTAACTTAATTAATATTTTAAAAACCTATCTATACGTTTATCTTCTAAATTGAGTTGTTACATTTTCTTTAATAATAGAATGGCGGACAGGAGCAATTAGTGTAGTACTTTGAAATTATTAAACATTACTAATTTTAAGTTTTTCATTGTATATAATTTCGTTTTCTATTTATTTTTGTTAATAGATTTAAATGTTTTGAGAAACTGGTTTTGTTTAATTTTATAAAAACCTTCACGCGACTCAACTCGCAGGCGCGCTGAGGAACAGGTTCAATACAAGAAGAGAGATCTGACCAATAAGTCTTTCTTACATTTAAGGAGAAGATACAAATTTTGAAATTAAAAAAGTATATATATATATATATATATATATATATATATATATATATATATATATATATATTTATATAATTTAAAAAAAAATCAGCTATGCTGATAAGGATTGTTACACTTGTATGAAAAATTGCTAAAGTGCAGAAAACAATGGAGAAGCTCCACTTCGTACTTTTCAATACGACAGTAACAATTAACAATTCGTGTATGCACAGCCAAAAAATTTTTTATTAGCAAACTTCTATTTCTAAAATGGTTAATGTTATTTAAATCATAAAGTTGCTAATTTAAAATAATACGGAATGAATCCCTTAATCCCAATTATTATTTAAGCTTAAAAACTAAATTTTAACCGAATATTGTTTCATCATTGACATAGATATATATCTTCTTTGAAATTCTAAAATTAATACGAATAAAGAAATTGTCACAATCATGGAAAATACAGGATAGACCACCGTCATTAAAAACTCAAGGGGGTCGACCACCTTGAGTTTTTGAGACCCGTAAAATCCACGCCTATTTTTAAGAATTAATTACAGAGGAACTACTAAAGATACTTGAGACATGTTTTTTTTTCTTTTATTTATACAAGCTTTGTCTTTTATAATGTATTTTTAGAAAATAATAATAATCCCACTCGCAAGCTTGGGACGTCCTTGACTTTGTCGCCGCAAAAAAGGCATAAATAACTTTTTGGTAAGGCTTTGGCAATCTGAGTTGTCTAAATCCAAACACCTATTTTTTTGACCTGTCAAAGGCTGTAAAAATGAAACAAAACAAAAATTTCAAAATCGTCCTCGAAGAAACATAGCTACATGTTTATTGAATAACCAAAAAAAAATTGATCAAAATTCGATAAAGATTTCTAATAAAATTACAAAAATTAGAAAAAATCCAACTTTTGGGAAATTGCGTTTAAAGATAAATGACATTGTAGAATGTAGTTGGAGAAATTTATGAGCTAATCTTCTATACCAATGCAGTAGAGCTCTTCCTAATCGTCACGGAGACATTCTTGGTCTGCCACATTCATCTCCTTTTATTAGATTCTGGCCATTTTTGCCGCGTCGCTTACCTCCGCTCCTTGTGGTCGATGCGGCCTTCATCGAATCGAGCTTCGCACATTTCTGTTTGAGGTCCTCGGTTAATTCCCAAGACTTTCATATTTTGTAAAATCGATGAAAATCCCTCATTGAAAATCATGACTACCAAATGAGTTGCAATTTCGAACACCTGGTTGCCTGATTGCAAATGTTTTGGCGTCAATATCTAGATGCAGCTGTTCACAGACTCGTTATTATTTTGAGCATGGGCGCCCAAACATTTTTCTAATAAAGTTTCAGATGACAAACTTTCTTATATCAGTTTCACTAATTTGGCAAGAGCAAGAAGAACTCTGTCATGCTGAAAAGTCGCCAAAGTCCCGTTGGCCTCGGCCTGACGCCACTTGCACCAACTATCTTTGACGGAGAGACACTCTGAGTTTTGGAGATTTTCGTCTGCTGAACAACAGTACTGTTGGGATGCCCAAATCGCAGTTTTCATTTTTTTCTACAGAATCAGAGATTCTGCGAATTGTCTGTCAGTAAAATTTTGTAAGCTCCCCAATGACTTTATCGGATAGTTTCACACCGATACGCATACATTCACATATATTCACAAAACATCAGCAAGCGACCGCTTTACCATTCTGAAAAAGAATTTATACCTGAAAGAGAGACGAAGCGGTCACGTGCGGCTAGAGCGCTCGAAAAGGACAGAGGTGGCTATGTTACAGGTTCCATATATCTACGTAGGAAAGTGTATTTCACAAAATCCTTCCTGATTACACTTAGATTCGAAATATGCAAAAAATCGATTTTTCAAAACCGCACGTCCCCCATAACTTTGTGGTTTTTATCATATAATCTAGGTGTTTAGAAATATCAATTCTGTGAAGACGCCCTAATTTTAAAATCTTGGTCGAATCTTGTTTATTTTTAACCATCTTCTAAAAGCAGAACATTCTACATTCGACCGCTATGTATACTTTTTTATGTATGTACATTGATTAGTCCGAAACGGCGCCACCGACTTGAATAAAATTTTTTGCATTATGTTCAGGAAGTTACTGCGGTGGTTTCGTATTATTTTGGCAGAAATTCATTCAGTCAGATCCAGAAAAGCGCAGATAAAATTATGAACAAAAAAATTAATTTTGAACCATTTTCTCCAAAATTGGTAAGGAAGAGTTTTCAAGGTCGTAAATAACGAATCTAAAATTATTTTTTAGAAATTTAATATGGCGGATCCGATATGAAGGATTAAAAATTTTACATGTCTCGATTTTGTCCAAAATTAGTATAAAAAGAGTTTTTGAGGGTGTAACTTACGAATTTGAAACTATTAATTGGCGGATTAAAAATTTTACCTGTCTCGATTTTGTTCAAAAATTGTTGCTGGGGAATTTCTAAGAGTGCAAATAACGAATTTAAAATTGTTATAAAAATATTCAATATATCAGATGCAACATGGTGGTTTAAAAATTGTATATTTTCGGATTTTGTCCAAAATTGTTACCGGCGGGGTTTTTACAAATTAAGGTTAGATAAAGATTTTAAAATAATTGATAAAAAAACCAATGATAGGTTGAAATTTGTACGATATTCACATTTTTTCGAAATTGGTATTATGGGGTTTTCGGAATCAGATTACGAATCTGAAATAAATTTTTTACAATTTCTTGTGGCAGATATAGTATGAATGAACTTGGGGGTTCTCTGTGCGTAATTAAAAAACTTTAAATTGATTTCTTTATACTCCATTTGCAGTAAAATATATATCGGACAAAAAAATTTACGTATCTCAAGTTCTTTCAATAAGGATATTGAGAGGTTTTGGAGGCGTAGGTCAAGAATCTAAAATTAATTTCTTAAAATTCAAGGTAGCCAATTTTCCATAGCAGACTAAATATTTGTTTTGTACAATTTCATTTAAAATTGTTATTTGAGGAATTTTTAGAATCAAAGTATTTCTTGTTGTTTAATTTAGTGTGGTTTACAGCTATGGATTAAATGGCTTCTTTTTTGTGACCTTAGAAACTCAATTCAAATCAGAACTAAATATCCATAGATACCAACTTTTAAAAAACCTCTAAGAAAGGAAAACAATAATATAAATTTTTATATAAAATAGAAATTTTTATAGTCGGAGTCAGTCTAACCATATAGTTCTTAACATTCTTAGCAGTCAATTGTGTAAGAACGCTTTATTACATTGGCGAGCTAAGGGAACTATATATTTTTTTCCGATTGGCTTGAAGGTGTATGTTTTGAGTAATTTCTCAAAGCAAAGATTTGACTCTTTACATTTTTTTAAGACTTTATTAATAAAGACAACAATAGATGTTACCAAGATTAATTGTTCTTAAGGATGTTTTGATTTTTTATTTGCAGTTATTTTTAAATACTTTTGAAATACCATCGCCATTATTCTCTTAACATTAGTTTTCAAAATAATCATCTATTACAGTTTTAGCTCTGGTTAATAAAGTTAAAATCAATAATAAAAAATTCATAAATAAATATAATAAAATTATACTTCTTCATTTTTACAACAATATAATAGAGTTCTCAAAAGCTCCTGAGGTATTTCCTGTAAATAAAATTAAATTGCATATATGTGTTTCTTAAAAACATTTTCAATTTTTAAGATGATTAAATATTTTCCCGCTATGCTTCCCAGAATTTTCAAAGGGTCCTAAAACTTGTTATTGTAAGTTCCAGAGGTAATAAAACATATGTAGATACTATATTTGAATATAATGCTATTTCTATTGTTTACAACATAAATATCAAAAACCTCTGAAAATTGATAACTCATAAACAAAGTGTTAGTCTAAATTGGAAAATTTACTTTTATTTTCTTGAATTCATATTTTATTTCAAAATAAATTTGTAAACAGAAGCGTACTTTTTTACAGGATATAATAATACTAGCGTACCCGCTTCAGGTTTGCGCGGTTACGATTAGGGTATAAACGAGCCTTGTAATAACAATGTTTGTGCGCATTAAAGCATGTAACGTGATATGTAAAATAACTGTGTTTTAGTGAGCTATTAATTTATTTTCCTCCAGGAACTTGAATAAACAAATTTTGTTTAGAGTTTACGCTTTACACAGCCACAAATAGCTCGTCTTATATTCTGATTTGTCTTAAACTCAGTACATACCAAAAAAGCGTCCGGCCTTTTGTACCATCTTCACCTAAATTTGAAACTATTTCGACTAAGTAATCTTTGTTGCGTGCATGAGCTAAACGTTCGTCAAACATTTATTCAAAATTTTAAATATCCAAGTACATCTGAAATGAATGAATTTCTCTTGAGCGAGTACGGAATCCATTTGGCTAAGTAAGTAAACTATTATTCAAAACCTTAAACGATCTTATCATTTATGACTCTAATATGTCAAACGTTGATTTGCAAGCAAGGTGAAAAGCGCGAATGACGTGAGAATGTCCATAAGTGTAGTTCAAGATTACGAAAGGATCTATTCCACAATCACATAGATCTTAACTAAAAACTCACTTTACCTCTTAAGTAAAATTTTGGTATATACTAATGAAAAATAGAGAATATAATCTCATTAAATTTAAAATAATTGTCAGTAAATTTCTTGTATCTTGAAAAATTTAAGAAAACAAGGCCTCATTTTAATATGTACTAATTATAAATATTATTTGCTTAAACTACTTCACATTTCGCCAGAATATCTCTCTCATTTTGTTAGTGCTAAATCTTATTTTATTGGTTTTAATTTGTATAAGTATTATTTTTGTTAGTTTATTGATATAAAGGGTGTTTTTTATAGAGGTATAGAACTTTAAGTTGGCAACACTTTTTTAACTGGCGGCCATTTTGACAGCTGTTAAGTGATTTATGTTTAGTTTGATTTGGCATTTCAACATGAATACTGACGCCTTAACAACTCTTCCAAATTGTGCAAATTTATTTTGAAATACATGGTTGTGTTCGAAATACGTATCGCGCACTACGTCCATTTTACGGTCAACATAATCGTCCATCAGAGCAATTAATTCGCTTAACTATGGAACGTTTTCGCACCACGTTTACTCTAAATGATAATACGCATCCACAGAGTGCGTACAGAAGAAGTCATGTAAAGCGTAGCGTAGAGGAAGACCCGAATCAGTCTATCCGCCATCGTGCATAGGAATTGGATATGTGTCCATTCACTTTATGGAAGATTTTGCGGAAAGATCTTGGTTTGCGTGGTTACAAAATCCAACTCATGCAAGAATTGAAGCCACACGATCACCTAGCAAGGCGTAGATTCGGTGGATGGGCCCAAAACAAGATTGCCGTTGATCCCGATTTTCATAAGCAAATTTTGTTTAGCGATGAAGCTCACTTTTGTTTGAATGGATACGTTAATAAACAAAACTGCCGTATTTGGAGTGATGATAATCCTCAAGTGTATGTTGAGACACCGTTACATCCAGAAAAACTGACTGTTTGGTGTGCTGGTGGAATCATTGGTCTGTACTTCTTTAAAAACGATGCTGGTCAGAACGTTACAGTCAATGGTGACCGCTATAGAACCATGATTACTGACTTTTTCGTTCATCAATTGAACAACCATGATGTGCAGGAGCTGTGGTTTCAACAAGACAGCGCAACATGTCACACAGCTCGTGCCATAATTGATTTATTGAAGGAAACGTTTGGTAACCGCATAGTTTCACGTTTCGGACCCGTGAATTGGCCTCTAAGATCGTGCTACTTAACGCTGCTAGACTATTTTCTGTGGGGATATGTGAAGTCGCTAGTCTACGCCGATAAGCCCGAAACGATTGATCCCTTGGAGGACAACATTTGCCGCGTTATTGCCGATATACGGCCACAAATCTTGGAAGAAGTCATCGAAAATTGGACCTCCAGATTAGACTACGTCCGAGCAAGCCGTGGCGGTCATATGCCAGAAGTCATAATTAAATTATAATGGCAGAAGGCGAATAAAGTAAATCTCATGTCAATTTAAAAAATTCATCTTTGTTTTATTCCATTTAAAAGTTCTATACCTCTATAAAAAACACCCTTTACATTTTAATTAGTGTTTCACTGGATGGTTTATGTTAAATTTTGTGCTCCCGTCTATTTTTTTCTATTTATTTTTCTACTAGACAGACTAATATAGTGTTCGAAAGAGTTATAGTGAAAAAATTTTATAAATAGTTAATAATAAATAATATTTTGCAGCTGTATGACATATCAATAAAAGATTGATTCATTTCAAATATATGTGGAAGTGCGCTACAAAGCAAGTCCGCGTATCTTTTGAAAATATAGAAAAAGTAAGGGTAAAAATTGGACAGTGGAATATTTATCACTTGAAAACAAGAAAAAATTGTTTTCTGCTGATATTTTTTTAAGTTAAAAATGCTATAATTATTATTCTATTAAAAAATTTAAAATCTTATTGTCAACTCACCATGCTAGTGGATTTAAAATTTTATTTCATTTCATTTTAAAATTTTATGAAGAAATATTTTGACGTAAATGAAGTCAAAATTTAATATAAAGCTTGAGCCTTAATTTCTAAAATTCCATATTTATTGAGCTAAGGGATGGCTGTGATGAACAAAATGATAACTTAGAGGAACAAAATATGTAGCTCTCCTCGCTTTGGTTATTGCGTTTCTTTAGCTCAAAAAATTTTATGCACGTTATTCATGTTTGCCCCTTTAGCCTGCTATTTTTTTTAACCTTTTAGGGACTTTACGTCTCATGAAGATAATACATTTTAGCCATTAAATATCCTCATAAATCTTTAATGTAAAGACCCTTAACATATTTTTTGTTAATTACGTTGTTATCTACGATAGCCACTCCATTGTTTCGAAGTTTTAAGGGGGTTGTTAAGATGGTGTTAGGTAATTTATGATTTTGGGGATTATATCATTAAGAAGGTAAACGTTGCTTAAGACGGTGGATTACAGGAAGTCCATTTTTACAGACTTTATATATATATATATATATATATATATATATATATATATATATATATATATATATATATATATATATATATGAGAAAGTAGTCGCGACTGACCAGTCAAGAAACAATATTCACAGTTATTGAGGATGCAGTCTGTTTAAATTTGTAGGCCTTAGTAAGGAGATAACCCCTTTTTTGATTCTTTAAAGCTTTCGAGAATTTATTTAACTCTTCTTCAGAACATCTATACAATCATTAATTAAGCAGTTAGAGTATTAACCTAACTTATAATTATTAAGTAACTCCCCAATGTAGTTTAAATATTAAACAAGTACACGTTGGAAAAACAGGGGAAAAAACACAACATTAGCACTTTTTAACTGTATTTAGAGACATATTATGATGGAATTGTAAAAATTCATTGAAATTCTAGAAAGTTCGAAAAACAACCAAACGTCCTACGTGACTATTCCACCACTTTATAGTGACACCTGTCATGTATCAACCGGGAAGTGTAGTGAATTGTGTCCGTAGTGGGGGAAACTACAGATTCGTAAACAGTGGCGTAATCAAGCAAGATATTTAGTAAAAACAGAAAATAAAATTAAGAAATTATTTGTTAGATATTTTTTTACATAATCTAACAGAATTTAATAGAAAACCGATTCATTTGGAGGTCCAGGAGGCTCAAATACTTTTCTTTTTCCAACTTTAAAATATAACTGTAAATGGCACTCAGACTCTCGGTGTCATTTTTTTTATTCATGGTTACTTTCTTGGTTAATGTGCACAATTTTAAGGAAGATCCTTTTGTCATAAGCAGAAACTCTTTCCAGAATCTCAATGCCATCCCAGTTAATATTGTGATCCTGATGAAAAAGATGTTCAGCCAGAGCAAAAGAGGGCAAACCGCTATTAATGTCACTACAATGGGAAGTGAGTCTGCCTTTACGGCTTCTAGAAGTCTGCCCTATCTAAACTAATTGACAATTGGAACAAGGAACCTTATAAACTATGCAGGACGTCTCATTTAGCTGTTACAGAATATACTGTCTGCCCCCTTCCTTAACGGTGGTAATGAGAATAAAGTAACATTTATATATATATATATATATATATATATATATATATATATATATATATATATATATATATATATATATATATATATATATGTATGTATGTGTGGAAGTTTTCAGGTATTCCGTGTGTGTGTTGAGTTCTTCTCAGGAATGTAAGGACGTTTCAGTGAAATCTCATTCACCACTTTCAAAGCTCACTATACGGCGTCTATGGACGAACTGCTTTATCGCTAGCACTCTTGAAATTATCAAATAACTTGTTAAATGTAATACTACATTAGTATTTAGGCTGAAAGTAGATTAACGCAAATTGTGATAATTAGACTTGTAACATTAGAGAAATAGAATAGAATTTCTACTAGCAAACATTGCAGCTTCTAGTATGGCTATAGATGGAAACGCGATTTTCAGAAAAAAAAATATGATTACTGTCTGCAGAACCAAACCGAAAAATTCTCTTCCAATTAATAGACTGGCCCTAAAACAGAACTAGGTACTTTAAGGAAGGATATGCACGCGCATAATATACATTGACTAATGGTTTTTCACCGAAAATCGCTATGAGATTTCGAATAGCAAAGTATACGGAATTCAGCTTACGGGCAACATGTTATATGTTGCTTAACCAGTCCTGATTATAGTTCAAAAACAATTTAATTTAACTTAATTTTATTAAGAGGTTAAACAGCATAGAGCAGAATTGATCTAAGTTTCTCCTTGTATGGGCCATTGATTTGCTTCCATATCTCCTCGAACAGGTTTGTGGATTTATCTATCAGAGTTCTGAAAAATATTTTTTTTGTTTTCAATCGTTCTTGAGAACTCTTTTTCATAGTCCTGTACAGTTAGTTCAGAGTTGCAGTTTTCAGATAACCAAAATCTTTATTTGAGATTACCGCTTTCAGAAATAACTTGCTATAATTATCTGTTATATATTTACTTTTTCTTCTTGAACATGAGACATCAAAGAAATATAAAAATATATTTCATAACAAATTCCATGCCTCAGGAAATTTTTAGTGTGTACTTCAGAGAAGGCCGATATATCAAGTAATACATTCAATCTGTGTGGTGAACAAGAACTAATAGTTCTTTAACAGTGGGTACTGGTTTAGGTTTACACGCTTGATATTCTTCAATATTACGATACTCCTATTTCCATAGTGACATTGTTTATTGATAGGTCATAATATGTTTGCAAAATTTAACTTAATCCTAACTAGATAAGTCTAATATAAATAGATTGCATGATTTTGGTGGCCTGTTCATCTCCGCATTTATGAAGATTTCACATTCTGAAAACTTATTTGTCGATAAATCGGTTATTTTATGAGATGTACGTCATGTTATCATTTTGTTGAAACTATGTATTGTGGAAATCAAAATCATCCAATTCGTGCCAGAAATAATCAATAATTATGTTTCTGTCGCATCATTTTAATTTTGAAAGAAATAGATACGCATAACTCCAGACCAAAAACACATGATTGATTGGTTTAAGTTCTTAGGTTAATTACATTTTACACGTCCCCAAATGCAAATCTTTATGAAGAATATTTCATGCAGTGTCATAAGAAGAAGCTACCAGGATTCCACTGGGAAAGAGGATAGTGGATGTTGATAAGCCATTTAACTAATAAGCAATAAACCTTCATATTTCCTCAGATCTGCAGATTATTCTCCACTATACCGGGCAATATGCGAGATAGAAGAATCAATACAATAACGCTGGAGGGAATGTGAACCAGTATCTCACCACCAAACAGATAAAGAGAAACTTCAAACCTAAATATCGATATATCAGTGTCGAACTACTGATTGACTTCGAGGCAAATATTACCAGTCATCGAATGTTTCTTAATAGCTATCCAAGACCAGGTAAATCTAAAAAAAAATGTGAAATACATCATCAGGGACCCTTAATTCAGAACGATTAATGCTAATATGGAGTTCGAGCATCTGGGACAATCTAGCATATAGAGAGAGGATTGCAAGCATTTGCCGCATTGGGATAGAGGAAGAGATACTGCTCCATCGTCAAAATTATTCCTCAAGGGTTGTGAAAGTAAAACTTTTACAGACGGAAAAGTACTATGAATATACTCCAGAACATATAATGGAAACCACTAGTTCTAGCTGCACTGACATCGAACTGTATTTGCGGACCTGGCAGTTACTAATAACAGACCACACTTATTCTAGAAGGTAAAGCTTTCAAGGGAGCAACACTAATTCAAATCGCTATACCTAACAACATCAATTACAGTACAAGTATAAGCACACGATCGTCAAATACAGATACATGAAAATATAAATATGAGGAATGAATAGCATAAATACAATCCTCATAGTTTTGTCGACAACAGGCATAATACTAAATAATATTCTATCAAATATTAGAGGATTGAGCTTTAACAAATACCTGTCTAAATCTATGCAAAGCACTGTGCTATTTGCGACTGTTCTAACAGATGTTGACGGATTATGCAACAAATCCAGGAAATCTATAACGTCAAAAATCTACAGAACACTAAGGAAATATGTCTGACAACCTGCGATCGGCGCTCACATTATACTACAGTAAGCCGCCACATCTTTACGGATTATCGGACAATTCATAAAACGAACATAAAATTGAGGCCAATAACCAGCTACAGAGGATCCTCAAGCAATGCACTAGAGAAGTTTCTTTTAAAAATCATACAACCTTTAGAATGTAAGACGAACACATGTGTTAAAAATTCCACACATTTCGTGAACATTTTTAGCAGCATTAATCCAGAGCCAGACGATAGACAAATAAGTTTTGATGTGGAATGTCTGTATACTAATGTGCCATTAAGGAACTCACTAGACATAGTCAAAACTAGCCTTTCTAATTATACAACATTATCAGATCGAACTACGTTACCACTAGATGGGGAGATGGAGTGTTGCCTACGTAGTGCTTACTTTCAAGTAAGGGACAAGTTCTAGGTTCAGGACGACCGGCTTCCGATGGGTTCTTCACTCTCTCTAGTCGTCGCTAGTATATATATATATATATATATATATATATATATATATATATATATATATATATATATATATATATATATATATGTTATATCGTAGATTTTCACGGATGGTAGAATGAATAGTTTGTTTATTCCGGGTTTCAATCCGTTCGTTCAAAATATATATATATATATATATATATATATATATATATATATATATATATATATATATATATATATGGAATGATTCGAAATTTATGCCATAGAAATTGCAACAGTAAAGCCGAAAGTCCGGTTGAGATATGTAGTCGATGACGCCTTTCTCGTATGGAAGGACAATGATCTACAACTTAATGACTTTTTGGAACATCTAAACACCATTCGACCTACAATTAAGTTTACCATGGAAAAAGAGATAAATGGTTAATTGCCCTTCCTAGATGTCATGATGAACCTTTCAAACGAAACAATTAAAACTTCAGTATACAGAAAGCCAACACATACTCTTTCACAAAAATAATAAAAATATATTTATAAATTTTTATTTTGACTAGAAAATATATAATACTTCTGATTTGATTGGCATAATTATAGTAAAGGAATATGAGATCTCGTTTCTTAAGTAGATAGGAATGTTTAATTAAAATTTCAAATTTTTATATTCTTTTTTATGTTAGGCTTATTAGGTGAAAATTAAGTCGAATTAAATTTTCGGAGATTAGCCAAGCTGTTTAAGGGAAGAGAATAGGATATTTAGCAGCAAATTTTAATTAAAACAGTTTGTGCCTTTAATAAAGAAGTAGATGGTAATATAGCAGAAAAAGCGGTGAAATAATACGTTTTAAAAAATATCAGCAAACAGAATGATTCGAAAAGTAAAAAACAAAATTTAGCGTAAACGTATTTAGGGGAAACGGTCCTAAAATGACATACCTACAATAAATTTAGATGCTCTATAACCATCACTAAAATTTTTACTCGAACAAATATTCTGGGTTAAATTTCTATCCAAGGAAATTTTTTAAGTACCTATAGTACCTGTCGCAATTAGCGATGCCCCTGGTGATAAGAACATGTAGGTAGCGATCTATTTTCGACCACTGTAGTAAATGTATAGATGTTTCGTCCCGATACCGGTGGTGGACTCATCAGTGGTATCCACCGGTATCTTTCCCAGATATCCTTGTACTTTCCACAAATTTGAACCTCTATTTAAGTCTAGTTTTGCCGGAAAGCGGTGGTAGGATGTTAAGTTCCACAACGTGCCCTCCCGAAGGCATTTGCTTTCCGGCTTAAACTGTCGGACAGTCCAAGCTGTTAGAAAGCACAGGCCTGAAAAAGAAGTGGAACGGACATCCTCGGTGGTCTTCCAATGGCTGGGTCAGACTTAATCCAAGCCCACGGCGGTTAAGACCCTCGTCTGTCGCCGTCCTTGCTCGGGGGCCATGTCGCAATTAGCAATGCCCCTGGTGGTAAGGACATGTAGCTAGCGATCTATTTTCGACCACCGTAGTAAATGTATGGATGTTTTGTCCCGATGCCGGTGGTGGACTCATCAGTGGTATCCGCCGGTATCTTTCCCAGACATCTTTGTACTTTCCACAAACTTGGACCTCTATTTAAGTCCAGTTTTACCAGAAATCGGTGGTAGGATGTTAAGTTCCACAATATACCTTAATAAACGAACCTGTGATAAAGTTTTATTTCGTTTGAAATTAGAGTATGGAATACCTATCAGTGTCTATAATTTTATCTCTTAGCCATATTAGAGTTTATGCAGGGTGTCAGGGGAAATGTAGGAAATCTCTCGGATATAAAAGAAACACGTGAAAGGAATACAATAAGTTCACATAAACTTTTTTCGTATAGGCTTTCTCTTCGGAGATATGGGCTCTCAAAAAGCTGCAATGGAATCAAGGTTTTTATACACTATTATTGATTTTTTTTTTAATATGATGTATACCAGCCTTCAGTTACTATCCAAGAAAGTGCTGTGAATTTCTCATAACGCCCTATATGATAAGAACTTTGGACAACGCTTTTTACATACCTTTAACTATTGACCAAAAATTATGTACTCTTAATTCATGTCGCTAATTTCATCATGTATTTGATGCATTTCGATAAAAGATACAACTTTGTTCCTATCAAAAGTTGAATCTTCAACCTTATGATAAAAATATTCTATCCAAAATTAGAGCTTATCTCCTTAGTTAAATACGTTGAATTCTGTGATTTGCAGTTCGATCTAGGTTCGCAAAAAATGTGCGTTTTAGTTTATCGGTACCAAAATCAAAGAATTTTTGTTGCAAACAAAAGAAATAATTATCCTGCAATTTAGAACTTGTGAACTTTCACGTCGTTGTCACATTGATTCTTTATTTATATATATATATATATATATATATATATATATATATATATATATATGCATGAAGATATGCATCTGATGTATGGTCTTACATCTTGCAATGCTTTGGAAGCCAAGGGCTTATACCACGACAGATATCCTAATCGTACTCTACCAGATCAAAAAACATTTCAACAAATTAACAAATGTCTCAGGGAGAATGGAAGGCGATTCCATTTAATAAGGTAATATTATTAAATGTCTTCCTAATTTTAGGAAATTTTGGGAAAAGAAGTTCTGATGTTCGTCGTGGAAGTAGAGTACGTAAGCCGCAATGAGAAGAAAATATTTTAAATGCTCTAAATGACACTCCTTCAAAGAGAAGTCGAAAATTTTCAGCGTAGTTTAATACGTCGAAAACAATAATACATGAAGTTCTTCAAGAACAGCTGTTATATCTATATCATTTAAAAAAAGTGCATGAACTGATTCCTGAAGATTTTCCCGGTAGAATGTGTTTGAAAACTCGCTATTGGATCAGAAATGTAATAATCTGATCTTCAATAGCAATATTCTCTTCACGGGTGAAGCAGGATTTACCAAAAATGGTATCATAAATTTACTCAAATCACATGTATGGGCTGATGAAGATCCTCATGCAACTCACCATCAATTCCAATCAATTAATGTCCAGACAGGAATCATTGGCAATTTTTTCATTGTATAATTTATATTACCGGCACGACTGAATGGAAAACTTTATTTGGAGTTCGTCCAGAACACTTTTCATGATTTGGTAGAGCACTTACCACTTGAAACCTGCTGAAACATGTACTACGTGCACGATGGAGCACCACCTCATTTCAGGATTGCTGTATGGGAGCACCTGAATAACGTCTATCCCGATCGTTGGATAGGTAGAGGAGGACCTATTTTCTGGCCTCCTCGATCTCTTGACCTAAGGCCGTTGAATTTTTACCTGTGGAGATATCTCAAAACCTTGGTGTATTCCACTCCGGTTGATAGTAGAGAGGAACTTCTATGGAGAATTACGTTTCATTATGAACAAGTAAGGAACAATGCAAAGTTAATATGGCGGGTACAGCAGTCTTCACTTCGTCGTGCCCGCGACGGTATCAGACTTCACAGAACCCATGTTGAATTTTCTTACGAAGTTTTTAATTAAGCAGTTAGTTTAAGTTTTTATTGAAACTATGGTGACAGGGGAAAATTCTTCTTTTTCATATTCAACCTGACATAAATTAGGAGCCTAACAGTGTAAATAAAATGACGTTTTTTCGAAAACGACTGGGAATAGAGACGTGAATGAAGAATACTTAATTTTTAGTCAATAGTTAAAGGTATGTAAAAAACGCTGTCCAAAATTTTTATCATACAGGGCTAGTGCGTTCCTGTAACTGTTAGTAATTCACAACACTTTCTTGGATAATAATTTAAAGGATCTTACCTGGTATACATCATATAAAAAAAATTAAAATATATCAACATGGTGGTTCAATAATTATGTGTAAAAAACTTAATTCAATTACAGGTCCTTGGAAGCCCATATCCCTGAAGAGGAGGCCTATAGAAAAAAAGTTTATATGAACTTATATTCCTTTCACGTGTTTTTTTTTTTCATTTCCAGATTTCCTACATTTTCATCGATACCCTATATAATAAAATATTGTACAATAGAAATAAAAATTGGTTTAACTTCGATATAAAAATTTTTATACATCAAATTACGTTTAGAATCTCAACACTTAAAACGACTTAGCATATGCATGTTAAAAATAACATAATATGTCATTTTATTAACGACTGGATAGGATTCCTTTTTTGATTCTAGATTTTATAAATACCGTTTAAATATAAAATAAAACAACTACACAGTGTTGGTAGGAAGAAACCATGCGCCATGTGATCAGGGGCGGATCCAGCCTCTCTCTTTGGGGGGGGCGGTGATATCATAAAAATGCGAAAGCCAGTTGTCGCCGGGCGGGGGGGGGGGGACACCAGCAACATTTCCATTTCTAATATAAAAGACAGGATGGGTCGGGTCTATTTTTCTGAATTTCAAGCTCTTGAAGAGTGGAGGGGGGGGGCGATCACAAGAAATAACAAGTTGCCGACCGGGGGGAGGATGCGAGCAGCATACACATTCCTAGTATAAGAGGCAGAATCGGGTCTATTTTCCTGAATTTAAAGCACTTGGTGGGGGGGGCTATTGCCAGAAAAACAAAGTTGTCAACGGGGGACGGGAGGGAGTATCAGCAGCATACATATTGCTCATATAAAATGCAGAATCGGTTCTATTTTCCTGAACTCAAAGCTTTTGGCAAGGGGAGGGGCGATCGCAAGCATACACATTCCTATACTCTATTCAAGAACTAGAGAGAGTAAGAAAACTGTTACCGAAACCTTCAACGTACCTGCTCCAGTGCGCAAGTAACTAAGGACTGCCGTAAATCTAATTATATTTAATTATATTTAAATATTATAAACTTTTATAAATTTACTGCAGCAATAAAATTTCTGATAGTTTAATTTAATTTCTGTCAGTGAGCAAAGTACACTTTACAGTGCATCCTTAGTGATTTATCTTGTTTGTACTTGTTTTTATATATTATTTGAGATTAGTGAAATACCCAAAAGATATGGCTTCCACATCTATATTTATTCCAAAATCGTTAAACCAGGGCATTTTTTCTTCAAGGAAAAACTTATTACGATGAATGTTGATGATGCCTTAAGATAACAATATCTCGATAATAATGTTAAAAGTTCTATTGAGAAGTATTCCAACATGACATGAGTTGGAAAATCTACTATGTACCGAATACTGAAGGAGAAAAAAACGACTGGAATTGTTAGTACTCCCAAGCTACATTCGATGACACAAACTGTACTAAAAGGAGTTGGACATATATTTTATTATGAGAAGCAAATCCCAACCGTCGACTAAAATCAATGAAGATCGGGATTTACCTGAAATTAAAAGAACCGAGCTCTAGAAATTGCTCAGAGAACTTGATTTTTGCTGGAAAAAACCAGATAGGAAATCCGTTCTTATAGATCGTACGGAAAATGTCCGTTGGAGAAGGAAAATCTGTCTCAAGTACAAGGTAGAGTTGTTAGAAATAGCACAACTTACAAAATTAGTAATTTAACTGAACTTATTTTTTTTTAATAAAGTTAGTGCAGAAAATTGGGAAAAATCCTGATAATAAAAGAATAAAAGAAAATGGGGAAACTCGATCTCATGATCGGTGAGATAGAGGAATCAATTATATTTAATTTGAGCGAAAATAGCTTCACTGACTCTGATTACAAATTAAATACGTAATGTTTACCAACGCAAACACAATTTATTATTTAAATTTTCTGTAACATATAAAAATTAATTACATTTGAATCCCTTTTTAGCGTTCAATTTTAATTCGGCAGATGGTTTAAGAAATAAATAAACTGAAACGTCAAATATCCTAGAAATGTTTTTAATTAATAATAAAATGACCGATAGCTTCAACAAAATTTTAATATTATATGGACGAATTGATTTTTTTATGTGTTTAACTTCTTGCATTTTTGATAATGGGTATTTTGTAAGTATTTAAATTATAACTTAGAATTTTTTTGAGAGAAAAAGGCTACGTTTTAGTCTGAATGTACCTAAAACGGTTTCTATGCCAAAATTAAAAATAATAAAAATACTGTAGTAATTTGTGTTAAATATGTCAAAATTATCTATATTTTCTAATCTATGTGAATTATTTAAAAATTATAAAAAATAAAATAATATTATAAAAACTTTTTCTTTTAAGTTTATTACCGAAATAATATTCTATGCTATAAATACTTAGTGATAAAATAAACCTCCTTCCGACGCCTATGACAAGGATTAAAATCATTTTTAACACTTCACACAAACCAAATATTTAGTGTTATCCAACCCAAATAGTCCATTATTATAGACCGGTATTTTTGATTATAAAATTTCTAACCATTTCCTATGAAAAATATATGTGTCTAACAGATTTTGCCAAAGACATCGGAATAAAGAACACAGGTAGTTTGCGAAGAAAAAAAAAAGTTAAAAATGATTTATTACTCTCTCTAGTTCTTAAATAAACTATAGTATAAGAGGCAAAATCGGGTCTATTTTCCTGAACTCCAAGCTCTTGGGGGGGAGGGGGCGATCGCCCCCACCGCCCCCCCCCCCTTGGATCCGCGGCTGCATGTGATAGAAGCAGTAAAAAAGAAACGGATGGAATAGTTAAAGTCTGCAAAGTTTTAAAACGTTCCCCAAGTCACATTGAAAAGAAAGGCCTAAGAAAAAAATAATTGGATTAAAGGAACAGACAAATATTTAGGAAGATTTGCAACACTTTTTGATCAGAAGATAGAGGACAAATTAGCCGCATATATCAAGTTTCTAGAATCTAGATTATTTTGTTTGACAAAAATTGAAGTACGACAGACAGTTGGCATATTTTTTTGCAGTAGAAAAATAATATAGATCACAGGTTTAAGACAGAAGAAAAAATTGCTGAAAAGGAATTGCTGAGGGGATTTAGACATCCAGATATTTTATTCCGATAACCAGAAGCCACTTCTTCCACCGGGGTGAATAAAAAAAACTGGTTTTATTTAATCGGTTTTGAATAAATATCAATTTTCAATTGTAAATTATATTCGAAAATTAAATTTTCCACAGAGCTTGCCAAATATTCGGACCCGGGAGCCAAAAAATGGTTGGTATTTTGATTGCTTACAAAGGAATTTCTTATTTTATAGATGTATAAGGAAACTTATTCACGAAAACCGACGGTTATTACAGTTGTACTAAACATTGCGCTTATTAGCGGTTCATATGGTTTAACCTCTACTGGCCGGTATTCTAGGATCTCTTTCAATGGTTCTAGTTCACAACAACATTAGAAAAAAGCGGTTAGGCTACAAGACATACACTAAAAAGCTGCGTACAGTACCACTTGTTTCACACGTTCACTCGTTCACCGTGTGACGCTGTCTCTCTAATTATGGCAGCGCGAATTCTCTAACAAAAATACAGGTACCAATTCTGAATTATAAATATATAAATTACTAAATTCAAATTATGACGAGGAATCAAAAAGATACACTTTAATGCTAAACAACGTTGGTTTATAAAAGGTTTAACTACAGAAAAATTGTGAAGTCCAGTAAAATTAAATGAATATGATCAATTAATTTTCTTTAATATGTTTGAAACTATCAGTTTTCGTAACAATAAAGAAGTTTAAAGTTTGTAGTGGGTAAAATAGAATAAAAATAAATTATTTGTTTTAAGAAGTTTTGTAGCCACAAAATACCATAGCGATCTATATTTAAATGTTAATAAATTCTTAGAAAATACTTTTGACATACATTTTTTGTGTTACTAGAATATTGCAAGTACCAAAAAAGCGATAACAGTACCTAGTAAGAACATGTTAACATAAAATATTTTTAACTGTAAAAAATGTCAAAGAATATGAAAGCATCGGAAGCTTGTAGTTTCCAAAATCAATAAACATCACTAAAATAATTTTAAAACTATTTGAACTACAAATTGATCTTGTCTTATTATCAGTGCTTTATTATCGAACACAAATGATTAATATTCTTCATATGATATTTGTTCCTTAAAGTTACTTGCACCGTTAGATTTAGAATTGCTCTAATTTAGTATTTTTACTAAGTAAAAATTAGTGCTTCTGTTTTAAAAAATCAAATCCACCTTAAAGTGACCCAAAAAAATCTTTCTTAAGATTAACTCGAAAGTCAAAAAATAAGATCCTGCGTTCAGTTTTCTACAACTTTTTGCCCACAAATTTTTTCCATAATGCTTAATTTCCAAGTTCTAAGCTGGTTTATTACAAGTTAACTGTATCGCCACATTTGACATTTAAAAAAATATGATATATATTCATTAAATGGTACTTATGCCAATATTAGGATCCTGTCACAATTACCGCAGTATGAAATGCGGGTTAATTTTTCAAGTTATACGACTCGGATTATCGACCATCCTATTCCTTCTTTCCAATAATGTCGCATTATTGAAGGTTTACTAGGCTCGGATCCAAGGGGGACGGTGGGGGTGGTCGCCCCTCCCCCAAAAGCTTCGAATTAAAAAAAATAGACCGAACCCTAACTTTTACACTAGGAATGTGAATGTTGCTGGCGTCCTCCCCCCCCCCCCCCCCGTCGACAACTTGCTTTGGCTTGCCATATCACTGCCCCCCCCCTCCCAAAGAGAGAGGGAGAGAGAGGCTGGATCCGCCGTTGAGATGCACCCCAATTTTTAAGCAATAAAATTGTTGAAAATTATAAGGACCATCTTACCGTGATCATAAAGTTATTTTTGGGAGGTACCCATTCAGCCATTTGAGGAAACAGAAAGCTAGGAGACTTCCACGTCGAACGATATAACTTAAGGGTCAAATGTTATCTGGATGCCATTTCAAAGTAGAATGAGTATAAAATATCAACTTGACCTTAAAATTTCTTTAAAGTTTACTGTCAAAGTCAACCTCAAGTTCACTAGAGAATGCCAACTTTAATTAACTACAACTTTTATTGATAAAGTTGTTCACTATAATGCTTAATTATAGCGTAGGCTAATTTATTACAAATTCACTGAAAAAGCATGTTTGATCTCCAAACGATTATCGAAGTTATTTACACCGCTGAATGATAAATTTCCCAAAGCTTCCATATCTGCAATACTTTATAAGGATTACCATTTAAACAGTTTTACCATGATATTGTCATAGAGATCACTTTCAAAATCAACGTCAAGGTCACTATGATATGCACCACCTAATTATTTACAACTCTTGTACTAAAACTTTGTTTTCAAAATGCTTAGTTTTCGAGTTATTTAGATTCAAATCAGCGACCCTGGCCTAAAGCCTACATTCTACCTTTAGCCCTTCTGCGTCTCAAAAACCATCTATAGAATGGCTGCAGGCCCATAAAACCTTTTGATACGAAAATCACCTTACTGCATTTCCAGGCGATTTTATTATGACCTGTTTTCCATAAAGTATGTAAAGTCGTTCAATCTTAAAATATTTCTCTTACAAGAAATATAAGCAGTTTTTTTATTCAAATCCCTTCTTGAGGATTAGCTGACTACTGTGGTGGGAACTCCTGTTTTCTTATTTAGTCCACGAATATTTAAAATTAATTATTTTGTGTATAAGATTAAGCAATTCTTTTAAAGTAGATATTAATCTCCGCTTACTAAGCTCCTTCGTTGCCTGGCAGGTTTTAATAAAACTTGGAGTTTTTATGATTTTTTCACACTGAATTTATTCAGTGCAAATAAAGTCAAACTTAAGCGGATTAGCGTAACTGTTGAAGGACAGAAAACTGTTTATTTTGAGGCAAATTTTAAATTAAAACATTTTACCCGTATTTTTTAACAGCAATAACTGGCGAACATAAAATATTTGCATTTAAAATAAAATTAGGGCGTTTTAAGCAGACCTGTTTATTTCGGTTGAAGCAGAGGAAAAACAATCCGGTAAATTTCTGCAGAGAAACAAATCAAATAAAAAAACAAGCTGAGAAAAACACGAGACGAAATTGAAGAGCTGTAACAGGAATTTGTATATATATATATATATATATATATATATATATATATATATATATATATATATATGTTTAAAGGTATCGAAGGTTTTCGGTTTATGTTTTGAGTCCCTCTCAGGACTGTAAGGCAGCTGACGTTTCGGTGAAATCTCATTCACCATTTTCAAAGCTTACTGTATGACGCACGAGCGAACTGATGCCTGCGACTCGGGTGCTGTCGGTCCCGTGTGTACGTCGGATGCGTTCGTTTTCCGAATGGTTCTGGCCAATCAGATTGAGAGACCTGCTGCGCGTCATTGGCCGTGTTGCCAGTGTTTAGGGATGCATTACCGAGTTGTAATCTGTTTCATTACAAAGTGGTACTGGTTGATGTTTTGTAAGCAAATTTTTCCAAGTATTAGGCACCCGCTGGCTATTATCTCTACTATTTAAGTTGTTGGGCCTCTTGCAATTTCAAAGGCTTCCCTTATAATTCTTGTAGACAGGTTCTCACATCTCGATAGCATTATTGTTCCTGAGAAATTTATCTTATGTCCTCTGTTTAACCAGTGTTGGGCCAGTGCAGAAGAAATTGTTTTTTGCTTGACAGCGTTTATATGTTCGTCTCTTCTGGCATTCATGCTTATGGAAATGTGTTTTGCACAAACTATATTTTGTTTGATAAATATTTTCATTTAACCTGTCTGGAGTCACAACAGGACCAAAATGGTAGCAATCAATAATATCTGCCCAAACATTTAGTTCAAAGTTATGTTAATGGTGTGCAACTTTAATATAATGGATTTTAATCCACATAAACATGTTCATCGTGCAAGTTGGTGACTCATAACGAAAGTAAGTCAACAAAATTTTTCTACCAACATTGGGATCACGAATCCTTTTGTTTAGAATGAGTTCACAAAATGTGAGACGTAAGAGGAGATCGATTCGTTAAAGTTCCTGAACCTTTTGAACGTGATATAGACGTAACAGCTGTTCTTTGAAGATATCATTTACAATATTTTAGGAATATCCAACTCACATTCGGGCGACGGCGGCATGTACTAACACTTTGTTCTCCTTCAACTTTTTCCAAAATTTCCTCTTTTTTTTTACTGTTAGAGTTGTTCAAATACGACCTTTCAAATTTTTTCTCAAAGCTACCCGTTTCTCGAAGATGACACTCAGTATTACTGGCTTACATAAAAATGGATTCTTTTCAAGAAAAGTTCTCTTCAATATATCAACTTTTTTGCTTCTTTTTTTTAAATATTTTCCTTGAAAAATTTGGATTAAAACTGTACCCCTAACTAACATAATTTAACTTTAAAACTGGTCTAAGTTGACACTAGAGGGTTTATAATAACAAGAACAATAATAAGTCAAACATTTTCTTTTAGTAACGAATCGGCAAAAATGGAGATTTCTGTCCCTAATATACACTTGTTTATTTGTTGGCATATATTATTAAAATTATGGCAATATCATTAGGAAAACAAAACTAGCCAACTAGAAGATTTAACTTTCATGACAACTAGATCGGATTTAAATCTTGAACTTTCTTCGTAAAATCTGACTGGTATTTTTTAAAAATGTGAAAGGTGAGTTTACATCTGTTTGTAATTTTTAATTAGTGCACTAGACAAGTATAGTTTCTCTCAATCTGAAGAAAGGTAAAGCACTGCTGAACTTTTTATTCAGAAACCGGCTCGTCTTTTTATAGTCCTGCTCACTATAATCCCCACAAAAAAGTGTGCTAGAAACTATCTATCATTTTCTATGGATTTTGACTCGCTCTTCACGAATCTCAAAGACGTTTTATTGTATTTTCCCTAGTTTTCACACAACCTCAAAATTTTCGAATTTTGAGAAAAAAAATCCTTTTTTAATCACATGATATTTTGAAATAAAAATAGTCAAGAGTTTTAATTGGATGTTGTTTTGTGTTAAGTTTGTTAAAACAACGATCTAATTAGTTCAATATATTTAGGCAAATTAGTGAAAATACTGATATTCATATTTTTTCGAAAGTTACTGCAAAATTAAACAAATTAAATCCAGCAGCAATTTCTAAGTACCTGCATTGCAGTTTTTTTTATATCCAGACGAAACCTTTCATTTTGTTCTTCACTGCAATTGCCCAGATTCTCAGGAAAATAATAAAGATGAGAATCCAAAAAGTGCAATTTTAAATTCGTGAAGCAATCTAATTTTCCATAATTCCCAACCAATTGCTTGTAATTTTTACTTTTTTGATTTTTTAAAAAATTTTCTACAAAATTTTTAAGACTGTTTTTCATGCTTTTCCATTTTTGTAATAAAAATGTCATCTTTCAGGGCTTTTCGATGTGTGGCCAATCAAAAATGCCGGCTTTCGGTTTTTCTAGTGAAATATGTCTAAAGTTTTCACTAACTGCCTACTCAAACCGAGTTTTATATGAAGAGGCTGGAATTAATTTTAAATGACACTATTCGAACCTGGAATCATCTCGTTCCTTGTGGGCTATTTTTTATTTGTAATGTTTCTCGCGATTTTCATTATTCCACAAATGCAAGCAGAAAGTATTCTTCGTAAATCTTCTTTGTTGCTCCAGTACCATTGTTGCAATCTTTAAATCTCCACAAATTTTCAACTGATAATAAGCATAGTTTATTTTTTCCAACAAGCATCTGATATTATAGTGTTCTTCTTTCGTCGTGATAGAGTACCTGACTATGATAGGTAGCAGATGAAAAGTCTCTATTCATCATTTATAACAATTTGGCTGTAACTCATACATTAAACCTCAATGTCATGGCACTAAACTAACGAAGATTTTTCGTCACAAGAGAAATAGTCACGAAAACTTTTATTTCCGTCATGATAAAAGGAAGCAATTACTACTTAGGATAGCAAATTTTGACTTATCTTTTGAAAGTCCAAAGTGTCTCACAAAATCATCCAGTTCGTCCTGTTCAAACGATTCAGGTTTCTTTGATTACTTGTCATTCGATATAGAGATACCGTCAACTTCTATTTCATCTTGGTCGCTAACTATATCATCATCTCTTGTACAATCATTTTCATCAATTTTTTCAAGAGACATGTGATTTTTAGTGATAATCACAACTTTTTCTACCGATTAAACTTGAGCATATTGATTTTGGAAAGTGTGCTTCTATTGAAGCTAGATCAATCATCTCTGTTGCAAAAATAATATTCAGCTCTGTTCTTCGGTTGTTGTTGTATTGTAGTTTGTCATATTTAAGGTGTTTTTGGTCATTGCTCTTTTACATCGCAAAAATATGTTATAAAAAACAAACAGTATATATTAAGTGTAAAACCTAAGTCTTGTCTTTGTTCGTAATTTGAAGTACCCCATGTAGTATGGAAATCCTTTTAGAGAATTAGAGAATCTTCCGGTATTAACCAAAAGGGTATATAAAGGGTCCAGATCGACTTTCTTAGTCAGTATATTTCGAGAGTTTGTCGACGCAAGTTGAATTAGTTTGACAAGTGTCAAAAATAAGGTTAACAATAAAAAGTTATTAAAATTATACCGTGTGTGTAGTTTGCTCGAAGATCGGCTATCCGGAACAATATTTTTTTGTGGAGCTGTGTTATAGCCGCTTTCTGAATAAAAGATTTACCAGTGCTTTACCAATTTTTCAGATTATGAAAAATCGTACTCTTTTAGTGCATAGGACAAATTTATTAATCAACAGTTTTCAAGTAATGAAAATGCTTTAGAACTACAGTATATATATATATATATATATATATATATATATATATATATATATATATATATATGTTTATGCGGCTTTCACGGATTCCTCCGTGTGAGATGCAATAGCAGTGGTCATATCCACATTATGCTGTTGTAGTGCTGAAATCACATTCAGCAAACATACAACTAAATGCATCTCCGCATGTAAATGAAGTAAAATGCGAACAGTGATTGCAAACTTCGCTCCATCATATCCTTTCAGTGTTAGAGGTTGCACAGTTTGGATGAATTGCTACAAAACACAATTCACCCTATTACACCACCATCGAGATGGTGGCCTACCTGTACCACCACACCGAGAAGAAAGTAAAAACTTACCTCCTCTGTTACAGTGATACGGCAGAGGTACATGTTTCGTCTCTTACTAGACTCATCAGGGTACCGACATGCACCTGTCTGTGCAAAGGACAGATCGGAAGGAAGCATGCAACACTGAACGCGGCTTCGCCGACCTCCCGCCGGATGGGGTATATACGTTTATGCGGCTTGCACGGATTCCTCCGTGTGAGATGCAATAGCAGTGGTCATATCCACATTATGCTGTTGTAGTGCTGAAATCACATTCAGCAAACATACAACTAAATGCATCTCCGCATGTAAATGAAGTAAAATGCGAACAGTGATTGCAAACTTCGCTCCATCATATCCTTTCAGTGTTAGAGGTTGCACAGTTTGGATGAATTGCTACAAAACACAATTCACCCTATTACACCACCATCGAGATGGTGGCCTACCTGTACCACCACACCGAGAAGAAAGTAAAAACTTACCTCCTCTGTTACAGTGATACGGCAGAGGTACATGTTTCGTCTCTTACTAGACTCATCAGGGTACCGACATGCACCTGTCTGTGCAAAGGACAGATCGGAAGGAAGCATGCAACACTGAACGCGGCTTCGCCGACCTCCCGCCGGATGGGGTATATACGTTTATGCGGCTTTCACGGATTCCTCCGTGTGAGATGCAATAGCAGTGGTCATATCCACATTATGCTGTTGTAGTGCTGAAATCACATTCAGCAAACATACAACTAAATGCATCTCCGCATGTAAATGAAGTAAAATGCGAACAGTGATTGCAAACTTCGCTCCATCATATCCTTTCAGTGTTAGAGGTTGCACAGTTTGGATGAATTGCTACAAAACACAATTCACCCTATTACACCACCATCGAGATGGTGGCCTACCTGTACCACCACACCGAGAAGAAAGTAAAAACTTACCTCCTCTGTTACAGTGATACGGCAGAGGTACATGTTTCGTCTCTTACTAGACTCATCAGGGTACCGACATGCACCTGTCTGTGCAAAGGACAGATCGGAAGGAAGCATGCAACACTGAACGCGGCTTCGCCGACCTCCCGCCGGATGGTTTATATACGTTTATGCGGCTTTCACGGATTCCTCCGTGTGAGATGCAATAGCAGTGGTCATATCCACATTATGCTGTTGTAGTGCTGAAATCACATTCAGCAAACATACAACTAAATGCATCTCCGCATGTAAATGAAGTAAAATGCGAACAGTGATTGCAAACTTCGCTCCATCATATCCTTTCAGTGTTAGAGGTTGCACAGTTTGGATGAATTGCTACAAAACACAATTCACCCTATTACACCACCATCGAGATGGTGGCCTACCTGTACCACCACACCGAGAAGAAAGTAAAAACTTACCTCCTCTGTTACAGTGATACGGCAGAGGTACATGTTTCGTCTCTTACTAGACTCATCAGGGTACCGACATGCACCTGTCTGTGCAAAGGACAGATCGGAAGGAAGCATGCAACACTGAACGCGGCTTCGCCGACCTCCCGCCGGATGGGGTATATACGTTTATGCGGCTTTCACGGATTCCTCCGTGTGAGATGCAATAGCAGTGGTCGAAGCCGCGTTCAGTGTTGCATGCTTTCCTTCCGATCTGTCCTTTGCACAGACAGGTGCATGTCGGTACCCTGATGAGTCTAGTAAGAGACGAAACATGTACCTCTGCCGTATCACTGTAACAGAGGAGGTAAGTTTTTACTTTCTTCTCGGTGTGGTGGTACAGGTAGGCCACCATCTCGATGGTGGTGTAATAGGGTGAATTGTGTTTTGTAGCAATTCATCCAAACTGTGCAACCTCTAACACTGAAAGGATATGATGGAGCGAAGTTTGCAATCACTGTTCGCATTTTACTTCATTTACATGCGGAGATGCATTTAGTTGTATGTTTGCTGAATGTGATTTCAGCACTACAACAGCATAATGTGGATATGACCACTGCTATTGCATCTCACACGGAGGAATCCGTGAAAGCCGCATAAACGTATATACCCCATCCGGCGGGAGGTCGGCGAAGCCGCGTTCAGTGTTGCATGCTTCCTTCCGATCTGTCCTTTGCACAGACAGGTGCATGTCGGTACCCTGATGAGTCTAGTAAGAGACGAAACATGTACCTCTGCCGTATCACTGTAACAGAGGAGGTAAGTTTTTACTTTCTTCTCGGTGTGGTGGTACAGGTAGGCCACCATCTCGATGGTGGTGTAATAGGGTGAATTGTGTTTTGTAGCAATTCATCCAAACTGTGCAACCTCTAACACTGAAAGGATATGATGGAGCGAAGTTTGCAATCACTGTTCGCATTTTACTTCATTTACATGCGGAGATGCATTTAGTTGTATGTTTGCTGAATGTGATTTCAGCACTACAACAGCATAATGTGGATATGACCACTGCTATTGCATCTCACACGGAGGAATCCGTGAAAGCCGCATAAACGTATATAAACCATCCGGCGGGAGGTCGGCGAAGCCGCGTTCAGTGTTGCATGCTTCCTTCCGATCTGTCCTTTGCACAGACAGGTACATGTCGGTACCCTGATGAGTCTAGTAAGAGACGAAACATGTACCTCTGCCGTATCACTGTAACAGAGGAGGTAAGTTTTTACTTTCTTCTCGGTGTGGTGGTACAGGTAGGCCACCATCTCGATGGTGGTGTAATAGGGTGAATTGTGTTTTGTAGCAATTCATCCAAACTGTGCAACCTCTAACACTGAAAGGATATGATGGAGCGAAGTTTGCAATCACTGTTCGCATTTTACTTCATTTACATGCGGAGATGCATTTAGTTGTATGTTTGCTGAATGTGATTTCAGCACTACAACAGCATAATGTGGATATGACCACTGCTATTGCATCTCACACGGAGGAATCCGTGCAAGCCGCATAAACGTATATACCCCATCCGGCGGGAGGTCGGCGAAGCCGCGTTCAGTGTTGCATGCTTCCTTCCGATCTGTCCTTTGCACAGACAGGTGCATGTCGGTACCCTGATGAGTCTAGTAAGAGACGAAACATGTACTCTGCCGTATCACTGTAACAGAGGAGGTAAGTTTTTACTTTCTTCTCGGTGTGGTGGTACAGGTAGGCCACCATCTCGATGGTGGTGTAATAGGGTGAATTGTGTTTTGTAGCAATTCATCCAAACTGTGCAACCTCTAACACTGAAAGGATATGATGGAGCGAAGTTTGCAATCACTGTTCGCATTTTACTTCATTTACATGCGGAGATGCATTTAGTTGTATGTTTGCTGAATGTAATTTCAGCACTACAACAGCATAATGTGGATATGACCACTGCTATTGCATCTCACACGGAGGAATCCGTGAAAGCCGCATAAACGTATATACCCCATCCGGCGGGAGGTCGGCGAAGCCGCGTTCAGTGTTGCATGCTTCCTTCCGATCTGTCCTTTGCACAGACAGGTGCATGTCGGTACCCTGATGAGTCTAGTAAAAGACGAAACATGTACCTCTGCCGTATCACTGTAACAGAGGAGGTAAGTTTTTACTTTCTTCTCGGTGTGGTGGTACAGGTAGGCCACCATCTCGATGGTGGTGTAATAGGGTGAATTGTGTTTTGTAGCAATTCATCCAAACTGTGCAACCTCTAACACTGAAAGGATATGATGGAGCGAAGTTTGCAATCACTGTTCGCATTTTACTTCATTTACATGCGGAGATGCATTTAGTTGTATGTTTGCTGAATGTGATTTCAGCACTACAACAGCATAATGTGGATATGACCACTGCTATTGCATCTCACACGGAGGAATCCGTGAAAGCCGCATAAACGTATATACCCCATCCGGCGGGAGGTCGGCGAAGCCGCGTTCAGTGTTGCATGCTTCCTTCCGATCTGTCCTTTGCACAGACAGGTGCATGTCGGTACCCTGATGAGTCTAGTAAGAGACGAAACATGTACCTCTGCCGTATCACTGTAACAGAGGAGGTAAGTTTTTACTTTCTTCTCGGTGTGGTGGTACAGGTAGGCCACCATCTCGATGGTGGTGTAATACGGTGAATTGTGTTTTGTAGCAATTCATCCAAACTGTGCAACCTCTAACACTGAAAGGATATGATGGAGCGAAGTTTGCAATCACTGTTCGCATTTTACTTCATATATATATATATATATATATATATATATATATATATATATATATATATATATATATATATATATATATATATATGTAATCGAAGGTTTTCGGGCATCCCGTGTATGTGCTGAGTCCCTTTCAGGACTGTAAAGCAGCTGACGTTTCGGTGAAATCTCATTCACCATTTTCAAAGCTCACTGTATGGCGTCTACGAGCGAACTGACGTCTGCGACCCCGGTGTTGTCGGTACCGTGTGCGCGTCGGACGTGTTCGTTTTCCGAATGGTTTCGAATCAGGTGGCGTAACCTGCTGCGCGTCATCGGCCCTGTTGCCAGTGTTTGTGGTTGCGTTGCCGAGTTGTATTCTCTTTCGTTACTAAGTGGTACTGGTTGATGTTTTGTAAGCAGATGTTTCCAAGTATTAGGCACACGTTGGCTGTCATCTCTGCTATTTAAGTTGTTGGGCCTCTTTGCAATTTCAATAGCCTCCCTTATAACCCTTGTGGACAGGTTTTCAAATCTCGATAGCATTTTTGTTCCCGAGAAATTTATCTTATGTCCTGTGTTTAACCAGTGTTGGGCCAGAGCAGAAGAAGTTGTTTTTTGCTTGACAGCGTTTATATGTTCGTCTCTTCTGGCGCTTATTTTACGGTTGGTTTGGCCTACGTAAGATGAGCTGCACTCTCCGCATGGAATCTCGTACACTCCCTGGTTTTCTAGAGGGATTCTTTCTTTAGGTGTTGGCAAGAGATCTTTTACTTTACGGTCTGTGGTGAAAATGGTTTCAATGTTGTGTCTCCTGAAAATTCTTGCGATCTTGTCTGTGGTGCCTCTTACATAAGGAACAAAAGCCTTGGAGCTATTCTCTTGGTTTTCGCGATTTTTTGGGACCAAGTGTGCCTTACAGTCCTGAAAGGGACTCAGCACATACACGGGATGCCCGAAAACCTTCGATTACACATCACACCCGTGAGAATATCCGACATAACATAATTTACCTTTACGGGGAGGAAACCTACCACGACTCTAAAACATTCGAAAAGCTATGGACGAAGAAACCGAGACTGCTTTGCGATCTCGCTTTCTTAAGCAACTGCCGAGATCAACACCTCATACCGACCTGCTGCAAGGTTAAATATCACATAAAAAACTCTAAAACAGACAGAATACTAAAGAATACCAGTCTAGCCCTGCTTCGAGAAAGAATACAACAGACAAGAATAAGTCTAAATTCCATTGACTGTCAGTTATATAGATTACGGCTCCGCTTAAGCAACACTATACACGTGTCGCTATGGTCTACTATAGACACTCTAGCAGAATTCAGGGCCCAAACAGATTTCTCAATAAGAACAGAGAGACAGAAAAGGAAAATTATCCGATTAAAAGAGTCATCAAGGGCACCTTTAAAGAAACAACTAACGGAGGAGCCAGAAGTCGTAAACAACTTATCTGACAAAGTTTTGACACCTGCCGCCAAAAGTGTTTTAACCAAAGGTTTTAATTTCGCGAGAGCACCATCACGTATCCCAACCGATAACATATTATGTGGAGTTGAAACAGCTCTAAACAACATAAACAACGACACAGCAGAAACTATCCGCCAAGAAATTTCAGCCGTTTTGCGCAAAGCAAAACCTCCAAAAAGTAATCTATCTGCAGAAGAACGTCGAGCCTTACAAGACCTACGTGGAGATACCTCGATCGTAATACTTCCGGCAGACAAAGGAAATTCAACAGTGGTCCTAAACAAAACAGACTATCATGACAAGATGATCGCCCTGTTAAACGATCCTGCCTACAAGCCGATAAACAGAGATCATACCACTTATCTAGAAAAGACCACCAAAACATTGATCAGGGCATCTCCATTTTCCGAAGAAATAAAGAAGAAGATCACACCAAGAGAAAAATCTTCCATATGTCCTAAACTTTATGGCTTGCCCAAGATACACAAGCCCGGAGCTCCCTTAAGACCAATTGTAAGCTCTGTTGGCTCTCCAACTCAGGCCCTAGCAAAACATCTAGCCACCATTCTCCAACCCTTCGTCGAAAAAACGGCCTCCTACGTTAAAAACTCGCAACATTTTTGCGAAATAATCAAAAACATACGTTTACAAGAAAAAGAATGTCTAGTTAGTTTTGACGTAACATCACTTTTCACACAAGTACCAGTTAAAGAGGCTCTTTCTGTAATAGAAAACAAATACAATCTGCCAAAATATATCATCGAATTAGCTAGACACTGTCTTGATAACACCTATTTTACTTGTGAAGGCCGACGATATAAACAAGTTGAGGGAGCCCCGATGGGATCGCCGCTGTCTCCTGCACTCGCTAACTTATTTATGGAAGACTTTGAATCAAAAGCTTTGGAGACCCCTTCACATAAACCAAGACTGTGGCTACGTTACGTAGATGACACATTTGTTATCTGGCAACATGGGGAAGAAAATCTCAAAAGTTTCTTGGAACACATAAACAGTATACATCCCAAAATTAAATTTACCATGGAGACAGAACAGGAAAGAAAACTACCGTTTCTGGATATTCTACTGAAAAGAAAAGAGGATGGCTTGCTTTCGCACACTGTCTATAGAAAGCCCACTCACACCAACAGGTACCTCAACGCCGATTCACATCACCACCTCGCCCAATTATTTGCAGTAGTGAAATCACTTGCGTTTCGATCGTAGTCCCTTACAGATCCAGAAAATTATCACAAAGAGATGAACATACTGCAGGAAGCTCTAACAAAGAACGGTTATAAAAAAGAACATATATACAAGGTTCTAAAAAACAAACACTTGGTCCCAAAAAATCGCGAAAACCAAGAGAATAGCTCCAAGGCTTTTGTTCCTTATGTAAGAGGCACCACAGACAAGATCGCAAGAATTCTCAGGAGACACAACATTGAAACCATTTTCACCACAGACCGTAAAGTAAAAGATCTCTTGCCAACACCTAAAGAAAGAATCCCTCTAGAAAACCAGGGAGTGTACGAGATTCCATGCGGAGAGTGCAGCTCATCTTACGTAGGCCAAACCAACCGTAAAATAAGCGCCAGAAGAGACGAACATATAAACGCTGTCAAGCAAAAAACAACTTCTTCTGCTCTGGCCCAACACTGGTTAAACACAGGACATAAGATAAATTTCTCGGGAACAAAAATGCTATCGAGATTTGAAAACCTGTCCACAAGGGTTATAAGGGAGGCTATTGAAATTGCAAAGAGGCCCAACAACTTAAATAGCAGAGATGACAGCCAACGTGTGCCTAATACTTGGAAAAATCTGCTTACAAACACGCACACGGTACCGACAACACCGGGGTCGCAGGCGTCAGTTCGCTCGTAAACGCCATACAGTGAGCTTATGGTGAATGAGATTTCACCGAAACGTCAGCTGCCTTACAGTCCTGAAAGGGACTCAGCACATACACGGGATGCCCGAAAACCTTCGATTACACATCACACCCGTGAGAATATCCGACATAACATATATATATATATATATATATATATATATATATATATATATATACTTAAATTACTTTTTATTTTTCTTGAACCGCTATTTAGATATATTCTCTTTTTTTGGGCTTTCGGTTCGGTCAGTCGAATATAAATTAACTTATTTCCTCATAGATGTTTTATTGTTTTTTTTCTCAAACATTACGACCATATTACTGGTTCTTGTCAGTGTTTTCTTAAGACATGATACATGTTAAACTGTCATATTTTGAGTATTTTTATTTGTAAATAATTTTAAAAATATGATTAACCTTTTAATATTTTGTGTATTCATGTTTTGGAAATTGACATTATTAGAAAAAACTGATGAAGACCAATAATAAGGTCGAAATATTTGAGAAAAAAACAATAAAACATCTGTGAGGTTATAAATTTTTATTCCACTGACCGAATCGAAAACCCAAGAAAAAAGTATATATATATATACATATATATATATATATATATATATATATATATATATATATATATATATATATATAGATATATATATATATATAGATATATTGGTTGTTGGCGTTTTGGTTAAATTGTATTTCTAATCCTTACAAAGTATAAACTGAACATTTTGTCTTAAGGCTACGAGCTTACATAAATCTGTTCAGTTAAGCGCGAAGAGAGCCCAACATATACATATATATATATATATATATATATATATATATATATATATATATATATATATATATATATATATATATATATAAAAACAATTTATTTTGTTTAACAGTGTTGATGTACTAGTATGTTGAATGTTTTGTTTTAATTTTAATTTGTGACAAAGTTTTTTAAAAGTTTTTTAATTGTGTACAATTTGTTCTGTGTGGAGGCTACGGCTGGCGACTGCTCTCATACTGGCAGGGTTAAGGTGTGCCCTTTGACGAGGTCTGAGCCCTGAGGATGGTCTGTTATACCGAAAGCGCTTGGCCGATTTTAATAAAAACATACACTGAAATACAAAACCCGTCTATTTCTTGATTTCTTCGGTGTACAACCTGTTAATAACTTATTCATTTCACGTTATGGTGAACCAGGTGGACAAATACCGAAATCTCTGCTTGAAGAGAGGATTGTCCGACGTCGATATATGGTTTCTACACAGGTGTTTGGATGAAGGTGTTGTCCCAATTTTCGCAAGATGCAAAACCTCAAAGAATATTCCAATACAATTTAGATCAAGCCTTGAAAGGAAAATGATAAAGAATGAAATCTGCAAACATTATTCCAAGAAAAATAGAATTAATATCGAAATGAAAATTTGCTATGACCACATGTCCGAGGTGATGCCACACTCTATCCTTTCTAATTTGTTGAATTCTATATACGATTTCGTGTTTCATCAAAAAGACCTTAAATTTAATAAACTTCATAAAAAACTTGAAAATCTCAAGGGGCAGAGAGAACAAAATTCAGATCGACACTTTTTTAAAAAAAAGGTTTATTGTTTAACAGTGTTGATGTACTAGTATGTTGAATGTTTTTGTTTTAATTTTAATTTGTGACAAAGTTTTTTAAAAGTTTTTTAATTGTGTACAATTTGTTCTGTGTGGAGGCTACGGCTGGCGACTGCTCTCATACTGGCAGGGTTAAGGTGTGCCCTTTGACGAGGTCTGAGCCCTGAGGATGGTCTGTTAGACCGAAAGCGCTTGGCCGATTTTAATAAAAACATACACTGAAATACAAAACCCGTCTATTTCTTGATTTCTTCGGTGTACAACCTGTTAATAACTTATTAAAAAATTGCTCTACATGCCAGTTTTCTCTTAGTTACATGTGCATTTTCTACTTGGGGTTCGATCTATTTAAAGTTATAAAATATAAACTCACTTTTCGTTTTCACTGTACGTTTAAAATTAAGTAAAATTATTTGAATAACAAGCCAAATCGACAATTCTATGAAGCTCTTAGTCAGACTAAAATAACAACAATAACATTTTGTTAAACGTTACTAATTACATTCCACAATTTAAATAGCAAGACTGAAAGAGGCGGTAAATATTAATTATAAAATTTCATCGTAACAACTGAAATTTATATTATAACCTTCCTCGCAGCAGGAACAAATTTACTTAGACATACAAATTAATAATGAAAACCAAATTTTGTATTTACTTTTTGAAAGTCTGCGACGCTGCCTTTGTTAATCTGTGTGTAATCGAATCGGGTTTATTTCAAATTTACACAATGAAACAAAAATATATGCTCAGTATTCATGCATATGTTAAATAATTTTAAATCACCATCCTTTTATCTCATTTTAGTGTATTTTACTTTTCCAGACAAATTATACAGTTTAAATAATATTTGGTGATACAACTGGAATGAAAACAAAACCACCTGGAGTTTTTGGAAATCACTGGCGGCCAGAAATAATGACGAAATTTAAAAAAACTGTATTTTTCAGTACAATGTTTATTAAACTTTCTATAAATTTATTTATCGGTATAACATTCTCTTGTATATGATGTGGACTTTATCGTAATTAATATCATTCATCTCCCAATCTTTAGTTAAAAACGACTATGGCCATTTTTGTAAAATATTGTAATTTCGCGTTGAACTTTCAGTTATTGCTTCATTTCCAGAATATTTTTTCTCCAACATTTTTTACTTTGTTATTTATTTCTTACTTACTATTGGTAACATGCAATGAAAACTACGAACAATTTCATAATTAAAAAATATGTAATAACTACTGTAACAATTTTATAAAATAAACCATATTTTGTTACCCAAGCACGTTAACAACTAGCACTCTATCGGGAATGAAAACTTTTTTAAATATTTCTACAATGAACTTCTTTTGAAAGAATATGGACTACTTTCAAGAAAAGTTTCAAACAAAAAGCTACTATATTATTTCAAAAACATCGTTATATTTGAAAAGAATTCACAACTCGTACATACTTACATTTGAAATTACACATAAAATTGCATAATTTATATCAACGGATTTTAAGTACGTCTTTATTTATGGATATCGTCTTACTTTGACATCGATAGTAGAACTAAATTCATGATTGTTCCAATACACTAATCAAAAAAAAAAATTTCGGGTAAGAGATAACCAACTATTGGAAATTGTAAAGGGGGTATATACAAGACTAGACATGATAGTTAGTAACAGTTGCTTATGTTCAATAATTAACTACAAGCGATTGAAAAGATTTAATGACGGTTTTTTAATTTTAGAAGCTTAGGTATTGTTTATATACAAAAAAGTTTAAATGGTAAGTTGTAGGTAGCTTGAAAACTTAAAATTTGAGCTGCAATTCATCTTGGTAACTAGTTCCTGAAAATATGCGAAAAGCTGTTAAAAAAAGCATTTTTTTGTTTATGCAATAATAACAGCAAATTTAACTTTTTCGTTTTTTCGTTGGTTTTACTCTTTTAAAAGAAAGCCATCAGCATAGCAAAAAGTGAGTATTTTTATAGTTATTTTGGGGAAAACGACCGATTATACTCTTCAGATAATTTATATTTTCATAAAGTATTATTTGAAACTCGATTTTCTAATAAAAACGTACCGTTTTTTAATGTTAAAGAGAAGATAATATTTTTTTTATAAACAAATCGACCTGTAACCTTAACTACTGCTTTTTCCATATACTGGTTTCGATATTCCGATAGCTCGGAATTTTACGCAGACTTAAAAAAATGTACTTTGTTTGATCAATAGAAGAAGTGTAACTGATTTTTCTTCAAAATCTCGTTGTTTATGATAATTAAGAAACAATTTCAGCGTCATTGAATAGTTAAAAGGTTGTATTTTATACTACTGTTGAGAATTTTGTAAAATAGTTATTTAAACATAATAAAAATAAAAAAAAATAATTATAGAATGGCAGCCACAGAATATTTGGGCGATGGTCGTGGTAATTGCGTGGTAGCTGCTCTAAAACGGAGACGGTTACTTCACATCCAGACCGAAACCTTAGAAAAAGCAGCATTATAATTCTACTAATACTGCACAATATATACTCATCTCACATACAATCTTTGTATATCAGATTCACAAAAAGTGGAAAAAAGCTTTAATCTTTCATTCAATAAAAATTATAGAAGTGTTTTTACTTAACAAGCAAGCTCAAGAGACTGGGTACACCAATTCCCGTAAAACTTCGGGCTTAGTTGATTGAAACCCAGGACTTATCGAACCGATAGCCGTTTCCGTCAACACACTCTAATGAAAAAACTTGAGTCAGAGGTTACTCGACGATTTTCACTGTTTTCCTCTTGTAGGATAGATTAGTGCGCTCCTTGTTAGGTCTTCTTTCTTGACAGTCGAGCTTAAAATCGTCGTCGTCGTTATCTCTCGCCTGTTGTACGTTTAATATGATACATTGCATTAATTAACATAAATTGCTTGTCCCCATCTCTAATCCTACTTTTTCATTAGGGCGTATTGGCGGAAACTACGATCTGTCCGATAAACCTTAGGCCCCAAGTAACTAAACCCTAAAGTTTCACGAGAATCGGTGTACTTAGTTCTTCGAGCTCCTCTCGCTAGATCTTTTTAAGTACTTTTACTTTCGCTGGGATAAGGATTATAAAATAACTATAAAATCGAGTGATCTGTTTTTTCTGGGTTCACTGGAATTATTTTTCTAATAATGTCATTAATAATATAAAAATTTAATGATCCGTAGTGTGACATGTTTAAGAGTATCAGCGAGCGTCTTTTTTAAAACAGTTGAATTACCGACGTCTCACTTAAAAAAAAATGTAGGAATTTCTGTGCATAATAATTATTATAATATTATTGGAGTTTTGATATTCACTTATAATAAATATTTTGAATGTATAAAATTATTTAAAAATCATTGTTTTAGAATTCTAATTCTGTCATAATATATTACAATATGATTAACACACCATTCTTTTTTTATCAATATAATAGACAGTGATTGGTCGATGTTTAACAAATAATGAATGTCATTTCTTTAGAAAGAGTCATGAGATAGAGAGGTAAATAAATATCAAGATGTTAAATCGCCATTTCCGTTCTCAAGTAGCCAGTACTTAGTTACCCTCACCCAGCGAAGGCAAGCTATCGCCGTCGCTTTATTTTTACATTTGTCTATAATATTGTTCCGGACAGCCGATTTTTGAACACACACTGTATTATTGAACATACTCTGTTATTTCGAAAGCTTTTTATTGTCAACTTTAATTCTGACACTTGTCAAACTAATTCAAGTTGCGTCGAGGAGCTCTTAAACTAAACGGTCCCCGAAAGCCGATCTGAACCATTTATATACCCTTTTGGTCGATACCTGAAGATTCAATAATTTTCTAGAGGGATTTCTATACATACATGGTGTAATAAAAATAAGAAAAAGGAATAATTCGGCGATTTCTAGACCTTCTATCATAGGCATTCCATGTTAAAAATAAGGAAGTAGAATTCTCTAAAAACTTACAGACCTTCTTTCATAGACGTCTCCTGAGGAAATTAACCAAGGTAAAATTAATTAAATAAATTATGAACTCGTAGAAAATAAACCTAAAACCCTACAAACTACAAACACAAACTATTAATATGAAATGGAAAACGCTATAAAGTTCGTTACATTGCCCCCTTCCAAGCCTTGATCCATCAACCTTCTTTATCTTGATAATGGGCCAATCTGTCAAGATGCATGACTTTCATCTTCGCATGAGGGCTTTTCTGAATTCGGTACACCAGATCGTTTAGTCGGGTCACTATGTTGTACGGACCTTGCCATGACTTTTGAAGCTTTGGTAAGCGCCCTTTGGTTTTTTTTTCAGATTATACAACTAAACTTTTTCACCAACCATGAATCCACCAGTATTGGCTTTGAGATCAGAGTGGGTCTTCGTTCTGTCACTTTCTATTTGTAGTCGTCTCTGTACCTCTCCAAGAATGAGCAAGAAGACGTTCCTCTTCCGGAGTCTCTTTCACGGTCGTGTTCCCTCTCAACATATCCTCTTGAAGATGACCTGTAGAATGTTCTTCTTCCGTAGCCCCTTTCGCGGTTACGTTCTCTCTCGTCTCGTTTTCCACGGTCGCGGCTAGTACTCCTTCCATCTCTTCCGTAATAGTCTTCTTGTAGTGCCTCCACCAGCAATTATTTGCGGGTAATTCCTGTAAAAGTGACCGTTGTATCCGCACTGGTAACAACACATGTTATTCGAATGGCACCGGCGACCCTGACCTCTTCTTCTCGGTCTGGCATAAATCACTTCAATGCGACATCCGCATACTTCAACTTCATCGCAAGCCTTGACGGCAACTGCAGCATTTTTTAAATCTTTGTTGACAGCAAATCCAAAACAGGGAATACTATTACTTAACCAGATTTCTTTAGGTTCACCATAAGGAGCAAAGATTTTCTCCAATCGCTTCTTCGAACATCATCGCCAATATAAGCAATATGAAGCCGATAGCCATCAGGGCCTCTGTCAGGAACATTATTGCGAGTACAGTGGCCTTGTAGATGCGCCTCTTGGCCACACTTCCAACAACGAATTTTATTTCTGCTATGAAAGGTTGTATTTTTATTGTCATGTGTTTTCCCTTCGTCCATAAATTCTTGCAATGCCCTCATTAGCCTCATGAAAATTTGCTCGTTGGTCTTGCGATAATCTTGGGAAACTTTGACTCTTCTTATGATTCTTTCTTGGTTCCTCGAAGTCTGTTTGGCTATTTCAAATTGCAGGGCATAAGCAAGAGTCTCGGAAATTTTCTTCAGTCTGGCCAATTTTAGAGTCTGACTTGTTTCTTGGTCGCATAAACCTTCGATAAAACTATTTCCTGCTAACTCTTGCTTTATTTCGTCTGGATATGTTAATAAGTCTCATTATATCCGCATCATATTCTTGAAGACTTTCGTTATATTGTTGTCTTCTTCCTTGGAGTTGGGCCTTATAAACATCTTGGAGGTGGGCTTCCCCATAGCACATCTCCAGAAAAGTAACAATAAAATCGTAATCATTTTGCTTTTGTTCAGGAATGTTACATAGAACCTCCATAACTTCACCTCGTAATGCTAGAACATAAGCACGTGCCTTCTCCGGTGGACTCCAATTATTGCCGGTGGCGGCGGCATCGATTGACGGACATAGGTAAGCCAAGGTACTTTGCCGTCGAATGCTTCATTACACTAGTTTCAGAAACAGCATCTACTTTAATTATACCTGTACTGGCTACCTACTCCATTTGAAAATGTAATTGTTGCATCTCTTTGTGAATTTCTATCACCTCATGTTGTACTTCGCCGTATACGTGTGTCTCATGCCTTCCAGACTTATTTTTAGTTTTTGTTTTATATCATCTTGGCTTGTCCTTAATTCTTGCTTCATCTCTTCTTGACTTGCCTTTAATTCCTGTTTCATATCATCTTGATTTTTTGTCATATCTTCTTTCAATTCTTGTTTTCATGTTCTGAATCTTGTTTAAGCTAGTTTGAAGTTGTTCTTCCATTTTCGCTTTCTGTTTTCTAGTTTTTACTGGCATATACTTTCAATCTACTTTTTCTAATTTTACAACCTGAACTCTGCGTCGACAAACTATCAAACTATACTGTCCTTGAAAGCCGATCTGGACCCTCTATATACCCTTTTGGTCGATATCGGAAGATTCCTTAATTTTCTAGAAGGATTTCCATACTACGTGGTGTAATAAAAATAAGAAGAAGGAATAATCCGGTAATTTCTAAACCTTCTATCATAGGCGTTCCCTATTAAAAATAAAGAAATATAATTCTCAAAAAAGTTCCAGATTTTCTTTTATAGACGTCTCCTGAGGAAATTAACAAAGGTAAAATTAATTGCATAAATTATGAACCCGTAGAAAATGAACCTAAAACCCTACAAACTACAAACACAAACTAATACTATGAAATGTAAAACGCTATAAAGTTCGTTACAATATATTGAAATAACTGTTTAACAAAGTTTACGGGAGTAGAGAATAATATAACCTTTTAGCTATTAAATGTCACCAAAATAGTTTATTGTTATAAACAAAGCCAGAGCAATTTTTTGAAATAAAAAACAGTAAATCTTTTTCTATTAATCATAAACAGTTAATTTTTTAAGTCTCTCTTTAAACGTAAAATTAAAGAATCAACCGAAATTTGTAAATATCCGAATGATATTAATAGAGATACAGGTTACAGCATACATCACACATGGAAATTGTAATTGTAATGCTGGATCACGGTTCGCTGAGCACTAGTTAGGTATAAATACTGGGCTGTTTCTTCTCGATGGTTTTTCAGTATTCTAATCTCGTGGAGTAAAAATTTCTGAAGATGCGTCGTGCAATCATATGCGAAACGTCGGATAATAACTCCCATTTGATACGATCTAAACTCAAGAACCATGATTTTCAATTCCTTTTGATTTCAGAAGCTTGTAGTATATTATTGACTATTACCAACCATCGCCAATCGCTATTCTTGTATTTTAACCCTTTATAACGGTCAACAGTCGGTTGCCTCTTACTTTAAAGTGTGCGAAATAGACTAGGTTAAATTTTTACCCATTGTACGATAAGCAGATTTTAAATTAGTAATATAGCAACTTTTAAACCACCAAGCAGATTCTTTATGACAAAGTCGACATGTATATTTAACTTAAATGTAAAAAATTTTAAACTACGTCGTTATTCTTATCGATCAATGAAATATTAAAGTAATGATTTTGACGATAAATATTATTACCAGTGATACCCTTAAAAAATAATAAATAATAAGAAATATTTCCACATCTTTAATATTTATCTTTTATTCCTTCCCACGTCAGAGAAAAGACATGTTTATGCGTCACTTTTATTTATATGATCCGCGATAAGACCGATTTCCTTTAAGAAAAAGGAGATAACCCTGTCATGGATTCTTGTTGAAACTGGGTCCTACATAAACAGAAAAAGGTCTATCTTTACACTGAAGAAACAACACCCCAGAATTTGGATTTACTTTAGGCTGTATTTGTAAAAGATTTCTACCAAGTGTGTTATATGTTTTTAATTCGGATTTGAATTTTTTTTGTGGCACTTTTAGAGAATTAATAGTGATAAATAAGAATGAAGAATATCTACAGAATTGCATCAAAAAGTATATGTAATTTAATGATTAATTCACTCTAAATATATATATCGCCTTTTTATCACCCTTTTTAGAGATTTCCTTTCTTTCATTTCCTTTAAAGCGCTTAACTAAATCCACTAACACGCTTTAACGAAAAAAGTATAAAAATAAACCATTACCTGCTTAGAGGAAAAAACGCAATTAGCTAAAACAGCAAAATAAAGGTACTTCGCTTTTGTGTAAAAAAACATAATTATTTAGATTACAGGTTTCTCTATTATTCGAAAACGGACCACAAAATAAATAAACATTAAGCAGTTGTTAGGGTAGGTACATATATTATTTGGACGTATATTGTTGTAAATAAATGTGTTTCATAATTTATTTGAGTTTAGTTTGCATTTTTTATTTATTTTTTTAAATTAAATTGTAAAAAATCAACTTGTAAAAATTTGCAAGGTTTCTCTTTCTTTATAAAAGTCTCTTTATTATGCATTAGTTCCTTGTTCAATATTAGAGAATTGAACTTCCTTAATAGGTTTTATATAATTTTAACAGAATTTTTCAGAAGGTCTAATAAGATTGTTTAATAGGGCTTTCAAAGATTGGAATTTTACTGCTAATGCATTTAGGGTGCTATATTGTTCTTTGATTCACTTGGCTCTTGTATATACTTCTGTAATTTCATCACCAGCTTATCAATGTGACACTAAGTTGATCGAGAGTGTTCAACGTGAGTTTTTGCATAGATAGATAGATAGATAAATTTATTTCATTACATTTTATACAGAAAAATACAATTATAATTTGTCACAAAACAAAAAAAAATAAGGTTAAAACTATCTGTAAATTACATTAAAAAAGTCCTAACAATATGCTCTAGAAGAAGTCTCCATGTACTCATCCACCGAATAGAATGCATGCTCTAACAAAAATTCCTTTAATTTAATTTTAAATCTCATAAAGTATAAATCTTTAAATATTTCAGTATTTTTCTTAGATTTCTCCAATCTACTCCTCGAAGGCCTAATTAAATTAGCTGCTCCAGTGCTATAAGAGTGTAAGTGGGAATTTTGGTGGAATTTTCCACGGTTTTTATGAATCGCCAGTAGTTGGTCTAATATAAATAAACTAGGCAACGTAGTACCCGCAATTTATAAAGTGTGGCTTACAGTGGTCCCTATAGTCGATACCAGAGACAAGTCGAATAGCCTTCTTCTGCATTCTAAAGATCTGAATCGCGCCAGCACAGCAACCCCAAAGGTGAACACCGTACGAAATATGAGAATGCAACAAGGAATGATAAACAGAGAGAAAGGTGTCACGGTGAAAAGACCCACGAAGTTGCCTGAGAACAAAAATAGAGAATGCCAACTTATTCCTCAATAAGTCAATGTGAGAATTCCAGTTCAAACCATCATCCAAACTGATACCCAACAATGTCACCCAAGAACCATCAACCACTCCACGTCCATTCATGAAAAACCAATTCCGTGTTTTTTCTTCATTCAATTTAAGGGAATTATTAGCAAACCAACATCTCGCATGCTCTCCGAAAACAGACATTTCCTTCATTAAACATTATGGATCGCTACTTTTACAAATTAGCGCCGTGTCGTCAGCGTAACAGATACACAATCACACGGTGACAAATCCCTAAAGAGATCATTGATATATAATGAGAAGAAGAGGTCCCCATACCGAACCCTGCGGCACTCCACAACATACTACCATAGGCTCAGAAAGCTCTCCACCATATGCGACTGCCTGCCTTCTATTTAACAGGAAAGATGAAAGCAAATCGAGGGGAACTCCTCTTACACCGTATCTATGAAGCTTTCTAATCAAAAGTTCATGAGAAACACAATCAAAAGCACGACTGAGGTCACACAGTGAGAGCCCCACACTTTCCCCATCTTCTATTCCCTCAACCGCGCCCTCCACAATCGCAGCAACTGCCTGAATAGTCGAAAAATTCCGGCGAAAACCAAACTGTGAAGGATGCAAAAAATTGTGATGTTCAAAATAACGACTCAAGCTATTTTTCAATATTACCTCAACTACTTTCCCTAATAACGGAATCAAAGATATAGGTCTATAATTTTCCATGAAATCGACATTTCCTTTTTTAAACAAAGGAACAATCCTTACTATCTTTAGACAATCAGGAAAATTACCCTGAGCCAGACTACAATTAAATAAATGCTTCAAAGGTTTGACCAAATAGACACTAATCTCCTTCAGAATAGCGCTGTTCATATCATATATGTCAAAAGAGTTCAGCGAGCAAGTATAGCACTCCAAACATCACACTCCGTAACGGGAAAAAGGGCAAAAGAATGCACCGAATTTGAGTTCGACGAAATCATAGCATTTTGTATTTCTGTGTTAATCTGTAGATCCTTTATGTCCATATGTCAGCCCTCAACGGAATCATAAATATTCATAACAATTTTGATTACTGAATTAATTGGATTGTATTGAACTCGTTGAGGGAGCGAAGATATTGCATGGATGTCGCTATTTATGTTCAAACTTTTAAACGCAATTGTTTACAGTTCCTATTTAGTATAATGTACTAATCTTACTATAATTTCTAGAACCAGGAATAGTACCATGTTCATAATGCCACTGTATAGGACTAATTATAACTATAATAAGCTTCTTTCACGTATGGTTCGCTCTCAATGACTTTGGTATAGATCCCTTCTGGATGCTTATTTTTAGAAGGATTCTACTTGCTGCCCTGCATGCAACGTAACTCAGCTTTGGTTAATATATCTGCCTTTATGTATAGTTTTTGTTTATTTATGAGATGTTAGTTTTATTAATTATATTTACTGTATCAATCTTTCATACCTTTGTCTATATTATCTTAGTTCTTTGAAAAATGGATTTTTCCCTTCAAATAAAATAAATAAATCAATAATTTATGTATTCTGAGCTTGTTTCATTTCTCTGTTTTCTAGAAAACTGTTGATTAAAAAAAATTATATATTTAAAAACTCGCACTATTAGAGCACCCCAGCACTAGCACAGTGATACTCTCTAAAAACGAAAATTACTACAGTCAAAGAGCTATAGACTAAGCAGTTATTTACATTTATCCTTTAAACAAAAGTACTCTAAGCTATTGATCTCCTGCGTTCAACTGCATATGACAAATCCCAATGAAGGATCACAGAGTGTCTCAGAATACAATGCAGTACAAACCAAATATACTGATGTTTTGAATTAATTAACCCAAGGCCGTTGAAACAATAGCGCATAAGTTAATCGTACCCTTGACGAAACAAGTAACATAAAACTACTGGTAACGTTGCAGAAACACTCCGAAATATCATGATATATACCTGGAAATCAGAGCCATAAAATTACTTATTGATTTTATGCTAATGATGCTAAAGCTAAAAATCTTGAAAGAAAAATCAATCTTTGAGAGCTCTAAGGACGATGCAAATGTATCTGTCAAATAGAATGGAGTTTGAGTTGATGAAATGTGCACCAAGGCTATAGCGAGATAAGATGGTCAAATTTTTCCCCCAGGGATTCACTATGGTCAGTACTGCGTTCCATTACCAGTGTCAAAAGGTGCCTCTGTGCAAATTTTGAGCCCCTCATAGGCCCTAAAACGATCTAAAGAAGTTGTGTTCCCTTTTTTCGATTTTTTTACGGGTGTAATTTTGTATAAAAACATTTGAAAAAATTCGCAGGGGTGTATTTTCTGGTTGCAAATAACCACGATTTTTTTCAGATTTTTCGAGCGAAAATCGAGACCAAGAAAATTATTTTAATTTTCAACCATTTTTTTAGGTGAGGTTCAAAATTTTTGAACAATTTTAAAATAATGTTTTTTTTGTGTATTTTTCTTCGTTTTTTCAAAAGCCGCTCATGGAATAACGATTTTTTTGGTAGAACAGAACGTTACGAAATTAAGATAGGTAATTGAAGCCGTCCATGGAATTTTCGGAAAAATTGTAAGCTTTTCTATCAACAGCTAGATAATAAATTTTTACCAAAGACTGGTCTTTATTGTAGAATTTCATGTTTTCTTAAACAATCGCTTCGGAAAGCGTTGATATAGCGATAAATATGAAGATAGATCACAAACCCAATCATAGAAAGAATATTGGAGTGCAATACAGAGGAAAATACCTTAGCAAAAGAAGGTGAGACTTCAAAGTGGTCTAGACGGAGTACTACAACAATCAAATTAAGATCTCAAGAAATTAGTGATTTTTTCACAAATGACTGAAAGAGACCTTAAGATATTTTTTATTATATTATAATTAGATAATTATGTTTTCAAAACCCATGATCAGATTTTACAAAGTAAGCGTAGAGAACAGATGTTCATGAAGAAGTGAAGAGAGACATGCAAAAAAGAATAAAATAACCAATGGGGGGCGGTTTGGAATTCCCAACCGTATAGTTATGCTTGGCTTTGACAAGTTTCATAGTCTCTGACATAATTATACGTATTTTTACGTTACGATAGTTGCATTCTTAGATAAAAATAATTTTAATCTTACTTTATTCAAAAAAATCGTATTTTCAACAAGTTCGGTGTACAATGGATTTTGGCATATTCGCACAAATATTTAATCTTTAACCGGTTTTATTCACTGCCAAAACTGGTTGCCTCGATTAATGTATGAAATCATACAATATTTGCTGTATAGAGGATCGATTTTATTGATACGACATCGCCAAAAGATGAAAAATACGGATTTGGGGTGAAATTATCATTTATTTCACTTTTTACCAAACTTTTCCAAATTTTGTACATGAGAAGTTTTTATCCCTGATTCAATGGCAAGTGTTAAATTTTTTCTTTTGCCACTTCCGAAAGGTAAAAAAGATGGGTGGGGGTGAAATTTCCAATTTTTTCGATTTTCTACCAACCTTTTTGAAATTTTATTTACAAGGATTTTTTTACATATATGATTCAATACTCAACCGGTTGATATAATTAGTGAGAGAAGCATGATTTTTTGATATTCTCGAAGGTGAAATTAACTTCCTGTCAATATTTAAGTTCCAGCTTTCCACCAAATTGTCCTAAACAAGCTTCGAAAATGATAATATTTTAAATAGTATTTTTGTTGACATTAAAGTAAAATAGAGTTTACCAGAAGCAAGAAAACGATAAACTACATCAATGGCTTACATTATTGGAGATTTGCTACATAATTATTTTATACGCATATAATAAATAAATGAGTAAAAAGATGAATTAAATTTTTTTATTAAAAACTTGCATTTTTCCTCTTTGAATATGAAAACGTCTGAATAATTATTTACTAGGTATAGTAGATTAAAACTGAAATTAAGTTTTTCCACACTTTACAAGTATTCCAAATATCTCATTAAATATATCTTATTTGTAAAAAATAATTGCCCCAATATTCCTTATTTTTCAAGCTACCCCAGGAAAAAAATCGAAATTGGTTCATTTGTTGCTGAAATGCAGCGAATTTTTCCTACCGCTGCTGATTTGAAGTTGCGAATTCAGTTTCCTAAAGCGCGCTAGAACTCGGCTACGGGTTCCCCACCACCGTGGTCGGCCGGTCGTTTTCGGATCCTCTATTTTACGAACGATTTGTCATAACAAAAGCCACATTTGTAAAATCTGATCACAGATTTTCAAAATATAACTCTCTAAGTATCAAACACCATTTGTTTCTTAATTGTTATAAACAAAAGCCCTGCAATTTTTTGAAAAACAAAATTCTAACTCGGCTCCTGTTAGTCCAAAAAAGTTCTTCTTTTCTTCAAAACCTTCGTCTTGTACTCAGCTATTTGAATTTTTAAACTATATATATCCAACATTTATGGAGGAAGCTCTAGCTCTATTTCTTTATTTAAAAAAAAACATCTTTTTTAAGGTGATATTTTAGGGGTTAGAAATTCATTTTCTCATTTGCAACTAATAAGATATGAAAATAGGCCTTCCGGAGGCGACTGTATCTCTGTGGAGGTCAAAATGTTCACTCAAAAAAAAGTTATAGCAATCAATATTTTGCGTCTTAGGATAAACAATTAGCTATATTTCAGCAACAAATTATCTGATTTACTATTGTAAAATATTATTTTATTCAGAAAGACTTCTTTCCATTTAAAAGCAAAGAAGTGAAAAAAAAGTTAATTTTACAATTTACAATTATAAGTTTATTCTTAGATTACCCCCAACACCACTGGGTAGGTCTCATCCACCTCGGAATTTAAGTCACTATATTTACCTATGGCTTAGACTTCTACGCAACGAACGATTTATGTAGGCTATTGAATTGTTTATTTTGCATCCGCAAATATAAGTAAATTTAGATTCTGTAAAATAAAAAACATGAACGCCTTGCGAAGCTCTTGTCTATTCTTTACGGTGCCCCAAGGCAGCGCGAAGCATACTTCGGGAGCCCTGATTTTACCAGTAATTTAATTATTTTTTGGACAAATACATCCACCTTCGATGGAGATAACTACTTTTCCAATTTCCGGCAGTCTCCATCACATGTTTCGTTATATTTACGCAAATAGAAATTCAAATCTTTCGAATCGCTTGAAAATGGTATCCTGACACCAAACAAAGTTTTTAACTTTCATTTATAATTTCCCCATGATAAATTTCTTCGCTTTTATTAAAGTAAATCTAAATCTATAATTATAAATTATATTTTGTTTTTGTAATTTAAGATTAATTTTTTTAAAAGTTCATTTTTCTTTCTTTTTTCTTGGAATATCTTTAACCTTAATAAGAAAATAGAGGTTAGATAATTGGATAAATCTTGGCCCTAATTTAACCTTACTTTGTCTCTGTATCCTACCAAATTTATACGAAAATGATAATTTATTGTATATAATAAATAAATCTCAAAGACACAGTCAACCTTTGACTAACGGATAAGGGCGTTAAACTCATTAATCCAGCTTTAAAGTTATGAATTTCTTTTGACGTATCGCTTTTACCTAAATTCAAAATTTTCTTTATGTAAATTTGGTTATTTATTTATCTCAGTTACTAGAATACTGACAGAAGGTACTGAATATTATTAAATATTTTTTATTAACAGATACGTATTATACTTATTAATAATTCTTTTTGCAAAGAATGCGTTTAAAATTACATTATCCATTTCAAAGACGTAAAGATATTTTAGACTTATATTATGTTTTCAGTACGATTTTAGATAATGATTTAAAACAAATTCAAATGCACTTCTTGCTTTAAAGCAAGGTACTTCTGATTTTTACCCAATGGCTGCTATCCCAGAAGAAGGTAATTTCACTGCTATGTACACATATGTTACGATGTTGTTATTGTATGTTTGTTTCCTTATTCCTTCGTATAGCCTAAATTGTGTGACCGTTTCTGGCAAAAGAATGCGGAATTCGCACTTATGTCGCAAGTATTACCGACTATACAGAACACGGAAAAATTGCTAGTGAAGAATCAAATTAAAGAAGTCAAAAAACTAAATTGAAATATACAAAGTGTCCATCAAGTATATGTCAAACTCATGGCAGTGTTTCATATATTTTTTATATAACTAAGATATGGGAAATAAACATTATATGTAGAAGACAAGAAATTTTTGGAAAGATAATTATTTTTAGATCGAAACATTATATACATTCCACAAACTACGATATTTAAATAATTAAAATATGTTAAAAAAAATAACGTTTCTTTAAACCTTAAAAAATTTAATAGTTTCTTGGAAATGTAGCTTGGACTTGGCAACAGAGCAGATCATCACCTGGTAGTCACTATGGTTACAAGAGTAATCGTGAGACATTAAATATTTACATAGGTAGGGAATTTAGGACTGAATTTTTCTTATCTATGCCTGTCGATGTTTTAAACCAAAATCACTTTGGTATGTACTCCTTGTTTAAGATATACAAGATAAACACAGATAACGAATCGACAATTATCGAATTTTCTGTCCGCTGCTAATGGTTCCATGAGAATTTAGGCCTAATATGTGTGAATGTAGTATGTATTATAAGAACAGTTGGTTAAGGACTGTATGATTTACTTAAACCTCTCACTACATTCAGCTATTTGTTTACTTCGCTTTATAAAAATTTGAACGCTCTCTAATTTGGCCGCCTAGCTGTTATGCACCATCTTGTCCACTGCTAGGACCTGCCCTGTCTAGATAAGCCTATACAAGAATTACTTTCTGAACGAAGCCTATCTAAAAGACTATCACACACTCGTCTACCGAAGGCGCTTAATCGATATGGCGCTTTCTAACATCGATTGAAAGCATACTACCAATTCCCAAAAATTTTGGTGAATTTGTTATCAACTTGCTCCAAAATATACTAATTCAATCTACATCCATCGTCAATACCACCGTGAATATACATATGTGATATACGAGACGCCATTACTTCTATTCATCATACGAATGAAGGGTATCGAATACAGTCAAATTATTATTTTCCTACTAGCAATATTTTATCAGCAAATAAGACCTACCTTTGGAAATAAATAATGTCGTAAAAAAAAAATGTTTGAATAAATTCAAAGAAAAATATGTGTCTTACTTTAATCAATCAAATCAAATAGCATGAATAATATATCGATACTATATATATATATATATATATATATATATATATAATATATATATATGTATATATATATATATATATATATATATATATATATATATAATATATATATATATATATATATATATAATATATATATATATATGGAAAATCCAAACCAGAAACTGGCGTTTCTTAAGTAAAATCAAGAAAATACTATATTATTCACCAAATCAGAATGAGACAGGAGATAGGCATCGTAAGCACTATTCTGGTAAATAATCGGCAGATTTGCATTTACGTGCGAAAATCATCCTGTTCCTTGAAAATTTAGAATTTCGGAATTATTAAAAAATTTGAGACAACCGGTTGTCTAAAAATTTGTAAAAAAATGCACTGATAATAATGAGGAGCAACCGGTTCCCTCAAATTACTGAAGAACGAGCAAATCAGGAAGACTGACGTTTGTAGTTTAGCAGAAATTAATTTTCCTTGCAATAGTACCGTAATTGCCTAAGAACTTGATATGAACGATCGAACAGTTGGGAATATTTTAAAGCTAATAGGCATATAACCCCTGAAGTTTTGGCAAATACGCGAACCGTATTTTACAATAGACTGGGTTATTTTCTCGCTCCAAGTGGAGGCCTGTTTGAACACCTCTTGTAGACTTTTAAGTATTTTTGTTGATTTAAATTGAATTTAATTATATGTTTATTTATTTACAATTACTGAACGTGTTACTTTTATTTTTACCAAAAGTTTATTTTTGAGAATGATTTTTAATTTTAAACTGGTCTATTAGCTTATTTACTTAGAAATTACCGTTGCGTTTCACTAGTATTTTTATTAGAATAAATATTTATTTTGTAACAGAAAATATCAATTTTCTTTACGCTCAACGCTCAACAAAAACTATCATACTCAAATAGTCATTAAATATTCCAAATTCCGTCGATTACGTTATAAGTTTAGACGAAAAGTAAATACACCCTCTCATTCGTTTCAAGGTACTGCTCGTCTCGTGTCGCATGGAAGTTAGCGGGGTAATATTGCGGTAGGCGTTCCCTACGATCTTCTGTCCGAACTAATCTGAAAGAAGTTAGACGAGCTTAGTGGATTAGAATTTGAGAAACGGCCAAAATAATTTCTAGTTAAGAAATTTAAATAGAAGTTTGCATAGTAACGTTCCTATTAAACCTCGGTAATATGAACGGCCAGTCTTTTCTCTCTAAAGTTTCATCTCAGATCAAAGGCAACAGTGTTGTGGTTGCGTCGCATCCAGTTATATTTGTGCGCTGCTTTTCTATTTGACATTGGAACGATTACAAAATGGACTAAACAGAAAGGCACAATATATTTTCGCCGTACTCTGGTGGTGAAAAAGAAAGAAAAAATCATGTTATCTACATGACGAGTATCTAACTTTTACTAAATCAAAAGCCGAGGTTAAATTCAAGGCTTACTGGATCATACAGTTGATCGAATTATATTGCCTAAAATTAGACGCCCTTGAACAAATCGATAATTAGATTTGTAGATATGAGTTTCATTGCAAATGGGGCTTCAATGGAACGTCATGTCAGACCCAGTATAAAATGAAATTCACTGATCCGAGTATTTCTGATACAAACTTATTCTTAACCTCTCTTATTCCACTTCAATTAGCAGGTATTAAACCGCAAGCTCAACAAGAACAGATTATGTTGTACAATTCCAAACCATCGTCTACTATAAATTACGGGCCTCTGAAATTTCAATTTATTAAAAAACCGAACAAAAATCTTTAACGAAAATAGAAAATTATGCTCTCGAACCAGACAACTTGCACCATATAATAGAGTTTTCTTTGCCACCCGACCTTCAGTACAGTACAACTTATCTATAACGATGATAGATGGCTAGGTGAATGCTTGGCTGAAGCAAAATCGGTCCAACGTTGTTACCTTTGCCAAACAACATTTCAGTTCAACAACATTGATACTGTGTCCCGTAAATACAGACTATTTCAAGCTGCAGCCATTATAACAAGAGTAAAGCGAAAACTGATCCTCCGGTTTCCCGTCATTTTTGCGAATATTGGAAGCGGACATTAAACTCTCATAGAGAAGATTTGGGAATACAAACTTCAAACAGCAAAATTATTCTTGGTACAACATTTCAACAGGAATCCACAAATGACTTACTTCATTGACCAGACATCATAGCATTTGCAATATTACCGATAGATAAACTATCGAAAGATTCACAAAAATCAACGGACAAGTTGATAAAGAAACTATCGTCTAGACCTTTGCCCGAAAATCTTCTCGAGAAAAAATATAAAGGATGTGTTCCAAATCTTTTGCGTCAATGGATCCTTACACTGTTTTTGATATAGTAAGGATTCGGATAACAATTCATACGTATTGGAGAATGAGAAAGGAGCTGTTAACAAAGAAGGCAGTGATTAAAATTCTTTTTATTATTTTTATTACAGGCGTATTATTTATTCATTTATGTGAATCAATAAACTATTATATTACTTACAAATTATTTGCATTGGTATTTATTAAGAAGTCAAGCATAGAGGAAAAAGTACTTTTGCATTCCATGTATTTATTATTATAGTATTATATTTAAAATCTACCTTGAAGTATTTTATTCATGAAATAAAATTATTCTTTTTATTTTATTTTTAAAGATTTGAACCACATTACAAGTTTTTCGAATTTATTTTCATGATTTTGAAGTTTCAGTCTGCTATTGTTTGATCCGATTTTTATTTCTAAATCCTTGCTTTCGACCCACTGTGTTTTGACGATCCGAAACCAGCGAAAAGTCATTGCCCGACACCTTTTTGCTGGAAACTAGGAAGCAAGCTACGATACAACAGTATGCTTTATTTCACTTCTTCAACATGGCTAAACGGGTTGCCCGTCGCTTTTTGTTACATTCCCTTTTTTTTTTTAAGAGGTTCTGTTGTCGATTTTCCACACCTGTATATATATATATATATATATATATATATATATATATATATATATATATATATTGGTCTACTAAATGAACCTAATCATGAAATTAACTGTTTTATGAACAAATAAATATTTCCACTTTCAATAGAAATAACTACTTTTCAATTTTCGTTCGTTTCCATCACACGTTTTTGTTATATAACTCTCTGATTACACAGCCATGGGATCGTAAGTGTTGTTGGGCAGCTGGGGGTTATTCTCGAAATACTCTGCTGCCTGGAATCTGATCTGAGGTCAGAATTGGCTCACCACGTCAGGATTTTAAAATATTTGAGATTATGTAGGGGAAAGCGGGGCTCGTTCTAACAATTTTCGTATTTTGATTTATATTTCTAAATTTAATGTACTTTTATTTCTCATTTATTGCATAGTTTAGTAATTTAGCTTTGATTTTAGAAACATAAGTAATTGGCTAGGTGAGTACTTTCTAAATCAAAGTAACCAAAACAAAAAAGTCGTTTGTTAATACATACTCCGTATCTGGGGCACCTATTAACAGGGCCTGAGATAAATATTAACGTAAGGGGCAATTATTAAATTTTCTATTAAATAATTAAATAAAATGATATTTTTATAAAGAAAATATTTTATTAAATTCAAGTTTAAACAAATCAACATTTTTTAAGGCAAGTATTGAAATGAAATTTCATTTTTTGTGGGGCCATCTTTTGCATGCAATACGTTGAATCCAGTCAAGATCAGATGTATCTTCTTTATATCGCTCACCACAAACTCCGCAAAAGCAGTCATCATCTTCTTCACTATCTTGCATAATCTTTTTCTACTTCTTCTATTTTTCCGGTTTTTTCCCTTTACCTTACCCTTTATCCTTATTAAACGTTTCTTTCTGAGTAGTTTTCTTCTTTCTCATTGCTTTTAATTTTGCTTCTTCCTCTAAGGCCAGTTTTTCAAAAGTATCGCTTTCGTTTCGAGTGAACACGTGGTGAAGCTTTTTGAAGCGGTCTCATTTATTCTAAGTTGTGTTGTTTATAATTTTTGTGATTATTGAAGACTCTATTTAACGAAACCTCTTCTCAATTGTCCACACTAATATGCACTTCTTAGCTTTCTATCAAAAGTACCTAAGGTTGCATTGATTGCTAAATCATTATTTGGATTGGGGTGATCGGTAACAAATGACGGTGCAAAGTCGCAGTCTTGAAACCATCTTCATTACACGGCCAAATACCAGCTTTCCTATATCAGTTAATAATATTGTTCTGACTGAATGCTAATGGAAAAGCTTCTTTGACAATTCGAGGAAGATCGTGAACTATCATGATTTTTCCAGGATGAAATTATCCAGTTAGTTTGCTGTCGACTGATGTAATTCTTCAGCGGTCCATACACTTCGACATCGGGAGGTTGAAGATTATGAAAACAATGCGAAGAGGAAGACAAAAGAACGATATTATTATCTTTTGCCTTAGTGACCACTTCTATATTGACATGGGAATGATGATTAACATGTTTTATGAAGTGATCCAAAAATTTTGTAATTTCTTTTCTATGCCTGCACCTGTACAGGGTGAGTCAACGAATGGATGAAGTAGGTTTGTGCCTTTTCGGTGAAATTAACAAAGAAACTATATTTATTGTTTGATACAGTTTATTTTTACGCAGATTTTAAAAATATTTAGGACTCTACAGGGTGAGCCAAAAAACTAGGACAGCATAAAGTTGTATTTTTTTAAATAGAACACCCTATATACGAATCGTATTTTCGATTTAGCTTATAATTTTAAATCTTTTTTATTAAGGGTTTAATATAACAAAACTTTATAGTTTCTGAGATAATTAAGTTTAAAGAAAAAAAGTCACATTTTCAAGCATCAATTCAATCCTAAATAAAGCTTTCAATTTTGTGACAAATATATTCAAATTTGGAATTTAGCAAGGGCAAGGACAAGTTAACATAATTTTTACCTAATATTTGCAATAAAAGCTACAGGGTGTTGAACACATCGGCTCAAATTTGAACAAGTTTAAATGAATAAATATCTTTTTTTTTTAATGGTACACCCTGTATATTTTCATGTTATTTAATAGAGTAATAAAAACCCTAAAAGTTTTGTTCAATATATCCTATACCTATTTATAATAGTTTTTGAGATATTTCAGTTTCTCTTATTTTCCATACTTTTTTACAGAAATAGTCTTCATTATCATAGTGGCCATGGCAAAAACAATGTAAAAGAACATTTTTCTGTGTGTCAAATTTATAACCACAATCGCTTCTTTTGGTTTTTATGTAGTGTAGTTTGGTTTTTTTTTTCATTCGGCTTATATTGTAAAATGAATTTTCCAAAGAATGAGTTATTAGATATGATTTATACAATGGGAGAGGCTCAAAAAAATTGCCTTCTTGCTCAAAGAATTTACAAAATGAAGTATCCTGATCGACGCCAGCCTAATACCCATACTTTTCAAAACTTAATGCAAAGATTTGATTCTTCTGGTACTGTTGATTATCAAAAACGTAAAGTGATCAACAAACCAGTAACTAATGAAGAAAAAGAACTACAAGTATTGTTAAATGTTCAGGAAAATCCTTATATTGGTAGCCGTCAGTTAGCAGCATTATGTGAAACATCACAATCCACCGCTAATCGTACTACCAAGAAATATAGGTATCATCCATATCACATGGAATTACACCAAGAATTGCATGGACAGGATTTTGAAAGTCGTGTAAACTTTTGTCGTACAATAAATGCGGAGATTCATTTAAATCCAAATTTATTATGCAAGGTAATGTTTAGTGATGAAGCTACTTTTAGAAGTAACGGTGCCGTAAATAGACGCAACATGCATTATTATGCCACAGAAAATCCATTTTGGATTAGAGAGGTGCAACATCAAAACCACTGGTCATTAAATGTTTGGTGTGGTATTCATCATAATCGAATTATTTGACCCCACTTTTTTAATGATCCACTAAATGGCCATAGTTACCTGAACTTTCTACAAGAAGAACTACCCCAACTGCTTCAAGGTCTCGATAGGGATGAGCTCGACAGTATGTGGTTCCAGCACGATGGTGCGCCTCCGCATTACCATCGTGAAGTTCGTGCATTATTGGGCCAACGATATCCGCAAAAATGGATTGGACGTGGGGGTTTCATTAAGTGGCCACCAAGGTCTTGCGACATTACCCCATTAGATTTCTTCCTATGGGGTTATATTAAAAATAAGGTGTATGTTAATCCACCAACAACAGTGGAAGATATGCGAAACATGATTAGGGATACCTGTAGAACAATAACGCCACTAATTTTGTCCAGGGTCCGAGAAAATCTGAAAAAAAGACTAAATTTGTGCATTGCACAAGAGGGTCGTTTATTCGAACACTTATTAAAAAAAAATAATTAATCTCAGTATTTAATAGGTAATTTTTTTGTTTCAATTTAGTATAAAAGTAAATATGTATTTGCCTTGTCGTTATTGTTGTGTTAATTTTTTTACATTATGTTTAATTAAACTATTGCCGTTGTAATATAACGAATAATGTATTTAGTCATATTTAACCACATTCCGTTTGTTTCTGTAGTTTCTTTTTATTATTTTACATGGCTACTATGATAATGAAGACTATTTCTGTAAAAAAGTATGGAAAATAAGAAAAACTGAAATATCTCAAAAACTATTATAAATAGGTATAGGATATATTGAACAAAACTTTTATGGTTTTTATTACTCTATTAAATAACATGAAAATATACAGGGTGTACCGTTTAAAAAAATATATATTTATTCATTTAAACTTGTTCAAATTTGAGCCGATGTGTTCAACACCCTGTAGCTTTTATTGCAAATATTAGGTAAAAATTATGTTAACTTGTCCTTGGCCTTGCTAAATTCTAAATTTGAATATATTTGTCACAAAATTGAAAACGTTATTTAGGATTGAATTGATGCTTGAAAATGTGACTTTTTTTCTTTAAACTTAATTATCTCAGAAACTATAAAGTTTTGTTATATTAAACCCTTAATAAAAAAGATTTAAAATTATAAGCTAAATCGAAAATACGATTCGTATATAGGGTGTTCTATTTAAAAAAATACAACTTTATGCTGTCCTAGTTTTTTGGCTCACCCTGTAGAGTCCTAAATATTTTTAAAATCTGCGTAAAAATAAAATGTATCAAACAATAAATATAGTTTCTTTGTTAATTTTACCGAAAAGGCACAAACCTACTTCATCCAATCGTTGACTCACCCTGTACACTGGGGTGGCCTGTTTTGAATGAATAACTCACTGTATCTGATGCGCGGAAAAAGGGACATACACGATCTAAAATTACTAATGGCATTTGCCGGTGTCGCAATTGTAACAAGAGTTCCTCTTTCTGCAGATGTGACAGCCTCTGCCTGTTTGGAACCTCGTTAGGCCATCACCTTCTTTGGCTTTTGGACTGTCGTAGCTTAAGTCTCATCTACGTTCTAAATTCCACTTGGGGTCGAACTTGTGTTAGCCAGCTTAAGCTCGTCGTTTCGGGACTCCGAATAGATAACATTGTGTTCCGTTTCATTAAAGCCGTAAACCAATCTTTGCCAGCCTTTCCATTTCTTTTTCGAAATTCTGGGATAGTTTCTATCTTGTAATAAATCGCAAGATCATACGCTAAATTTCTGACATCATCGAGTAATAAATCAAAATATATATTGGCACATTCTATTAAATATTCTGCTATCATAGCCTCTTGTTCTGGATTGAATACTAAACAATTCTTTTGATACCACACTTCAACGAAATACCATTTATTTTATTTTTAACATATTTAAACAGACTGGCATGACAAATATCGTACTGAGAAACAACTTCCCTGTATTTTCTATTTTTTCCATAACCTCTTTCTCTGCCATTTAGAATACTTCTTGTGACGTGGATCATCTTTTAATCTTCTTTTTGTAGTTTCTCATTCTGTAAAAAAATACTATAAATAAACTTTATTAATTATTAGTACTTGCCCCATGATGGTAAAAATATTAACAAGATAATATTTACCTCCTCTGTTTATTACTTTTAGCTCCAAGGTCACTTTCTTTACTTTAATAAGTATAGAAAATAATGCAATAGGAATAATTAAAAACAAATAACAGTATTATTATCAATAAAATATAGTTCAATTTAGGATGAAATTTAATTCAACTGAGTGAATAACTAAGCCTTGAGTCAAATTATTGCAAAATATAAAAAGGTCGTTTTCCTGTCAATCTGGGGTCGCTGGTTATAAGTCTTCCAAGCTATGGCAGGCTGGTAACTGACGAATCGCGACTTGTTCAGCGGCGTATACAGACCTTCTGTACCGAGTATCATAAACTTTACACTTTAATTTTGGCGGCTATAAACATGCTAATTTTTGACCTCGTTAAAACGAACCCCGTTTCCCTCTACTCGAAAAATCGATTTTTTGACTGGTTTTGAGGTAATATGCAGGATGCACAAAATTTTTTGGTCTTTTTTCTAGAAGCATCATACGAGTATAATACTACTCCTATCCCTCGAGATAAGCTATTGAGAGGTAACCTGCGATTTTTCTTGCAAAGTTACGGCAATTTTAGGTACAGGTAAATAGGTTTAAAAAAATATCGTTCTTTACAAATTTCGATCAACCATTTTCAATCCACCATTTTAAAAATAAAAATTTCTATTTTCTGGCATAATGCTGGTAATCAGCGACTCCGAAAAATCTCATGTGTTTCCAATATAATTTTTTGTAAATTTTGATGCACTATTTTGAATCCGCCACCTTCAAGTTGAAATTTCAATTTTCTGACGTCATATTCATACTCAGCGACCTCGAAAACCCCCAAGTATAAATTTTCGAGAGAAATATATACAGTAGAACAATGTATGCCTCAAGGGGTTAATGTGAATATTCATGACGTTGTTGGAAAATATTTTATAACTTAAAATGGCCGTAACTTTGCAACAAAAAATCATAGTTGACCTCGTAGTAGCTTATTTTAATGAATAGAAGTGATACTATATGATGCACCTATAAAAAAAGAGCAATACCATTTTTTGCATCCTATTTCCAACTTCCAAAGTAGCCAAAAAACACATTTTTTTGTGTACATAACCTCAAATATCTCAAAATCCTGACGTTCTAGATAAATTCTGAACTTGAATTCAGGTTCTACGCAGCCGACTACTTCGGAAAAGATTCCCACCTATCCAACAATAGAACCTTGTAGACCGGTGTTACTTACACAAATAAAAGTTCAAAACTTAAAGATAGCTTATGAGCGGAACCCCGTCACTAAAGACAGTCAAATCAGTAGAAAATAAAACAAATTTTAACTTACATTTACATTTTTGACACGATAAATTCCTTTGCTTTTATAAAAGTAAATATCCATTAATATAAATTACATTTTATTCTTTTGCAGGTCTCAGGAAGTTTTTGTAATTTAAGGTTTTTTTTAAGTTCTTTTCATGCCTATAAAATTAATCTTTTTCTTGGAATATCTTTAACCTTAACAAGATAATAAAGATTAGATAATTGGATACTAAATTATAAATCTTGGCCCTAATTTAACTTTATTTTGTCTCTGTATCCTACCAAATTTACACCAAAATAATAATTTATTGTGTGTAATAAATTAAGTCTCAAAGACACAGTCAAACTTTGATTAACGGGTAAGGGCGTTAAACTCATTAATCAAGCTTTAAAGTTATGAATTTCTTTTGATATATCGCGTTTGCCTAAGTTCACAATCTTTATGCAAGTTTGGGTTATTTAATTATGACATCTACTAGAATGACGAAAACATAGTTGTCGGAGTTGCATTATCTTTATTTTTGTTTATTTTTACGACATTTCGATTAGGTTGTATCTCTAATCGTTATCAAGTATAAACTGAATGTTTGGTCTTAAGGCTACGAGCTTATTTTAGGACTGTGTCCATTGAAGCGCAAAGTTTCACTTCACTGTACACACATCAAAGATTTGGTGTTACAAATTAATGGTTGCTAAAGGTTAGGTATTTCAACATGGTGTTTACTAAAGATTCCATTATGATTTTTAATGTATGTTGCTTCTATAAATTTTCTTTTCTTCATATTGGGTTCCATATATATTGCCGCAGCTTCAGATCGTTTTATATGGTGTTGTTTATACCAAGCCTATTTTGCAATCTCAACGTTTTCCCATATTGGTAGTTTTTACATTTGTTTTTGTTAAATGAGCTCTATATGTATTTCCTGATTTAAAGGTTGTTTTTATATTGTAACTGCGGGCAATTGATCTGATTTTCTCCGAGGCTCCCTTAATGTACGGAATTGTGGAGAAGGAATGTGTTCCTTGCTGTCCAGTGGTCGTTGTTTTAAAGGTATTTATAACATCGTCACTTAATTTTAAAGGATAAGCACTTATTTGTAAATCGGATTTAGTGTTTGTTACCTATTTTTCCAGTGAATCAGCATTATTGCATATAGATATCACGCGCTTGTAGAGGTTGCGTATAATTTCACGTTTTGTTACAATAGAATGATTAGTACTATGGTTAAGATATTGTCCAGTATGTGTTGGCTTCAAGTATAACGAAGTTTTAATAATTGCGTTTGAACGGTTCTCCATGATATTTAGGAAGAGCAATTAATAATTTACCTCTTTTTTCGTGGTAAACTTAATTATAGATCGAATAATGTTTAGATGTTTTAAGAAATCATCAAGTTCTTGATCATTGCCGTTCCATATGATGAAAGTATCATCGCCATATCTCAACCAGACTTTCGATTTTACTGTTGCTATTTCTATGGCATGAGTTTCCATTCCATATATATTTTGGCGCCGACTAGAGAGAGTGAACCCATCGAAAACCCGTCGTCTTGAGCGTAGAACTTGTCCTTTACTTGAAAGTAAGCTACGCAGGCAACACTTCAAAAGCTCCATCACCTCGTCCATTGGTAACGTGATTCGATCTAATAATGTTATATCATTTGAAGGTCTAGCTTTGATTATGTCTAGTGATTCCCTTAATGGCACATTAATATACATACTTTCCGCATCAAAACTTATTAGTCTAGCTCTAGATTAATGCTACTAATAATGTGTTAGTCTTACCTTCTAAAAGTTGTGTGATTTTTAAATGAAACTTCGCCAGTGCACTTGTTGGAGATCTTCTGGAATGGTATGTTCATTCTATGAATTTTCGATAGTCTGTAAAGATGTAGTGGCTTACTGAAGTATGGTGTGAGGGCCGATCGTAAGTTATCAGGTATATAGTTTTGGTATTTCCTTAGAATTCTACATAGCTTATGACATCTAAAACATGTATGCTTTTAGGTGTTACTGCGAAATTAAGCCCATTGCTTAATAGTTGTTCTTCTGCTGCTTGAAGATAACTTTATGATGGTTTTTCTTGAAATTGTTTCAGGTAGAGTGGGTTGTTGTTGTGATTTTAGTTTTTCCAGCTTATTCCGGAGTTTTCTAGTTATACTTATGATCATCTGACAGAATATTGACAAAAGGTATTGCGTATTATTAAATATTTTTACTAACAGATATGTATTATACTTATTAACATTTTTTTTGTAAAGAATGCGTTTTAAAATTAAATTATCAATTTTAAAGGCGAAAAGATCTTTTAGATTTGTACAATTAGTGCAGTTAAGATAACAGTTGAAAGTTACAACTTTTGTATTTACTATTTTAACATAACCTAAAAAACTTTCAAAGAAAAACGTCAAAACAATAATTTTGGTTTTTATTTCTCTTCCTCAAAAATTACTCTATTTGGCTGAAATTTGGCAAGAGTATACTTTTTGATGTCCTAACTAATCTGTATTTTTTTAAACAAAATATTCAACTGTTAATTTTTATTTAATTTAACTACAATTTGTCTTAAAAACAATCGTTCGACAAAGTTCGGATTGGATTCTTTTTTTTGTTTTCACTTCTACTTTCGATAAGTATATAACATTTATATTGTATAATGGGAAATAAGCCTAAAAACCGGAAGAACAAAAAAAATGACTTTTCTTGTTATAAGTTTTTTATTAATTTTATTCCAAGTTGAAAAATGTCTTTTTTCAATTGTTTTGTTATAAATATATTTTTCTTAATTGTAATTATGAAATATTATAAGAAAATGGTTTATTTTCCGAATATGATAAATCAAATACATTTATTAATATGTGATTTACGAAAGAAAACATTTTTCGTAACTTAAATATAAATAATATTATGGAAAGTTTTGAAATGTAGTCAAGTATAGATATAGAAAAAGAGAGGGCAAACCAGATTTGTATAAATAATTCACAACCATCAATGTATTACCGAACTCCAACAATATAGTGCATGTCGTCGATGGAGGTTTTTATATTGCACAAAGTGATTTATCAAAAGAAATAATACTATTGAAGTCATAAAAAAGAAAAACCTTCTCTAAATATGCAGTACTTATGCAGAAATACTTACATAGTTTTTAATGGATACCCTGACGTTAATAGAACTGCTACTGCTACTTCAACTGGTACAAAAAACAATGAGCATTTTCGACGAAATAAATCTATAAGACAAATTTTTACCTAATAAAAATAATAAGAATAAATTAATACAAACATTACCTCAATAATTTCAATCAGCAGGACTCATATGTAGACTCACAATAGGAGATGCAGATTCACTGATAATACATACAGCAATTGAAGTAGCTGCACTTAATAATACTGTTACTGTTGTTGGGCAAGACATTGATCTGTTTATGTTCTGACATCAATCAAATGAAGAAAAAAATTAGAAATATTTTCCTACAAGCCAGGTACAGGTAACATTGCAGATTCATATTACACTTCTAATAGATTCACAAACTAAACAAAATGAAAATGTTTAGCATTTTTATATTGTTTTACTGGCTGACACCGACTCAGGTTTTACTGGAAAAGCAAAAATTAAAATAATTAAAACAGTTCTAGAAAATAAAGGTTTTAAAAACTTAGCTTATTCTTTTTACCAAAAAGGTGCTGATAAAAATTAATAGCTGCTATGGGAACTAAATTAATAATATGGATATGTAGTAAGACAAAAATCTTACACTGCATGGTTTAAGGTTTGAAATGTTCCAAACATTTTTCAAATTAGAAAGATTACCTCTATCAGCAGCAGCTAAACAACATATTGCCAGCTTCAAACATGGTTCAGAAATGAAATATTTGCAATGGATTGTGGCTGAAAGAAATCGACGGAATGAGTCATAATGCCGAATTTCATTGAATAAAAATTGACTCCAGATCATCTCCTTAAAACCATATGTTGCAGCTGCGAAAAGGGCTGTTTTTGTGCAAGATGCAACTTTCGAAAACCTGGCCTGAATTGCACCATTTTATGTTCAAATTGCTAAAATTTGGAAAATTGTTCAAATGCAGAAAATTAATAAATGATTCTGAACGAACCTTATCTAACAGATTCGCCGTTTCAAGGTAATTTTTTGCACACTTGTCTTCCGATGGTGGTTTCTAACATTAATTGCAAGCATACTATTTACTATTAATTACCAGAAATGTTAGTGCATTTGTTACCAGCATGTTCTAAATATACCGAGACGCCAATGCTGCTATACATTATTAAGAATGAAGAGTGTCAAATACACTGAAATTATTATTTTCCTACTCTAAGAGTTCTACCAGCAAATAGTAATGATGTGAAAAAAGGTATAAATAAAGTTAACGAAAAATATGTGTATGATGTGTGATGTGAATTAATCAAATTAAATATCATGAATTATAAATATATCGATACCTCCTATATTGGTCTACCAAATTAACCTAATCAGCAAATTAACTATTTTATGAACAAATAGTTCTTTTAACTTTCGATAAAAACAACTACTTTTTCAATTTTTACCCGTTTCAATCACTCGTTTTTATTTTATGACCCTCTGACTATACAGGCCTACATGTGAAGTCATGAGTGTCGTTGGCTACTTTTGAGGTTATGTGCAGGATGCAGAAAACTTTTTTTACTTATTTTTTCTAGTTGCATTATTTACTACCACCCTCGCCCTTCATTTGTTCTTGCAAAGTTACTGTAATTTAAAGTTCAGAGACCAATATAATTTTTTGTAAATTTTGATACACCATTTTGAATCCGCCAGCTTAAAAATGAAAATTCAAATTTTCTGGCGTCATATTCATACAGTACAAATTTTCGAGAGGGATGTTTAAAGTAGAATAATGTATGCCTCAAAAGGTTAATGTGAATGTTCTGGACGTTGTTGAGATGTATCTCGTAACTTAAAATGACCGTACCTTTGAAAGAAAAGATTGTAGTTGACTGCATAATAGCTTATTTTGATAGGTAAGAGTAACACTACATGATGCAACTAGAAAAAGGTTGTGCATCCTCTTCATAACTTCAGAAGTAGCTAAAGAACTCATTTTTCGAGTATATAACTTCAAATATCCCAAAATTCTGACTTTGGATCCGGATTCCATGCAACAAATTACCTTGGAAATTCCCCCAGCTACCGAACCTTGTAGATCTATATTATTTACGCAAATATATGTTCAAATCTTACGGATAACTCGAGAGCGGTACCCCGACACTAAACATAGATAGTCAAATTAATCAAATTTTATTAACTTACATTTATATTTTTGGCACGACAAATAGCTTTACTTTTATAAAAGTAGATATCTATTAATATAAATTACATTTTATTCTTTCGCCTTTCTCAGGAAGATTTTGTAATATAAGGTTTTTTTAAAGATTCTTTTCATGCCTATAAAATTAATATTTTTCTTGGAAATTCTTTAACCTCAACAAGATAATAAAGGTTAGATAATTGGTTACTAAATTATAAATCTTGGCCCTAATTTAACCTTATTTTGTCTCTGTATCCTACCAAATTTACACCAAAATGATAGTTTATTGTATATAATAAATTAAATCTCAAAGGCACAGTCAAACTTTGATTAACGGGTAAGGGCGTTAAACTCATTAATCAAGCTTTAAAGTTATGGATTTCTTTTGATATATCGCTTTTGCTCAAGTTCACGATATTCTTTATGCAAATGCGAGTTATTTATGACATCTACTAAAATATTGACAAAAGGTATTGAATATTTTTATTAACAGATATGTATTATACTTATTAATATTTTTTTTGTGAAGATATGTTCTAAAATTACATTATTAATTTTAAAGGCGAAAAGATTTTTCAGATTCATTTAATTAGTTCTGTCGAGATAAACAAATAAAAGGGATGGTCAAGAAAAAATGCTTTATATTCAGACTTTAATTAAAAAAGTGGATCAAACTATGTCACGAGAAAGCCATCTAACATTTGTATGAAGAAGTAAAGAAACGTGGAAGCATCCAAAATCCTCAGAAAGTGCACAGAATAGACGAGAGTTTGTAGCAGGAGATTTTATAAAACTTAAAATTTTTACAGAGTTGCTTAAACTACTGGATAACTCTGCGAGAATGCATCAATAAATCGATTCGATATTCTCGTTGATTTTTTTACTCGCACCATAAGATCAGAAAAAGTTCCGGTCATCGATTTTGCACCATCAGTGTACAAAGCCCAACAAAAAGACCAATTTATTTAATTTTTTTTCAAAATAGTCATTGATTATATCGAAAGTTTGTGCTTTCTGGGCTTGTAAACGAGCCTTTGGGTGTACATAGGGACTGACACCTATAGTGCTATTTTGGATATACACTATGGTGATCTGCCCCATGATAACGTAAGCCGCTATTGTATAGTGGCGTAGTACAACAAAGCGCAAACACATTCTTCAACTTGACAAAGTTCAGAGAATGGCTTGTGTAGGAATATTGAGTGCGATGAGGACTGCTCCACCAGAGCTCTGGAACTCCTGGTGAACCTGCCTCCTCTTTACTTATACATCGAGAACGAGGCCCTGAAGACTGTTTACCGTCTCAGTTGCCTGGGACATCTTGGAATTGGAACAGGCGTGTCTTGGAAAGCGTGGTGGAGAGGTGTTCATCACTCCCCATGCGGACAGATTACATGACGCCGCTTTTAAAACCCAACCTCTCCCTGAAGATACTTTTGCCAAGTAGAGAGGATTGGAAGGGAGAACAAAATCTTCCGTAAAATGGATCCTGGTGGTGTACTGATGGATCTCGACAAGATGAAAGAGCTGGAGCCGGAGTATTCGGCAGGACCACAGAAGTCAGAGAGTACTACGCTCTCGGACAATGTGCGACAACTTTGACAGCGGAAATTTATGCTATTCTGCAGTGTGCCCATCTCTGTGAGAGGGACATAGGCAGGAATAGAGTAATAAATAAATGCTCAGACAGTAAGGCTGCGATATTGGCACTGAAGTCGAGTGTCGTGACTTCGCAACTAGTGTTTGAGTGCAAGGATGTACTAAATGGTATGATAAGGAAAGGCTACACAGTCAGACTCGTATTTTCTCAACAATATCGGTCTGGTCCCGGGTCACTCGGGCATACGCGGGAATGAGAAAGCAGACCATCTGGCAAAGTTGGGTTCGACGATCCCAACAAATATTACCTGTCCCAATTGCTATTGGCAAAAGAGAATTAAAATCGTTGCTGGAAAGCAAATTTATTGAATCATGGAGGGGAGCTCCTGGAATGAGGTGTGCTAAGGAACATTTAACTGGGCCTAGCGCACGGCGTACTAAAGAGCTTCTCTCCTTGGGAAGGAAGAGCTGCGAATTGTGGTGAGATTGTTGACAAGACATTGTCACCTCAGGGGCCATCTTCATAGAATTAGTGTTGAGGGCGACCCGACGTGCAGATGGTGTTTGGAGGAGGATGAAACTGTTTACCATGTTCTCAGAGGGTGCCCAGCACTCAACGGACTGAGACAGAGCTATTTCGGAGATGTAGTTTTATTACCGGAAGCAGTTAGGCAAGTTCAACTAACGAGGCTAATTGGATTCGCAGAGGCGATCGGCCTCGAATAACCTGCAGATATGGTGGGATGTAAAGGGCCCAATGGAGGCCTAGGTATCGATGATCTAGTATTACCACCCCTTTTTCATTCATTCATTCATATCGAAAGTTGTTGCACTCGTTGTACAAGTCTTCAGTAATTTCGCAAATATTACAAATATTACATCTTCTTGAATGGAAAAATATATCAAATATAGACAAGGAATACTGCAGCGGTTGCTATATCGATCGACTCGCCAAACTGAATAGCGAAATAATTCAATTTTATTCTTTTTAAAGGTTCACTTTCCACATCATTTGCCAAATTATTAATTCTCCACGACATTGCTTTGTTTGTTCAATTTTCTTTCCCACTTTTTCTCTAAGCATACACCTTGTGATGTATTTATCACACGATATAATCAAATTTTCTGCCACTGTATGTGCTTGTCCAGATCTTGAAAATCTGTAACTAACTCGAAATGATGCTTTCAGACCATTTTACTATGTTGGTTTAAATCTGTTAGAAAAAAAGAAACATTAGAGATTTTATTACCTGCCAATTTTATTTCAAAATATTCATCAGTGATCTGGATGTTTTGTTTCAAGATGTCCACGAAGAAGAGGTAGTTTTAAACTGCTGTTAGCCAGGATTTCATTACAGATTACAAAAAGCGGTATAGATTCTGACTCTTTTCCGGTAAATTAAAAAGCCATTTGTATATTGTCACTGTCATATTTGCGTTTCTTTCCTTTCTTCTCACTCTGCTTGCCTATTTTTTCTTTGCTGTCAGCGAGACGGTAGTTCATTACAACTACCAGCCTGTGTTGGTTCAGGGACTGAAGTAGAAGAAGCAATTGTTTATTTTAAAACAACGATCCATTATACATTTACGGAGAAATGATTATTTTTTTTCATGTTCGACGTGCGTACGTCCGATATGTAAAGCTTGGATATTAATTGTAATTTATTTATATGAGAAGAAATCACTAAACTTGTTTACATTACTAGTATTTATGTACACACTGTTCACGCGAGGTTCTAAGCTTATCGTACTATTCAGTTCGACTCTACTCTTCCTTATATGTGATTACGGAGTATTTATATCGATATACATTATTCTCATTCTTTCGTGCGTACTCGGGATAAGTCTTGATCCGCCGAATTAGAAGTTGCCGGCTATTTCGAGAATGCACTCGCAGCGTCAGTGGCGTAGCAACTTGTCGCGTTACAGATTATTGCCTGTTGTGATTAATTTAAAATTATTCCATTTCAATATATTTTTCGCAAACTCCTGAGGGTTCGCGAACTACCGCTTGCGAAACGCTGCCCTAGAGCATATTATTCGTTTAAAAATTAAAATTTCATTAAAATCTTTACAGCCGTTGAATTAGTTTAATAAGCTACCGCTTTTTCTCGTGTAGACCACTAGAGGAAAAAAGAAAAATAAACGGTTTATTTTCTGCATTTCCAGTCCCGATTCTCTCTTTATACGTTTGATCACCTAATGATCTTGTCAGTGGGGCTAAAATGAACCAAAAGCAAAATTAATTAAAAACACCTACTCATATAAAATCTAAATGCCGAGACACATTAGCAGGATGTTAAACCTGCAGACACATTTAAGGCCATACCATCAAGTATCAAGAGTCAAAAGGTATTTATGTATACACCGGAAGGGTGATGGACAGTTGTTCTTGTGAATTTTCCTTTTGATTCGTTGCAATTCTACTGACGAGGTAATAAGGTGATCGAAACGCGTATGGAGACAGGAGCAGGACTGAATTTGCAGGAAATAAACTATCTAGATTTTTTCTTTCAATGACATAAAAAAGAAAAATGATAGGTTATTAAACTAATTATACGGCCGTAAAGATGTGTTCATATCTTATTGAAAGTTTAATTTTTAAGTTTCTCACTACTCCGGTGTATGCATGAATGTAGTTGACTATTGACATTTTACAGTCTGATATCGAAAATCTTTACAGGTTTAACATCTGGCTGACGTATTGGAATTTAGATTTTGTATAGCCAGTTGTGCTCCAGTAACGAGATAATTAGGTAACAGAAATACATATGGAGAGAAAACTAGGGTCATTAAATACGAAAAATTAAAAAAATTGTAGTGTTGTTCCCAGCGGTGGTGCTAGCGAATGCATATAGCGAAGGCGCTAGGGAACAAAGGAAATTATTATTTATTTTAAAATTGTAATGGAACAAATATTAAATATTTTACACTACTCAATGTGAACTATATTCTGTTAAAATGAGTAATTAAATAATCCCGTGGGAACAGAGTAGTACATATTTTTATATTACTACCCAAGAAATTCTATAGGAAAAATAAATCAGTAATCGAGCTTAACATTTATTATCTTTGTCATTTAAATGTTTTCTGAAAAATATTTAAACTTAGTCAATTTATGAAGACCTAAAGTAAAAGATCCTCTCTAAACTTTGTCTTTAAATCTGTCGAAAAAATTCTACCCTAGTTGTGTAAATAAAACCGAAAAGATAAAGACTGAGTGTGGTTTTTAAAATATGGTATATGCAAATACCGTTAAAATGTATTGAAATATTGAATGATTTTCCCATTATTAGGAAACAAAAGAACGATCAAATAAACTCAATATAATAGAAATATATCGTTTGACAATTTGTACAAAGAATTTGTATAATAACTGTTTTTTCCATGCACAAGAAATAACGAGTTAAGATGTTTATTGCCAAAACAGCTAAGAAAAGTGAATAGTTTTCTTCACAGTCTTTATCATATATTCTTCGTTATAAGAAGACGCAGATTACTTTGTTTTATTATTCTTTTATATAAAAATTATGATTAAGACACTTAGAGGCTAATACGGGAGTCAAACATCCGGTATAGCATAGCTAACGCCCTCAGCATGAAAAAACCGAAACCTTCGAACTTTAAGGGAATAAAATCGACGGTTGCAGAAGGGACAGCCGAAAAGACACTAAACAGAGGGATACATGAGGGTGCAGGGCGTAGAAGTTTGGCCTTTTAAGGAGTACTAAACTACAGTTCCCGTCTGGCGTGTATATTCGGCTGGAATGAAGGTTTTCTTTGTTTTGTTTTTCATTTAATTTGAAAAGTTGAGGGAATATTGTGTATGGTTTTACTCGAGAATTTAGCGATTTTAATACAGTTTGATTAAGTAATATATATATATATATATATATATATATATACATATATATATATATATATATATATATATATATATATATATATATATATATATATATATATATATATATATATAGCTCTTTTCCGCGTTTTTTCTGTTTAATGTTTTAATAAGCTGTTTAGACAGTATATCTTCACAATTTGGTTTTACATTTTTGTTAATATAACGGCCAATAAGAGCAATTATGCAAGTTACTTCGTAATTGTTATATGTTATTAGCTTAAGTTTCTTATTGCAAATAATTCGTTTCTTATTTATTCTTGTTAATAGACTAAGTGTTTTGAGAAACTTCTTTTATTTAATTTAGTTAAAAACCTTCACACGGCTACACTCGCGGACCTACTGTTGTGAGAGCTGTAAACAATAGGTGTCATCTGACTAGCCAATTAGCAGCCTTCCTGAGTCTTGAACCTCTGAGGTATGGTTTTGGTAGTTGTTTGGAACTAAAGCTGTAAGAGAGAAGATGAACGTCCAGACTTCCAAAGTGTCTTTCTTACTGTAAAATTTTATTATAGCGTTTTTAAAATAGCTACTAATATGTGACAGCAGGATGATTATAGATGGGATGGCCAACGCTACCACAATATATTATTGGAAGGAGTCTATGATCAAATTCTGTCACAAGATGAATAATGTTAATATTTTGACGCTTTTACTTTTATCGTATTAAAATAAAATTTTTTGAACACAAATAAATACAACAAAAGCATAAAATATCAAGAAATTAATATATCTCCTGAAAAAATATATCTTTTTAACAATGAATCGAAAGTAGTTTTCCACTTATTGGATTTACAAATGAGTAACAACATTTTAAATAAGTACATAGAAAACGACTATTTAAAAAAGCACACAGAAACTTAAATTTCTTCTATAGCATATATCGTAGACAAAATATGAAGTCATAATTCAGTACACGTTGCTTTCAAGTATGGGTCTTAATCAAGTAGAGGTCCTTTACCATGTGGAGGTGTTATTCAAGCGCAGTTTATTTTCTTGTTGGCGATTTCATTATACCATGCCTAATTTAGGTTAACCATAATAATAAAATATTTAAATCACTCAAATCAGGTACAAAAATTTTATTTTCGTAGATCTATGATAAAGTAATGGAGAATGTTCTTACATTATAGAACATTGTGGATACTTCTAAATAGATTTGACTACATACCTGGACTAAATTCCTTACTGATTACATCTATAATAAATAAAAAGCATATAGAGCCAATGTAGAAGATATGTGAACTATTGTCATCTCATCTTGAGATGGCTCTTGTCGTTCTTGTCTGCTCTAGTTTCTGAAAAGTTTCTTTTCGTATATGCCTCTTTGTTTTGTTCTTACTTTATCACAAGTATTACGTCAATTTTCCTTAGGATGGGTATAGTCTCCTTCTAATGTACATTCTTTAATTTCTAACTAAAAACCTATATATATATATATATATATATATATATATATATATATATACATAGGTTTTTACTTCAAGTGACATACAAGATTGTTTAACGTTTCGCCTGTCGTGGCAGGCTTTTCAAAAATATTTTTTTTTGTCTATAGATAAAGTATTATTTACAATCTACAAAAAGAGACAGACTTCAATTGACTATTATTCTAAAATTTTAAAATTAATTAAAATCACCAATGATAACATACGCTTTGTCTAAATAATTAAAACCACAAAACAACATTTTTATAAAACTTAAATGTACGCACCTCGAGATTTTATGTTCGATCACTTACTGCAATTGCATAGATTTTTTTGTATATAAAAAATATCTGAGAAGTTTGTAATAATGTATACCTGGTGTGCAATAATTCTTGGTGGTTATACCGAGGTAAACTATAAGTTTTGACAATTGTTCAAAATATTTTCAGCGGATCAAATTGTGGTAAATTTGGCTTAAATTGATTATGTCTTGTTTGTTATTTACGACATGTTCTATTTTTATATGAATCATTTTCTTCACTAGAAGATTGTGATAATTTTAACCGTGCGTTAAAATTTTACTATTTACAAAATCAAACTCATTCTTAAAATTAGTTTCATATTTATATAGAGCCGTAGACAAAAACGACAACAGCTATCTCAAAGCCAGAGGACGATAGTTAATATATCAGCCAAGGAATTAACCTCAGCGGAAAACTACTTGCCAAAGGTTTGACCTTCACAGTTGCTCCAAAAGAGGTTCCCAGTCTCGATATAATTAGCGCCGCAGATTCAGCGAACATCGAAGATCCTTTTGCAGATGAATTCAGGTGGAAAATAAGAGAGACACTACAAAAACCTAGAAAAACGAAACCAAACATCAGCAAGGGCGAGAGAACTGTCCTAGCTAACCTACAGAAGGATCCCAGTATTAAAGTTCTACCAGTGAATAAAGGAAATGCCACAGTCGTAATGAATAATGAGATATACAATCAAACAATTGATGAAGTCTTAAGGAAAAGAAATTAAATATCTCTTGCTAATGATCCCACATCTACAATTGAAGGAAGAATTTATCGCGTTCTTAAGAAACATGAGCAATATGTTCCTGAGAGGATCCGGACTAAGTTGACGCCATATCATAGCAAAACTACACATCTTTATGAACTCCCCGACATATATAAACGAGACATGCCCTTACGATCTACCAGGAATTCCCAGAACTCTCCGACTTCTGAGCTTGCCAAGTTCTTTTTTCCAATCCTAAGACAATTTTAAGGAAATACATCGTCCTGAGTTAAGAATTCACAACATTTTGTAGAAATTATACGTGAAATAGAAGTTCAACCGGAAGATCATTTTATTAACTTTGACGTGGAAAGCCTATACACCAATGTTCCAATTAAGAAGTCACTAAAAATCATAAGAAAAACTTGAAGAAGACCAAACTCTAACAGAAAGAACATCTTTACCACCGCACGCCGTCATGGACTTGTTGGACAGTTGTTTGACTAATTCCTATTTTCAGGAAAAGGAAAAATTCTACATCCAGAATGATGGAATCTTCATTCTCAACGGTAGTCGCAAATACTTTCATGGAATGGTTCGAGACGTTTGCAATTGAATCCTCAACTAAGAAACCAAAGTTATGGCTTAGATATGTAGACGATACCTTTATTATCTGGAACGGAAACGACGAAGAACTTCAAAATTTCCTTTCTTATGTCAACCATATCAGCCCAACTATTAAACCCACCATCGAGAAAGAAGTAAAAAATAAATTACCATTCTTAGATGTTATGTTTGAAAGAAATAGCAGACAAATTCGAACTTCAGTTTTCAGAAAAGCCACACAGACAGGACAATACCTTAACTATCGTCCAATTACTCCAACAATACCAAACAAGAAATTATAAGAAATCTTGTAGATAAAGTCTCAACTCTCTGCAACTCTAACGAGAAGTTGATGAAAGAGATAGATCACATTAAAAATTATTTGGCAACTAACGGATACAAATGAAGAACAAACACCAGTATTGAACATTCCCTATATTAAAGGCATTTAAGAAGAAGTTTAAAGAATAGGAAAACGATATAAAATCAACGTTGTTTTTAATTCAAATAACTCTCTGAGAAGTCGTCTCACTAGGGACAAACCAACCACTCAAAGGGACATGAATAACTCTGTGTATCAGATACCACCTGCAACGTTGGCGAAACAAAGAGACCTCTTGACATAAGGATCAAAGAACGCCAAAAATACACATATCTAGAAGAAACAGAAAAATCTAGTGCGGCTTACCATGCCTGGACTCATGGACATCACATTAAGTGGTCTGAAGCTAAAATTCTACACCAAGAACAACATCGGAGAAAACGAAAATTCAAAGAAGCCGCGGTTATACATCAGAACTCGAGTTGTTTTAGTAAACCATCTTTAGATATAAGAGAAGTGTGGTAACCACTTCTTGGTAATTGTAAACAAAAACTAAATGCAACGTAAATGAAACTTTGGCTTAACACGCATAATTGCACCCATCTCAGTCACCCTCCACTGCATTTACTTTTAGTATAAATAATACTGTAGCTTAGGAATTTATTTAGTTTCACTTGAAAACGGCTAGAGATAACTCTCAGCCGAAATGTGATATTCAACAAAAAAATAAAGACAATGTAAGTCCAATAGATATTTACTACTTCGCAGGAAACATGATTCTCTATGACCTTCAAACAAAACTATGGTTTTCCTTAGTTTCAAGGAAAAATTAATTTCCACTTTATTTAGTAAAAATATTCTAATTAATACTTGAGATTTAAATAGCCCTATCTCTCTCAAAGAACTGTTTTTGAGGATGAATTTTAAGGACCATTTTCACCCGCTTAAAATAAATAGCCGCCAATAAAAAAATGCCTTTTATTTTCATCTTATCTACAACATATTAAAGTTCATTAAAATCGGAGCTGGACTCTTCGGGTACTTTCCTAATTAATTAATTACTTTAAGTTTAACCCCAAAAATTTTATTGCTATATTCATTTAATTCTAGTTCATTTTATACATCGCTATAATGTGGAAGAAATATTTTAACAAAATTATACGATAACAATGTAATAAATAAAATCGTCAGCCTAATCGATAAAAAAGTTAAAAGAAAGGGCGTTAGGTTTCTTTTTGTCCCAGTTGGCATCCTATTTCTGCCTCTTTTTGATTTAGTGAAGTCAATGTCATACGACCAGGATGGTCATTTTTTAACTTACTGATTAAAAGCGGTTCATCCGATTAGACCCTCGGTGATACTAAAAGAAGGTACATACATAAATTTCACCGACAAGTATAATTTTTCTTGTTTAAAGCTGAACTTGTGGTCCTGCTATAGAAATCAATCGTATTGGTGTTAGAAAGCAAGGTCCATTTTTTCATGTTTTTCATACAAAACGCGGAGCACTAGCCTAATAATGCAACAGAAAAAAAATTTTTTTGATAATTTAATTTTACATTATATTCTCTCTTCACTTAAATGTCTTATTCCTAACAATGAAACAGGAAAGACAATTTTTTGACAGTTTAATGTTTCAACATAATCACTTTTTATATTAATATCTCATTCTGTATAAATCTTTTCTGTGGTATTTATCTCTCAAAATAGGCTTTAACCAAAATGAATTTTCGCAAAATGATGTCTTCCGAGGTGCTTTTTCCAAAATCTGAGGCGGAGTTAAATCTATATTATATGGCGGGTAATCCGGTTTAAAGAAGTTACACTCGTAGAGAATAAGCTGAACTATGGCTGTCTTGTTAATTTGCTGATTATCGTGAACTATTGTGAGAATAACCAGCCCTAATTTTGTAAATATATTGCAGTAACGAAATATTGTTATTGTAGTGCATTTTAATAAGAATTACTCCAGCTTGGTCTCAAAAGTAGGTGGTAATTAGCTCTCCTGCTGAAAATTATGTGTGGGATTTTTTCTAGGCAGAGAACCCTTGTAGAACCTTCATAGTAACTTCCAACTAATCGAAGTGTTAGAAGAAGATGAGAGGTTTGAAATGTAAATTACAAAAGAAAGTCTTAATTGAGTCGGTCTCGAAAAACAAAGCCTCGTTACTTTATATACAGCAATAAAGAAAAACTGTACCTATGGATTATAAAGCCGTGAAAACACATCAGGTACTGTGTGGTTGGCAGTCCTAAAAACGATTGTTGGCTCAATTTAGGGTTCTGGTAATATGCTGTTTATCAATATTTATGTTAAAATATCTCATAATAAAAAATGACTAAGTACTAGTAGGACATGCACTGCAATAAGATTTTCTTTTGTTTTTAACTATTTTTTCTTTTTTCATTGTGTTTTATCGAATACAAAAACTAAACCGTTCGAATTTCCCACACATTTTTTTCTTTTTAATTTCGCTTCATAACTGTGTTCGAGCTAATTAACCGAATTCATTGTAAAATTTAAAAAATGACAAGGCTACAAAACTATCATATAAAACCAGACGGATGGGTTCCTGATCACTTCGGAACCTCCTCATTGAGAAAATACCGTAGTATTTAAATTCTAGATATCGGGGTTATTTTGCTTCCGCTTCAATCTACGTTCTAACAGTTACACCAAACAAAGACAATTTATACCATGACCAATACTCCTATGCTAAAATCTTACCGCCCATAGAAATGACCCCTACTAGCCAAATTCATTCATAGCACGAGTAGTCTACAATGCTGTCAATTATTAAATATCACTAGTAAAACGCTATGGATTAAAAAAAAATTAGGCAAAAGAAGTTTTTGGATTTACGTTCAAAAGGTAGCAATATTGTATGACCAAACAATCAATCAAACAAAAATAAAAAAAAAAAACACAAAAAGGATAAAATTAAAGAACAACTTAATGTTTGCCAAGAAATTGATACTTTGTATATCTTAAATATCTGTACAATTAATGCAAAATTTTTATAAACCGCTGTAATAAAGATAAAATTAAAAATATTATTCTTTTGACCCATAAAATTAGAATCCTGTGTAACTTTATTAAATAATACTCCAATTAAAATCAGCTTGTTAATTCTAATATAAAATATAAGAAATTTACCGTATTTTGTCCTAAATTAAAAAAATTAATCTATTACTGAAATCACTATATTTCATTTTCACTTAAAAACCAAACTCTACAAAAAAAAATGAGTATTAAGATCATATTTTGCCTTTCCCAAAACGTATGTCTATTACCTGTTCAATTTAAATAAATGAATAATAGACCGTTCCACATGCATAAATACTTATAAATATAAATATAAATATATCATCTGATTTATGAACATTTTATAAATTATAATAAATATAAGAGAAACATTAAAAAACATGTATCCCTAGTCGGTGGCGGATTTAAGTGAAGGCACTGGGGGCGTTCAGCCTCCCCCCCCCCCCCCCAAGCTACGAATCCAGGAAAATATACCCGATTCTGCTTCTTCACTAGGAATATGAATGATGTTGGCATCTCCCTTCCCCCTGCGGACACCTCGCGTTTTCTTGCGATCGTCTCCCAAGAGCTTTGAATTTAGAAATGTAGTCCCGATTCTATCTCTTATCTAGAAATGTGAATGTTATTGGCATCTCCTTCCTATCGACAACTCGCGTTCGCTTGCGATCGTTTCCTTCAAGAGCTTTGAATTAAGAACAATAGACCGGACCCTGTTTTTTACTGGGAAAATGAATACTGTTGGTACCCCCCCCCCCATTGATCTCTTGCATTTGCTTAGAATAGCCCACGCAAGAGCTTTAAATTTAGAAAAATACACTCGGCTCTGTCTCTTACCTAGGAAAGTGAATATTGTTGGCATCCCATCCCCCCCCCCCCATTGATCTCTCGCATTTGCTTGCAATCGCCCCCTCAAGAGCTTTAAATTTAGAAAAATAGACCCGGCTCTGTCTCTTACCTAGGAGTGTAAATGTTGTTTGCATCTCTTCCCTGTCGACAACTCGCGTTCGCTTGCGATCGCCCCCCCCCCCCCTCAAGAGCATTGGATTAAGAAAAATAGAACGCACCTTGCCTCTTACTGGGAATATGAATGTTGTTGGTATCTCCCCCCCCCTCCCCCGAAGACCACTCGCTTCCTCTTACGATACCCCCCAGGTCTTTAAATTCAGGACTGCTGACGTCTCTCCCCGTCGATAACTTGCCATACTGTATTTTTATGATAACAGCCCCCCTTCAAAGAGAGGGACCGGATTGTAGCCATTTTGGATAAATGAAATCGATAGAAATTTTCTTGTCCCCGCTTTCACCAAAATAACAAAAAGTCTTGCAAAAAGTTCCATATATGATGTCGGTTTAATTGGCGGATTCACTAAATAAACTATAAAAATAAGGCGAGGAATATTTGACAAATTTGAGACTACTCGTATATCGCTTCCTTAAGACATTATTCCAAAATGCTACAGAAAGGCATTAAACTCATTAATCAAGCTTTCTGTATTGATATTCCTGACTTTCATCAACCGTATTTTAGAACTTTTGTTATGCAAATTTAGACTTTGAAGTTAGTTATGACATGCTTTGTATCACTTTAATAAATTTACCCTAGATTACAGTCAACTACACGTTTTGTAAATTGAGGTAATGGACTTGGGCTAAGCACCAATTATGAAAATTAACCAGACAAATCCCGATCGGTTAATTAGCAACCAGAGACTTCGGCTAATTATATTGTAATAATTGTGTTGACAGTTAAACAACTTTATTACCATAATTTGATATTAAGTGATTGATTGGGCAGTGTGTTTTCTTCGTTAAAAGGGGATAGTGGTGTAGCCAAATGAACAAACTTCAGAAATTTAATCTAAAAATAAATTTAGTTTCCTTAAAATAAGGAAAAAAATGGCTAATAGATTTTCAAATAGGTTTTGCTAAAAACATTTTAGTACGAATGATACAAAATTGTGTATTTAATAACAGATTTAATGTATGAAATTAATGGAGTTTGAAATTTAAGTCCCAGTTTAATTCACAAATAGTTACTTTCCATTGGTTATATTCAAGATTTATCTCCAAACCAAAACTCAAAGTACTTTATTTTCTTAAGTAAAATACTCATTAACAAAGCAAGATACACAAAATGATCAAAGTGTGAACAGTGTAACGTAAAAGGTTTACATCAAGATATACAATGTATTAAAAATAAAATTGACTTTTATAACCTATTAATAAATGATTAAACTCCTGATACAGGCTACTCCACTAAACACTGATTAAATATTCATGGAAAATCAGTCATTATATTGGAAAGTTTTAAGCTGGATGCAGTTTATACCCGTTGTTTTCAGGAATGGAAGAAGTACAACATTTTATAATGAGACTATTAAATATATTGTTTTGCAATTGGATGTCTCAAGAGTGTTCGAACTATAGGGTGTTGGTATTATAATTAATAATAAGTGTTTAAATTATTTTGTATTTATAAGTCCACTAATTTTAATATAAATGATTTTTTGTGAAGTTTCGAAATATTCTTATCCGAAATATATCACACAATAATCATTTGCATGTGAAGTTATAAATATTGATTGGCTTAAGGCAAGTTAATAGTGGGGGTATGCTACAACATTTTATAACATCATATAATTATTTTAATCATATAAACGAGCCAATATGTTATACATTTTGTCCTGATCATGTATATGCACACCTAAATCTACTAACAGATGGGAGCATTTCACAGAATGGTTTAGCTAATCACTTGTCTTAAACCTTAGACATAACGTTGCAAAATGATTGAACTGATTACAAATTTTAAAGAAAATATAGTAAGAATAATTTTAAAAGTTTTTTGTTACTCTTGAGAAATACCATTTTCGTAGATACATGTAGAACCAAAGATGTGAATTTTGTATTTGATATTTGCAAACTGTACAGAGGAGTGAAAGATGTCACTATTTTGTTCAAGTTAAAAATCATGGTTTTTTGGTTTAGACCGTGTCAAATTAGAAATATTATCCGACGTTTCGTCTACGATTGCACGAGACATCTTCAGGGATTTTTACTCCAGGAAATTAGAACAATTAATGGCTATTGAGGAGCAACAGCCCGGTATTTATATTCAACTGGTGGCGGACCGTGATCCAGCGCTACAATCGATTTCCACGTGTGATGTAGACTGTAACCTGTATCTCTATTAATATTATTTGGATATTTACAAATTTCGATTAATTCTATAATTTTACGTTTAAAAAAACAGACATTGCTGCTAGCACCTTAAGTTCTTTTACATTAAAAATGTGACCTGAACAATGTTGGTGTTCAGTTACTGCAGATTGTTTAATTTGTTGCTTTTTTATACATCTTTCATGTTCCTTAAGCCTAGTGGATATAGACCACCCTGTTTCACCTACATACACTTTACCACAACAGGTATATTTTCAATCAAGGGGTGCCCTTCCATTTCTTGATGTACTAGTACAAAGAAAAGATAATGGCACATTAGGACATTCTGTTTAGAGAAAACCAACACATACAAATCGATATCTCAATGTAACGCCACACCACCATCCTTCTCAAAAACAATCCGTCATAAAATCTTTGGTACATAGAGCCCTTTCAATATATAACGAACAATCACTGAAATCTGGAACAGAAAAACTGACTAATAATCTCAGAGCCAACGGATATTGCGCTGAAGATATAAGACGTTCTATTAATAAATTTAAAACCCAACTCCTCAATAAAATGTCATAAATGTACCTCCTATGGATAGTGTTGTCTTGTCTTACTAACGTGTAACCACCAACAAGATTGCCAAATTGCTCCAAAAATCAAACATTCGGACAATTTTTAACACATATAAGAAAGTTGGATAATGTCACCAAAGGACACAATTCCATTTCAAGCAGAAGGCGATTACAAGATATCTTACTCTTGTGGTAAAGTGTATGGGGTAAAACAGGACGGCCTATATAAACTAGTCTTAAGGAATATGAAAGATGTATAAAAAAGAAACAAATAGAAAAATCTGCAGCAGCCAACATTGCTCAGGTCACACTTTTAAAGTAAAAGAAACTGAGGTGCTAGCATCAGTGTTTGGTTTCTTTAATTTTTTATAATAATTAATATTAATAAAGATGCAGGTTATAGTTTATATCCCATGTGGAAATCGATTATAACACTGGATCACGGTTCGCTGAGCGCCAGTCGGGTATAAATATCGGATTGTTGTTCCTCGATAGCCATTCAGTGTTCCAATCTCTTGGAGTAAAGATCCCTGAAGATGACTCGTGCAATCATAGGCGAAATATCGGATAATAATTCAAATTTGACACTGTCTAAACCCAAGAACAATGATTTTCAACTCTACAGAGGAGCTTAAAAGTAAGCCTATGCTCACCTTCGATATTAAAATATCATCTATGACACTAAAGGCACTGTATAGGGAAAAGATGAAACTGGAGATCAGAGTGATTAGTTTTATTATATATTACATCTACAAAAAGATTCATCGAGCTGATAATGCACGGTTTTATAATATCATGTACATGAATTCTGAAAATAAAACTGTTTGGGATCTTATATATTTATTAACAGAAAATGCTAAGAAAAAGTTTCAAAAGTTATTAGAAAGTCAGTCTAATTATGTAAATGCATACTTTGGTAACTTACCGGTTCTACTTCAAAATTATATTGTAGCTGTTCCGGATGATACTTGCGTGGTACAGAATTCACATGCAACTACTATGATCCTGAGTGGTGTACCTGAAGAAGAAGTATTCAAAATCGCTCTTAATCTAAAAATACAAACTCTACTGGAGTTGATAACATTACTGCTAAAATAATTAAAGAGGGAGAGGTTTTTTTTCTTGAGCCACTGACCTTTTTGGTTAATTTATCCATAAAGAAATGTATATCCTCGTATAATTTATGGATTGTATCATTGCATGAAAACGAAGATATAAACGATATTTCAACTATAGATCAGTGTACACTTTTTCAACAGTACCAAGAATTTTAGAAACATCAACATATGATAAAATGGCGTAATTTTTAAATAAATATAATATTATTTTTATTTAGCAACATCTTAATTCTTGCTTCATCAATAACCACCCTTAATTGTGATAGACAGTTGGGAGTTGAGCTAATCAAGCTACCATCAAGCTGCGTTGTAAATGCAGAAAATGAATCATTCTCCATATTTATTAAATCCGGCACTTATAACTCGACAAAAGGGTCCTTGACATTATTTGCCGCTAGTGTACCAATACTGAAGTTTAAGTCATTCTAAACTGTGGAATCTTGAGCTTCGTTTTCTAAATTTCCGTATAATTTCCATCTAAAGTGAAAAATATTCATATGTTTAATCTCGTCTAACCATACTCCACCTGCACGCTGCTAAACTGATTTAATATATGTGATTCCTACACGCTAGCCAAACTGATGACAAAGAAACTTGTCATCTGATTTTGCTGTAGTAGACATATTAGCATTTTAGCAATGACTGCATCTGTCACAGCACTTACTCTCTCACTTGCAGATTTCTTGACAAGTCGTTGAGTGTCATTACTAAATATGTCATGTTCACATGCCTTGAATGCTTGGGTTATGGTTTCAACATTTAATGTGGAAATATATTCTTGGAGAAGTGGCGTAAAATCATCACATTTGAGTGGGCTTCCGCTGTTCTGCATTCTACAATCATAAACTCTTTTCTCGCAGGTGGTTTTGAATGTATTTAGTAATCACAAAGTTCATTTAATGCCAGAGACAAATGGAACGATTGTCCTTCTACGAAAAGGATCACAGGAAGCTGGATGTTCTCTTTTATCCCAAAAAGGACAAATAGTATTCGTGATGTTCTGGTAAAAAGTCTGAACCCATTGTTCGACTTGCCAATGGCCTAATCCTTTAGATACTTTGCCAAAATATTTTGTGGCATTCTTTTATATGGAAATAAACAATCTGAAAATTGGCACCAACATGCCAACTGCAGTGGCTTCTAATGACAAAATTAAATTTTCCGTTACGTCGTTACCTGAAGTCATATACACCGCCTTTCCTCAAATTTTCTTGGTCTTTCGAGCAGAAAGAAAAATGTGGATTCGTCATAATTCAATATCCTAGAACGATTTTTCAAAATATATAGTAGATGATTTTTCTATAAGTATTCGTAAACGCTGGCAAACCATCTTCTTATTTTTTTTTCGGTGGCTCTCATGCGTGTAGTTGTAAGAGACTGAGCAACTCGATGAGAAATTGTAGGATCTCGTGACAAAAATCCAGTCAATCTTCCGGTATTCCGTTTATAAAATTATTTTTATGGCCAAGTTCATCTACTAATTTTGACAATGAAAACACATATTTTTCGCACACTTAGCAAGTTTCTTCATCCATTTTACAAGAAGTGCTTCTGCTTCGACAATTAGGATATTTGGTTTACCTGGTCCATCTTGTTCTACATATTTACTACTTATTTTGTTCCGAAGCGTCTGCTCAAGTATTTTGTATAATTTTACAGCTTAAGGGATGCTCAATTTTCCATTTTTTTATATCATTGAGAACTGGCGTCAGATCTTCTGTCGTATAATTTTTCTTTATCATGTTTTTTTACAAAACTACATAATGTAATTAATAATGTAATTAATAATCAGTAACCTAAACCTAAAGTTTTTATTTTATTTGCAGAACTAGGCGGTATTTCGTTATGCCGTAATCTTTCTTATTATGGCCTGAATACAATTACGTGGTGTCGCATAAAATAAAAAACACGTATAATTCGAAGAAACAAAATCCGTGTTTTATTCCTTGATTTAATACGAACTAAAAATAATGATAACAAATTAAATGCTACAGAAATTTACAATATAGATATTTACAATTAAAATATTAACAACTGGATCAATAAATAATAACATGTAATTACATCAATAATTTCTTTAGAATTTCATTTAATGATAAAAAAATTCAGGTATATCATTTTTATAATAAGTTAGTAAAAATAAGAAAAATTTAAATTACTGAAATTCCATATTTCCGTGCTAGGCATTGATTTATATACCTTGTAAGAAAAATATATACATAATTCTGTTCATCGAAAATATCAATTTAAAGTGAATTGAGCAATCAACAGAGGTTTGTTGAATTCGAAAATGAATTATTGGCCATAAAAAGGTTTACTATTTAATTTTTATAGCTTTAAGAAGTTTCACTTAAATCATCGTCACCTCACTCACGACGTTTCACATGGGACTCAGTCATCGGAACTACCACTTAATACACTTCCTGAGATTATATAAATAAAGTATTTACAGTCAAAATTGACGTTATTGATAAAAAAAAATTTTAATATTGTCGCGATTTTTTTATTCGTTTGAAACATTTTATTAATTTCTTGATTTAATGATTAAATCAGAATATCACTAAATTATGTATAACCCAGCGAATGTGTATGTTTAAATGTAAAAGCACAAAATTGAGTCTGAGAAAATACGACCTCATGCTATCTTACTTTTTTAGCACACAGTGTATAGTCCGAACGATTTATAAAATGTACACATTCAGTAAATATACATTGTAGTGGATATAGTTTATTGATAAATTTTATCTATAATCAGCAAACTCACCCTGTACAAATAAACGTTTAATTTTTATGATATTAGTACAGAAGTGTAGATATTAACTATTATTTTACCAAACTTATATTAAATGCTTATAACAGCTTGAAGTGTCACTCACTTAATATAACAGAGATTGTTAAACTGCATAATCAAGCTTTAACTGCATATAACCTGAGGCATCGAGTTTTCACGTTTCTCGTTTTAATAGCCGGCCCCTAAAATGTTCGTTATGCAAATTCAAAGATGGAAGTTGGTTATGCATTCTCTGTTCCTATTAAATATTGAATAACGAATTTACTCCAATTTATCATCAATTATAGACTTGTTTTGTGAAATGAGGTTATTACAAGCTGTGTAAACTTAGGTAATGGCCTTGGACCATGTGCTAAGTATCATGATTTAATTGATGACAGTTAACTTGGTAATTTCCGTCGATCAATTAGTGTAACTATTGTGTTCTAGAAAGTTATTGAAAAACCGATCGTTTACTATTTACTACTAGTAACAGCAAAGAATTAAAAGAGAGGGATATTTAGGATTTTAACCCATTAGACCTCAAATTATTTTTTTAAAAATCTTTATCTATTTTTTGGTATGGAGAAAATTGCTTTCCTCATTTGACGACACTGGGCTGTCGTTTATAAAACAATACTAAATATTAATTTTTAGGTACAATATATATTTATATAAAATGATATTATAGGAAAATATATTTCAATGTTAAAACAATTTTAAATTTTTACTTTTTTCCATGAAATTCGTTAAAATATGAGGATACACAACGTGTAACTTGATATTTTCAGCAAAAGGTACAAGATTTGCTTATACAGTTATTTTGCTGACATCTTCTCTGTTACACTCTTTTTCCAATTCCATGATTCATGCCATCATATCTAACACCATTTGAGACATTACTGCGTGATGTGGATGGTAAACTAAAAGGTCGTCCTCTACCAACACGCATACCATGTCCTCTTTTTAGATAAAAATAGGCCATATCCATTTGGAATTCCTTTATGGAGATTTTCTAAACTTCCTGGTGTATCATATTGTAAACTAAAAAACCATTTAAAATAGCCATGTGTGTGTGTGTGTGTAAAAAGACACTAGTATCACTTTTTTCCTCGTACAGCAATATGATGTTTTTATAGGAACCAATCATGATGATCAACACCACCCATATGCTTGTTGTATTTTGTAATCAAAGATGATTGTGCTACAGAAATTTTTTAACGCTCTGTTTTATGCCACCTTGGGACAACTGTAGCTGAAAGCGCAGTATCGTAATTCGTTCCCAGGCATACACATTTGCTGTCGTTCCACTTATACAGAAGAATTCTATTGATTTCGTCGAACTGCCAGTCATATGAATCTCGAGCTTCTTTTTCCATCTGTTTGGTGACCATAATATTTCACAATCATTTCATCTACTGATAAGTACTTATGAAAACTGCCTTTTGAAAATGATTATTTAACGCGTGCATCAAAGGCCTAATTTTAAATGTTCTATCATCATTATTATCTTGAGTTTCCGAGTTGTTTACAAAATGTATCAAAGATTATATAAGACCTCGGGAGTAAGTAAAAAAAGTATGTTTGTTTTTTTGTTCGGTTGTATATCTTACCAGAAGGTCAAATAACTCGTCATCAAAAAACTGCTCAAATACTTCTAACGGATTGACATTATAAATTTTTTTTTCACCTTTTCCAATTTGTCTTCATAATTTTCAACTCCTGAGTAATCGTCATAAAAAGGAATTCATTGACTTCAATTGGCAAAAGAAGAAAGTAGGCGATTATCTGCTTCATCAGATTCAATCCTATTTTCAGTGACTTCTATATAATCTTGCACTTCAATGTCTATAAAAATTTCTGTTCCTCCTGGAATATTTTTCACCACGGTAATGCCTAGATCATCCTCATTTATATCATTCTCGTCAGTCAGTTCGTCATTTTCTGGAGTTAATGTCAAAATATCAGAATCTTGTCATTAGAGTATAGGTTATCTACGGCTTCTTCAAGATTCTTAAAATATTTTCAACTCATATTTGGAAAACACTGATTTTGGCTAAAAAAATAGTCTATTAGCCCAACGTCCTTGGTTGAGGACAGTCAAATTTGACAGATTATTATAGACCAAGTATAATAACTGATGACTAGAAACTAATTTGTTTTAATATATGCTTATGTGCAGACAAAAACAAGATTTAAATACTTTTCTTACCTTCAAATGTAGAAAAAATATTACACAAGATATTCAAATGTGTTTCACTATAACTCAACTAAAAAACAATCAAACAAAATTGCTGACATCAAAAATAAAGGATAATCCACCAAAAATCGAAAATGTGCGAAAAGATTTGTCTGAATAGGTCTGAACAAGACTGTTGAAATATTATTATGATTGACGTATATTCCAAGCAAGGCTTAGGTTACTTTCTTGTAAATGCTGTTCATACTTTCTAGTTGGTTAATTTTCTAACTAACTAAAAAATAGAACAGTGAAGAAGTAATATTAGATATTATATTTAAATATATTTCACGGCCACAGCTACATTGGAATCATCTGTAAGGCTAATAAGGGTTGAAATCAAAAAACATTGTAGTTTGTTGAAGAATGGAATATCATTAGGTCCTGGAGAACTGTGTGGGAAACTAGTAAAATATAAGAGCAATAAACTATACCAGTACTTGACAAAGTTATTTCCACCCGAAGAATGGAAAGTCGATTATGTAACAACAATATTTAGAAAGAAAAAATGAAAAATTGTAAGAACAATCGAAGCATTATAATAATAAAGGAAAAATAAAAATTGAGTGCCGAATATACGGAGGCAGAGGAACAATCTGGATTCCGAGCAGGAAGATCGATTGGAGATCATTTATTTACTGCAAGTCAGACATTCGTGGATCTTAAAAATACGTACAATAACATGCTATAAAAATTTTTCAAGAAGCATTAGAAAAAACAAATGTAAACGTAGAACTAATTAAAGCCATAAGCGTAAAAGGAAATTTAAATTTAGAATTTTAACAGATACATCGTGCTTCGTGACTGATATAGACTGATCTATATTAGAGTCATCTATAGGGGGATTAAATAATTAATTTGTTAAAGTTAATTGCGGAACCATCTGTTCTTAATAGTTCGGTAGATAATTTTTAGTTTGCCAACCATACAGGTCAATAATACCCTCTTGAGAATTGATGATTTATGTTTTATTTGCTGTGTGATTTCCTATTAATTACTGTACATTGATTAAAAATTAATAGACCCTGTGAACTTTCCAATTATATATTATTATCTTTGTATCATAGAAAAGAATCTGGCCACATAGGAACCATGATTCTAATTAAAAAACAATTTTTATGTAATTTCCCAGTGATAAATATTTCTTGATGAAACTTCGTAACTCAGGAAGGAGTATTTAACTTTTCTTTGATCTATAATAAGAAAAATAGATAGTGTAGATAGACTTCCAAAAGGATACATAAATGAACTCGGGGGAAGGCTAGAAATGCTATTATCATTCTTTCCTGTAAATTTTAGAATTGTGTTAGATGGCGATTTCAATATTAACTTTATGGACAAAGAGTCGGTAAATGTTCCGAATCTTTATAACTTGTTTGATTCCTTTAATATTAGTACGTTAGTTGCCGAACCAAATCGCATTACAAATTTAACAAGCACCACTTCAGATTATTTCTTGATAATGTTTAATAGGATGTAACTATCATCTATTTTGGTCTATTAGATCACGAAACAAGAATTGCAAGGCTTCATTTAAATATTTATGAAACAACTACTGATAATATGACAGAAACATTACTTGTGTAGATGTATTGAGAGTTATTGTGGGAATTCCTCTAATAGAACTTCTTGTCGAGGAAAATCTAGAACTGTGTAAAGGAGAAAGTACGAAGGTGGGCGAAGACCGACAACGCGATGATAAGAAAAGATGACTGAGGAGATGGATTAAATCCTTACGCAGGAGTTATCAGGACATGACTATTTTAAGAAATAAATATTTGATAGAGGAAGAGGCGATAGAAAATCGCATACCCTACTATAAGGGAAATAATAGAGAAAAAGGAGAAGGATCAGAGAACTCAGGCAACTGAAACATAAAAAAACTTTCTATGATATTTCCCAATCTGTGATAATTGATTGTAATGTTATTTGTTTGTATTCCTTAAATTGAGTAGTAATAGTTTGCCAGCAATGCTGTGTGGTGCTAGAGCGGCGCCATGAATAAGGAGATACTTAGTAGTAGATAAAGTGCTGTAGTCATCTGTTAAAGTCATGCAAAAGCAAATTCCAAAGGGGAATTTCTTGAATCATTAGGCGGCTCCCTAGAGGGACCAAATCTGACATCCTCAGCCGCCAGAACATCAGTTTGCATTTGAAATATATTCGATATCCATTTTAGTATAATATTTAAAAAAATATATTTACGATCTACCCTTGACTAAAATATTAAAGATGTATTTAAAATTTAAAAATTTCCTTTGCTACGTGAAATAATGTTTGTTAAATTTTACCTGGATGACTTTATACATCTATATTTACATAGCGTTTATTAGTAATTAGGCTATATAAACATCATAATATGCTAAATACTGTGTCAGCTGGTTAGTGTAAATTTTCTCTTAATCAAATAACGCACTTTGTCGGTTTTTATAATGAGCAATTAAAAAATTAACAACGCCCATTTTACTAATTACGGTAGGGAAACCACGAGAGATTATTGCGTTAAAAGTTACACAACTCTTTTAAAAGAATTTAATTGTGCACTACTGACAAACCCCCACAGAATTGATTTTTTTTAATTTTACTTTTTTTAAATAAATTAATTTTCATTGTGAATATATAAGTTGCTGTGAATATATATGTTACTGTAAAACCAACTCAGTGGTAAAAGTCTGAACAGTTCTGTGATCGTCGTTCATTTCGAACTTTTACCTCCATTCACTTGGTAAATCTTAGGATTTACCTTTAAAACACGATACATATTGAAAAAGACATGTCATAACGTGTTCCGCGCATCGTCTTGTACTGGTGGGTAGTCTGCATCTACGGGTAGCGACCCGTACCGCCTCTGCTCGCCGCAGTTGATCGTTTGACAAGTTTGAACACGCACATTAATTTGATTTCTGTTTGTATTTTTGATGTCTAAAAGTAATTTATGAGTCAAAATGAGTATAAAACATAGATTCTATGAAATAGTGGACGAGCTTGTGGCAAGCAAGAAAGATAATAACTTTTATCTCGATAAAGACAAATACGCAAAGTGTTTAGAAGAAGTAAAAACTACAAAAAACTTAAAAAAAGAAGAAACCTGTTCATAACAGGCGTATAAAGCGCTACGATATTTTGACTATAGGCTGTGAAGAAAAGCTAATTGCGTCGATAAAGGAAACGAATCGAGAAATCAAGTATTACGTTTGTTACGACGACTTATTCAATATTCTCGAAGAAACGCATGTTGCTGTTGAACACGGTGGAAAAACAAAGATGCTTAAGGAATGTAACCTCAAGTATAAAGATATAACAGTTGAGACTATCATGAAATTTTTGAAACTATGCCAACCTTGTCAAAAGAATTAAAAAAGGGCATTGTCATCAAGCCTATACTTCACTGTGGAATAAACTCACTTTGTCAAGTAGATCACACAGACCTATGAACCAACCCTGACGGAAATAATAAATTCGTATTAGTTTATCAAGATCATCTTACTAAATATGTAATCCTTCATGCACTTCGAACTAAACGTGCAGCAGAAATTACATACTATCGCTTGGATATTTTCACCACTTTTGGAGCGCCGAACAACCTTCATTCAGATAATTGTCTTGTAACAAAGTAATAGAAAATTTATGCCCTATGTAGCCGGATGTTAAAATCGTACATGACAAGCTAAGACATAGCTAGAGTCAAGGATTAGTGGAGCGTGCCAATCAAGACATCGAGAATATGCACCGCATGTAGATGAAAACCAATCAGTCGTCAAAGCGGTTAGAGGGCTTGAAATTCATCCAGGCATGAAAAATAGAACATATCATAGGGAACTAAATGCTCCCCCTAAGAAGCAATGTTTGGTAGTCCAATAATGAAATTGGGCATTGCGACATCAGCAATTCCTAAAGATATCATCGGAATGTTAGGATCTGAAGAAGATGTAGAGAATTTGTTGCATTCGCAAAAAATACGGAACAAAATATTAACGTCAAAAAAGTAATTTAACAGGACAAGGAAGACAACGTTGTTGAAAATGAGTCAGAAAAGGACATAAACAGTGACAATGTGAGGAACAAAACCAAAGAAAACATAATGATTGTAACCGAAAAGATTAAGGAGAAGCAAATAACTAATGATACCAATGTAACGAAAAAAAAGCAAAATTGGATTTGGAAAACCAACCTCAAGCTCTGAAGATTTTATAAAGATTGAAGAAATTTCTAAAGATAAAAAAGAGAGAAGTCGTCGGAAAATTGTCGTTGACTGGAGGACAAAGATTCAAAAATTGTAATTATAAATCCTTACATTTACTAACTCATGTCGATAAATTCTAAGATTTACTGATCAAATCTAAGATTAACAAATATACGGCCTTTTACAGTAACATATATACACTTTGGTGCAACACCGAACCAATACTAGTATTACCAATATTATTTATTTTAAGAAAAACACTTTGATAGGAAAATGAAAATAAAATGTTTATAAAAAAATTAAACCGACTTCTAAAAGTTCGGTAAAAAGCGAAAAATAACTAGAAATTTTTATATGAAATTAAAATTTTTGAAGTTGGCGCCAAACTAATACCTGACAAAATTGCTTTCTTTCCATAATTTGTATATATTAGTAGTAATTTATTTCATTTAGAAATAATTTGGCCCCGACTTTTTTCCCTTTTTGGCGCACTTTTGAAACTCTGTTCAATTTTTTTATAAAAATTTTATTTTTCGATTTTTAGTTTTGAATTCATTATGATATTCATAAATTATTTGAACCAAGTGCTAATCGAGATTAATATACCTCGCACCCTAAAATGAAGCACTAAAAATTTTTTGATTCTTAGAGTTCTCCAAATACCAATGAAATTGTGTCAAACAAATGTTTGTATATAGTAAATCCACTATCTTAAATTTCAAATTAATTTTATATTGGTAATATTGGCCCTAAAACCTTCCAATTTCGATATCTAAAGAATTTGAGACGTAAATTTCTTAGCCCCATATATTTTATATTGCATATTGAGTTTGTACACGCCCTAAGAAACCCTCAATATAAATTGTAGATAAAACTGGAAATTGTAAAACTTTTAGTCCTTCATGTTGTATCTTATCAAACTAATAGTTGTAAAAAATTAACTTCATATTACTAATACGCCACCCCCCAACGCCCTAATACCAAATCTGAAAAAAAGTGAATAGGGTAAAATTTTCAACCCACCATATTGGATTCTCCATAATTTTAACGTCTTAATCTAATCTAAATCTAAACCCTTCAAAGCCTCCTAGTACTAATTTTAGATGAAATCCAGAAATTTAAAATTTCTAAACGGTCATATTGCATCTGACATATTAGATTTTCTTAAAATAATTTTATATTCGCTATTTACATCCTCATTCCACATTTGAACAAAATCGAAAAATGTAAAATGTATAGGACACTATATTGAATCCTCCAGATTGAGTTGTTCAAAAAATATTTTAATTTCGTAATTAACACTAACAAAAATCCCTCAATACTGACTTCAGACAAAATCGAGAGATGTAGAATCTTTAATCCGCCATCTTAGATCCGCCATATTTATTTTTTTTTAAAATAATATCAGATTCGTAATGTGCTATCCCAAAAATTCCCCCATATTAATTTTGAGAAAAATTGGACAAAATTAATTTTTTATCCATCATATTACATTTTTTAAAAATAATTTTAGATTCGTCATGTACGACTCCGAAAACTCTCCCCTACCAATTTGGGAGAAAATCGGACAAAATTAAATTTTTTTGTCCGCCAATTGAATTTTTTAAAAATAATCTCAGATTCGTTATGTGAGACCCTGAAAATTCCCCCATACCAATTTTAAAGAAAATTGAACAAAATTGTTTTTCTCGTCGGCCATATTATATCCGCCATATTTAATTAAAAAAAAAAATAGATTCGTCTTGTGCGACCCCGAAAACTCCCCCGTACCAACTTTGGAAAAAACTGGACAAAATTGATTTTTTGTCCGCCATATTAAATTTTCTAAAAATATTTTGAATTCGTTATGTACGACCTCGAAAACTCCCCTATTCCAATTTTGGAGAAAATCGGACAAAATTAATTTTTTTGGCCGCCATATTGTAGGCGCTATCTTGGATTTTACTGCACCAATTTAATATAAAAAAATATGGGACCACCGCAACAACTTCCTGAACATAACGCAAAAAATTTCATTTAAATCGGTGCAGCCTTTTTGGAGAAATCAGTGTACATACATAAAAAAACCTACATAGGCGACGAATTGAGAACCTCCTTCTTTTAGAAGTCGGTTAATAATAAAAAAGTAATCATATTGCTTTGATTATCAAATATTTAGACAGAACAAATTTTGAATTATAAATAAGAAAATATGAAAAATTATTGAGTCACTTTTGAACCAGGCGAAAGATCTTAATTATCAGATTTTTTAAATAATTTTTCAATAAACCTTTAGCTTTTTTAACAACTTGTAATTGTTTTATAATACTTTACACAAGATTCTCACAGTAGTCTGGTAAAATTTTTTCCCTTTTTTTGTATTTTGTTTTTTCTTGGGTTTAGGTTCTTTATTTAACAAAAAATCCAAGCAATTGACGTTTCGCCCTTTATTTAAGGTATTTTCAAGATTTTTGATAAAATTTAACACCCTCTCTTTTAAAAACTAAGCATTATTGGAACTTTTATGCTTAAAATTATCTCTTTAAAATTTTTCGCCCTTATTTGGAAACACCCTGATATAGGGTAGAAATAAAGGAAAGATAGATTTTTAAAAGATAAATATTTAAGATACAAATTACTTATTAAATTTAGGTTTGAATAATCCTCCACAAATATAACCTTCCGTTGAACAAAAAGACTTCCCGCTGATTAAGCAATTTTGCCTGAAAACATATTCAAATCTGTTCTTAACATGACAGTAACGAAAATTAATGGCCCAACAATTTAAATTAATCATTAAAAGAAGAATTTTGTGTCTGCAAATACTTGTATCTGTGTAACTGTCTTTATTTGGCAATATGTTCTACTTTGAGTGGATTCATTAAAATTTTCCATTGTTTTCATTGTAACAATAGAAAATATTGATAAAATTTATTTAAAAAATGAGAAAATTGATAAAATACATTCATTTATAAAAATTAGAGATGAGCTTAAGTATTTGTTATAAATAACTATTTTTTAGGAATTATGATGTGCTCATCAAATTAATTAGGACCCTGGTAATCTAGTAGATATCCCACTATATTTTGATAACTTTTAAACGAATAATTTAGGTATCTTTTTGCTGTTGCAACAGAATAAGATTTATCTTCGATCCTATCAATAAATTTAAACTAAAATAAATTTGTTCAGTCGCAGGGAGAGAGACAAATATTTTTATTTAATTTTGCTATAGTTTTCTTAATCATCGTTACTGCTTTAAGTATTATTAGGTATCAAAAATTATCCTAAATGTGAAGTTAATAGTGAATATCAACACTAAGTTATTAACAACTATTTTTACATTTGTTGAAAATAGCATAGTTTTACTTTATTGTCCCTTTACTTTATTCTCCAGTTGACCCATCTATTAGCATATTATACTATTAAAAAAGGATAGCATAAAATTGGTGTGGGTACCAACCTAGCAATCTTTATCATTACAATTCCAAATATAAATAAAAATTTTATTACATTATTCGGCGACCCCACAATGGGTTCTAGTTCTGACAATATCTTATTTCGTTGATTTTTAATGTTAGATGATTTCTTTAGTCGCTATTATTATCCAGAAGTTTCTTTAAGTACCAAATTTATTTCATTGTCTTTTTATTAAAATCTTCTAAATAAAGGTACCAAAAAGATTTCGTTCGCAAGAACAAAAATATATTCGTAAAGATGTGGAAATGAAGAAGAATAAGACAAATGCTAAGAGAAGAATATGACAGGATCATTTTCAAACATAAGAAGGTCTAATGTTCACCTAAAAATGTATAGAGCAGAAAATAGTTATGATGAGCTGTTACGTCTAGTCATTCAGTATTCAAAACTCAGCAGGTAATCTTGAGTGATGTAACATTCTGAGACATTTAAGAAAGCGGTGTACTCTGCATTTGCTACCAGTGTGATAACTGATTGTTCCTTGATGCTGCCGTATTAGCGAATGGTACAAAAATAATAACTTTAACATTTTCATATAGCCTACGAAAAGCTCTGATATTAATATTATCATAAGCTTTTGGAATTTAATAAAAAATAATTCGCAAATCACACATTTATCCAAAGAATAGAAATTACTTTCAGGATAAAATAAATAACATATGGAATGAATTAAAGGATGATGCTAAACTTATTAGAAGCTTAAGTCAACAGAATATTGGATATTTTTACACTTTACCCAGTTATTCATTTAATTAGTTTATAAAATTGGTGTTTCAAATAAATTTAAGATTGTACGTCAAAAATAAATATGATAAAAAATACATTATTTTTCTATTCGAAGATGGCAAGCCCAATATGCAAGATCCATTTGAAAAGAGTATTTTTTTGACCCTATTTTGTAGAAAACTGCATTCCAAATCATTTTTTTTTATAGTATATATGTTGCAGTTAGTTTGATAAATACTATTAGTACTAAGAAACACAGTCGTAGGATGTTCGTCGAGATATCGTGACAAAGCTGGGGTGAAGATCGCTTCCAAACAAATCAGTCATGCACTTCGGTGTTCATTTGAAGCTAGGTGTTACATAAGACAAAAGTCCCATTTTGTAGAAAACTGCATCCCAAACTCTCTTGTATAGTATATATATATATATATATATATATATATATATATATATATATATATATATATATATATGTTGCAGTTACTTTGATAAATACGATTAGTACTAAGAAGCAAAGGCGATGTGGAGATAGCTACCAAACAAATCAATGATTCACTTTGGGGTTCATTTGAGGCTAGATGTCAAATAAGACCCATGTATTCCAAGATATGCTGATGAAACTCTCAAAGTGAGAACTACCGGAAAAATATTCAGAAGCTCTATAAAAAAAAGCGCTAAAACACCGAGCTGAATCAAACTGGGAAGAATATAAAACTGCCCAGAGAGAATACAAAAAACAAATAAGGGAGACACGTGTGGAAGAAATACTGAGAGAGCATAGAAAGTATGCCCTGAGCATCCCGCCTCTGCAAAATACTGCCAAGATTGGAGCACTAGCTCGTCCTGAAGATCAAACGACGACAAATAGAGGATCCTAGGGAAGCTACTAAAAGTGCACTTTCCAGGGTCAAATCAATATGAGTACGAATTTGAAGAACAACAGAAATTCCCCTTAGTAGATCATGACTACAAGTTAGTTAAAACGATAGAGAAATGTAAAAAAGCAAGACTCAATGGAAACCTTTGTGCCCTCACCTGGTAAAGATGGTATATTTCTAGTCTTATCCCGCTTCCACTCATGTTTGGGTTTGGATTACATACCGATTCGAAATGAGGCTCTGAACCGATAGTAGTTGCATGTATCAGAGCAATGTTGACTCAGAGACTAATATATGCTGAGCTTAACAATGTTACCGTTAAAGCAGTGTCAAGAAAAGGCTGTCCATCGGGAGGAGTTCTATCGCCTTTGTTGTGAAGTCTTATGGTGAACAGCCTGCTGAATGCTCTAAATGAGGCTGGTTTGTATTCGCAGGTCTATGCTAACGACCTGGTGATTTTGTGCCCTGGTCGCAACATTCGGGATCTGGAAAGACTAATGATGATGGACTTCTGGATCGCAGAGCGATGGTACCATAGTGAAGGGATCGGAATCAACCCGGGCAAGGAAAACGGGGTACTCCCTAAAATTACATTGATGGGAAGAATCCTTCAATGCATGGGAACAGTTAAATACCTGGGACTAATACTGGACTCACGACTGAGCTGGAATGATCACATTAGGATTCGAACCAAGACGGCTATACGTGCTTTTTGGGCTTGTAAACATGTCTTTGGGTGCACATAGAGATTAACACTGAGAGTATTATTTTGGATATACACTATGGTCCTCCACCCCATAATTACGTACGCCACTATCGTACAACAAAGCGTAAACAACGGTTCCAACTTGACAACGTTCAAAGAATGGTTGATGTGGGAATAATAAGTGCGATGAGGACTGCCTCACTAGAGCTCTGGAGGTCCTGATCAACTTACTTCCTCTTCACTTATACATAGAGAATGCTCTGAAGGCTACATACCATATCAGTTACCCAGGGCATCTCGGAACTGGAACGGACGGCTACTTCCCATGCAAACAAATTACATACTCTTGAAACCCAACCCCTCTCTTGAGATACTTTTTCCAGGTAGGGAGGATTGAGAAGAGGAGGAGCAAAATCTTTCGAGAAACGGATTCTGGTAGTTTACGCATGGATGTCGACAAGATGAAAGAACTGGAGCCGGAGTGTTCGGCAAGAACATGGTAGTTAGCGAGTTCTACTCTCTCAAACAACGTGCGACATGTGACGACTTTTACAGAGGAAATTTATGCTATTCTGGAGGGTGGCCATCTCTGTGAGATGAACGTAAGCAGGAATAGGGTAATAAATATATGCTCAAACTGTAGGGCTGCGATTATGGCACTAAAGTCCGGTGTTGTAACTTGGTGACTGGTGTTTGAATGCAAGGATGTACTGAGCAGCTTGACAAGAAAGAACCGCACAATCAGATTCGTATGGTTCCCGGATCACTCGAGTATACACGGGAATGAAAAATAGACCGTCTTGCAAAGATAGGGTCCGCAATAGAATCGTATGAACCCCAATCAATTCTACCTATTCCAATTACCATTGACAAAAGGAAATTAAAATTGTTCCTGGGCACTAAATTTATTGATCGTGAAGAGGATCTTCTGGAATGAAGTGTGCCAACGAACAAATAAGTGAACTTAGCGCACTGATTACTAGGGAGCTTTTCTCCTGAGAAGGAAGGAGCTGCGAAATGTGGTGGGACTATTGACAGGGCATTATCACCTGAGGGGACAGCTTCACAAGATTGGTGACGCAGTTGACCAGATGGGCAGATGGTATCAGGAGAAGGATAAAGCTTTTCACCATGTCCTTAGAGAATACCCAGAACTCAATGGATTTAGACAGAGATATTTTGGATATACAGCTTTGTAACTGGAGGTAATTAGGTAAGTTCAATCAACCAGGCTAATCAGATTCGCGAAGGTGATCGGCCTCAAATGACCTGCAGCTATAGTGGGATATAAAGGGCCCAACGGGGCCTAGGGATCAATGGTCAAGCAGAGCCACATTTATTTTATTCATTCATTCATGCACGATTAGTAATAATCACTGGGTGCCAAATGAGAATTATACGGCCGATGCCTTGTCAAATGTACGTTTTAAGGGTTCAAAAACTAATTTATTTGTGCCAATATATGAGTGTTGAATAATCTGTCATATTACGTTGGTTTTTTTCAATTCAGCGAAGACTTCCTAGAAATAAAGTGTTGTGTACCAGTCAGAATTGCCCGTATTATGATTTTCTAAAGGCATGGTTGCAACTTGGCCAGTTTGTTCGAGAACATTTGCCCTAATAAATGTTTTATAAAGTATCGCTATCTAATTTTTTGCGATTTTTCAAATTATGCAGTATCCAACGCAAGCACAGCTTCTTTATGGCTAATTGATTCAATATTTATACGCTAGTGGTACTAAGCCTGGGTATGTTTCAGCCTCACACTATACCACATGACAATTTGGCAATATCAGTTTATGCACACATCGATGTTTTCAGCACTACAATCAATTTTAAGTGAGCTTCACGCAACTTTTCCGTGAGCGAACAATGAAAATAACTGAATTCACCAAACTGGTGATATAGAGAAATTTTTGTACCACCAAACAACAAAATATTGTAGCAGAATAGATTAACTAAAAAAATCGAAGAAATCCAATATATGAAGGAGAAGTTGTAAAAGCAGGCTGGCAAAAAATACTTGTAAATACAGAATTATTAGTTAACGAAGAATACGTAGAGTCACAATAATTAAAAATAAAGCACAAATAAAACACATATCCAAAATATAAAAGAACAGGAACCGCAAAAGCATTCGAACAACACTAAGCAATTCGAAATTAAACTAACAGCCGGTTTTGATACCTCATCGGTTCCACTTGCTTTCTTTAGTTAATTTTTAAGAAATTGAAAACTATTTAGTTAGCCTGGGGATTTAAAATAGCCTTCAGACCAATTTTTGGAGCCATGTCACAATTAGTTTTTGCTAACTGGTCCAGTTCTCAAAAATAAGTTATATTTCCAATAAATTTTATGTTTGGTACAGAGAAATGCTTTTGTTACACCACATGCTGACATGCATATTTACTTAATTTCAGTGATCAAAGTGACAAGACGTTTGTGGATGCGTTCTGGTAAAAAGTGTGAAAAAACATTTTTTGAATCTTTAGAGATGAAAATGGGGCTCGAGGCTATCTGTGTGATATAAAGAGAAACGCACCTTATAGGAAGAGTACTAATGTACGTTGGGAGAAGTTTGTGTGTGCTGTGTGCTCTATAAACAAAGAGGTGAATTTTTCCCCACAAATCGGACCTATGTGTAGTGAAAGAGAAGAATATGCTTGCAACAGGCAATTAACTCCGCGATTAGCAGGATATCTTCTTCTTCTTCAGGTGCCATCTCCTATCGGAGGTTGGATATCATCATTGCCACTCTCACTCTATTTGCCGCTACTCGAAAAAATTCTACTGAGCTACAATTGAACCACTCCCTCAAATTTCTCAACCATGAAATTCTTCTTCTTCCGATATTTCTTCTTCCTTCTATTTTACCCTGCATGATTAATCTAAGCAACTCGTATCGCTGGCCTCTCATTATATGTCCAAGATATTGCAGTTTCCTTATTTTTATGTTGTTAATTATTTCATAGTTGTTATCCATCGCTAGCAATACTTCTACGTTTGTTTTTCTCTCCGTCCAAGATATTCTCAACATCCTTCTGTAACACCATATTTCAAACGATTGCAGTTTATTTATGTGTTCTTGTTTTAGTGTCCAGCCTTCCAATCCATACTGCAGCACTGAAAATACATAACATTTTAAAATTCTCATTCTTAGTTCTAGAGTGATGTCTCTGCAGCACAGAATAGTTTTCAGGTATACAAATGCACTTCTTGCCATTTCTATTCTCGTTCTTATTTCTGTTGTTTGTTCCTTATTTGCTGTTATCCATGTGCCCAAGTATTTGAATTTTTGCACTTTTTCTAAATTCACATCTCGCAACTTTATGCTTGTTTGCATGTTTTGTTTTTTAGTTATTACCATATATTTCGTCTTTTTGGTGTTTATTTTTAATCCGTGTTGCTCGCAAACGTTATTTGTTTCGTTCGCTAGTTCTTGGAGTTCTTCAGCGGAGCTAGCTATGATAGCAATGTCGTCTGCAAATCTTATGTTGTTTACAGCTCTTCCATTTATTATTATTCCCTTACCTTTCGTTAACAGTGCTTCTTCGAAAATCGATTCACTGTACACATTGAATAGTAGGGGTGACAAAATGCATCCTTGTCTCACTTCTCTTCCTATTTCAATTTCCGGACTTGTTTCGTTATCTACTATTATTTGTGCGCGTTGATTCCAATATAGGTTAGTTATTATTCTTAAATCTTTGTTATCTATGTTTTTTCTTCTTAGAATCTCGACTAGTTTTGCATGTCTAATTTTATCAAAAGTCTTCTCGAATTCCACATAACAAATGTGTATATTGGTGTTCATATCCATACACCTCTGTGAAAGCACATTAAGTGCAAACAACGCATCTCTGGTGCCTATACCATTTCTGAATACAAACTGACTATCATCTATCCCCTTTTCAAGTTCTTTATAAGTGCGTCCGTGTATTACTTTTAAAAACACCTTAAGTACATGGCTTATCAAAGATGTTGTTCTATATTCGCTGCAATCTTTTGCATTTTTGTTTTTTGGGATAGCGCAAAAGGTGGAGAGTAGCCATTCTCTGGGTATATTCCCCGTTTTATATACTGTGTTGAACAGATCTAACAATATAGCAGGATATACATTGAAATTATGAAACTTAAAATTTCCTCATTTTAAAAAGTGTATGGATATTGTAGCCAATAATTTATTGTGCAATACAAAATTAGGGGATCTTCGGGAACACAGATCGAACTATTCGAGGCTCTCCATGGATTGGTCCACAAATCACTGTGTAATTTATCCAGAAGTCGCCCAAGAAGTCGATCTGACTCTAAATTAAAACCGAACGTGGGACAAGCAGCAAAACGATCAAAACAAAGATTAGAAAAAACGACATAATATGTTCATAATGATTTTTTTACCATGACTTGAGTTAAATAGTTTGCCTCTGATAAGTTCATAGTATAACCCGTCTAGTCAAATGGAAGGCGACATTAACTATTTACATACACATCGATTGCTTTTTTAATTAGACACCTGTGTTCCCATGAGCATAATAAAAAGTTCATGAATTCTACAAAATCTCTTCGTGAACAAAGCTGGTGCATGTTATATAAAGCTATAAAAACGAACAAAAAAAAATGATTTGCGAGGCACAAGGTTTTTAGTAGGCATGAGAAACGAGTACTTAATTTGTTATGTTGATAAAATTGTAAAAAAATATAATTAATCATTTAATTGCAATCTTTACTATTGTGCCATTTTGATTAAGTCTACTGTATAAATTTTTGAGAACTTAATGTGTATAGAGTCTTATGAGAAATTAGGATCTTGACACTTTCCTTTGAATTATACTTGAAATAGAATTGAGACGTTTGGCAACGCTGTATGAGCACGCATTTCAGAACTTTGAACGCATTCAAAATGAAAACTTTGACCCATTAATATTGTTGAAATAATATAATTTAATTAATTGTTTTCACTCTCAAATTTGGCGTATGACTAGGGACGTAAGAATCAGGAACTTTGGTCTTCAGAGATTAAATTTTAAGTTACCTTTTCGATTTCGGTTTATTAATAATTGAGTTAATAAATATTGACTAATAATGATGACATATTGAGCTGTACATTATTCAAATTAATTTTCTACTTAATTAAAATTACGCTCAGGTCTAGCACTCTATACTGAGTTGGTACTACCACTGATGGTTAATCTCTTCTTGATTAGAAACTCGCGTAGAATTCGTCACTGATTGGTTAAACTTAGATTAATGGATCAACTGACTGACTCTTACCTCAAGCGTGTCCGTCCTTCTGTCCCTTTTTTTTCGTCAATAAGACGCATTAAATACAAACATTGGTTCATCATAACCCGAAAAGCGACCTTGCTAACTTGGTGAAGTAAATTTGCACGATCGACGACCAGTGAATAAACATAACATTGCATAGTCATAAAATTTTTAAAGGTAACACGATTATTTCTGATTTGAATAATGAAGGAATTGTTAAATTTGGACACGTGAGATTATAAAATATTATATTTTTATATTTTTTCCTGTGCGACAAGATTTATCAAACTTACCAAAGCTAATCGGAAGTTAATATCATTACGTTCATAATTACTTGTGTGAACTAACTTTATACAATTAGGTTTTATGCATTTTATATGAAAAACACTTAGTAACGTAAAAATTTTCTCTTTAACGACATGTTTTAAAGATATTGGTAAATCATAATTTTTACATCACAAATCATCAATAACACATTGCATTCCTATCACTAGGTTATCGATAAGAACATCTTGTGGAGTGAAATTTTCTTCTAATTTACGTCTTTATGTATTCTTTATATTCTGACACCATTTCAATGATAAATGTATTGGAAACTATTTATTTTTAAATTATACATTAGTATTTTAATATAATTTCTCAAATATTGGATACTACATTTCATTTGACTCACGTGGCAGCGAATGGACCTCCTTACACTAAAGTTAATAGCATTTTTACAATATTGGTACACTACTCACCTGAATAGTAATGTGATTTTTATCATATGCATAAAATATTTTTCAACCTGGCCAAAGGCGATTCACGCAAGAACAAATATAAGAACATAAATAGGAACTTTAACTATTACTAAGTTATAAAAAAATCCTCTCAAAAATAATATTATAGTCCAAACGGTGTATGTCTTTACATCAAAATTTGACAAATGCATCAAACTAGTCACATTTTTTTTGGCAACTGTAACAGGATCGGAGTGGCCCATTCTATTATTTTCATTTTCCGTTATTTAAGGAGAAATTTGTCGAATGGTTTATAAGCAAGTTTCACAAACTAAATATCTGTAAGAAAAAAAATGTTATACACTAAAGTTTTGAAATCGAAGTTTTTTTGTATAGATACATCGATTTACATGCCTTTCTTTTTCATTTATTACTTTAGTGTTTTTCCTGCTCTAAGACTTTATTTTATCTGTCTTAATTCAATTATTTTACTGCTGATGAAGAAAATTTGAGCTTTCGAAACACGTACAGTACTTTGTAATAACTGAACTAGAGCTTTTTAATACACTAGTGGAGTAGACTGAATTTCATTTCCTCTTTTATGATATTACTGCACTGAGAGATGTACTACTCCCAAAAATAATTTACTTCAAGTATTAATACTTTCGTTAATAAGCATTGCCTTTCTAATGTGTTGCTTTTGGCTAGTAATTTTGAAATTGTAGAAACTTTTATTGTACTAAAAATTTTAGATACACTTTTTTGAATATTAGGATTAGTAGGGTAGTGTTGGAAGGTACAAGTGTGCGTGCTTGTGTGTATGGATATGTGTGTGTGTATGATGGCGTGTATGTTTACTTTTACAACTAAACCATTGACATTGTAATGTTTCACCTATGAAAGTTATTACAATAAAAGATTTACTTACTTATTGATTTTATAAAGTAAATAGTTTATTTTCCAAGTTATTGGTAACTATTTCGGTAACTGAAGAATTATATGCATATTTGTTTGATCTTTTTTTTATTATAATACTACAGAAATAAGGGTAGTCAAATTGAAAATTACAAATAAATTGACCATTCTAAAACCTACAAGGTATCCAGAGTTTAAAGTCACAAATACTAAATACTACAATATTAAATAGCAACACAAAGTGTCTAAACTATTTTATATCTTAATATAATAAAAATATCATAACGTTGTTGACAAAGTGCATAAAATATTTTTAATAATATTTTATAGTCGTTATTATAGAACGACAAAATAAAGACGCCGTTAGTCTGAGGTGAGGTTCTGTCTTCAAATTCTTCGCAAAGAAAACAGCTTTTTTTGTGTTTCTTCTTTGTTAAGGCTCTATGAGGAAATTTTATTCCTTTCATAATTATAGATAAAAATAAGGAACGAAAACCACTAAATGTTACAAATATCTTACAACTCCTACGGCATCTGGAGTAGATAAGCATATTAACTTTCATATTTTTATAAAAATGTAAACGGGATATTTTGTAAAATTATTAAATTTTAAATAACAAAAGAAATTAAAAATTTTAAATAAATATAAATGTTGGTTTAATTTCAAAAATAACTTATTTTTCTGTACTCGGAGAGGAAGGCAGAAAATCAAAATGAACAACCCTAGTTATATTTACGAGGAACATTTTTTTTAGGTGAACGGCAACTAAAAACCGTTATAATTACTGTTACGTTTAGAGATATACACCGTTTAAACTATATGAAAAAAAGACCAAATTTTTCAGTTCGTTTTAGTGACAAAAGAATTGATATATAAATGGTCATAGTCAGTAACTCAGTTACTGAGAACGAAAATAATGCAGTTATATTTAAATGTAATTTTATGCCGTCTTTCGACATAAAAATATTTTTAGTTAACTTTAACTAGCTCGAATAAATAAGCTCCTTTTGGTATAAATTTAGTACACATAACATAATTAATGGTAAAAAATATAAAATGTTTCAATATTATATCAAAACGTAAATAACGCAAACGAAATATAATTGAACCTAATAACGACATAAGAGATTATAGATTATGTTAGTCAGTCATGAATATGCAAGTTATAAACACCAACATGTTTGGAGATCAGGGATTAGAAGAGTGTGTAGTTTACAATCCACCTTGCCAAAGGACAGCAACATCACTGTATCAAATCCCATAAAAATAATTAATATTCCAAGAAAAGGTTTTCTGAAGAAAACATACATAATTTTTTTTTATGAAAAGTAGTTAATCACCCGAGAAATATGTCGTGATACAAAAATTATTGCGTAAAATATATTTCATAAACGAACTTATTTTAGGTTTAAATAAATAATTTTATGACGATAATGACTTACATGATGTATGTGCTTTGTAACAATCTCATCACTTTAGCTGCGAGTCATTGTGTGAGTGTGTAGAAGAAATAAACTAATTGTAATGCACGAGTAATCAGTGCCCTGTTTCAAAGAAAGCTTCACAGAAAAAAGCCAAATTACGCTTTTTAAAATTTTCTTTTTATCAGTAATCCAAGTTGTCACAGTGTTTTTCGCACCAAGACAAGCATAATACAATATCGGGCCAAGAAAGAACTACCTAACCATCCCGTGACGTTTTTTTTTTTTGGTATGATCGCTCTACACTTGTGTTCAGTTAACTAACTTAATTCCTTAAAGAGAAGTTTAGCCCTTAATAGCAGACTCGCGATAAAATACGTCAAAGTACAAAGATTTAAAGATTCTAAAAAAAGGTTTTAGTCGCAGTTTCCTTCTCTTTTCTTTTCTTATCCTCTCAATGCTTAAAATCCTTTTGGCTCACACTTTTTTATCTATTTTTTGTATTCACCGATTCTTTTATTTTCTTGTTTTTGAAAGCTTAACTATGTTTTCTTTTCTAATGGTATTCTTATTCTTTTGTAATTGAAACGCTGTGACAGAATTTGATTATAGACTCTGGCCAATGACATATTGAGGTAGCGTTAATTACTTTATCTATAATCATTTTTGTCCCATATTAATTAGTAACTATTTTAATAACCTACAATTAAATATCAACGTAATAAAGACACTCTGGAAGTCTGGTCGTTCAACTTCTCTGTTGCTGTTTTAGTACCAAACACTACGGTTATTAAAGCTTACCACAACCATGACTCAGATCTTCAGGACTCAGGAAAGGCTGCTCATTAGTTGGTCAGTAGACATCTCTGGTCTTGTAGATCTCGCGGCAGCGCGCTCGCAAGTTAATTCGCGTGAAGGTTTTAATTAAATTGAATAAAACAAGTTTCTCAAAACAACTTAGTCTATTGAACAAAAATAAATAGAATAAAAACGAACTATTTACAATGAGAAACTTAAATCTAATAACAATTACGAAAAACTAACATAATTGCTCTTCTCGGCCGTTATTTTAACCAAAAACTTAAAACCCAATTTTGAAGAAACACGTATAAATAGCTTAAAAAAATATTAAACAAAAAAAAAGGAATAAAACGCGAAAAACAGCTATTTATATTACTTAATCGAACCGTATGAAAATCGCGAAATGCCCCACTAAAACAACACATGATAATCCCTTAATTTCCCAAATTAAACAAAGACAAATCAAACAAAGAAAACCTTCATATGCACTCCGGCACTGGGCTTATAGAATGGTACCGATCACCCTTATTCGAATTTCAGATTGGAACTAACTTTTACTATTCCTTAAAACAGTGTATTTCTACATCTTACACCCCCTCTCCCTTTGTTTTCCGTTTGTATCCAAATTAGGCGATGGAACCCAGCATATTTCTTCCCTTAAGTTCGAAGATTTGGGAGTTTTCGTACTGAGAGCGTTAGCTGTACCATACCGGAGGTTTGATTCACGAATTGACCTGTGAGCATCTTAAGCTTAATTTTTATATAACACAATTGATAAAACTATTCTACTTCTTTCTATAACTAAAAGAATATATGTTAAAGACTGTAAAAAAAACTATTCACTTTTCTTGGCTGTTTTGGCAATAAACATCTTAACTCATTATTTCTTGTGAATAGAAAAAACAATTATTAATCATAATTCTTTTTACAAATGGCCAAACGATATATTTCCATTATAGTGAGTTTATTTGATCATTCTTTTGTTTCCCAATAATGGGAAAATCGTTCAATACTCCAAAACTCCTTAACGGTATTCCACAGACCACATGTTAAAATACCCTTATCACATCTGGTCCTATATACTTAACCAGGGCAGGATTACTTAGACGACTTTATGTATTTTTTTAGGACAACATTTACACGACTAAGATCATAAAAGTTAAGTTCGATAACTGATTTATTTATCCTTTAGACCTTCGTGGATAGTGATAAATAAATATAACTACCCTATTCCCACGGCATATCTATTCACAGAGTGATTATTTAATTATTTATTTTAACCAAAATATAGTTGACATTGAACAATGAAAATAATTAACATTTGTTCCATTACATTTTACCCTCCCCCTTAGATTGAACATTTTCCCACAAAAGGAAAGTAAAAGAATACAAATCTCAACTACGCTGCAATATATCAATTTGTAGATTGATACAATAAACCTTAACCTAATCTTCTTCATTCTTCTTTCTTTATTAAGAAGTTCCTTTAAAACACATCTGCTAAGTGCAGTCTTTTACGATCGAGTTTCACTTTTCCACGAACACGCACTTTTCACTAGTCTGAACAAGTACCGCTTTTCACGATTCACTGTCACGTCCTTCTGAGTCTTTAACCAGTCCCTGTATTGTCCCCTTGGTGTTATGGACTCCTCTTCATGACCCGAACGTTGCAGAGAATGCAGTTACCTGATTATCATGTTGTTCAAAAAGGCCAGGCTGCTCGCACGCTTGTTAGATGTTCTCTGTACCCATAATTTTGCAATGAAATCCACTATTATTGAATCGTTACAAACTTCCTCTGTCGTGACCTATGTGAAGTGCATGAACTCGATCTCTCGACCTTGGAAAATAGTTTCCTTGTATGAGGATCGGTGTGGTTGATCCCCATAAATTTCCTTGCTGTCAATTGGTACTGCTTCCTTGGTAATGAATTCAATGTTGACTCCACTTCTCCATGTCCATTCCAAGCAAACACATCGTTGGAGTTAACCAGTGAAATCGAATGTTTCGTCGTGGAAGGTTCGTCATCTGCTTCTGCCTCTTCCAATGTCCTTTGCGTCATAGGTTGTTGTAATTCCAGCTCAACTGGATCGGTTTGCTGTGTCGCTTTCACTGAAGTTCCTGGACTCTCACATGGCTTCATAAAACGTGTTCGTCAAACATCACCTACGCAGTTGGATGACCCAATTTCAGCGATACCATTAGCTATCCACAGTAGAAAGTACTGCTTGCTCTAAAACTCCAAGACATTACTAATATTCTTGACAAATATAATCACCTAAAACTCCAGGAGAAAACAAAAAATAATAATACCATCACCCTTAAAACAAACAAACAAAACAAAAAGAAATACTTCTGACGTATTACACAGTGTGACGTATCTTCTTTTAGCTATCTGGCTCTGCTGTGTCACTCATCTCTGTACTTTGGAAACATTTCTTGCTGCGACAAACTGTTATTTATAATAACATTTATAATAATATTTGCTATAATATTTGCTAACTGATCACTCGATCCCTAAATTAATCAAACCCATTTATACACGTATTTACTTTCTTTAAAACCCCCGTACGCGGACTTCTTTTACATCCGTACCATGTATCTCTCTAACATCTGTCACTACACCACTTAATTCGACAATTCGCTATGGCTTATGCTTTTTTTCGGCTGCTTTTGTATCCTCCTATGTTCCTAGATTTCGTGATACTTAGTGTTGAACTCTTACAGTGTAGTTTTGTTGACTGTAATTTATTGACCCAAAAGTAACCCTTAAACTGTATAATTACCTAAATGAAATCCACACATTTGCGTTTCGAAGGATAATACTTTTACTATGCATATATATAGTGTGAGTTGTCTACTAGAGTCTTTGATAAGAACTCTTGACAATCGTAGACTTGATGTTAAAAAAACCGGTAATTGCCAAATTGGTCTCTATCACAGCCAACTAAAACTGTCCATTTGAATCTAAGTATTTTAAAAGCATTTCCCGGATAAAGCTGTTCTTAGGATGTGCCAGTTATCCTTCACAGTCTTTAATCCATCTAACTTTGACATTTTCCTCGGCCAAATTCGCTAGTGTTATTACAAATTGCGAAAAAAAAAATAAAATAATAATTCCTTTAAGTCCTTTTTAACTCCATGCCACTAATTATAGCAATGACCGAAGATCATATTTCTATAACGGTGGCTGGTCTGGAGTAGTGTTTAAAATTTCTACCTGTTTCGAACAGGGACGGACCCCTCCTTTTAGTATAAGGATAATTCCAAACATGGACTTTCATTTACATAAAAGTAGATCTTTCCGAATTGAGCTATAGATAAATATGTTTCTTTTTTAAACTTTGTGTGATTTTGCAATGGCTGCTTAATGTGGCTTTATATAAATACTATTATGCCATCCAAATAAACATCACAATGTAAGTCTAATAGATAGTAAATTACACACATCATTAATCACTGCTAAGTAAATGGAGAATTAGCTAGCCTAAAAGACATATGGTTACATTTCTAGGGATCCCAGGGACTGAATATACTATTTATTCTCTATTCCTTGGGTCAAGTTCAACCCGCCAATAGCCTTTAGTCGTGTTCGGTGTAGAAAATACTTAAGCTTCTCCTATCGTCTTATTCTGTCAAGTATACTAAGATTGGAGAACAAAAGTAAAGTATAATTTTACTAAGTTGGTAAAATCGATACAACATCTAAATTCCTTGGTCCGGTCCTGACTTCTTCCTTATTAAGACCACTGCTACACTTCAAAGAGATACAGAGGGTTTATTAAACTATTTCGTCTATTTAATTCTTAATTTTTTTCGCGAAACTCACACGAATTTCGATAAGGCGCTCCTTCGTCCATAGTTTCTAATGGCTTTTCTTCCACCTCGAAGATGTGGCCATAACTCTCTGAAACTATAACCTCATACTACTTCCGCTTATCTTCCTCTTTGAAGATATCCCGTAACTCTCTAAAAACGTAACATTTTACACCTTTCGGCATCTTCTTTCCTGAAGATATCCACTAAAATAGTAACATTTCGCACCTCACGGCATCTTGCAAATGGTATATACATTTTCATAATGTACTCTATGCTGGCTACATAGATTCACCTCAAAAAAACAGCATTAATGAGAGACGCTGCACACTCCGCCCTACCTAGACTAACTACATCTACCAAATTTTTAAGTGAAAAGTGGAATTATTAATGGTCTGGAGTATTGGATAGCAATAAGAATGAGGAGAACACTATATTTTGAACTGTTTTTGTTATGAAATGATATTTACAATATTTATAGTCGTGCAAATGCCGACAATGATATGTTTTAATGGCTAATAATTATAGTGTTCGCGCGTCCGCGAACGCCATAATCACAGCTGTGAAATGAATGAAATCTCCAAGTATTCCAACAGTCTTGCCAGAGTCGGTTGCCTCGAGATACTACCTCTCTTGATACTCTGATGGCCAGTCAGAAGTATTAGACCGTTGAAAGAAGAAAAAAAAATTACTATTGATAAACCAAGGGTTTTCCTCAAACTTTTCCGGGCTATTGAATATCTGTTTAACTCTCTGGACCACTTCAAGGCTTTCACTGACCCTGATTTGCTCCATAGACTTAAATAACGGTTGGTAGACCTGGGAACTAGACTTGCATACCTCAATTTTTCCGTGGTACCACTTTAATTACTTCATATAAAAACCCCGAGATAAGGTCTTGTCTCTCGCCAGACCTTACTCTAGCACCAGCATTTCTGCCCGTCGTGCTATCGTTGCATAAATAAGCAACACTCCGAGATATGCAGTCATCGTTAACAACGAAATCCTTGCTAGTTCACCAGCTTCACCGCCTTGAACGGCAGTATGATAGGGTCGTACTAGATAGCCATTCAACAAGATCAAGCTATATCTCTGTAAGTCCACTTTCTCTGACTGGAAGTAATTACAGGCTTGAATTTTTCCAAAAACTACATTCTAAATTTAGAGAATTTAAGTTGTTACAATAGGCTGTCCTGTACTCTTCCTAAACGGAATTTTTCCCAACGTGAATGAAATTTCTTTTACCAAAATTCACTGTTCTCTGTCTGGTTATGTCCAAAATATTGCCATTCAAGATATCCATAATACGTTTAGGTATTTTTTTATACAATAGACAATTAATTACAAGTGTGCGCTGCCACAGATGAAATAAATTAAAATATCACGTTTCTTAATTATTATATGAGTCAACTAATGTCAAAGCTTAGTATCCACTCTTCTACTAAAACTTTGTCTCTATGCGTCACCTGAGCTAAATTAGCATTTCTTTCAGGAAACGCCGTAAACATAAGTTTTGCAGTCGTTGAGCGTAAACGCCTAAATCTTCTTCTGGCTTTTGTTGTAACATGTTAACTCTTCGCTTTTTCCCAATTGAGATATGTGGGTACCAAACACTCGTTCTTCCCCAGTTATTATTATTTCAACCGCCTTGGGCCTATCCTTCCGTCTAAGAGCACAGAACTCCTCTTTTTCCCCAATTTGTTATTAAACATTTTGAAGTTTCGACTTTCTTCCAACTTTGTTGATTAACAGTCGAAATCACAGTTTCTATAATAGCATCGTAGTTTTTTTTTCTTCTAGGAAAAGGATCAACATTATCCCGATCTTTTATTTCGGTTAATACTTATCTTAACGCCTTCAGTTCGTCTAAGCAGAACGATCTCGGCTCTCTTATACTAGTTTCTGACACAAAGTCTCCAACTACTAGTTGTTCTTTATTGTATTCGTTATCCTTTCTAGCTCTTCTCCAATTCTAGCCTGCAACTCTTCAATCCACCTCTAAAACGTCCCCACATTTCCACTATCTGGTTGACCATCCTGGTCGCCAGTAACAAGTACTCATATTGCAATCGTCATGCTCCGACATATTCAATAAGACATACTTTATATTGTTATACTTCCGGACTTTCCGACAATTTCCTTAGATATAGCTTCATTTAACCGCTGTTACTCTTTACTCCGCTATATACCTGGATATAGCCATATCTAAACTCCGTTACGTACTTACATCGCCATATCACCACCAGATATTTTCGATATCTAGATATAGCACACAAACTACCCCGTCTTCTTCACTTTAAACTTAAAAGAAGACAAATTGACACAGAGCCGCCTACAAAATTCCCTTAATACACGTTATTTCACCCCTTATTTATTTATTTTACTATCTCTCTACACAAAAAAAAATAAATTAACGCGATATTAACCGCCGCTCTAACCCAAATCTCGTCTTATAAACAACCTCCGAAAAAAATAATTAACGCGTTATAAATCGACAAATACTCTAACCGGGTTTTAATGTTATACACGCCCCAAATAATTAAAAAAAATGTTTAGCTATTATCTCGATCACAGCTAGCAAAATATTATCTATATCCTTATCCCTTTTAAAACCATCTTTTTGTTCTGCAGGTCAAATTCTCAAAACTCTAGTTTCACAAATCTCGGTCACAGTATCCGATTACCGTGAGCCTAACTTCGGACTTCTGATGGCGATACTAAAATTCCACACAGCACTAATTTCTCTTAAAATAAAAACTGAAAAATTCCTCATGATAAAAACGATGTTAACTCTGTAAGTGAAATGCTAGACAGAATTATGTAGGAAAACTCAAAATTCGAAATACTCTTAACAAATAGAATTTATTACACAAATAATAATCACTCCGAATTCTCTAATTAACTCTATCCTTTATAAATTTACCGCAACACTCAAAATAAATGCTGCAAAATATAACAGTAACTTATTACGGCAATAAAAATCCAAAAATGAAGTGTCCCTTCTGTCTAGCTTACACTACAGGTAAAAAGTAAAAGTTTTTGTGTAGAAAATATATAGGATATTGTTACGAATCTACTAAATTTTATAATATACAAATGCAAATAAATGTTCGCATGCAACCTACCTTTGTTGCCCAAAAACAACAAAAAAAATAATTTGAAATAACCTGTAAAACAACCACAAAAAATATTCTGCTATAAACAGATAAAAATTACCAATACCAGGTACACAATTATATGCGACTAATAAAATATAGATTTGTGAGGCCCTGTTAAATTCTCAAAGAACACCTGAAAAATACTCAAAACAACTGTATAGATTATACATTTTCGTACGATTTTCTCTTATTCAGCTACACCAACACTGCACCTGTAAAGAAGAAAAATAACCACTCCGACCTGTAACTCTCTTGTCGTTCCTGAAAGAAAAATAAATAAAAACTAATAAAACTAATCGCCAGTCTCTGAATCAGGAAACAAGCTGACAATCCGCGTCAATAAATCTCATTGTCCTCCTAAAATTGTTCCTAAAAACTGCTAAAATAATTAAAAAAAAATTAACAATCAAATTATAACAAAACTTTGCTAAATACAAATGCTGCCACCTTTTATGATAATAAAATGATCTTTAAAAATGTCTGAAAAGAAAAAATTTTAAAATAATACTTCACATATCAAAAGCTGAAAATAAAATATTACTTAAAAATCGCTATTATAAATCACTTTGCATAAATTCATAGTTAAACAGGAATAAGTTTAAACCTTTCATCATATGTTTATAAAATAAAACAAAAATCCAACTTCGTAACAATCCTATATATCTAAACTACTAGTCAGAACAATTTTCTTCCATCTCTTTCTAAATTTTAACCCGTTAGGATAATTAACTATTACCCTTTAAGACAAACATTTCTTGAAATACAGGAGTTTATCTAAGACTCCTCGCTAAAATAAACAATATATAACAACGATTTCTAAATTCACTTGCACTTCACAGTACGGATTGTAAATCTTAACATTATACAAGGTAACAACAAATTTGGAAGAAATAAATTGTTGTAACTACAATAGTAAATTAACGTGATTTCTACACTAATCACGGAGATACAATCTGAAATGTCGTTAGTCTTCAAAACTACTTAAAACTTGACACTTGTTGTAGTTATTAATTCACAGATTAATAAAACCTGATCAAAACTACTTTTTAACCCTTTTATAACTTTAAAATAAATTTATATTTTATATGCAAAGTTATTATGCATTTCTTGTAATCTCGAAAAAAAAAATAAATAAATAAAATAATTACTCCTCCAAATAATGACTAACATAAATGTATTTTATTTCTAATAATCTAGCTTTCGCCCGGATATTTTTAAACAAAATACGCAACATTTATACTTCGATAAAATAATAATAACAATTTCCCAACAAGTGACAAAAGTAATTAGTATGCAGGTACGTGCAACTGATGTTCTGAATCTGTTGTGGTTTTGTGTCTTTATCTAACCTGAAAACCCTAAATTTCCTAGCAACTTTCTAACCAAGATTTTAAATATTCTTACTTGAAATATTAACGTTTTTAATTAAACTGAAATAAAGAAAAGAGAATCCAAATAACGAAATTTTCAAAGCTATAAATTCACTAGTCATGAACGTTTCAAAACAAACAAAAATTAAAAAAAAAAATATTTAAATTTTCAAATCAAAATTACTGATTAATAAAAAAAAATAGCTACTACGCGTTGGTTCTTTTTGTTAAAATATTAATCTTGCAACTACGCAAATTTTATCTATCAAAATTCTTAAAGCAAAAATTAATTTTTATTAACATCCCTTAAGCTGGCCACCAAATTTTATGTGACAGAATTTGATTATAGACTCTGGCCAATGACATATTGAGGTAGCGTTAATTACTTTATCTATAATCATTTTTGTCCCATATTAATTAGTAACTATTTTAATAACCTACAATTAAATATCAACGTAATAAAGACACTCTGGAAGTCTGGTCGTTCAACTTCTCTGTTGCTGTTTTAGTACCAAACACTACGGTTATTAAAGCTTACCACAACCATGACTCAGATCTTCAGGACTCAGGAAAGGCTGCTCATTAGTTGGTCAGTAGACATCTCTGGTCTTGTAGATCTCGCGGCAGCGCGCTCGCAAGTTAATTCGCGTGAAGGTTTTAATTAAATTGAATAAAACAAGTTTCTCAAAACAACTTAGTCTATTGAACAAAAATAAATAGAATAAAAACGAACTATTTACAATGAGAAACTTAAATCTAATAACAATTACGAAAAACTAACATAATTGCTCTTCTCGGCCGTTATTTTAACCAAAAACTTAAAACCCAATTTTGAAGAAACACGTATAAATAGCTTAAAAAAATATTAAACAAAAAAAAAGGAATAAAACGCGAAAAACAGCTATTTATATTACTTAATCGAACCGTATGAAAATCGCGAAATGCCCCACTAAAACAACACATGATAATCCCTTAATTTCCCAAATTAAACAAAGACAAATCAAACAAAGAAAACCTTCATATGCACTCCGGCACTGGGCTTATAGAATGGTACCGATCACCCTTATTCGAATTTCAGATTGGAACTAACTTTTACTATTCCTTAAAACAGTGTATTTCTACATCTTACACCCCCTCTCCCTTTGTTTTCCGTTTGTATCCAAATTAGGCGATGGAACCCAGCATATTTCTTCCCTTAAGTTCGAAGATTTGGGAGTTTTCGTACTGAGAGCGTTAGCTGTACCATACCGGAGGTTTGATTCACGAATTGACCTGTGAGCATCTTAAGCTTAATTTTTATATAACACAATTGATAAAACTATTCTACTTCTTTCTATAACTAAAAGAATATATGTTAAAGACTGTAAAAAAAACTATTCACTTTTCTTGGCTGTTTTGGCAATAAACATCTTAACTCATTATTTCTTGTGAATAGAAAAAACAATTATTAATCATAATTCTTTTTACAAATGGCCAAACGATATATTTCCATTATAGTGAGTTTATTTGATCATTCTTTTGTTTCCCAATAATGGGAAAATCGTTCAATACTCCAAAACTCCTTAACGGTATTCCACAGACCACATGTTAAAATACCCTTATCACATCTGGTCCTATATACTTAACCAGGGCAGGATTACTTAGACGACTTTATGTATTTTTTTAGGACAACATTTACACGACTAAGATCATAAAAGTTAAGTTCGATAACTGATTTATTTATCCTTTAGACCTTCGTGGATAGTGATAAATAAATATAACTACCCTATTCCCACGGCATATCTATTCACAGAGTGATTATTTAATTATTTATTTTAACCAAAATATAGTTGACATTGAACAATGAAAATAATTAACATTTGTTCCATTACAACGCTACGCTACGGCATAATCATGACGTCAAATACATTGTTATTTGAAAGAAAAGACACATAATAAACACATTTTAGCAGTTTGCAAAATTTTTCGCGAGGGCAAAAGGCGAAATAAATCCATTGAAAATTTGAAGGTGGGATGCAAACTTCGTTTGTAGCTTCTGTCCGGAAATCAGCAAATCTTTTGAATATAAGTCTCGTACTTATGTAGAATTGCATGTGCCATTCTTTGTTACAACTGTAAGTGATAATTATGTAAAATTTTATGGCGTAACGTACATTTGTAAACAAGGCAAGTGATTTTGATACGAGTAAGTTCAAAGATCATAAACTTCTTAAAATGTACCATTACCGGTAATGAACCGCTGATATACAAGTTTTTAAATGGAAACGTTGCAACAGTCATCATAATGCTGAAAACAGATCACTAATGAAGAAGATTGCTTTAAAATCACTGAAAATCAAAGGGTGCTCATTGTTTTCTTCAATAATTACAGCGTTTTTCACCCAGGATTCCTTCCAGAGGACCGAACGGTTAATAAGGAATATTTAGCCATTGTGCGTCATTTATATGACACTATATGCAAACATCTCTAGAAAATCTGGCGCTAAAACAGTTGGCTCTTGCATTACGATAATGCATTAAAGTTTATATTTCACTTGTTGTTCTTTAGATGTTGATTAAAAACTTAATTAATATCATGCCATAGACATTGTTATCTAGGTCAATTCTCCCAAGAATAAAGTTACCATTGCGAGGACATCGAATGTCATTCTCAGACCATCAAAGATAGGAAGAAATTCGCTCTGTAAATTTGACTATACGAAAAAATACATATGCGGAAGCGTTAAAAACTGAAAACACTTTGGCCTCGAATGGGGATTATTTTGAAAAGGACAAAATAAATATTGATAAAAAATATATTGGGTATTGTGTGTGTATGTTTTTTTTTCAAAAGTTCCGTTTATTTCCAGGCAGAAGATAAACATAAGAATTAAATTTAAATCCACCCTACGACAAAATAAATTAAAAAAAATATGTGTTGGTATTACAAGTGGTATACTTATTGATAAAACGTACTTTGATATATCAATAAAATTTTACTTCATAATTTTAAGGAAATGTAATTTAATTTAAGATAGCACATCGTTTTTACAGTGGTTTTACGAATTTTTGTATGAAACGATAATGATGATGATGAATGTTCTTGAAACTTAAAACAGAATTATTCACTTCTGCTTATTAATATATGGCCTTAACCACATGTACAATGTCCAATTTTATTTATACTTTCATTTCTTTCGGTTATTTTGTTAAAAGTACTGCAAAGCAACAGATCTTATAGAAACAAAAAAAACAACTTTTATGAATGAATACAAAATAATATAAACATTACAGAAACAAATAAAACAAGAAATAAAATGAGACAACATGTAAAAAATTAAACAAACTCACAAATAAGCAAAACGCTAGAAGAAAATAAAAGCTTGATGAGTGAGATGAGTAAACGATAAGAATAAAGAAGCTACACAAAAAGATGAACTAACAAAAACGGAAAAGGAACATTACCAAGCATTTTATAATAGTAAACCTGCTTCAACATTGAGGGCGAGAAAGAAAAAAAAAACGGCAATGGTAAGAAATCTCGAGAAAATACCTGAAATAGCATGTAAAGAAATGGGATACTGTATGAATAACATGAAACTAGAAAAGCTCCGAGAAAAGACGAAATAACTAGAGAAATAATAAAATACGCAGGAGAATCAACAATAAAATTACCAGTAAATATATTCAACTAATGTACCTAAATAAACCAAATACAAATTGCTTATTTAAATACTTTAGTAATCCTCATATTTAAAAAGGAAACAGATACAAATTAGAAAACTACAGAGCTATCAGCTTATTGTCTGCTTCCTACCAACGTTCTACAAGAATTTTAACACAACCTCTAAAAAACAAGCTTAATAGTTATTAGCCCAGAGAACAAGCAGTTTTCCTACGAGGATATATCACTCTCGACTATCTACTAACAATGCGAATCCTAATCGAAAAAGAGAACAAGTAGGACATAACAATACGGATTCTATGGTAGATTACAAAAGAGCACTTGATTCAATAGAAATATGGGCAATTTTAAAGGCCATAAATAACAATAAAGTGGACAATCATTATACAAAGCTCATACAAAACATATTCGCAAATACTATGCCATAAATAACAGCACAATTGCAGAGAAAAAAAATAATTATATCGAGGAGTAAGACAGGGAGATTCGGTATCCTCAAAACTCTTTACTATGGATTTGCAAGATATGTTTCTTAAACTACGATTAGAAGAGAAAGGTGAAAAGAAATTAAACCGTTTAAAATTTATTCACCTTGGTAGTAAAAAGTAAAGAGCTAGATGAAATGTTCACAAAACTTAATATAAAATCAAAAGAAATCTAGTCTAAATATAAACTTGAGGAAAACAAATTATATAACAAGCAGCAAAACCTTGCAGAACACAATGAGATCTTACAAGGAAACGAAAAAATAGAGAAAATTGAATAATACATATATTTAGTACAAAAAAATCGAAGTAAAAAACATTTTAAAATCAGATCTAGAGAAAAGCACCCTGAAATCAAAAACGTTCCACTAGTATGTACTGATTATATTATTATATTGTACAGAAATTTGGGTACTAAATAAGAGTATAGTTAGTCAACTTCAGGTAAGCCAACGGGCATTAGCCTCCAAGATCGCATAAAGTGACAGACGTCATTTAACGGATTTATACACTCAGATGAAACTGAGCTGATAATATAGGACGACTGAGGTTTAATAGGTAGGCACGATGAATTATTAAATTGAGAACTACAGAACATAAAGGAACCAGAGGTAGATCCCAAACTAGAAGGACCGATAACATCAAACAAGTAGGGAAGCATAACTGGATACAGAGAACAAATGACAGGAATGAATAAAAATCTCTTTGTTTAATGGAAAACTAAGTATTTTTTAAGCATAAATATACATATGTCCAATTTAACAAAAAAGTATCGCAGTTATGAGATTATTATTATATTGTACAAGTAGGTAACCACTCATGCAATACGTTCCAAAATGGTTTGGGAATATTTAGAGGAATTAAACTAAGTAAGACTAATGCGGTTACCCTCCTACAAGTGCCGGGTCATACCAGAGTAGAAGAAAATTAAATTTGTCCATTTTAGGGGCTTAAACTATTTCGCAGGGTTTTGAATAGCGCAATACTGGAATAAGTAAAAAGAGATGAAGATCTGCTTATGAGAAAAATCTATATGGAATGAGGAACTTCTTGGAAACTATGACTAGAAAAAATTCAAAAAATATGTTTGATTAAGTAAAAACCACCTTTAACAAGAGTGAACTTTTCAAGAAAATGAATATGAAGAACAATATTAATCCTCCTTAACACATTATGGCTACAAGTCACCTGATAACTGACTACATTCCTCCGATATTATAACAAGTCAGATGGTAAAATCATTCCGTTCATGTCTGAGCTGGGGGCATTTGCTGATGATGTGGAGGGAGACACAAGTAGTCTTTATTCCCAGGGTAGGAAGGGCAGACTACACGAACCCTAGGTCTTTCCGTCTTATCAGCCTAACCAGTTTTTTAAAAAAGACATGGAAAGAAAAGAATAGTGGTGCGGTAGCCCTTACATCCTTCACAATTTGTTTATCACGCAGGAAACTCCATAGCTATATCAATTCGTTAGGTACCTTCATTGACATCAAGAGAGCATTTGATAGCACGTCCCACGATTTAGTATACAATGCTTTACAACGACGAGGCTCTGAACCGATAGTAGGCACATGAACCATAGCAATGTCAACTCAGAGACTGTTATATGGTGAGTTTAACAATATAACGTTAATGCACTGTCAATCAGAGACTGTCCACTGAGGGAAGTCCTATCACCCTTGTTGTGGAACCTTGTAGTGGACAGCCTGTTAAGTGAACTAAACGAGACTGATTTATATACACAAGCCTACACCGACGACCTGGTCATTTTGTGGCCTAATCGCGACATTTGGGACCTGGGGAACCAATAATGCAGGCCATTCTGATAGCAGAACGTTGGTATAAGGGTTGAAAATAAACCCAGATAATATCGAGGTGGTCTTCTTTACAAAAAAAAAAAAAAGGAAAATGAAGAGATTATCCATAATTACATTGACGGAAAGAATTCTTCAATGCAAGGAAATAGTTAAATATCTGGAAGTAATTCTGGAATCACTATTAAGCTGGAACGATCATTCTGAGCCTCGTACCAGGAAGACCATATCTGCTTTCTGAGCTTGTTGTCTAGCCTTTGGACGCATATGGGAGCTGACGCCGAGAGTGCTATATTGGATAGACACTATGGTGATCTGCCCTATGATTACGTATGCCGATATTGTATGGAGGCCTATTACAATAAAACTCAAACACCGCCTTCAACTTGACAAAATTCAAAAAATTGCTAGGAACATAAACAGGAATAAGATAAAAACAAATAGTCAGACAGTAGGTCTTCAACACTGGCACTGAATTCTAGTGTTGTAACTTCACGACTGGTATCTGAGAGCAAGTTTGTACTGAATAATCTGAAAGGAACAGCTGAACAATCAGGCTCATGTAGGTCGCAGGTCACTCGAATATTAAAGGGAATCATATAGATCCCAAGAAATCCTAGCTGTTTTAATTAACATCGATAAAATGGAATTCAAGTTGTTGCGGAAAAATAAATTCATTGAATCGTCGAGGGGGGCTTCTGGAATGAGGTGTGTCATGGAACAGAAGTCATTAAATAACATCATTGCTTGCCCATGCTTGGATTCGTAACGCCGATCAGCCTCGAATAACTTGCAGCCATGTTGGAATATAAAGAGTCCAATGAAGCCTAAGCATCGAAGATCAAATGTAACCACTTTTTATTCATTCATTCATTCACCATCTTTAATATGAATCCTAATAGGGTACTGCTACATGAGTAGACATGATAAGAAACTTCGACTGGCAAAGGGAGAAGAATGCAAATTTCGCGAAGAAGGGAACGAAATATTTATCCACATGCTTTGAAAATAGAAACAGAATCTTAGGATGTCATACCTGAAAGCATATTAAGTTCCACATTCTAAGTTTTCTAAGAAAAAGTGGATTATTTCTGGTTCAATTAAAGGCGCAGCAGCAGCAAAAAGAGGGTACAATTACTTTTTTAGGTCAAAGTGTACAGACCGGTGCTCTTCTGCAGTACCGAAGTGTGCTCGACATTAATATTTAAAATACCGGGATTCGATATTCCGATAATGGTAAGTAAAGAGAGGAGAAATACTCTTATAATTATAATGGTGGTTATTTTCATTTATTTGTTTTCTTGAAAGACCAGAATGAACAAGCTTCTTAAAGCTTCCTTTAAAACACTGAAAAATCAGAATTAATATATTTATAATTACAATTAACATAAACACCTTGAATTATCAATAATCACATTAAAAATTTAAACTGTGTATATTACGACTGCAACTAAATAGTTTAAAACATTATTTTTACAAAATAAGATCAGTTATACCAAAAACTGTCATATTTCGATATCGCTTTTTTAAACGAAGCATCCTGAATGTTATCAGTTATTTCAAATCTCAACCAAATGTTTTATATAATTTTTACAGTATATTCTATGGTAAATTCAACTGTTTTGAAAATATTGACAATTTAATTGGCACAAATTCTTACTACATTTTTTTCTTTTTATCCTCACTCCTAATTCAAAAATTCTGTTTCCCATGTTTAGTTGGTATTCATCTAAATAAGTTTTGAGAGTCTGTTTGGCTTTTTCCTGATATTAGTCTCTGAAGTGGCATAACCTGAACTTGTACTTGTCGGAACGAGATACTATAGTTCAGCTAACATAACAAGACTATTTTCCTCTGCTTATCTTGATAAAATATGGAAATAGACATAGATCCTTCCAACAACAAACCGTCCTTTTCAATTAAACTCTCCTTGAACAGAAGCCCATATCGTAATTAATTGCCAAAATGGTAGTTCATAATTTTGAACATATGAATAATGTAAAAACCTACCAAAGACAAGGCATCCAAAAATAACTTCCAATGATAATAAAAAGAAACCATGGACTTTGTTACCAAAACTTGCTCTTGTAAACGATAACACGGAACGATCCATAATAAATTATACCCTTATAAAGTAACATTCATTCCGGAACTATCAGACGATCCTGATAGGCATAGGCAACTTTGTCAAGAATAATAGACATTATAGACCTGCAACCTGATTTTGTAGACCATATCTCATTTTCTGATAACGCCATATGCTGTCTTAATGTCTTCGTCAACAGGCAAAACTGCAGGTATTAGCGTGGCTACAATTCTCATTGGATCATGGAACAAAATCTTCAAAAATTAAATGCTTGGGCAAGCACCATTGGAAATCACATTATAAGATTTTTCTTCCTTCACGAAAACTTACAGCTAATTTCTACTTAAATTTGCTACAAAATAGATTTATATCCGACTGAATTAATTTATTTGATGGATAACATACAAATAGAAGAATTATAGTTCTGAAGGATAAAGAAAATCCTGATCCACTGTCACTTTCCATTCGCCCTTAATTAAGCTGCTCCGAAACATTAACCCAACCCATTATAACAAAAATGACCGAACAACGCTTAAATTTTATTCCATAAATAACGTTGATAGAAACTGAGACAGTTTGTAACTCAGGGTAGAGGCCTCTAAGTGGTATAATTATTTTCACTTAAATAAAGTAGTAGCATAAATCTTCGTAAGATTGAAAGCTTTTCTTAAGTCTTTAGTATTTTGAAAAATAAATGAAAAAAAAAAGATGATGAAGCTAACGATGATTTATAAAACCACATTATATTAATATGCAGGATCGACCATCGTGAACTAGTTAAGTATGTGCCCTATAGGGCATTTTTTTAGAAATGCGGTATTGATTTATTGGTTTCCATAAAAAATACTCATATATATAAGAGGTATTTTATATCGGTATCAAAAATGAAGATAACAATTTTTCAGAAAAATCGTATTTATTATTTCCTTAGCTTTGTAGGTTTGTTAAAATATTTCAAAACAAAAACAAGAACAACATAAAGCTCTTTCATTCATTTATTTTATTATCGAATATAATATAACGGCGAATTAAATTAATAGAAGAAAAATTAATATTTAAAATCACCGTTCTTCAATACATTTTCTTAAATTATTCTGTGATAATGAATAATTTTTATTCAGAAATTAATAAACGTTTCTAAATATTCATCAAACTATGAACAGATTACTTTTATATTATAAACTTAATTTTAGAAATCGAGTAATTTATGATTGTATTTCAACTCGTTCAAGGAAATATATTTCTCGGAGATTGTAGATGTGAAATATATTGAAAGGGCTTTTCAATAACTTTTTGAAAACGCTAATAATATTCATTTCCAACAAGCTGTAAAATAAAATCAAAATGAATATCAGGGAAAATAAGATCTATTTTAACAACAGGTTTCTATCTTTCACTTCAGGCCTGTAAACTAAAAAGAAAGTACGCAAATTTTGCAAAACGATAAATGTTATGGGTGGCTTAAAATTGAAAACGGACTTTTGTAGTAACAGAAACTCTGATAAAGTTTTAAAAGGATTCAGTTCGATACAAATTTTGCAATCGATTTTAAAGTAACTTTCCGATGAACTAGAGATTTGAAACTTTAAATATAGTTCAGAACTGGATGACAATGCAATGTTAGCTTACTCTCTTGTCTGTTTGTTTATTCATTTATCTGTTTGGTACAAATTTTGCAATCTATTTTTGTCTGTTCGATACAAATTTTGCGATCGATTTTAAACTACAGACTAAAAAGCAGAAAATACTTATTTAATTATATAAGTAAAAAAAAATAATATACCACATTATTAAAACGGACTAAACAGTGTAAAATAATTTTTCCTAGCTTTATACAGGATTATATTACCATACAGATTCATTGTCCCGTACATATTGTCCTCAAAATTTGTGAATTTTTAATAGGTATGAAAATACTTGTAAAATTCAAAATGAAAAATGTGGGGTGCAATAGATAATTACTGTTGGGTGAGTTTTCTAAATCACATATACTCTCTATACTCTTTACTACTATCTATTGCATGCATCATGTGTTTTTTTTTTCAAAATTTTCATTGCTATTAAAACTTCACAATCACAAATTTTCAGGACAATATGTACGTGATTATGAATCTGTATGATATTATAATTATGAGGAATTATTTTTTACTTTTTAGTCCGTCTTAAAAACGTTAATAAATTTTTTTCGTTCAAGTAATTGATTTATAGACACACTGTTTTCTTTATAAGAATAAAGCATAGCTATAAAGATCTAAAGCTGTGAGAGCATTTGATCGTAGACTCCTGCAAATGGTATATTTTGGTAGCGTAAGGCCGGTAGTCCTACAATCTCCTGCTGTGACATATTAATTTGTAGGTATTTTAAAATCCTATAAATAATTATTACAATGATGAAGCTCCCTCGAAGTTTGATCCTTCCTCTTGGTTTTTTGTAGATTTAGTACCAAACAACTACAGGTTATTTAGACTTTACCAGGTACAAAACTCAGGACTTCAGGACTCGGGTAAAGCTACTAACTAGCTGGTCAAATGACGTCTTTGATTTCAAGCTTTCACTAGGGCGTGTGAAGGTTTTCCACAAATTCACAAAACAAGTTTCTCAAAACACTTAAATCTATTAACAAAAATAACCAGGACACAAAGTTATAAACAATGAGAAACTTAAAATTAGAAATGTTTAACATTTCTAAGTAATACATTAGGTGCTTCTGTTGGCCGTTCTATTATTAAAAAAAATATACCAACCCAATTTAGAAGATGGAACGTGTATATAGCTTTTGAAAAATACGTATTAAGGAAAGAATAAAAAAGCACGATAAACAGCTACTTAAATTGTTTAAATAAACAGTAGAAAGTCTCCCTTTCCCTAAATATGTAAAACAAGACTTTCCCCCAAAATAAATGGAAACAAAAATACTAGAACTTCATTAACGCTGATTTTACACGTCCCGTAATTTTCTAAGACACTGTAGAATTTCATCAAACGATATATTAAATTATAGTGAGTTTATTTGATTATTCTTTTATTTCCTAATAATGGGAAAATCGTTCAATGTTTTAATACATTTTATCGGTATTTTGCAGATATCACATGGTAAAACCTCCCTCGGAACTTACCTCTTCGGTTTTAATTACATAACTAGGATAAGATTTCTGCTACAGATTTATCTATAAATATTAAAAGAGGGTATAATCTTTTTAGTTTATGTTGTCATAAATTGTCTGGGTTTACTCAAACGACTCAAAAGTAATAAAATTGCTAAATTTGTCAATGGACTTAGATCTTAAGGTGGCAATATCAGATACCAACTGTCTAGTTCCCATGTTTAAAATTTATCTACAGAGCGATTATTTAATTACTTATTTGAGTAGAATACATTTCAGGTTGATCAGAATAAAATAACTAGTATTTGTTCCATTACTAAACCAAAAAGATAGTAGATACTTATTTGATATATTCTTTTTATCTGTAGAAGTACGCTAAATCCGTTGTTTTTCGAATGTGATATATATAATTAAAAACAATATATGTCCAGACTTGAAGTTAAACAATATATTTTTTTGGAAAATATTAGTTAGTTCTCATTAGAAGTTTTCGGTAGTACTAATTTACAAATATGGTTGTTTTACAGTTGAAAATAACGTTTTATATATTTAGGGATATTTTTTTATAAAAATGCATAAACTAAAATTTACTATACAGTTCCAAACACCCCCAATGTATTTACTTATTTTAGAATTACTAACTCTGTTATCTTTTTTTCAGATAATACTGCATGGTTAGCCGGTAAGTGACATCAATAACAATTTTTTAAATAAAATTAACAACAAAAAAAGATGTTCAGTATTCCTGTTACTTAGCGATATAACAAAAAACTTCCTATCTAACAAAAAAATAATAAGTTAGTATACTAAAATATCATTTTAATAGCTATAGACGATTAAAATGTAATTACGCCAAATTAAATTTTTCTTTTAAGGTTTTCAAAAATATGCTTGCAAATACAATTTTGTAACAATCAAAAATTAATAAACTTGCAGTAATGAAATTAAGGCAAGAATATTAAAGAATGTTGACAAATCCACCACCATTATTCTAAATATAATTCATTGGCGGCTCGTAAAGTAGTGCCACAGTGCCATGGAACTACCTAAATGTTAAAAAAAAATTTTTAAATTTCCGAATACTTTTTCGGACTGTTAATAAAGTAAACATCTAGTAATTCAAAACCATAGGATTATAATATTTATTGATACGGCACAGTGAAAAAACGGAAATCTAACGGGCTTACACGTGAGCGAGAAAATTAGAATTGTATATTAATATTACCCGCATGCAACTATGACGTTTGTGCTAGGCGCTAAATGACTAAAAAGGTATAAAATAAATCGAATAGGGAACACATTTGTTACATTGGTTTCTCATTTCGACTTTCGAATTTGTTTTGTTTGCACTGGGCAGTTCTCAAAAAAAAATTAATTTTGATTTAAATTTTAGTTATTTATTGCGTATTTAATATTTATTTTTATACGTCGGTATGTTTTTGTTTTGATCCTAAACTTTGTTTTATTTACCACGGAACAAAGTTAGTTTTTAAAATATTTTTTTAATGTCATCTCTTTAAAGAGTAAAAGAAACGAGCCATTATCCGATTAAAAAATCGAAAAATATGTAATGGAAGCTACAATAAATATCGTCTCATAAATATGATAAATATAGTTACTCTGTGGGTATGAGGAACCACATAAACTCTTTTGATTTATATGTGTGTTATTTGGAGATAACAAAACTCGAAAAAAGTAACAGATCATATTGTTCATATATGAGATAAAATAAAGAATCTTGAAATATCTCAGGTTCATGTGAATAATGTTTAGCTTTTCTATTCTTGGTAAGACAAATATAAAACCCAGTTATATCCTTGAATTGCATAAATTGTTTTGCATATTTTGTAATGATAATATATTAAGTCCCTCGTATTGGCACTGCTTGTCGCAATAGTCAGGATCCACCACAGGTTTAATTTACAAAAATTTTATCGTTAGGTAACTATATCGACGTTTTATTTCTGTTTATTAAGCTTAAAATGAATATTTTTCAATGCTTTTAACATCCATGGATATTCTTCAAAGAATGTTTCTTTTTTTTAAAATCTTGCAGGTGCATTTATGTTTTTTATACCTAAAAATTAAAATAACTCATTATATGAGGATAATTATTTCGATTAAGTGAAATATAGGAAAACGGAAGCTTTTTGAAGATAATTTCTTACTTACCCTCTGTTTCGAGGTCGTAGAACAAAATTTTGGCTTTGATTATCCACAATTTTTCTTCAGTGTTTCGAAATACACAAAAAAACAACACGATTTACTTGACCGGTTCTCCTGTATTTCTGGAAATAAACACCAAAATTTCTTATTTATTTTGAATAGTACTAGTTTGAATACATTGTAATATATTACAATTATTTTTGCACGAATTTTAGCAAATAAATAGAGCGCAAGTTGCATTTCCAACGGAAAAGCAAAAATAGGTTTCGTAAACATGATCGAACGTTCTAACGTCAAATTTTCGCTGCGGCGTTATCAGATGTAAAGTATTTTCATGGTAAAAACTTATAGTTTTGAAAAACTTTATAAAATTTGTCCATCTGATTCAACAAGATAGTTTCATTTTTGTAATTTTGATTAATTTAGGTTAGTTCAAATTTAGCTTAGTTTTAATTGGTTGAGAAAACTGAAACCAACCGGAACTAACCTAGATATATTAAGTATAAAATGTAATTGCCTAGCAGAGATTAAGTGGAGTTGGAACAATCTCTGCCATGAAAGGGCATTAGGAAAGGTCTAAGTTAGAAGGGAAGAGGGTGGTTTAGTATCTATTGCAAAAGAGTAATATGGTTAGAATTATAAATTCGATAAAAAAAGAGTATTATTTGGCACCAGAACAATAAAAGAAACAGGTGGCATCAAGATGTATCCAATAAAAGCAAATTATTAATGGTCTTCCTCGTTCTCATTAAAATAAACCTTATCCATGCTTTCCAAAAATCAGGTTTTTGTAATTGAAATGTTTTTTTTTCGAAACAAATGTTCCGCTAAGTGGGCGTAAAGGTGTTCTTTGCATCGATGAAACATAATTTTCTGGTTCTTGTCTTTATAGTTTTCATAGGAAGGAAAGAAAATATCAAAAATCGTATTTAGGCTATGGTAAGAGAGCAAATTATTTCCCTATTGCAGACAGATGTAACGGGCCATTTTGTTTTTAAGATTTTGTGGTCTTCTTTCTTGATTTTCGATTAAAAAAGTGCAAATTTATAAAAGTTTATATAATAAAAAAGCTTGTTAAGCATAATGTTTGCGAATCTATTAAAATTTTAATCATCTAGTGCAGAAAATTAAACTTAAAATGGAATGAGGTTTTCTGTGCCTCCGGAAAACTGAAGGAAAATTGTGGGAAACTAAAACTAGAATCGTACTGTACGGCCTCAAAATAGAGCATATATAAAGAATTTTGTCAACTAAACGTCACTTAATCCAAATAATTACCTAAAAAATAACTATTTACTGTATTTTAATCGAGGTATTTACTTAAAATTTATGTTTCTACTTCGGCGTGTTTTTGTCATTTTATTTGATCCTAAGACCAAGCATAAAGTTAATTTTTTAAAGAACTATTTTAGTTCGTTCTTAACTTAAGTAGAAAGACTTATTTTTGTATTTTATTAAGTGACAACTTTGGGTTTTAATGTCAAAAACCCAAGTGATATTATTGCTTTTATAGGGTGATGTCAGCTAAATTAGAGAAAAGTAGTATTTTTAGAAAATATTTAATATAAAAATAACCAAAAATTAATTTCTTACATGTCTATTAAACTTTACATTTTTTGAAAAAAATATTACATATTAAGAGTTTTTTGCCTTTTGCACGATGGCGCCATCGTCCTTTTATGTAATTTGATCCAACAAAACTTAAATTTTAAGTTGGTACGACCAGTTTTTTAATTGCTAAAAAGTTGTTAAGTTACAAATATCTGTTATGAGTGTCACAAATATCATCTAAAGAATTATTCTACTTCACTTCATCTTAAAAAACATTATATTCGTACAAACCAATTTGTAGACGTGAAGAAATTAGTAATATTTTGTTAACATTTATCTGACTTAACCTAACCTATATATCTTACTATTTTACAAATAGCTGTGGTGATATGTGTCTCTTAGAGACACTAATATATCAAAACACTTTTTACACCGGATCCTGTATAAGACATGTTTAAAGCACTGTTATAACTGAATTTTGGACTAAGGATGAAAGCATCTATGCTCATATATATATATATATATATATATATATATATATATATATATATATATATATATATATATATATATATATTTGATTCTCCTAATCTAAATCGGATTTTTCCAAATACTTTTCTTTTGTAACTTTGTAGTTATTAATGTTAAAGAAACCGTTGTATTTGTGATCTAGAATTTTTGATAATACGATATTGGTGTTTATATTTCGAGAACTTGCAATCAATCTATGAGTCAATTTTTATTCATGATTTTACATATAATACAATATTATCACATGTCCAAATATATAATAAACTTAATAGTTATAAAAATATAAACTTAAAATGGTTGCTATAATAAAATAAGGCATATGGTTATAGGTGTATTTCAGTGTCCAGTTACTACACAAATACGGATAGAAGTTGTAAAAATTCATTCGTCGAAGGTATTCAGAGAGAGTGAATTTTAAACCATGAAAATGAAAGAGATCAAGGACGATATTAAAGAATAGCAAAATTATTCTGTCCATCTCTGGCCCTTACAGTATCGGAATATTTGATTATAGGGTCTTGCTTTCTTCTGACACTACTTACGAGATACTTTTCAGAGTTATTTTTCATGTATAACAGATTATACAATATACACATACATGGCACAGTTAGTATTTTTAGAGAAACTGTTCTGCAACAATCTCTAATATCAAAACCAACCATCACTCTCAGAGACCTTTTTTGAACTGCAAGAAGCCTCTAGTGTACGTATAGAAATATGCAGAATAAGCATTCATTAATACTGCATCAGAAACAAAACAAAAGTAATATGGCTCACTTTTCAGGCCAGATGGGCGCAGGGCTCTTCCCAAGTTAATTTGGAATCAAAGTAACCCCCCTCCCCAATATTTTATGGGATTCTACGTAAACTAAAGAGGATACAATGGATAACAAATTTTTTTGGTCTTAGCCTCATTCATACTTAGTATGACGTAAACAACTCGCTTACGGAGGCTTTTGCTTCATTCGGTTTAAGCTAAAGGCATTTATAGTCATGAGCACTCTCAAATACAGCAGGATTATCCGCAAATAGCACTACCTTACCATCTGGGAGACATATGGTTATGTCATTGATAAATAACAAAAATAATCTCGGGCCCAATATAGAGCCTGGTGAAGCACCAAACTTAATAATGCTATTGGGAGACTAGTTTTTCTCGTATGAGAATTACTAGAGTCAATCCGACAAGTAGGATGTTATTAGAGTAGCAATACTGAAATGGATGTTATATCCAATCAATTTTGAAGCCAACACATCATGTGATATACCATCAAAGGTCTTTCTTAAATCAAAGAAACAGACATCATTACGCAAATTGACAATGGTTCAATAAATTATTATATTTCAGATAATAGATCAACTGTCTCTTAAGCACGAACTCAAAGATCTTCCCAAATATATGGACCACTGATACCGATCTATAATTGCTCACATTTTCATAGTCACTCTTTTTACAGATATTTACTTCTCTTGACAGCATGAAATATTTTGAAAAAGTATCTTTGTCAAACGCAGCTTACTGAAGACCGACAAGAGTACCTCGTTAACTCCCCAAGACGGTACAACGTACAAGGCCACTATATAGAGGTAACAAAGGATATGGTATGTAGGGCTGTGGATTCATTGAAAAATAGGAGAGCAGCTGGACCGGAAGGAATACCTGCTGAACTATTAAAGAACGGTACTGAAAAACTTACGTCCTTCTTCAAGAACTATTTAACAGACTCCTAAATAATGATAATCCTATCCCAACTATATGGAAAGAAGGCTGGATAACACCAATCCACAAAAAAAGGAAGACGCGATGAATGCTCAAACTATGGATGTATAACTGTAACCAGCACAATGAGTAGAGAATACGGAAAACTGCTTAGAAACATCGTAGAAACAGAATATGCGATCCAAGCCATCAAACAGCTATAGGACCAAGCGTTGTCCAGAATTGAGATCGGCAATAACTTATCAGAAAGTTTTCATGTGACCAAAGGCCTTCGCCAGGGATGTTGTCTATCGCCAACTCTAAAATCTACCTCAATGAAGCTTTAAAGAATTGAAGATGATCATGCAGTAGAATGGGAATAGAATTAAATAATGACACCCATTTATATACACTTCATTTTGCAGATGACCAAGTGGTAGTAACCCAAGATAAAGAAGACCTCGAATTTATGACGAGGAAACTATTTAAAGAATACGCAGAGTGGGGATTAACTGTCAACTGCAGTAAAACTAATTATATGTGTATCGGTGCAGAAGAAACAGATTTGGAAGTGGATGACAATATCATAATAAAATCTTGTTCTGATTATACCTACCTTGGAACAAAGATCGGTCAAAGTGGACGAACTGAAGAAGAAATATTGGAGTGAATAACTGAAGGGAAAAAAGTTATCGGGTGCCTGAACTCACTATTATGGTCAACAAACATCTCCAAGGAAAGAAAACTTCTTTATACAATGCAATATTTAAAAGCGTGGTATTGTATGGATGTGAATCATCAAAATAAAATTTTAGAACGTAAACTGCTGGCTCTTGAAATGGACTTTTGGCGAAGATCTGCCGGAACATATATATATATATATATATATATATATATATATATATATATATATATATATATATATATGTTCGTCTATATATTGACTTATAATTTTACAAAGTGGATGTATTATAATTTCCCTAAGAGTATTTATGATTTTAGCGTGAAGGTTACAAGCATCCCTTGCGGGGGTATTTTTTAAACTGGTAGCAATATCTTTAATTTCTTTGTAAGAAACATTTCTGAACGTAATGCACAAAATTTAGCTTTTCAAACAAAACCACATAACCTTTATAATCTCGCGGTAGCCATTTATTATATTTCCAGCAATGCTAAAGAAATAGGAATTAAAACTATTGGCATTTATTGCTGTGGCTAACGACGTTACTTTAGTTGGATTATTATTTTTAATGCTATTCCAAAGCTCGCATGATTTGTTAGATGATCGCATTATGAATTGATCATTTGCGGCAAATTTTTTTGTGCTATTATTTTACAATAAAATTTACGATAATTTTGACAATATCATTTGTAAGTAAGATTCTTGGTGATTACTTAAGAAGAGTAAGACGTTTAAGAAATTCGCGCATCAAAGGAATGAAATGAGAATTTTTGACTTAAAACTATTTTCACATCAGTTCAGATCAATACTGGCGTTGCTAGGTACCATTTGACATAACTACTATAAATATTGACACTTTAGAGTGTACACGTACTCAGAACGTTTTGATATATGGACGCTATTTATGGTATTTATAGTAACTTCATCTCGACCAAAAAAATAAAATTAACTCTTAGACATTTTCGTGCCATTATTTTTTAAAACTTTCGATGTAGTTTATCTTACCAGAGTACACCGATAAACCTAATTTTTTATATGCCGATCAATCACCTAAAAAAGCCACTGTGTATCGATGGTTTAGTAAATTGAATTGTAGCTGTCGTTTACTCAGGGATGAGTCTCTTAAAGGTCGTCCAAAATCGATTGTGGTCAAAAAATACATGGATGCTCTGCGTGAACTGCCATATGATATATGGTGAAATTAAGGCATCCCTAGGTATTAGTGACATCAGCATATATATAATGCAGGGAATATTTAAGTGGGACCACATTTTTTCGAAAAATGTTTTGTACAAAAATTGTAGGGTGACAGGAAGCCAACTTGTAGTGACTTGGAACATGACTTTGACCCAAGGGCATTCGAAAGTCAACTTCTGAATTTTAAATTGGATCCCCCAGTTTCGATCCCGGGAATGTAAAGGGAGGAAAATTTTACTATTGGATATAACCTTGACCTCAAGGTAAATGGCATATATCGAGGTCATTTCAAGATCAGAACAAAAAGATCGTAATATTTCCTACAAAATTATTGGGTGGCACAGGGGCTAGGCAACGGTGACCTTGGAAATAACCTTGGCCTTGGCCTTCAAGGTCATTTGAAACTTAATTTCAAAATCTAAAAAGAAAACCCCCAATTTGGCCCCCGGAAATGGACTTCCTTCTTACATAATTTTCAAATGCTTCCTGCTGTTTTTAAATGGTAGTAACAATTTAAAAAACTTCAACGGTAAACTATTATCACTTTTCAGCTAATTTTTTTATTAATTATTCACATCAATAAACAGTAGTCTGTGAAAGTTTGGTGTGGAATAGTTGATGTCCATATTTTCTTGAAGGCGCAAATTATCGTGATATTTTAGAAAATCAACTCCACTTTTGCTTGACGACGTACCCACAGATGTAAGGTAACAAATGTGGTTTCAACACGATGGATCTTCACCGCACTATTCCCAATTAGCTCGTCAAGTGTTGGAATGCGAATTCAACGGACGGTGGATTGGTAAAAGAGGGCCAGTAAATTGGACCGCAAAGTCACCAGATTTTTGTTTATGGGATTATTTGAGGAGCAAAGTTGCCAACAACTCGTGAAATCGTGAAGCAGCAAATCAGAAATGCATGTGCCAAAATAACACCTGAATTGCTCCGCAACTGTGTGCACTCTTTTGAAGTGAGGGTCAATAATAATGTATTTAAGTTGAAGGTAACAATTTTGAGCACTTATTGAAATAAATTCTTACGAAACCTTTAACATGATCATACAAAATGATGAGGGGCGAGGAGACTCATAGAAAACAAGCAATCCGATGGTGAGAAGCGAGGGAACTCACCGTAAACAAGCACCCCGATGATGAGATGCATGAGAACTCGCCGAAAACAAACATCTCAAAAGTGAGAAGCGAGGAAACTCACCGAGGGTGAGAAGCAAAGGGATTTACCGAAAACAAGCACCCCGAAGAGAACAAAAACTACTACGTCCACGGCGTTGTCCCTGAGTAGTGCTAGAAGTAGTTAATTATGCACATAGTCGTACTAAGTACAGTTTTTGCTAACAATTCTGAACTAATGAATTTCTTCAATAGCCCTGAATAGAATGAAACATTTTATAAAATAATTACGTTGAAGATCTTCGTTTCACCTTAAAATGATTCTGATATTAGACCTTAACCTTGAGATCAAAGTCATATCTCACGATTAAATTACTGTGATATTGATCGGTCTTTCCATTTCCGGGGGTCAAATTGGAGGTTTCCTTCTCAAATTTTGAAATTGAGCTTTAAGTGATTTTAAAGGCCCAGGTGAAAGTCACTACCACTTAATCACTGTGCTACCCAACAACTTTTGTACGAAACATTTCACGAAATATTGCGATCTTTTTGTTTTGACCTTGAAATTAACTTAATATTCGACCTTCACCCTGGGGTCAAAGGTACATCCGATGATAAAAATTTTCCCCCCTATTTATTTCGAAATTGGGGGCCCCACTTAAAATTCTAAAGTTGACCCTTAAATTCCCTTGAAAGTGAAGGCGGCTAAGGTCATTTTTAAGGTCCCTACTAGTTAGCTCCACTGCCACCCTATAATCTTTGTATAAAACATTTTTCGAAAAAATGTGATCCCACCGAGATATTACGTTGCCTCAAGATAAATACCGCACCGTGTATATGACATGAACATTTGACCGTACTTTGGATTCTGCATAATTTGACAGTCGCTCAAAAAAAACTGTCGATTGGTGTAAGGCAAAGCTAAAAAACACGATCGATGGGCTTTAAAAGACATCGGCAAGATCGTGACAGGTTACGATTCTAGAATCTATGCGAATGGAGCAAATATTTGACACCACCCGTACGTCAGAAAAAAAGAGCGTGTAAATACCACCTTCACAATGGCAAAAATGCTATTCGGATTGGTTCATAAGCATACATCATCATAGAAAATATCTTGAAAGCAATAAAACCATTTTCAACGGGAATATTCTTTTTTGTTTGTTATTTCCGAAATATAAACAGCTACCTTCGCATATCTACCGAAAGTCGTGACTGTTGTACAATTATGCGAATTTTACTTCTCCATCTCTTGTAACCCCGCTGTTCGCTTCTCGACGAGATATTTCAAGTCAGAAAATTCTTTATTTTAAAATCTCTAAAACAAATTTTTGATATAATATATAATAATATGTTTAATGTTTAGAATATTCTTTTACAAGCAAACAAAAAAATAATATAAAATTAATTACATTTATGTTAGTTGTTTTAGCGTCACTGGGACAACAAGCTGCTGTAACCTGGAAATGGATTAGAGATAAGGCTTGTAATCGGCCAGTTCAACTATCTGGACTAACTTTGTTAGAAGAAGGTGATGATAATGGAGAAACCCCCTTACAAGGCCCCATTCAAATCAGTAATTCTATGCCAGATTTGGCGGAAGAGTCCAAGCTAAACTATGTGCATGAGATCAAGGAAATTGTCACCAAAAAGGTAGATCTAATGTTTTACATTATAACTGTAAAAGCAAAAAAAACTTTATTATGAGATTTAAATAGTGTAGTTTTATTTAGAATTTAGCTCATAAGATGCATGTCGCTGAAGTTCTCAACAAAAACAGGAATAAATAATTAGTATTTTTTAATAAGAGTGAGCATTTAAAAATGCAAGTCAAGCTAGTGAACAATGGGACAATGGGCAGGTATAAATAGTTAAAGCTCCCGAAAAAAAACCCTCATGTATCTGAGATGGCATATCTAGTAATAAGCCAATCAATATTGGCCGGCGGAATTAGCATCTCGAAAAAAATTTAATGTTAGTAGACTTTTGACTACGTGGAAACCTGCAGAATGATAATAGTAATCATGTAGTATCTTATGTCTCGTTTTCTTTTTTGGGGAAAATTTTTATTTAACAATCAAGATGTACAAAAAAAAGTTTGTCGAGTTCTAAGAAAAGATATTTTTCTTCAGTAAAGAAGTTTCAAACAAAAGTTGTGATCATTAAAAATACCTACAAAATGAACTAAACCTCATCCGAATCAGAAAATTTGTTCGTTAATTATTGCAAAAAACCTGCTAAAATTATTGTTTTGTTAATTGTTAATAAAAATAGAAAAATATATTGCATTAACTTTATACTGCACCAAAAGGAGCCTCTTGTTGCATACAATAAGTGTGTAAAATTTCAAGTAAAAATAATTACAAATTTTGTACAGTCAATTTGTTAATAATGTTTTTTTTTTGTTGTCTATTCTCAGCGATTTAGAGATCATACAGCAGTCTACGTGTTCGCAAATGGAATCTCGAGACTTATATTAACAATAACAAAAAAGAACCAAATAAATTGTTGATTTTTAAATTGTTGAAACAGATTAACAAATTTGGAGTTGGTTTTTTCATTATAAACAATTAGAATAACTCTTCAACATTTATTGATATCGAAATGCCGATAAGGGGACGCGTTAGCTGAGATTTTGGCGCACATTCAAAAAAAAATTCTGTAGGATTACTAGAAGCTGAGAATTTTTTTTTTCAAAAATCGCTACGTCGTTATTTATTAAAATTAAGGGATTATTGCAGTAGGAACTCATAAGGAGATGGTTAACTATTGTATTCAGCATTTTTCAACTCAATTATTTTCTGACTCTCGGAGTAGGTACTACTTTAAACTATTGCAACATCAACAATTTTGATATAATTGAGTTGAAAACTACTACATACACTAGTTTCACCACCTCCTTACGAGTTCCTACTTAAATAATCTCTTAGTTTTAATAAATAACGCTGCAGCAATTTTTTAAAAAAAAAATCTCAATCTTAGTTTTTAGTAATCATACGGAATTTTTTTTCAAAATGTGCGCTGTACGGCCTCTAGATTGCTGAGAATAAACAATAAAATAAGAAAAAAAAGTTATTACATATATATATAACATTATTAATTGTACAAACAGTTTTAAATATTTTCACTTGATATTTTGCACACTTGTTTGCAACAAGAGGTTCGTTTCGGTGCACTATAAAGTTAATGCAACATATTGTTTATTAGAAGCCATTTTAGCAGGTTTTTTGCAATAACTAACGAAGAAATTATCTGATTCGGATAAGCCTTAGCTCATTTCGTAGGTATTTTTAATGCCCACAATTTTTGTTTGAAACTTTTTTACTGAAAAACAATAGCTTTTTCTAGAACTCAAGAAAAAGAAAAAATTTTCCCCCAAAAAAACTGATACATAAGATACTACATAATTACTATTATCATTCTAAAGGTTTCTACGTAGTCAGAAATTGACTAACACTAAATTTCAAAATAACCTCATTTTGAGGCTAACTCCGCCGGCCTAATAAGTAAAAAGCAGAAGTTAATTCAGGAATAAACGGAACTAACTCTTTTATATAAATTGAGGTAAAGGAAGATTCGCCCATATGTTTGCTGCGGAAATTTAAATACAGGCGTTTAACTACGTTTTTTATCTCTAAAAGCCGAGGTATAAATTTTTGACAACAAATGTTTTTGAACAATGCTGTAGATAATCGAAATGTTTTAATTAAAGCTTTCGTAGAATAAATTAGCTCTCCATAGATATAAAAAATTGTTCAGATTCTTTAAAAGGTTTAAAACTTTGCTTATACGCGTGAACGTTCAGTTCACATTGTGCGTTGAACTCGCGAACATTTGGAAAGAAATCAGGTCAGTATTTAATATGAAATTGAACCAATGGAAAAGACGTAAACAAAAAGAAAGGAAAAAGATTTTGATTAAGTGAAATCTAGGAAAACGGCGTATTTAAAAAAAAAATTCTTCACTCCCTCCTATTTTGAGGTAGTAAAATATGATTCTGGTCGTAGTTTCCCACAATTTTTGTTTAATTTTCCGGTAAGCAGAAAATCACTTTTCACTATAGGTTAAATTTTTTAAATTAAAACATTAAAATTTTGTTATATCCTCAAACTTCTAATCAAAAAAACTCAATCGTTGGTTTCATCACTCACCTCGAAAGGAAATAATTTGCGTTGTTGCCATAGCATAAGTAGGACTTCAGTGAAATACATAAATTATTTTTTTTCTATTACAGCTGTAAAGAAAAGAATCCGAAAAGTATATTTGGTCGACAAGAACACTTTCGACCACAAAAATACGTACCATGATTTTTTTAAATGCAATCGGGGAGAAAATTAACAAATTACGTTTATTGGATATTTATTTATATCGCCTATTTTTTCTGTTGTTAAACAATATTATTTTTTTTTACAGCAGATATTAAACCATCCGCTTCCCTACTAACTCAAACCTTCCCAACATATTTCCCTGATAGGTATTAATTTATATATCTAGGCCAGTTTAGATTAATTCAGGTTAATTTCAGTTTTCTAAACTAACTCAAACTAAGCTGAAGTAACCAAAACCAACCAAAAATTTCGATTGAGCAAGATTAATTTTGCACTTGTTTTTATGTTACAAAAATTGAACTATTAAAGTATTTTACATCTGGCAACATTGCAATAATAGGAGTTGCGATAAAGTTTCATGAAACTTATTTTTGCTTTTTCGTTGAAAATGCAAGTTTTTCTTCATATGCTTGTTAAAATTGGTGGAAAAATAATTGAAAGTTAGGCGTTTCTTTCAGAATTAAAAGTCATCTCATGAAGTGAAACGTAGCATTTCTTGTGCTTTCTGGAAAAATGAAGAAAAATTGTATAATATAATATATTTGTATTTCAAATTGAGGCAACATAGTAAACTATAACTACTTCTATAAATCTATAAAATAACTTATCAATATTCTTCTTCTTTTCTTCAGATCCACCAAAATCTTAAGATTTCCGTCTCAAATCGCTACTTGAATATTCAGCGATATGAGAATATCGCTGTTCTTTTTTCTACTTTGTTAATAAATAACTTCCAATACGTACACACGCCAAGTTTAGCGCACATACAGGATACAAGGTATCTTTAGCAGTGCTGTCAAATGTTCCTCAAAAAAATACTTGCCAGTTTTATATTTATTCCTGGCAATTCCTGACAAAATGCGTGTGATAAAAAAGCTGATATTGTTCAATTGAACTGAATATAAGAAAAAGACAGATGATTGTCATTCCTTCAAATTTTAGACTGCAAAATCATAGAATAAAAAAAATAATTATATGTAAGAAACAAAAAGAGATAGTAGAGAGATTTAGTTTTAAAGATGGGCATCTTATCGATTTTCGTACACTTGCCATCAATTGTATATACATTTCGCCTTAATATTTTATAAGTTTCTGTATTCAAGGTATCTATTCCTGACAAGGAATTACTGGCAAATTGACAGCCCTGATTTCTAGTATCTCGAGTCAGGCGTAGTGGCGAAATACACGCGAATTATGCGCGAATACTCAATTCGGGCATTACATATAGACCTCATTAATGCACAGAAACTATCACTCGTATTTTGTCTCATCTAGATAAGCTCCTAGTTTATATAATTTATATTATATGTGAAGAAATAAAAGCTTATATGGAGATAATAAGATTAAAAATCTAGAGATAGAGCATTAAACTCGTTGAGAGAATAATTTCCTTCTAAAAATAAGGAAAATATTTGATTTTGCTGGTAATAAAAGAAAATGATTTTTTACCCTTGTCTTTATAAGATTCAAACGTTGCCTGATTTATTGCTACACTTGTCAATTATAACCCTCTATTGGCAACTAAGATCGGTCTTGAGGTTAGACCATGTGAGTTAATAGGAGGTTAAGTAGTAGGTATAGGATACAATATCAATACTGGCCATTCCCGGAGTGAAGAAGGGAAAAATTTTGAAAGGCATCTTCTTCTGTCTTTTTAATGAGTGCGCTCTGTTTCATGACTGATATTTTATATTAAGGGAAAACTTTTTTATAAAAAAAAAACAAATATCTACGAAAAATAGATATTTCACTATTCAGTATTCGTTTCTTAATTATTATTAACAAAACAACTGTGATTTTTTTAAAATCCACACTCGGCTCCTATTGGCGCTAGAGAAATATTTTTTTTGCAATTAAACCAGTTTTTGATATACTACACTCAGAAACTGGTACGACTGACGAGCGATACTGTAGCTCTATTTTTTTATAAAAAAAATACACCATTTTCTAAAGCTGTAAATAAAGGATTATTTATTGAACTTTCTATTAATTCTTACGTCAAAAACTTTGTTAACAAATAGTAATTTCTTTTGCCATGAGCATCTCGAGATACACAAATAAAGATATGTCAACAACCAAAAATAGTTTCGACATAATCAATGAAATGTTTTATTCAAAATTTTAAGGGTTTTCCTAACAAGCAACAAAACAATATGAAACTATTTTTGTAATAATTATTTAATCTGTAATAAAAATGCAACTTTCAAGGTTTTCTGCAATAATTAATAAATTGAAATTTAATCTGTGGGTACTCAAATTAAACGTCTTCCAATTATCTATATTTTTGTATTAAAATATTTTTGTCTAAAATTATTACCTTGGCTTCTAGGTCCAAAAACCCTTTATTTAGGCAATATAGAACGAAAGCTTTCACGGCTTTGCTCAAGTTAAAAATCATGATCCTTGTGTTTCGACCGTGTCAAATTGGAATTTTTACCGACGTTTCGCCTACGATTGCACGAGGCATCTTCAGGGATCTTTACTTCACGAGATTAGAATACTGAATAACCATCGGGGAGCAACTGCCAAATATTTATACCCGACTGGTGCTCAGCAAACCGTGATCCAGCGTTATAATTGATTTTCACGTATGATAGAAACTGTAACCTGTTTCTCTATTAATATTATTTAAATATTTACAAATTTCGATTGGTTCTCTAATTTTACTTTAAAAGAAACCAGACACTCATGCTAGGACCATAGTTTCTATTACATTAAATATGTGACCTATGCAATGCTGGTGTTCAGCTAGTGCGGATTATACAATTAGTTTATTGTTAAAACATCTCTCATGTTCCCTAAACCTAGTGGATATAGACTGTCCTGTTTTACCCATATACACTTTACCACGAGAGCAACACCTTCTGTTGGTAATGGTATTGCATCCTTTGGTGACTTTAATCATACTTCAATTTTCTTGCATGTATTGAAAATTGTCAGAATGTTTGATTTTTGGAGCAATTTGTATGTAAAGCAAGACAAAATTGTCAATAGGTGATATATTTATGACATTTTGTTGAATAGTTGGGTTTTTATGTTTATACATAGAACGTCTAATATTTTTAGCGCAATATACGTTGCGTCTCAGAGCATTAGTCAGTTTTTCTGTTTGTGATTGCAGTGATTGTTCGCCACATGTTGAAATAGCTCTATATACCAAAGATTTAGGACGGATTGTTTTTAAGAAAGACGATAGTGTGACGTTGCATTGAGATATCGATTTGTATGTGTTAGTTGTCTGTTCACAAAATGTCCGAATTTGCTAATATCTTTCCAATGTACATCGAGAAAGGGAAGGGAACCCCTTCATTCAGTTTCCATAGTGAATTTTATGCTAGGGTGTTGTTGGTTTAGATAATTTAGGAAATTATAGAGCTTATCTACGCCATGTGACCAAACTACGAACGTATCATCTACATATCTGCACTAAAACTTAGGTTTTAGAAAAGTAAAGGATAGCGCGTTTTCAATAAGTCAAAATCAGACACGCTTTAAAGTTCTAATTCTACTAGACTGCACTCCTTGTCGTTATTTCGTAATATGTCCGATATTATGGAAACCGAATCATTTATAAAAACATTTGTAAACAGGGAATGTACATTCAAACCGACAAATATGTCTCCGGACTCCAATTGGATGATTTTTACTCTCTGGACAAAGTATCCAAAGTTTTTCATAAAGGATTTCCATTTTTCTATAAACGGATGTAAAAGTTTGACCAGATATATATCTATTTTATAAGTTGGTGAGCCTATTGTGCTGACGATTAGAGTAGAGGTATATTTTAGACAGTCCTTACAGGCGTGGAATCTTGGAGCTGCTTTATTTAACGGCTTCCTTTCCTTCTAAAGTGAGGCCGGAGGCCTTAATTAGAGATGTGAGGATTCTTTCGATTTTATTTGTTAGATCCGTCCGAATGACTTTGTAGGTATTGTCGTCTAAAAGCTGGTTTATTTTTTTAGTATATGTGTCTTCATCTATATCAACAGTTGCATTTCCTTTATCAGCTAGAGGAACTAAGATGGTGGTGTTTTCGTTTAGATTTTTAATCGCCTTCCTTTCCGCTAATGTAATATTTGATTTAGGTGGCTTAGAATGTTTTATGATCTTCACTATTTCGTATCAAATCGTGTTTGCTTGCTCTGAAGGTAATTTTCTAATGGAGGCTTCGACAATAAAAACCATTTCTTTCAATGGTATACGCCTTAAAGGGATGACGAATTTCTGTCGTTTAAACAAGATTGTTTTCTCTGCTTCAGGAAGTATATACTTGATATTATTTAGCCTTTGAACACTCGGGTCTCAGTACCCGTAGGTGTTTAAATTGTCCCATCAAACTCTGAGAAAATTTTCTTCCATTCCTCTTTATATCGCAGAATAAATTCTTTCCATTCCTGAATTAACGCCAAAACAAGACATTTTCAGAAGTTATTGATTGGAGTATTTATTTTAAACATATATACTCTTAAATGTGCGCTACAATTTTATTTTACTGATAGTCTCATAAAATTCTACTAAATATATTTGTAATTTCTAACTGAAAGGCGGGTGCATAAGGGTAACCAAATCATTAACTCTTAGACTTGCTTTTAAAAGTTTTTTTTTCAAAATTTTGTTAAATCATCGATATTAGCTTTCTCCAAGTGTTTTGAAGATATCATGTGATATAATAGCGGAAAATGTAAATAAAATGAAAAAAAAAATACATATACAATACAGTACAAAGGACTGCAAAATTAATGAAGCCATAAAATAGTGAAAACCAAAAAGGTAATATTGCCTTTATTTTTATAGACTCAGTTTCACTGTGAACAGTGCAACACCTGGTTACTTGTTGTTTATGTATGTTTAAAATTTAAACAACAAACATTTTTTACTCGTAAAATAGATAAAGTGCTTTTCAGTTATATGGGTCAGTTTATAAAGTTTCGCCCTTTCAGTTCACAAGCAAAAAATAAAAAATCTAAAAAGCAAAGATACTTGAAAAACATATTTGTTGTAAAAGCTTAATCCACAACAGGCTTTATTAAAGTCATTTCATTAATTTCGAAAAAAATTATCAAATTATTTGACTAACTGATATTTTATTTACTTTTAAAAACAATGTTACCATACTCCAAAAGTAAATAAAACAAGGTCTCTAAATCTGATAATTCAGATGGTGTTATCTTAAAATATTTCAACCAACTGTATATTCATCACTTTTGAAAAAGGGAACGTTTTTTTTTAAAACAACTGCTATACTTACTTTGTCACAACAGTTAAGAAACTAAAATATAGTTACTTAATTGATTTTTGGATGCCTCACTTACAATAATCTTGGGTGGCTCAATTAAATTTTTGATAACTCGCACGTAATAATTTGAATGAAAAAAAAATTTAGTGCCCTTTTCTTGTGTTATATCATGTAGGTTTACAAACATTTATTTTAAAATCAAATTTTATAGAAACTCTATAAGTTCATGCTAGTTCAAATTAATGAAGATAAAGACTCTATTAGCTTAGTTGAGTCCCAGAATTTCATAATAAAAATAACAGAGGTTGGCAACACAGGAAGGTGAAAAGTCTGGTGACCTTGACCACATTCAGATTCATTTAAACTTTACATAGTCCGAACATATGAAACCCCTATTATAAATCTTCAGATTCACAGCTCGCGAAATTCCACTTTTAGATATTAATTTATGTCATAAATGAAAATTACCTCCATCGGTAAGCTTTTTTCAATTGGCCGGGTTGGGTCTGGAAACTCCATCTTGCTACGTCCACGCCGTATGTCCTGGTCATCCTTATAGCAATGCAGGCACTAATATGAAAAAAATTTTTTTACCTAAATGAATTTTAGTTCACGTAATAATCATAACGATGAATTTCGTTCTCTTTTAGTCATTTGATCTAATAATTACCTATGGAGGTAATTTTCACTGACGAACTAAATACATATCTAAAAGTGGAATTATGCGAACTGTGAGTCCATAGATTGCAAAATAGGAATTCTCATGGGGTTAGCACCATGTGATTTGCAAATGAATTGTAATGTGAAAGTCAAGATCACTAGCCTTTTTAACCCTCCTTTGATGCCAACTATGAAATTCAGAAATATCATTCACAAAGAAATCTGTACATCAAAATGATCTTGAAAAAGCAAATATCAGGGTCACACTTTGAAGTGGCACAATAAATTAATAAAATTATTAAAACCTTATAATATATATGAATATAAAAACGGTTAAGTTTTTCTGATAACCCTTAAGTTGGAAAGTACAGGAACATCGTAGCCAAAAATGTTTGTTTTGCAACCTTTCCAAGTGAAAGATCATAACGTTTCAAATTGGTAGTGGGCTTACTATAAAGAAATATTCTTTATTAAATTATCTATTTGACTAAAAAAGAATAAACATTCTGAAAAACATATTTAAAACAATTGATTCTTTTCGAAGTAAAAATTCTGACATTTTGTAGGTGTTTTTCCACAAGAAATCTATTTAAAGTTTAAGAGCACTTACGCGACATGAAAAGTTTATGAACTTAGTTTTTTAAACATTTATAGTGCAGATTTATTTTTAGCTGAAATTTCTAAAAACTCTTATCTTAACCAATTTTCCATTTTGAGCAATAAACGAGAACTCGATAGAGAATATCGAATTCTGGACGGGTTTGATATATAAAATTCGTATTCCTCAAAACAAAGAGATATTTGTTCTTTCTGCATTTATTATTTTTTATTAAAAGAAAAAGAATTGTGTATACAAAGCACGAAATATTAATTTAGATTCTAGTTCTTTACCGATACTGTAATCTTTGATGAAAGCCTCTTAATTCTTTCAGATTTCTAGATAACTTTTTGATATTTATGGAATACGTAATGTCACTGGAATCCCAGGGCCAGATTTAAATATTTTGGGCCCTAGGCACAAAATATATGAGAGCCCTTTTAAGGAAATTCTTTGAATACGCTTTAAAAAAATCTCTAATTAATCAAAATATAATTCGTTAAACAACACACACATATACACATATACACACATATATATATATATATATATATATATATATATATATATATATATATATGTATATATATATATATATATATATATATATATATATATATATATATATATATGAAGCCTCATAAACATATATATATATATATATATATATATATATATATATATATATATATATATATATATATATATATATATATAATGTCAATACAAACTGGTATTATTCCAATTTTCGTACCTAAAGAAACCTTCGATTCAAGCTGGGTGCCTTTATTTAAATCCCGCCCTACGATCTAGTGTGGCTCCTTAAATTTATATTTCTTCAATAAAAAATTACAGATACTTACTAACATATTTTAAAAAGTAAATTTAAATTGAGTGAGTAGATACACATTGTCGATTATGAAATAAACTTACATGTCAGACTTCTACTGATGTTAATGCTGATAATTAACAAAAGTGAAAAAAAGTATTTTTGTTCTAACACAACATTTAATTAACTTCTCTTAAAAACACTATTTTTACTCTCGTGGTTATATCGGATTTAGACTATAGACCATAGCTAAATAGTTTTCGAACTCCCTTCAGTGAATATTCACTCATCACGAATATATTTAGATATCATATAGAACTCTGTGAGTGTCCATTCCGTGTGATGTTATGGTCCTTCGCATTTTTTATAAACTTCCGGGCAGTTCGAATGGTCCCAAGTAACATTTTTTTTAGAGGAGGGTAAATTTTGCATAGATACTTTCACGAGGTGTAAAAGTATTGCTGGATTCCTACCGGCTAAAACCCGCGCTGGACTTAAGGTCCCCACGGTTCTCATTCCTGTCGACTGCAGCGAAGCTACTGTCAACAGGAATTCGCAGTGAGTGTCCTTTGGTTTCCAGACGATGACCTCTACAAACCTGCAGTCATCACAGCATTGGTTGTTCCGCTCCGGTTGCCGGTGCAATCATTGCTTCGCACTCTCTTACATTTTGCATATAATGTAAGACTGGTCTCTTAACCTATGTAGTTCATTTATTTCATCGCTCTTACCTTGTAATTTAATGTTCTAGTCCTAGGTGCTATATGCTCCCTAGTATTCCGTGGGATTGCCCGATCTGGTTTTGCGTTATTCCGTGGGATTGCCCGATCTGGTTTTGCGTCTCGATCTCTCCTATCTTTTTCCTTCATTCTTTCTTCTCTCTTCTTTCTTCGCTTTTCTTAGTTATTTTTTGCTTCGTTTTTTAGGATTTTCTCCGGAATCCTGATGGCTAGAGTTCATGTCTAGGTCTTTCGTATTTCCTTCCCTCGATTTCTGGTTCATAATCCACTGTTTGTCTAATGAGAGAACTATCATGTGTTCTGCTTTCAGAAAGACTTTCGTAGCCTTTTATCTCAGGGCCTCTCTTAGAGGAATCTATCTCATTTCCCTGCGTATTTGTTCGTTTCTGATGAACCACGGGTCGTTTAAGGCTATTCTCAGTACTATATTGTTCTGAGCTTCTTATCTCTTGAGGTGCGATTCAGCAGCATAGCCCCACGCTGCTGAGCCGTAGGTCATTTTACTAGCTCTGTTTAACAATGGATAGAGATGTTCTCTCAGTGTTTTGAACTTCTTATTGCTGCTAAAATGTTTTTCCCACCTTAGTCTTTTATCGATTATTACTCCTAGATGTGTCAGACCACCTGACATCTTCGCCATCAATATCCATCATCTCAGCCGGTGGCATGCTTCTCCTCGTCAGGAAGAGCGCTTGAATTTTTTCAACGTTGACTACTATCTTCCAGAAAATGAACCAGTCATTGACTAAATCCATCTCCTCTTGTAGATAGTTGCTGTTCATTCTCGGCTGAGTTAATCTTGTCATTATGGCAGTCATCTGCAAATCGAAGTAGCATTGCCTTTTGCAAAACCTTATATAGGTGTTTATTAAGGTCCAATCCCTTGATGTTAAACAGAAGCATATTCGGTATTACTTCGCTTGTTGTTTGAATTATGAGGATCATCCGGACGTTAATCATTCCCCACCGTCTACATATTTGTACCTCCAGGTCTCTGTATTTGGTAATCTCTTCATTATGCTAGTCCCTTAAATTGTTGCTGTTAGGAATTGGGACTTTTGTTAATGTTGCTCGCTTTTTATCTACTAAGATGAAGTCTGGTCTGTTATATGCAACTTTATGATTCTTAAGCACACTTCGCCTCATATATTGTCCAGTGTAACACAGAAAACTCTGTGAAAATATGAACGTAAGTTTGTTAGTTGTTGATTCAATATCCACCAATTATCTTCCTTCGTGGTAGTATTGCTACGAGGTTAATGTTTGTGGACCTTATTCAGTATTCTAAGTTCCCTCTAAAAACTTTCTATGTCCGTCCTATTCCATTACACAATTTCAAAAGAGTAACTAAGCAGGTACTATTTTTATTATTATTATTAATAAACAAAAAATATAAGAGAACAGTAATATGCATCTTTACAAAGTTATTCAATTTGTTTTTAAGTAATAAAAAAGGGTGATTTTTAAAAAGTTCCCTAGGCTTTCCTACTTGTCTGATCTAGAAAAATCCAACACGGTTATGAAACTTAAGCCGTTTTATATCTTGGCGTTTTAATGAAATCGTTATAAAATATTTATCGAAGATTTGTTGATTACACAGTGTTTGTATGCCTAGCTGGATTAACGCATATTTATGCAAAAACAAATAGTCGAAGGGATCATTCCTGGGAGATTTATTTGTTAGAATGCGAAATTCAATGTATCTAATGACCAAGTTTAAAGTTGTTGCCTCTCACTTGAAAACATGTCTTTTTTCCTCCACATCTTTGGCGTATTTTTCCATTTTGTAATGTAGATTTGATGTTTCGAAATTTGAGATAATATATATTGAAAAAAAAATTTGACTGAACAAGTTATGTCTTATATTCTCAAATTCATATTCCTCATATTCATATATATGAGTAGGACGATAGTATAGAACTAATAAATGACAAGATAGAAAACACCTTAAAGTTCCTTTAGAATAGAAAAAGCCCTGCACCAGACGAGATCACTAATGAGATGCTTAAATACGGAGGGAAAAAGCTATGGAAGGAAATATTAATCCTATTCAAGCATATCATAGAAAAACAAAAAATGCCGAATGAATGGAAAAATAGTGTAACAATACCCATTTTTAAAAAAGGACAGAAAACGCACCCAGAAAACTATCGAGGAATAACACTGCTTGATAACATTCTCAAAGCATTCACACAAACTATACTGGAAGAAATCACCAAAATCATAAGTATACGAGAAGAACAACAAGGTTTCAAGAAGAACAGATCCACTATTGACGCAATATTCATTGTCAAACAAATAACTGAAAAATCCCTAGAATTCAGTAAACCTGCGTATATGTGCTTCGTCGATATGACCAAGGCTTTTGACAGAGTAAGCTTAAAGGACGTCTTAGAAATAATGAGAACAAAAGGTCTAAACTATAGGCTAATTAACCTAATATACGATATTAACATCCAGTGCAAACCAAAAATCAGAGTAGGACATATAACAACGGAAGACATATATGTAAACACAGGAATTAGACAGGCGATTCGCTCAGCCCCTTTATATTTAATCTAATAATGGATAAAATAATAGAAAATCTCCCCAGAACAGTTGGATACAAAATGGGAAACATTCTTCTATACCGTCTGTTATGCGGACGATGCTGTTCTTATTGCAGACTCTGAAGATAACCTCCAAAGACTACTGCACTATTTTAACACTAAAGCAAAAGAATTAAATATGCTCATCAACACCGAGAAGACCAAATGCTTAGTAACATCCAAAGAACCAATACGGTGCAAGTTGGAAATCGACTCCAAAATTGTCGAATAGGTAAATCACTTTAAATATCTGGGAGCAGAAATAACGAGCCATGGAAACCTTTTTAACGATGTAAGAGAGCAAACGATGAAAGCCGCTAGAATTTTGGGATGCCTAAAAGAAATTGTGTGGAAGAACAAATACCTTAATACCGAAAGCAAAACTAAGATATATAAAACGGCTATAAGACCCATCATAACATACGCGGAAGAAACAAGACTAGATTCAGGCAGAACTCTACAAATGATGAGAACAGTTGAAATGAAAACATTAAGAAGTACATAAGGCAAAACTCTACACGACAGAATATGGAATGAAGATATCCGATAACAATGCGGGATACAGGACATAGAAAGATGGGTTAGACAAAGGCGATGATTCTAGAACAAACATATAGGGAGAATGGAGGACGGTAGACTCGTTAAAAGCGCCAAAATGAATAACCCAGTAAGGAAAAGATCATAGGGAAGACCACCAAAACGATGGCGAGAATGCTGGACCTCATCTTCCGAGGAAGACGTGATGGCAATGAACAGGCAATTGCCTACTAGCACGGTTAACTGTGTTAGAAAGAAGAAGAAGAAGAAGTTATGTCTTATGAAAGTGTAAGAAAGTAGCCGATTGTTTTAGTCATGGAAGTAGTGTCTTTATGGTCAGGCACCACATAACTGAAGCTAGGATAAGGCGTCAGCCGTGTCACAGCATTTGATCGTAGACTCCTGCAAACGGAATATTTGAATAGCATAAGGCCGTTCCGTCCACAATCATGCTGCTGTCCTATATTAATAGCTATCCTAAAAACCTATAAATAAATATCACAATGACAGACACTCTGAAAGTCTGATCGTTTCTCTTGGCCCTCGCAGTTTTAGTACTAAACAACTACCGGTTATTTAGGGCTTACCACTACCAAAACTTAGGTTTCCAGGACTCAGTTAAAGCTGCTAACTAGCTAATCAGATCTCGCCTCTTGTATTAAATCTCTTCTTCAGCGTGCCCGCAAGTTTATTCATGTGAGGGTCTTTATAAAATTAAACAAAATAAAACACTTAAATCTATAAACAAAAATAAATAGAAAACGAAATTATATATAATGAGAAACTTTAATCAAATTTATTATGGTTAACAATTCCAAGTGCTGCACTAATTGCTCCTGTTGGCCGTTCTCGTGTTAAAGAAACTGTAACAACCCAATTTAGCAGAGAATACATTTAAATAGGTTACTAAAATATTAATCAAGGGAGGAACAGAAACAGTACAAAAGTTGCCCTTTTCACAAGTGAAATAAAACAGGATATTCCCTTAACTTTTTCAATACATAGTACCTTAGAATTATTTATCAACGTCATGTGCGGAAGCGCTGAAAATGTTAACGGTAGATTACGGCGACTCGACAATGTCGAAAACACAAGCGTACGACTGGTATAAAGAGTTAAAAAGGAGCCGTGCTGTGGTTGATAATTTGCTTCGTTCCCATCGTCCATACACCAGTGTGACTGACTTGCCGTGGTGTAGTCCATTTCGAATTTCTTCCGTCAGACCATATAGTAAATAAGGAGTATTATGTGTGTGTATTAAAGCATTTGAGGGAAAATGATCGCCGCAAGAGGCCAGAATTGTGGAGAACCAACTCGTGGTTTCTTCACCACTACAACGCACGGGCGTACAAAAAACAAAGTTTATATTATTCGGTAAGCTCCGTATTTACTAGACATTTTCTTATCCCCACGACTCAATTTACCACTTCGAGGAAAGCGTTTTGAGACAATTGAGGCAATAAAGGAGAATTAGTAGAAGGAGCTCAATGCAATTCCAAGATAGTCTTATGACAAGTGTTTTTAAAATTGGAGGAAGCTTTGAAATATGTGTGTTGCAAATTCTATTTTTGTACCTTCTAGTACTCGCAATAACTTTGATATTTCACTTTTTTGTAATAATTAATAGTGAAAAAAAAATCTTTGAAGCCACTTGTTTAAAATATTTATATTTTTAGTTTTTTTATTTCTCAGAAACGTTGTGCATTGTAATATTTTCCTGCTGTTAAAAGGAATGATTATTATTCTTTAAATTATGGTACCAATAATCGTAGTTAGCAAAATGTGTTACTTGAAAAAATTTACACATACCAAAATTTTTACGACCCAAGAAATATATTTCACTGTTTGTGGTCTTCACGAATTGTTCTATTACAAATGTTTATTTTTTCGGTACGTACCTTTTACGTCGTTAAATGTCATTTCTAAAAAAAATATAAGGTTATTCGTCATGCCAATTTTTCTTTTACCCTTCGAACCTCCATTGTCTCCAAAATTGCCAATTCCATTATTTTTAAACTACTACAAATGTTTATGCAAAAATAACGTTGTAATAAACTAAACACAAAATAATATTTATCGTATCTGAAATAGAATTTAATCCACACTACACCATTTTGCATTAACTTAATAAAACAATAATTTTACATAAAGTAATTAAATAATACTAATATTCCGATTTAAAATTATCCACATACTATTATTAACTTGCCGAGCTTTTAAACAAATTATATTGCAATTAACCTGCTCGTCACTGCCTAATTATTTTATTTTGATCATTTTTGTTCAAAAATTGGATTTAGGTGATCATATATATATATATATATATATATATATATATATATATATATATATATATATATATATATATATATATATAGGATATATCTTATAGATAATGTAAATAAAATTTTTAAATTTAAAACATTTACAGCCAGACTCACTAAGAAGTTTTAAGAAACGAAATAGTTGCTATGAAAGTTAGATCTTCTTGTTGACCAGTTTAGTTTTCTTTATGATAACATGCGCATTGTTATTATTACAACCCGGGACCCAATGTTTTTTATTTAATCATTGTTTAGATTGGTTTTGTCCGTACACTTATATTTATTTTAATTCATAATGTTTATATTTATTGCATTTTCAATTATTTATTGACCTCTTGGCCCCCTACCCTGTCGATATTATCTTTTTCCAGGGACTCAAGTCATTACAGGGTAGCATTGCCTTATTAGATTTCGACGATTACTTGTAAGCTGTAAATCATATAAAAAATTTATTAAACTTATTTCCTGAATCCCTAGGCCAATTAAATTCATCTCTATATCAAATGAATAGAAATACATCTTTCTATTTTTCTTTTATGAAATATATCCGTTTCATTTATTTAGAGGAGATTCCTTTCAATGAATAAAGCTAGTATTACCATACATTCACGTGAGGACCCGTATAGTTTCACAACTACTTCTCGATCAAATACCTCCAATATCTTCTTCTGTTAAAAATTCTGGGAAGATTCAGGTAGCCTTAGGGCAATAATAGTAATATTTCTAGCAATCCTTAAATTGTAATTATTATTTCTTTCGACAATAAAAACTATTCGACCTTATATGAAATGTGTTAACATATAAAAATTCACAAACAAATACTGTAATGCAAGATGATTTCCCAAAATTCACTATTATAAAAACAAACCATAAAAACTACTAGATGTTACTGGAAGTGCAAATATAATACATAAATGTCTCAAAAACCTTTTGTTGTTACAGCAAAAAGACAATTTGTCCAATTGAGAGTAGCTGGCGTTATGAAAATAACAAAAAAAAAAAAAATATTTTATGTTATTTTCAATTTGTGCAGTAAACCATTCGTTACCCGTTAGAATATTAATTAAATTATGACAAAGTTTATGAAATATGTACTGTTTGTTATTGTTTAAATTAGTTTCTGTTTGTTTACCAAAAAATATTCAAGCAGCTGCATAACAATTAAAAAAAAACATCGAGTTCAGTTCAAAAAAATGTTAAAATGAAAAAATCAGTTCTATATTTTTTTTTAAGTTTTAATTGTTAAATATTTTGTTATACGCCTTGCCTGTTTTTCTGTTTAAATGGCTTTATGTGAGAATGCTTCTTTACGGTCGCTATTTTATATATACGTGGTGTTAGTAATTACTTCTATCATTTATATTAAACTGAAGTAGACTTTAAAAGTTTAATAATAATAATAACGCATCATGTCAACTTGGAGAACTAAGATCCAGTTGCAAGTGTCATCCAGCGACACCATCGAAACTAACACCATTCCGATACGAAGGGGAAGATTTCAGGGCGACTCACTTAGCCCATTGTGGTTCTGCCTTGCAAAGAACCCACTATTACACCGTTTGAACTCAACCAGATACGACTCTAATATTAGAAATAACAACGAAGAGGTAGTAAGAGTGAATCATCTTCTATACATGGATGATCTTAAACTGATGGCTGCTACCAGAAACCAGCTGGAACTAATCCTTAAAATTGTAGAGGAGTTCTCCGGGGATATCGGAATGCAATTTGGACTTGACAAGTGTCGTATTTCGAACATCGTTAAAGAGAAGATACAACCGGGGCTTTTGAAAAAATGCAGAAGGGTGAAACGATATCTGCGATGGAAGCACACCAAACATACAAACATCTAGGTATGAAACAGGCTAAAAAAATTGGCCATGCCACTATGAAGGCCAAATTGACAACCGAATTTGTCAGGAGGTGGATATTACGAACTAACTTAAATAGTAGAAATTTGTTTAAGGCGCTCAACACGTATGCTTGCTCTTCGCTGAGCTACTCTTTTGGTATTGTTAAATGGACAGGATGAATATCCAAAACCTGCAAAGAAAAATAAGGACACTCCTAACAAAAGGTCAGAAACATCACCCTCGGAGTGCTATTGAACGTACAATGCTTCCAAGATACTAAGGAGGGAGAGGATTGGTGGATATTGGTAAGCAGCTCGACCAACAAATAATAAACTTACGTTCATATTTCCACTGGTTAGCGGACTCTTCCACACTACATCGAGCAATATGCGATTCAACGCCGCTACAGTTGAGGGAACAAGATATTACTTCTCACCACCAAACAGACCAAGAGAAGTTACAAACCTGGCTACAGAAGCCACATCATGGACGGCATCCAAATGAGGTCAATCGGGACAATGTCGACAACTCAGCGTCGAACTACTGGTTGATTTCAGGACAGATGTTTCCGGAAACGGAGGGGTTCTTGTTAGCTATCCAAGATCAGGTTATTCCGACGAAGAACTATCGGAAGTTCATCATTAGAGATCCCTCAATAGAAAATGACCAATTCTGATATGGATATCAAACATCAGCGACAATCCAGCAAATAACTGGAGGATGCCAAGTGTTTGCCGCAACCGAGTATAAGGAAAAACACGACTCAGCTGCTAAGATACTCCACCAAGAGTTAGCACAAAAGTTAAACCTATTACAGGTGCCTTATTACAAATACAATCCGGAGCCTATTCTTGAGAACAACCACTTCAAGTTATACTGGGACCGAACGGTTCTGACGGATCAGACAGTTGCTCCTAATAGACCAGATATTATACTAATAGGTAAAATTTCTAGGCGCACTACACTAATCGACATTGCTGTACCTAACAACAACAACCTGTGGCCAAAGTACAACGAGAAGTTCGCCAAATACAGAGATCTGGAGGTGCAAATCCGAAGACAATGGGCAATGAATAGAGTCCAGACTATTCCCATAATACTCTCAACAACTGGAGTGATACCAAAGAACCTCCTGCAGAACATCAAGGGACTGGGCTTTAGTAAGCATCTGTATAAACCGATGCAGAAAGCAACTCTCTTTGAAACCGCGCGAACCGTCCGAAAGTTCGTGGGAAGTACAGCAGACCACGTCACCTAGGACCCGATAACATGGAAAGGGTTCCCATAGAGCTTCATACTTTTGGTGTCTTTGTATGTGTGGAGGGAGTACGAAGCCATGTGGCTTGTAAATCATAATAATAATGGTCTGTACTGAAAAAAATATTTTACAGGTATCTTTTCAGAAATAACGGGCGAGTTCCAGCTCGTCCTAGATACAAAATATCTCGGACGCCTGTTCAGCTAACCCACAAAACTAGATATAATGGAAAATAAATAAAAAATTAAAAATTTTACGAAATAAAAGATAGAAATCAGTTAACATCCTAAATATTACTTTCAATACAGCTTAATCATCATTTTTAAAAATACAATGAATTTTGAATGGAAAAATTAAACAAAAGTTTAAAGACCTACCCAAAGAAATCTCACTAAATTCCTCAGACACCCGGAATGATCCACAAAATCATGATCCTAAATCTCTGTCTCGACGTCGATCCACCAGAAAATCAATGACATATCTATTCAAATATTTGGCAATATTGCACAAAACGACGTCGTGAACAACTCCAGAGAATGGGAATGGTAAACCTTCCCTTAAGCCGAACTTTGATCGATCATAGCATCAAAACCTGATTTTTTTATACAAATATGGGGATGTATCTTGATTAATTATGGAGAAAAACTGGCAAGTAGATTGCAATTGTCGCCTCTGTTGCTTGCCTAACCAACCTATTTCTTATAATTTATAGGTAACATGTTCGAATTTTCGTATCCCATAAATCAGTCTGAAATAAGAGTTTCATAGTTTTTACATTCATTTAGTATCTAAAGCAGACAGATATGAGCGATAGTCAGTATCACAGTAATTAAGATGCGAGAGCATTAAGCTGTCGCAATGCAAAGTCTTATGTCCCTTATTTAGAAAATGACGATTTTCAAAAATAAGTTTTAGGTTCATATAACTTTTTTTTAACCACTGTGTGATGTAATAAGAAACCGAGATATTCAATTGTACTTTTAAAGGTCATGTTAACATTATTCACCTTCACAATCTCACTGTGGTTGTGCGTAAAATTATTCCATTAATTTTCTTACCAAACAAAGTGTTTATGTGGATTTAATTTTAAAGAATAACAAGAAAACTGAACCAAGTTACACAAATCAAAATTTATAACTGAAACTGTCTATGGACAATCATCAGAATAAAAGGACAAATACAGTTGTACATCATCTACATAGTAATTCTGTTTACAGGATTTAAGGACGTTAGGAAGCATAGAAATATATATGCTAAAAAGTAGAGACGATGCAATGTATCCCGTATACCCGTAGCACTGCCTAAAGAAGATTATTCTTCTTTTCTTTATAAACATAAGCCTGGAATCTTCCCGTTAGAATGTTGAATAACATCGGTATTGCTAATTCCGATAAATTATTTACAAGTAAAAATGTATAGAATCATTTTTTGCTTTTTATCTTTTTTTGTGTTTGAAGCGAGGTTTTATTTTTTTCATTTTTGTTTTTCCATTTTTGCCAAATTTATACTAAAACATGTCAAGAATTGTTAAGTATTTTACTAACAAGGAAGGTACCCGAAGTGTCCGGTTCCGATTTTAATCAAACTTTAATATGTTTTAGAGGGTACAAAAATAAGAGATACGTATTTTTTATTTGCGGGGATTCATTATCACAGGATAAAACCCGCCCCTAAAGTTTACCCCTAAAAACAGTATTTTTGAAATATCTCAGGTTCTAAGTGAGATATCTTTACAAAACAAAATAGGAGTTACTTGTTATTGGAAATGATGTTAAAATATAGTATTTTCACCCCCTAGGATATCATCTCTTATTTTTTATTACGGTAAACCATATATTTACGCACGTAATTTAATTCTAAAAAATACGAAATTTAATGGAATTGTTTGAAAATATTTCTTTCACGTATACAATAAGTAACTTAAGTTGACGGGTTTCGGGGTTTCTAAGAATAAACTAGTGAAAGAGGGTAAGCCAGCCCCGAATATGTTATTTAAAATTCCAAGTTCTAATTGAGATATCTTTACGAAACAAAATGGAAGTTACTTGTTATTTGAAATGATGTTGAATTATGATATTTTTACCCCAAAAACATATAATCCCTTAAATCTTATAACTCTGAACCATCTATTAGGGCACGTAATTTACTTCTTGAAATTACAAAATTTAATGAAATTGTTTCAAAGTGTTTTTTTCACGAAAACCATAATTAACTCAAGTTAACATCTTTCGAGATTTCCAGAAATAAACTCGTAAAAGAGGGTGGTCACCTCCTAACTTTTTTTTTAATATCTCCAGTTCTAATTAAGTTAACTCTACAAAACAAAATGAAAATTATTTGTTATTCGAAATGATATTAAGCTATGGTATTTTCACTCCCAAGGATATCATCTCTTATTTTTATTAGGGTAAACCATATATTTGAGCACCTAAATCGAAGAGTTACGAAGTAATTGGTGTAAAAACATAAAAAATATAACGGTCGAACTTTCCCCCTTTTGGAAATAATATAATTAATAAAACCTAATGTGTTTCTACATTTAAATAAATTGTAAAGTAGTGCATGATGGTACGACCCTGTGAAGTCTCTAAAATCTCCTGTCTAGTCAGTCCATTCGTTCGCCCAAGTTCTTTACTGATGCGCTTTTAAGCAATTTTATTTTAATATTTAAGCAAGATTATATTTTTAAAAAAGAAAAAAATCTTCGTTAAAGATGGTCTGCTTTTGTTCAGAACTATAGAGGAACGGCAGTAAAATTAAAAGAACAGTTTTTATGTGAACTCAATTATCTGTTATTCTTTGCATTCGGAAACCTTCCAGTTGTACATACAAATACAATTTTTGAGGCAATTCTTTTTTTATATTTTAATCTCTTTTTACGTAAGCTATCCAATTCTTCCAAGAAAATATCTTTTAATTTTTTTAGCCACTGTGCTTCTGCGTAGAAATATGGAGCAGCTGTAAAAAAATACGGTTATAATTAAGCTTAAGATAGGAAAATAAATTTTAAAGACATCTTACAATTACTGCGTTGGTTGGGTTCACACATTATTCTTATTTCACGATACTAAACTTAATTTAATTATAGTAAATGTAATTGAAAACAGTAACTGCAGATGGGTCAGTCGTGATTGATTCGGATACAGATCGACTGACTCGAGCTCAAAAAATACATAGTTATAGTTAGAATAAAAGAAACACCCTTTTTTGATTCCCGAAACTCTTGCAAAAACAAACTATAAAATAAAGAATTCTTAATGCTGTCTCCTTTTTTATTCTAAACACGTCAATCGATCAATTGACAACCGCTTAGACTAGCGGCTCCCACGTGCTACGAATGACGCAACAAAGGACCTCGACAACTTAAGAAGGAGATAGAGGTCCCAATGTTAAAAAAATAATGATTGATTCTTGCCAATCATCCAGGAAGTCACTAATTTACTAATCCACCAACCTAAACCAGAAGGTTATCCGATATCCAGAAACCTATGCAGGCTCACCTATCCTAGCATTTTAAGGTTAAGAATTCAAAGCAAACACCGACAAACTATTCTTAAAGTATAATGATAGACTTTATTATTATTATTAGATGGATATATATATATATATATATATATATATATATGAAGTAGAATGCGAACAGTAAATGCAAACTTCGTTCCAACCATATCTTTTCCGTGTTAGAGGTTGCACAGTTTGAACAAATTGTTAAGAAACACAATTTATCCTATTCCACCACCATCGAGATGATGGCCTACCTGTACCACCATAACGAGAAGAAAGTCAAAACTTACCCTTCCCGCCACAGTGATACGGCAGAGGTACATGTTTCGTCTCTACTAGACTCATCAGGGTACCGACATGCACCTGGCTGTGCAAAAGACAGATCAGAAGGAAGCATGCAAATACTGAACGCGGCTTCGCCAACCTTCCGCCGTGAAAGCCGCATAAACATATATATATATATATATATATATATATATATATATATATATATATATATATATATATATATATCCTTCGCTTCTACCCGCTAACCCTTCATCTGAGTCGGAATGCAAATGACAATTTGTGCACAGTGAGACGCTATTCTTCAGGTAATAACTCAGAGAGCGTGCGCCTAACTAATCGGAAAAATTACAAACTTGAGTATGAATCAGTTCTAAACATAAATGAGAATTAAGTGACTTTCAATAACTTATTTTAAACTAAACAAAATATTACAAAAGTATTTGACAAAATATATCGTAAATTAAAAAACCTAATATTCATGTGTCGTGGTGCCACTTGGTTCTAGCTACGAATAGGATACTGCATTGACTCAGAGTCGCTGTACCTCCATAAACCAAAACAGAGTCTCGTCTCCAAAATCCTACAATCAGAAAAGGAAAACAAACAAAAATAAGAGGGAACAAGAAGCAGGAATAAAACTCAGATTAAAAACCGGGTATAAAAAACACTGAAATGAAATAAAATCCTTAGAACCCTTCAAATATCATGTTCAAAATACAATCCATATTAGTAGTTAACTTGAGTTCAGCACTAAAATCCAATTACTAATTTTACTAAAGAAGAACTTAAAACCTACAAATCAGTAGGTTATTTAATAAAGCTTTAATTATTAGCATTGAGAAAATAAAAGAATAACAAAGACAAATAATAAAATAAGCTTGGCTTACATGAAATCAGGATCCGTTACACAGTCATTGCCAATATTAATTTGAAGATTTTCTTAATCTTTATGTTTATTTGTTAATTCAGAAACTACATTCCATGTAGTTCTTTTTATATCTTTACTATGTTTTATTTTATTCTGATAAAAAGTTCTTTTTGATCGGTTAATTAATTTTTTATGATCATTTTTTGCTTTAGGATAAATTTGTTTTAATTCAAGATAATTATATTTGAAAGAATATAGGTTTTTTGGCTTTGCTCTGGAGTGTCTGACTTCTTTATTAACCCATTTTTTTTTATTTCTATCATTATAATATTAATTTGAAGGCAAGTTTATGTTAAAATAATGCATAAAATTATTTCAAAAGATGTCAAAACCCTTATTCATGTCGCACTAAACATACAACTTGTTTCAACTTTCATCTGCAAGATCTCTCTCAAAACCTATAAAATTTTCATAAAAAAAAAACTTTTGTAACAAGTCATTTTCCAATTTACATTACCAAAAACGTTAATTTCGTAAAATAATATAGAATGATCTGAAATTCAACTAACAAGAACACAGACAACATCAATGTATTAAATTTAACAAATAAGTGATCCCAGATCAAACCCACCTTGATACTAAATTAAAACACTACAATATTTCCGCAAAATGTTTAAATTCTGCGACGTCGTTACAAGAATTGAAGTTAAAATGCCCACAAAGCAAAATATTTCTACTCGGTATGTACGTATAATCTAAAATATTTAAAATTTGATTAAGAAATATATCAATACTTCCGAACGGAGATCAATAACAACCTTTAAAAAAAATTCATTAAATTTGCTACACATAAGTGTAGCCACTTCCACAAACTTCAATATTTTTTCCACTGCAGAACTTGTTTAGATCAATATTTGTAAAAGAAATCGAATTCTCAGCATAAAAACGTCAAAAAATTTTGGAACACCTATAATCGACTCTGCGAATCCATCTTGTTTTCCAGTACCTATTATAAAGTTTTGATTTCTATATTAGTATCTTTTCCTGAAGTTATTGTGATATTCTGGATCAAATCTTTCTGGTTTTTGAATATTTTTTATGGTTCCAGAACAGTCTCTAGTAGAGATCGGTCGGTCTGAAGCTCCTTCGATTTTTCGTTCAACCTTTCCCAAGTTTATATATTTATCACATAACTGCTGTGTCTCTCTTTGCATGTGAAATTTTTATGGTATTGTTTTCTTTATTAACAAATCTCTCATTACTATTTGGTTCCACTTCGGAAACACCGCCTTGGTCCGGCATTATTTTGGTTTGGTGTAAATCATAATTAAATAATTTAATTATGAGATCTTATCTAAAACCGTTTTTTCTAGTTTATGATTAAGTTTTTTTTAGGTATTAAAGCTCCGTATTTGCACATATAAGTTCATATTATAATATTGTCGGTATTCCTAAACTCTCATTTTCGGACTCCGTAACTTCACTAGTCGGGTCAAAAAACTAATCATCTCATTCATCTATTAATTAACATTTTTTTAGCTCATCGAGCTCTTTATAAAAATTCTCGATGTTAGCCATGTTCAGAATAAATTTATAGATTGCTTATTAACCAATGGGAGGCATTTTCAATATTTATTGAAATGATTAATTAACTATTGTTACTAATAGTCAGAATTTTGCCGGAAGTCTAAAAGTGTATAAACAATTCGAGGATTCGAGGCCACGATTTAACAAACTAATGTTTATTATAGTACAGCGTCTTTCGAATAACTTGCTATGATTTAATATATTAGAAAGAATTCCTTGTGGAGGAAAACTGAATGTCGAAGGATAGCGCACCATTAAGTCTGGAGATATAGTGTACAGTATCTATTATCAGAATGTTCGTAGCCTGAGATCTAAACTTGATGGTAGTAAGTGTTATGAGAAGCGAATATGATGTAATAATTTTAACAGAAACTAACTTATCTAGTGACACTCCTGACTCTGAACTGATGTTGTTGGGTTTTACTGTTTTCCGTAAAGACCGTTCTCACCTGACAAGTACTAAAAAATCATATGGAGGTGTCATAGTGACCAGAATGGTCATCCCGTGTGAGTAAATTATGTGCTCTGAGAATCTTGAGGAGTTCTTTATTTGGCGCATCACAATAACTGATTTTTGGCGGTATATATTTGCCTCCGAACTCATTACTTCAGAACTATTTAGCTTTCTATGAAGGCTTGGACTCTATCACAAGCCATTATTCTGACGCCGAATTTTGCGTGATTGGGGATTTTAATTTACCAAGGGCAGCCTGGACCAGTGAGGATATTTGCGCAATGGCGGTCCTTCGTGATGATACTTACGTCTCCCCTCAGAATGGGGAAATTATAGCTGCGTTGTCTGACTTTTGCGCCTTCCTTAACTTATTCCAGTCCAACTTTATAGTTAATATTAACAATGTTATTTAAGATTTAGTTTTGAGTCACGTGAGGCTTGCTATAGACTCTGTTCCACCGCTAGTTCGCGTGGACGACAATCATTCGCAAATTGCCTTTAATATTGTCTCTCCGTGTTCTCGTTCTCCTGACACCAGCACTCATGCACAGAATTTTTGCTTCGACTTTAAACATGTCAAGAATATCTTGTTAAATGACTATTTGTGCTCTGTACCCTGGGAGACCCTTTTTTCTTCTGTGGGTAGTGTTGATGATATTCTAAATATTTTCTATAATGAATTATCATCTGCCATGGAGGCATTTATGCCTGTAAAGAGAGTTACCCGAAGAAAGTTTTCTAGGAGGTTTTCTAATGAGCTCGTTCAGTTAACTATACAAAAAAAAAATATGTCATAAACAGTGGTTCTCGGAACGACTACCAAGTGTTTACAGGTTTGCGTGCGCCTTTATTATGATAATTATATACGTGACACGGAATCTGATATTGGCCAGAGTCTGAAGCCATTCTGGTACTTTGTGAATGACAAACTTCACTTGAATGGTATGCCATCTGAATTATTTTTGGAAGACGAGAGAGCGGTCATGGATTCTAGGGTTGCGGAACTTTTTGCTAAATATTTCAGCAAAGTGTACACTGATGTAACAATGAAGTGCCGGGTGACTGTCTCAGCTGCTATAAATGTTTCCGATTTCTCCATATCTATTTTTGACATTTACGCCGAGCTGAAGAGTCCTGGCCCTGATGGCGTTCATCCAGTGCTACTGAAAAACTACCTCTTTCATTCGGGCTGGCCTACTTCATCACATTTTCAATGAATCCCTTCAGCGGGGTGTTTTTCCTCAATTTTGGAAAACGAGTTTTGTGATTCCTATTCACAAGGTCGGCAGTAGGGCTGACATTCAAAACTATTGACCTATCATTATAATTAATACTATTCCTAAAATCCTAAAATCTTCGAAAAGCTGATTAATGCATTTCTCGCCTCTACTTTTAAGTCTGCCATCATTGAGGAATAGTTTGGTCTTTGTGCTAGCAGGAACACTGAGGTGAATCTGGTCTCTTATATGAGCGGTTTATCTGAGACCTTGGAGGGCGAACTGAGGTCCACTCGGTGTATACTGGCTTCTCGAAGGCCTTTGATAGGGTGTCTCATGGGATTCTGCTAGTTGAATTGAGACCTATCTGAGTGATCGTCGTCAAATAGTGCGAGTGAATGATTTTGTATCTGAGATACCAGTGTCTTCAGGGGTCCCTCAGGGATCCCACATTGGTCCATTATTGTTCAACTTATTTATTAATGATTATCAATCTGCTTGAGGTCAAGCAAGTTCTTACTCTTTGCAGATGACATGAATGTGTATAAGGTCATCGACAGTTACAGTAACTGCTTGGAGCTATAGGGGGACATTGATAGATTTGTTTCCTGGTGCGAAGTGAATGGGATAAGTTTAAATATTCCTAAGTGTAAATCATTAAGTTTTCTAAATCGCGTTTCACTATCACTTAAATGGTAGCCCACTGATCTCCGTTGATTCTGTGCTGAACCTGGGAGTCTTTTTTGATTCCTCCTTTTCATTCATTCCTCATATACCTCAGGATGTTAGGTTTTAATTAAACGTCATGCTAAGGAGCTTTTCGCTGGGAAGTTCCTTAAAATATTCTATTGCTCGATAGTTCGAACACACCTTGAATATGCTTCTTGTATTTGGAACTCCCCACTATGAATCACATGTGCTCCGAATTGAATTTACTCCCCCTTGCTAATAGAAGAAAGGGTAAAGTCTTACAACTTCTCTTTAAAATTATAAAGAGTATCACCGATTGCCTCCACCTGTTATCGAATGTTGGTCTGAGGGTTCCTTCCAGGAGTACTCGTACTTCCCATATATTTCACCAGCCTTTTCACAGAACAAATTATGCAAGTCATTCTTTTATACCAAGGGTGACTGGATATGCTAATGGTCTGGGCGACTTGAATTTTTTTGGTACGCCCTTGAATCATTTTAAATAAAAGCTTTTGTTATACTATTATTGATATCATATTGTTATGTTTCACTCTAGCTCTGTAATTAACTATTGTAAAATGGACAGTGTTGTCCGTCGATAAATAAATAAATAAAAGAAACCAAGGTCCGAATGCTGTATCAAAAACACAGTTGTATAAATAATGAATTTATTTCAGACTTTACGTCGTCATTTTAAACACATACAAATTTAATAACATTGTTCTGATTTGTCAATATATATATATATATATATATATATATATATATATATATATATATATATATATATATATATATATGTAATCGAAGGTTTTCGGGCATCCCGTGTAAGTGCTGAGTCCCTTTCAGGACTGTAAGGCAGCTGACGTTTCGGTGAAATCTCATTCACCATTTTCAAAGCTCACTGTATGGCGTCGCTCGTAGACGCCATATCACACCCGTGAGAATATCCGACATAACATATATATATATATATATATATATATATATATATATATATATATATATATATATATATGTGTGTGTATGTGTATGTATATATATAAAATAAGGTAAGAAATTTCCGGCTATGCGGACTAAGATCGTTGATAAATATTATTCTCATGCTAAAAAGTGCGGAGATCTCCAAAGAAAATGGAAAAACTCCGCGTCCGAAAAATGACGACAGCGCTGTTTCGTTCTAGTATGAGACTCGTCAGGCCATTGCCTTCGGTACAAACCATCGTCTCGTATCTGTGTCATATAAATAGACTTTTCAGTTGAAAAATAATAAATAAGACACAGTGGCGACATCTCGATTGCCACCCAATAACACAAGAATAATACAAATCAACAAATGTTATATAAAACCGCCATGTGGTGGCCCGACGGTAAATTAAAAAAGAAATATATTAAAATTCGATACACGAACTTGCAACTTCGAGGATAGAGGTCGCATGATTCGGCATCGGCAACCAAACTAACCATGAATTCCACAGTTGAAAAACATGGAAAGACTCCGGGTCCGAAACAGGACGACATCCTAGTATAGGACTCGTCAGGCCATTGCATTCGGTATAAACCATCATGTCGTTTCTGTGTCATATAAACAGATTTAATAGTTCGGACCCGAAGGTTTTCCATGTTCTTTGGAGATTTTCGCACTTTTTAGCATGAGAATAATATTTATCAACGGTCTTAGTCCACATAGCCGAGAATTTCTTATTTTATTTTAAAATTACACGGATGTTAACTTCTCTTTTAATTTTTATATTTGTTGTCTTAAAACTTACACAACAGCTCTCTTGAGAATATCGTTCGTACGATACTGAACTTCAACTGTGGAATTCATGGTTAGTTTGGTTGTCGATGCCGAATAATGCGACCTCTATCGTTGGAGTAGCAAGTTCGTATATCGAGTTTTAATATATTTCTTTTTTAATTTACCGTCGGGCCACCACATGGCGGTTTTATACAACATTTGTTGATTTGTGTTATTCTTATGTTATTGAGTGAGCCATCGAGATGTCGCCACGGTGTCTTATTTACTATTTTTCAACTGTGAAGTCTATTTATATGACACAGATACGAGATGATGGTTTGTACCGAATAAAATAGCCTGACGGGTCCCATACTAGGACGAAACAGTGCTGTCGTTATTTTTCGGACCCGGAGTTTTTCCAAATTCTTTGAAGATCTCCGCAATTTTTAGCATGAGAATAATATTTATCAACGGTCTTAGTCTGCATAGCCGAGAATTTCTTATTTAATTTTAAAATTACACGGACGTTAACTATATATATATATATATATATATATATATATATATATATATATATATATATATTAGTGATTTAAATTTATATTTAAAATTATAAGAAAACGTATATTGAATAGAATTCGTAACTTAAAGGCCTCTTGCGAATTTCCCAGATATAGCCGTAGAATGCCTACTTTGTGCACACAATGTTTATTTTCTAGTGGGTCTAAGTCACTAATTTAGTAACACTTATTCAGTAACACCCTATAAAAATAGGATTTTAATTAAAATGTCGAAATGATCAAATGTAATTAGGTATTACAAAAAGACTAACTGTAGTTAATTTTTCAACAAGAAATTTCATGGAATCATCTGCAAATCAATTCGAAACCTTAAATTATTGCTATAGACTTTTATTATTAAAGTTCAAGACTATTTCCTCTTCCTTCTAACAAGTTCGTCTTTAAATGCGTTGTTAGATCGTAATAAAGTCATAAAGTTACTCAACCCTGAATTGTAATTTAAAGTTTGCCATCTCTAACAGACCATATCACGACGCTCTTTGATAACTATGAAATGAATTTCGAATTGCTCGTGTAGTAACAAATCAACATTAAAACATTTATTTCTTGACGTAGAGGAACGTAGGGTGAATGTGTGCAGCGGGAAACTCTATGCGCATATATTCGCATATGATTTCAGAACGGAGCGTGATAATATAAAAGTAAGTTAATAAACTATGGCCTGACGGTAATGAAAATAAACTGAAAAGTATTTACCAAGACGTCTTTTATTTATGGTTCGTATCTGATAAAGGTGGTTAAATTTTTATCCGCTTGGCTTTAATATAGTATTATATTGCAACACTGTTGTGTCGGCAATGTAAATATTCCCAATTGTTGGTGAATTTTTCTTTTTAAAAATTTAAGTGAGCTCTGTATTAAATCAAACCTCAGTTGTCTAGGTTCAATTTTTCGCTTAAGTTCACTGTGGCTAATTCAGTTAATTAAACCTTATTTTTGCAAATACTGTCGTTGTGGGCAAAACAGTATCATTTTCCTTAAGTATTTTCCAAGGATTCATTGAAGAAAAGAATTTGTCCATTATTCGGTATATCACTACACTGTGCTTAGGTATTTTCTTATCGATGTTGAACATACTGCTACCTTTTTGTTTATTATTCAATTAGATCTCGTTTTTTCCCTGCCATTAATATTTCAGTGGAATTGTATGTATGTTGGGTTGCAGGAAATTTATTCCTTTATTCGAAACATATTCTTTGACTTAAAAATAACTATTTGGATACTTGTTTTATTTATTTGTATTGAGTGGAAAATGCTTATGATTAATGAATTGGCTTAAGTGACAAATGTATTTCAACAGACTGTTGTTGCCCAGTCTCATTCTTTTTGAGTTGTCACTTTTTTTACACGTGGCAATTTAACGCGTCTAACGCAACACGATTAGTTCGCGAGCTGGGCCATGGTTATAAATGGAGGCCATTTTGCATTGATTTAAATTTTTTCCTGGTTTGATTCAGCGGAAGCAGCTGCAGACTTCCATTTCAATTTTTATTTGCCAATTTGTGTAGAATTTTGAGATGGAAAGTCTTATTATCCTGGTAATTTTGTTGAGTTTTTGAAGTACCATGTCTTTTGCCTAGTTGGTAGTTATGGTTTTCTTTACTCAAACAAACCTGGAGACAGGGATTTTGGACAGTTTGCATGCATCAACGAAGAAATTCTGTTGGACCCCACAGGCATCGGGTAAGATCTATTAATTATAGCATATTGAAACAATATTTCATAGATTTTTATGACTCAGTAAGATTTTGAATACAGATGGTGCTAAAGTCTGCAGAAGAACAAGTTAAAAATATGCCATGGAATAAAAAGGGCAAAGTACTCAATACAAAAAATTTCTTAAAGTTTTAAAAGTATGGAACATATGATAGGTAACAATTATTTTCCTAGTTCTGCATTCAGGCAAACTCAAGCCGACATTGTCTTTTGTAGATATAATCATAAAAAATATTTATTCGACTTTAAGTTATTACCATTGTTAACGCTACAACTAGTCTAGGTTGACAGTAAGAAGTTTAAACTCTCAAGAGCATAGGTTCCCAACCTTTTCTGAACTATCGCCACCTTTGCATTACAAAATATACTCAACTCCCCCCCCCCCCTCATAGTAGTTGTATCTAATATAAAAATGTCTTATTAAAAATTAAAACAACATCAAATATATTAGAAAATTATCTATTATAAATTACAAAATTGATATAAAGGTCAACAAGTAATAAAAAAACTTAATGAAATGGTCGAAACTGGTGGAGTTTTAATAATTTTAGAATATTCGGGGTCCAATTTTGAACAACAGTCGCAAATTGCCAGGCTCAGTGACCGGTAATCTATTCTTTATTTTTGGAAATTAAATATATGACTGCACTGAATCCATGCTCAGCCATTTTTAAATTTATCCCCAACAATCCAGGGTAGAGTCTAGTAATGATTTTTGGGACCACAACTCTTGGTATCTATTTCTGAATTTTTCTTCAAGCTATTCGTTAGAACGAGTTCTATCGGCTCGTCTAAATTTGCAAATTTGGCGGGGTCTGCATTTGAGAAAGGAAATAAAACTTATCTCGATATGTTCATGTCTAGAATATCTTCGAATCTCTCCGTAAAATCATATACCTCTGATAATGTTGGAATTTGGTTATATTTACCTCTACTGAGATTCCGCGTCAACAGAAGAAATTTCTCCACAAAAGTAAGTATGATATTCCTTGTTTTAATTCAATTCAACTCATCATCAACTGTAAATTTACTTCATTAAATATTCAGGTCATTCAGATAAGAAATATAATTTCTGAATGTCAAACAGACTATAAAAAGAATTGAAAAAAATATATTTAGGGAGCTGGCTTCGAATCCTATTAACTGCTTTGATACCGTAAGGGAGCGACGTATGTAAGCATTCATTTAAATTCTTTTTAACTAAATGTTGATGATGCATAACACAATATACAGAGGGACATTTGGTATTGCTTAAATATATAATGAAACCTTTATGACGCACCGACTTTGCTGGAGCACCATCAGTAGCTGTTGGCAAAGTATTATAAATAGAATTTAATAGGATCTTTTCTTTGCGTCGATTTCCAAATTTTTAACAAATAATTATTCTTGACAAACTTTTCCTTCTTTTATGAATCTTGCAAATAATAATTCTTATTATTATAATAGATGCGTTAGGTCAAGTAGGAGATGATCACCTTATACAGTGTGGGTAGGCAGATGATTGGCCTTTACTTAGCTGGGTCATGTGTGTTGTATTGGTCCTTTGGCAGGAGGTACGTAATACCTTCGGTCAAAAACAATGGCATTTTTGCTGGGTTTAGAAAAACATCATTAATAAGATTAGCCAGTTGATGGTGCATACACCATCTGGATCCCGTCGAGACCCGGAGCTTACCAGTTATGGGATTCCTTGATTATTCTTGAAATTTCCTCGGTGGTAAATGACTCAAACTGCATCTGGCTGTAGTCTCGGCAGAATTGGTGTTCTTCATTGATCCGGCCGGTTGCGATCTTACAATTGGCGGGTGTGGAAAGTTTTTTCCCCCAGAAATCTTCTACGTGGCCTCGGTTGGGATATCTATTATCTGCTATATTAGGTGGAGAGTTTAGCTTACGGTAGAAAGTCTTTTCTGATCGTTGAAACAACGCATTGTCACGTTTTCGGTTACCGCTGGCCTTGTATTTCTTCCGCCATCCAGCAATAACTGAGGGCTTCTGTTTCAGCGTATCAAGGCATTGCTGAGCAGTAGTATTCTCTGGATCTTCTTGCGAATGATATCGGACATGATTCATGATTTCTTCAACTCATCTTTGCAGCTTACTTGTTCTTGTGCCCCTGATGTACTCTGTGAGCTGTCCTATATCTTTTCGAAGATTTTCAATTTTCTTATTTAGACGTCTTTCCCATGGTGGTGTGTTGGATTCTATTCTTGCTGATCAACGCTTTGTTGTAATTTTAATTTCTAAAACTCTAGCAGTAGCAGTCGAAATACAGTAGATGGTCAAATGCAAGAACTCCAGAGTGTAAGCATCAAAACAGAAGCAGGTAAAATCCGATTGTTCATGATGTCTAACATGACACGCAGTTTTTTGGATGAATTAATTTTTGGCAGTGTCGGTCTTCTTATCGGATTGCTTCCATCATACACCAACACCGCAGCATTCATTTCTGTTGACAGTTTCTGATAAAAGAATTCAGTAGTGTCCTGCTGGATATCATCATTTAGCGTAAACAAGAGCTCAGCTAGTGGGTTCCGCCAGTAAAATCCCTAAGACCAGATTTAAATATTGCAATTGAGGTCTAGGTCCTACATTTACAAGGTAAAGTGTTCTAAATTTTTTTCGCATTGTAAAAAAATGTCATCCGAAATATGGTCGATCGATGCCTCGGCACTATAAGAATGAACATCAAACTGATACACAAGCTTCCCCCTAAGATATATAGGAAATCCAGAAATGATACTAACCTGAGCTTAAGTAGCGTGAGTGTGAATCTATCATTAAGTTTTAGCCACTTACAAGTACCTGACAAAGGTGTAAAATGATCAAACCTCTGAGCACCGTAAGAAAGTCTCAAACAATAGTTTTGCGATTTGTGCAAACTTTTCCTATCACAATCAAACAAGGCCGATCAGTAAATAACATCTGAATAGGACACAGTAGACATAATGAGAGTGTCACACTGTTTCAATTTAATTTCAGGCAATGGAGATAAAGTATTTTCAGTTTTTCATATCCCTTTTAAAGAGGGTAAAAAACGTGTCCCTCGAAGCGTAGCTGGGAGTCCATAATTAAACCAAGGGGTGAAGAGATCTATTGTAGATTGTTAATTTACAATTAATATTTGAATGCAAGTGCTCCTTTTATTTGTCAAAGAGTTTTAATTATTTAACACCAACCCATGTGCCCTGGAGTATTCGGAAGTAATTCGGAGATCCTCATTAATAGCAGCCGAAGCACATCCAATATATTTCAAAAGAAAAGAATGGTATATCTGCGTATGGTCTGCACACTGGTGGCAACGACAATTTTTTAGTAACTAAACTCAGACGTAGGTATAGAAAATAATAAGGAGAATAAGATAATTCCCTGAGGTAATCCTTTAACGACTGAAAAAAAAATTAAATTGAAATTTCCCAAGATAATACACTGTGACCTGTGTAGGTGATGCAATCTTGCTAGATGTATATAATTCAATGAAATCATAATTATTGGCTATAAAAGTCCTATTAACTTGGCAAATTAAACACATAGATAAGAAGTAGTTTGTAGTAAAATATGTAAACCTATATTTCAAATACTAGGTACTGTACTTTTGGGGTTTCTTCTTGGATTCATATATGATAATAAACATATTTTACCAAGGTTTCAATAGATTCTTTACCTTTGTATTATTTATTATGATTAAAGACTTATATGATGTATCACATACATACAAAAATCATTGAAGAAGCGCACAATAAGTAATGAGACTAAATTCTATATCCTAACTTTTTACATATTTGAATCGTGCACGCATCGACTTGCTTGTCTTCCTTTGTTTGCAATGCCGGTACACTCGCTGTGTAAACAAGCCATTACAAGCTCCCATATTTTTGTCTTGATTGTGTTTATCGCTAATAAGCGTCATTACTAACAAGAACTTACCATTGATGTGAAACTAAAGCGATTTATAATGCTAAATTTTTATTTTAAAACCCGCGCTACAACAATAAAATGAAAACATAGAAAGTATGTTTTATTAATTGCTTCAATATGCCGCCTACCAAATTGGCCACCAGAACGCCCTTTTACCGCTAAACCCGCTGCCGTCATTTTGAATGGTTTCAGCGCCCATTGGAAGACGTTTCCACCCTCGTTGGAAACCTATGATAATGAGCAACATTACATCATTGAAGTGTTCAAGGGGCCGTCCATAAATCTCGTGATGTTTTTTTTTTGGTATTTTTGACCCCCACCCTCTCATGTGATGGAACAGGATTTCTTACTACCTCCCCCTCCCCCCGTTTTTCGGAATGTCACGTGATATTTCAAAATTAAATTTGGAGTCTTGCTTTGATTTAAATTTAGTGCGATATGAATGCGTTGATGCATTTTATCGGCTTGTTGACTGCAGAATGGTTTATCTTATCCCTAAAATGTTCTTTTCTCGCTATAATTATGTTTTGGAAATAAAGATTTCAAATTCAAATTATTAAAAGTTGTAAAAATAATTAATTTTGTTAATCAGATTACTTTCGATTGTATTTAACAAATTCTATTTTCAATTAATCATAGATAATTAATTAGAAAAATATAAAATATCTTACAATAAGAAATATCACATGATTAGTTTGAAAACCCCCTCCCTCCATCAGGTGATCGACCGGGATGTTTTTGTAAACTCTCCCCCTTCCTCAAGATGATCACGAAATTTATGGACGGCCCCTAACTTTAAAATTATTATTAAACGGGCATCAATTAATTAAATATTTGCTTTGTTTCAAGAAATAACTATCCAATGTCAATTTTTATAATTATATTTTTATTCCTAAATTTTTTATATAAATATTTTTTTGTTGACAAAAGTATCACAAACTTTAAGCAAAAAAAGCGTGCCCAGTATAAGATTTAATTTTCGGGATTAAAAGTTGAACCATTTTAGTGATTCTAACTATTAACATCTGGTGCTATTTCGGTCATAAATCAAAGTTTATAAGGGACTTCGTTACTGGGGAATTCCTGTTTATCTTCGAAGAAATAGCATCAAAGATTATTGTAGCTAACGCTACTATTATAATCTTTTATATCATTTAACTAGATTGGCAGTAAGTTCAGAGGACCAGATATTAAAATGACGACAATAGAGAAAAATTAGTTATTTCCTTTTGGATAAACACACATGTTCAATAATTAACATGACATTGCAACCATTACAATATAATTTTAAATACTCGAATGATTTCATTTATTGTAATGGATTTATTTGTTTCACTTACTTTTTTACGCATATCTGTGGATTTCACTGTCTAATTTGATATTTGTTGTTTTCCTACAGGAATGCCCTTTTTTGCCTCCTGCCAACTAGCGTGTGTTCTACAATACATGACTTAAAATTGAATAAAAAGTTATTGTAGGAGGGAAAAATATGCTCTCTACTGCAAAATAGAAACATTTTTAGTATACCTAAAATTGTCAAATTTATTTAAAATTTCCATTTTCATACTAGTATGCTAAGAATGTTTTACACTACCTGACAGGATTATTGGATCGTTTTGTTAATCTACCACAGCCTTTGACTCAACGTATCGTGTAACAATATTCTATATGAACAATATACCTCATATTTATGACTTGAGTCGCACTAGTTAATAAACAAATGGACAAAAAATTTAATGACTGTGTAATAATGAAAAATGCTAGACCGATTATTAATTGAAATTAAATTTTAAAAACTAAAATCCGGCTACACTAAAAATGAATAAAAGAGACATACAAATTTTCTATATAGGTGACAATATTTATCGATAATAAATAAATATAAATTTATAACCTGGCTTATTTAAAAAAATTTTAATTTTTTGTCTATTAAATTTTCTAAATAAATATATGCGAAATTTTTAGGAAATAATATTTCTCTATTATATTTTGTGTGTCACCCTTCATATACAAAAATTCAGAAATTACTAAAAGAAAAACTTCCATTTTGTTTTGTAAAGATATCTCGATTAGAACTTGGAATTTTATAAAAATTCAGGGGTGGCTCACCCTCTTTTACTAGTTTATTTTTAGAAACCCCGAAACCCGTACACTTAAGTTAATTATGTTATCCGTGAAAAAATATTTTTAAACAATTGCATTAAATTTCGTAATTTTTAGAATTAAATTACGTGCGTAAATACATGGTTTACTCTAATAAAAAATAAGGGATGTTATCCTTGGGGGTAAAATACCATAGGTTAACATCAATTCGATTAGCAAGTAATTCTCATTTGGTTTTGTAAAAATATCTCACTTAGAACCTGAGATTTTTCAAAAATACTGTTTTTAGAGGTAAACTTTAGGAGAGGTTTTTACCCTATTATAATGAAACCCCGCAGATAAAAAAAAATACATTTTATTGAAGTTTTGGCATGTTATATAACCGATAAACACTCACAAAGCTAGGCCATAATCAACCTTTGACATTGTCAAGAAAGTTAGAAATGGACTTGCCACTAAACTCATAGGCTCAAAGTTTTGATAGGTATTCATTTTCAGAGCTAAAACTTAATTTTTTGATACTCTAGACAATTGTCTAATTAAACGTACTCTGAGTTTATTTCGAAAAAATCAATCATAGGAGTACAAGGAGAAATACGATTTAGCTGCGAAAATTATCTATTAATAATTGGCTGAAAAATTCAAACTGTTGCAAGTAGAGAAAGTGCGATTCTAGGAACCTGGAACCTATACGGGAAAATAACCAGTTCAAGCTGTCCTAGGATCGAACTGTGCTTACGAATTTTACAGTTTCACACAACAGATCATACCTCATTTTAACAGAAAAAACATCTAAACAAGCAACACTAACACAGGTCGCCGTCTCTAACAATAACAGTCTAAAGGACAAGCTTAATGAGGCGATCGCCCAATACAGAGACCTGGACATACACATACGCAAACAGTAGAGAATAACTAACGTCCGGAGAATCCCTAAAATTCTATCAACAACCGGCGTAGTACCGAAAGTGATGAAAAGAAGACTCCTCAACATCAAAGCCACGGCTAAAGCTGTCGCATCCGATGATAACACCCTAGATGAACTAATTTAGGGTGTTACTAAATGCATTACCGTACTTGAAGGTGCCTATATTCTATAACAGTTCCATTGATTAAATTACATTTTTAAATTTTAACACTATTGACAGATGATCTTCGCAGCTAAATCGTATCTCTCCTTGTATTCTTATGATTGATTTTTTCGAAATAAACTTAGAGTACGTTTAATTAGATAATTGTATGGAGTATCTAAAAAATTAAGTTTTAGCTCTGAAAAACAATACCTGTCAAAATTTTGAACCTACGAGTTTAGTGGCAAGTCCATTCCTAACTTTCTTGATAATATCAAAGGTCGATTATGGCCTAGATTGTGTGTGTGAGTGATTATCGGTTATATAATATGCCAAAACTTCATTAAAATGTACCAGTTTGCCCAAAAGCTATAGTCCAAAATAAAAATCTCTGACAAAGAAGGTATCCAAAGTGTTGTAGAGGATACAAAAATAAGAGATACGTATTTTTTATCTGTGGAGACTCATTTTAACAGGGTAAAATTCTCCCCTAAAGTTTACCCCTAAAATCAGTATTTTTTTAAATATCTCAGGTTCTAAGTGAGATCTTTTTACAAAACAAAATGAGAATTACTTGCTCTTTGAAATGACGTTAAACTATGGCATGTTCACCCCCAAAGATACCATCCCTTATTTCTTATAACAGTAAACCATCTATTAGAGCGCGTAATTTAATTCTAAAAATTACGAAATTTAATGGAATCCTTTCAAAGTATTTTTTCACGAATACCATAATTAACTCAAGTTGAGATCTTTCGGAGTTTTCAGAAATAAACTAGTAAAAGAGGGTGAGTCACCCCCAAACACTTTTTTTTTTAATATCCAGTTCTAATTCAGTTAACCCTACAAAACAAAATGGAAATTATTTGTTATTCAAAATTATATTGAGCTATGGTATTTTCACTCCCAAGGATATCATCCCTTATTTTTTATTAGGGTAAACCATATATTTGCGCACATAAATTATTGTAAAATATTTTTTCACGAATACCATGTCACTTAATTAGTTGTGTTTCGGGGTTTCTAAAAATAAACTAATAAAAGAGAGTGAGCCACCCCCAATACTTTTTTTTACATCTCAAGCTCTAATCGAGATAACTATACGACATAAATTGGAAACTTATTGTTATTTAAAATGAGGTTAAACTATAGTAATTACTTTCACAGATAATTATTCTTAAAATTGCCAAATTTCAGTTGATATGAAGATTACAGAACTTACTAATTTTTTTTAATTAATAGGAAAATATAAACTTATTTCATTGGTTAAGTTTTTATGTCTTTAAATTAAAATAATTCATGATAAATAGTGATTTTTTATTCTGTAACGTTGATTTAAATTAAAACTTGACAATTTTAACAATAATAATATATGTAAAAAATTACGGTTTACTTTAACAAAAAATAACGACTAATATCAGTGAGAGTGAAAATACTATAGTTTAACTTCATTTCGAATAACAGTTAATTTTGTTTTGTAGAGATATCTTAATTAGAACTGTAGATATCAAAAAAAAACGTATTTGGTGGTGGCTCACCCTCTTTTACTAATTTCTTTTCAAAAACTCCAAAACACGTCAACTTAAGTTACTTATTGTATTCGTAAAAAAGATATTATCAACAAATTTGGTTTAATTTCGTAATCTCCAGAATTAAATTATATAAATAAATTACAAGATTTACCCTCATAAAAAGTAAGGGATGATATCTATGGGGTTAAAACAACATGGTATAACCTCACTTTAAAGGCGGGTTTTCCCAGCAACGCACATTTTGCGTGGCATAGAACGTAATTCGGCAGACGCAACGCATCAACCAATGCACTACCTAAAAGTGTTTTCCTAGGATTGTCAGTTGTGTGACGACTGTCACAATGAATTTATCTAAAAGTAAATAAAAGCTTTGGCTTTATTAATATTACAAGACGAAATTTTGAAAGAAGAGATTGACTTATTAACCACGATTCATAGTGGCACTAGAAATTCTGCTAGTCAATTATTACAAAATAGAAGCAGCGAAGGAGCATTTAAATTACTTATCCATAGACATCTGCTTGACGACGAAGTAAAATTTAAAGCGTATTTTACATTTTGTTCATTCCAAATTGTGTCCTTTTTGACAACATTTTTAAACTCTTGAAGCTTCATGTTCCAAAGAATAGGGTAACCACTCATTGTTCGTCCTCGGTAGCACTAAAACGGATCCGTTGTTTTTGTGAAACCATTTGCAGCAAAATATCGGAGCACTTCTTTCACTACACGCAGCGTACAACTGAATAGACTGCTCTCGGAGCAGTCGTCCTGTTGCGTCGACCGTATTAAGATGGCGCAAGTCGTTTTTACGCAGTATAGGAAAACGCTTGCATTAGATTTTTATTAGAGAAGTTCTCGGCGTTTTACGCCGACCGTATTAAGTTCTACGCCGCGTAAAATGTGCGCTGCTAGGAAAACCCGCCTTAAGTAACAAGTAATTTCCACTTTGTCTTGTAAAGATATCCCAAGTAGAATTTGAGATCTAAAAAAAATTATTTGGAGGTGACTCATCCTCTTTTACTACTTCATTTTTTGTAATCTCAGAACATACCAACTTGAGTTAATTATGGTATTCGTAAAAAAGATACTTTGAAACAATTTCATTAAATTTTGTAATTTTTAGAATTATATTACATGCGCTAATAGATGGTTTACCGTTATAAAAAACAAGGGATGATATGTTTTGGAGGTGAAAATACCATAATTCAACATTATTTCAAATAACAACTTCCATTTTGCTTTATAAAGATATCTCAATTAGAACTTGGAATTTTCAAAAACGTATTCGGGGGTGACTCAACCTTTTTTTTAGAAACCCCAAAACTTAACTTAAGTTACTTAGTGTATTTGTGAAAAAAATATTTTCACACAATTCAATTAAATTTGGTTTTTTATAAAATTAAATTACGTACGTAAATATATGACTAACTCTAATAAGAAATAAGGGACGATATTCTTGGTAGTGAAAATACCATAATTTCGAATATCAACTAACTCATTTCGTTTTGTAAAAATATCTCACTTAGAACCTGAGATATTTCGAAAATACTGTTTTTAGGGGTAAACTGTAGGGGCGATTTTAACTCTGTTATAATATATCTCCGCAGATAAAAAAAAATACTTATCTCTTATTTTTGTGCCCTCTACAACATATTGAAGTTTCATTAAAATCTGAGCCGGACACTTCGGATACCTTCTTGTGAGAACCCCTTTTAGGCTCCATATCTCCGTTATTGAATACCTTAGGAAGAAAATTATATGAAATATTAATGTTATTTTGACGCTTTCTATTCACTGCCAAGAAATTATCATATACCTAAACCGGGTAGATTCGAACATAAAAAATAGAGCTTTTGTTTAATTGAGTAACATTTCAAATCATGTAACTCTCAATATTGTGGACAATCTCTGATTGAAATATTCAATTTTTCCACGTTCCCTGTCTTTATTTTTTGAATTATCACACAATATTCACTTACTATACATATCCCCTGTAAGTTATTAAGTATATCAGTCCAGATATTGTAATAACTCTAAAAATTCAATAACCATCCTATGACTAAACTCTGCTTGATTTCCAAACATTTTTGTCGTATAATAAATTCTAATATAGTTACTTAATAATTGTGTCTCGTGTGAGCTCAGACGACACTTGTAGTTTAGTTTTAGTTACCTGCGTAAATCCTAGATTTGCTTAAAACAAAATTTAATTAAATAAATAGCTTAAGCTGTCCTGGGAAATAGTCTACGGGACGGTTGCTGAAAAGTTACTAAATTATTAGCTCTGGTAATGTAAAGTGGAAATCTGGGAACAATACCCAATTATTAATTCCTGAACTGTCAAAGGAAAAAGGGCTCACCTAGGGTTTAACTGAGTGAAAGTTAAAAGAGGATTTGAAACTGCGTTGTTAACATCACATTCAATAGAACAGACGTGGTCCTGGATGAAATTAATTTTTAGTTAAAGTTTAGTTATAAATGAGCATTATAATGAAATTATTATAATGTTCAGGATTCAGATTATAGTGATTACAATTCTCGTAAGTTCAAAAGGTCTTTAATAAAATTTTAAACAGGTATGGTGGAATTTAAATTAGCTTTGAAACAAGGGAAAGTTTACTCTTAGTGTTTAACCAGTTAATTTTTTAATATTTCTCGGATGTAAGATTTATCACCCATCACACTAAAGATTCCACCAAACGTCCAAGGCTCTTCTTGTCCTAGTTACCATAATTATAATTGAATCTGATATGAGAAACTTATCCCTATTTAGATACCCTTCAAATAAAGCGTTTTTGGGTTGTAGAATAGAGTATATTATTGAAAGGCAAATTTTGAGTTGCAGTATCGTAGAAACTAATATTTTTGTCATTTTGTTTATACTACTACAGTGCTACACATTGAATAACCTTTTCAAATATCTCTTTTGAATATTTCTTAACTGATTTGAGACATTTTATAAGTCAGTAGTGACACCGTGTAGAATATCTAAGGCCTTAGAAGTTGCCTTTGACAATGCTCTTAAAGGACTAAGAGGAATAGGAAGAATGCTGAAAGGTGCACAGGACCTAAAATATAGAAATACCGAATCGAATCAAAGAAAAGATGATCATGTTTAATATTCTGAAAAAAAAGAGAGAAGATGATTAGATATATCCTACAGCATAAAAGTCTAACACACTTGATCATGGCAGGAATGACGAGATCAAAAAAGGAAAAGACATATCAAAGTTTAATTATTTGCAACAAATAGTAAAGAATATAGGTAACACTAGCTGCAGGAAAACTAAAAATCTGGCAGATGAACAAGGGTAGAAAAGTGTAAAATCGAACTTAGGATTGAAGACCCAAGAAGGAAATTAAAATCAACATTTAGAGTAGTCTACTCTAATAGTTCTTCTATTTTATAAAATATATTTATTTTTTAGCCTCTAAATTATTTTTTGCAGTTTTGCTATGTAAATAGAACTAAATTTTATATATTTAACCTCATATTTCTGCGCATTTAAATACAATTACTATTACTAATTAGAGAATGAAGATGTTCTACTTATGATGAGCTGGCTCACTATTAAAAAAGTCATCATCCCCCTAATTTACCAACATGATCTTAGTTTGAAACTATTCTATGTTAATAGTACATGATTTAAATTAACAAGAGCAATTATCAGCCAAGCAAGTTTGGAACCTTAAAAACACAAGAAGAAAAAATTGTTTGTATTTATTACCGAAACACTAAACACGAAAAATTTCTTTTACTTTCAAGGCATAACTATTAATCTTACCGACTTCAAGGCTTTGTCACTAAGTTTTTACCCTTAATTCCTATTTGAACAGATTGCCGATAATCATAAAATCTCTGCATTGGTAACATATATTCTTTTCAAATACATATCACCAATACATTCATCAATTATTTTGCGTGAGAAGATATTGTGTTGAAACTACCTAAGTTCATTTTATTAATCCTTTAGTAATTTGAAGTAAAAATATAAAATATTGAATGCAATGTCTGAAGCAAGCACACTTGAAAATAGACTTGTCCAGAAAAGAGAATCACCTATTTATTTTAAATTAAGAAAAAAAATATAACTAGAGCAACATAAAATTTGAAATAAATTTTGATACATGGTGATTCAAAAATAGATGGACAATCCCTTAACGTCATATAGTTCAAGTGAAAATCATATTATGTTAGATTTATTCGAAAATCATCCCGAGGCACAAATATTTACCCTTAAAGTGTGTAATTCAGTTTCCTCAAAATAACTTTTGTTCCGCTTGATAAAATATAATAAAATTTCGGTAAAAGTGGTGCAATAAATATTATTATATTTATAAACAATTTTTTTTAGCAAAGTGCCAAAAATATTTTATCGATTTCGGACCTGGTTTTGAAAATATGGGCAATATTGCACAAAAAAATCTCTTGTCGTTTTGTCGGGAGTTAGTAGTTTATACGAAAATTTATTTACGAATTTCATGCTCATATTTTTGTATTTGTTTGATATATTTGTAATAGTAGATAGCTTTTTGTTTTTCGTTCACACCGCAAGTGTCATTACAGAATAGAATCCTATCGTCCGGTATTTATATATTTTTTTTATTTTTAAACTTTTGATCATCTTCGGGTCTTATGACTTAAAGGTAATAATACTTGTATTTATTTATTTATTGTTTCATTCATGCACACATATATTTTACATAATTAGTTAAAAATTAAATGAACCAATAAGAATAATGGATGCGTGCCAGATCTAGAGACAAAATTAGAAATATTCCAATTCACAAAATGGCACAACTAATGCGAGCTGTAATTTGCGGATTAATAGTAACAGCTCATTAGCTAATCGGGGCTGATTACACAAGAAAAGTTACCACGAAAAAGAGGGCTTTAATGCTAAACCTGAAAACTTTCTTCAAAAAGTTGGAGGGAGTAAAAATTAAATACAATATATATATATATATATATATATATATATATATATATATATATATATATATATATATATATTGTATTTAATGTATAAGTTTATTCCAAATTTTGTGTTGCTCTTGTTATATTTTTTACTTAATTTAAAATAAATAGGTGATTCTCTTTTCTGGACAAGTCTATTTTCAAGCGTGCTTGCTTCAGACATTGCATTCGATATTTTATATTTTTACTTGAAATTAATAATGGAAATAATAAAATAAACTTAAGTAGTTTCAACACAATATCTTCTCACGCAAAATAATTGATGAATGTATTGGTAATATGTATTTGAAAAGAATATATATTACCAATGTAGAGATTGTATGATTATCGGCAATCTGTTCAAATGGAAATTGAGGGTAAAAATTAGTGACAAAGCCTTGAAATCGGTAAGATTAATAGTTATGCCTTGAAAGTAAAAGAAATTTTTCGTGTTTAGTGATTCGGTAATAAATACAAACAATTTTTTCTTCTAGTGTTTTTAAGATTCAAAACTTGCTTGGCTGATAATTGCCCTTGTTAATTTAAAGCATATTAACTTAATAGTTTCAAACTAAGATCATGTTAGTAAATCAGGGGGATGATGACTTTTTTAGTGGTGAGCCAGCTCATCAGAAGAAGAACATCTTCATTCTCTAATTAGTATTAGTAATTGTATTTAAATGCGCAGAAATATGAGGTTAAATATATAAAATTTAGTTTTATTTACATAGTAAAACGGCAAAAAAATAATTTAAAGGCTAAAAAATAAATATATTTTATAAAATAGAAGAACTAGTAGAGTAGAATACTCTAAATGTTGATTTTAACTTCCTTCTTGGGTCTTCAATCCTAAATTCGGTTTTACACTTTTCTACCGTTGTTCATTTGCCAGATTTTTTGTTTTCCTGCAGCTAGTGTTCTTTACTATTTGTTGCAAATAATTAAACTTTGATATTTCTTTTCCTTTTTTGATCTCGTCATTCCTGCCATGATCAAGTGTGTTAGACTTTCATGATGTAGGATATATCCAGTCATCTTGTCTCTTCTTTTCTTCAGAATATTAAACATGATCATCTTTTCTTTGATTCGATTCGGTATTTCTTTATTTTAGGTCCTATGCACCTTTCAGCATTCTTCCTCTTCCTCTGAGTCCTTTAGGAGCATGGTCATATATATATATATATATATATATATATATATATATATATATATATATATATATATATATATATAATAAATTAATATCAAAGCATAACATTCGCAAAATATTGTTAAGTACGATGTCACATAATTTTGCACACTGAAATTGATGTCATTTTTGTATACTTTTGTGTCAGTTATTTATTGTGGTGTAAAATAAATGTAAATAAAATAAATAAATATAAAAATGTTCATGTTGATTTTTTCCTGACATTTCAGAAGTACGCATCAGCGAGGGTTACAAAAATATAGAATTATTTTTAATAAAAGTTTTGCATAACAACAGTATCTGCAAAACATTCGATGAGTTGCAAAACTATCATTACCATCGCTTAAAATTTAATTTGCAACGTCATCTACCACCAACCAGTGTATCGATTAGATTACATTACATATTAACACGCATTGTATATTAATAATAAGCAGATACATTGTTTGGAGGTTTATACTGGAAAAATAAATCCTCTTGATTTCGTATTTATTACGGACGATAGTTTGCAACTGCCACATTTTTACTCTCATTATATAGTTCTATAGTATCTCAATGCAAGTGCAAAACATGCACAAAAGATGCTTGCTGTTACGAGAAATCATCAATTAATTTTGTTCTTATCCTGCGTGTATCAAAAATGCAACTTATAAAAATATATATAATAAAAATGTTAACTTTTGAGAACAATGAATTTATTTTTATTTCTTTAAGCAATATATCCATATCAAAATATTAAAATACTTCAATTAGCTGTCTCAACAGTTGTATATGTACCCGGACTGTTATTTTGGCACTCGCCGACGTGTTTACGCGACTTAAGTAGCTGAAACTCCGTTTGTGTATCACTCAAAAAAGCAACCAAATTTTAACTTTTTGTATTTCTATTGATCAGAGCACCCTTATCTTATCTCCTACGTAATAAAAAAGTGTGTTAAACCATTCCATATACTGAAGCCGTATAGAGGTCCTTGTTTGCAAATTAAAACCAAAGGAAGAAAACCATGCAGTCTTATGTGAAATTTCCTGCTGAATGCGAAAATCTTTGTCGTAAACCTTTAAAAGCGGTAGAAGTTGTTTATAATTATTTTTTTTAACAATTTGCCAAAAATAATTTTATCTCTAAAAATATGAGTATTTTTTCACAAAAAAGGGTTTCCGTAGTTTTGCCCTAGGATTGATAGTTTCAAAGTTTTAATCAATCGAAATTCTGAAAATCGCCTTTTTGTTTAAATCCTCGTAACTTTTCACCTAATGAAGATCTTTCGAAAACTGACAGACACATTTAGAAGCTTTGACTTAGAACTATATCTGTGATCAATAGTAATACCAAAGAGTTTAAATTTAAGCACTTTAATATCCCGGTATTGGCATATTGTTTAAAAAAATGCACGGTCTTTAATATTTTTATTATATTCACTTCTATAAGTTGCATTTTTCATACACACACAATAAGAACAACATTTAGTTGATGCTTCGACGTAACAGCAAGCACCACTTATGCACGTTCGGCACTTGTATTTGGATAAGACTCTATGAAGTGAGAGTAGAGATGTGGCAGTAGCAATCGATACCATAAAACTATATAATGGGAGCAGAAATATGGCAGTTACAAACCATCGTCCGTAATAAATACGAGGATTTATTTTTCCAGTGTGAACCTCCAAACAATGTATCTGCTTATAATTGATATACAATGCGTGTTAAATATGTAATGTAATCTAATCGATACATTGGTTGGTGGTAGATGACGTTGCAAATTGAATTTTAAATGATGGTAACGATAGTTTTGTAACTCATCGAATATTTTGCAGATACTGTTGTTATGCAAAACTTTTAATAAAAATAATTCTTTATTTTTTTAGCCCTCGCTGACGCGTACTTCTGAAATGTCGGAAAAAGTCAACATGAACTTTATTATATTTATTTATTTTATTTACATTTATTTTACACCACAATAAATAATTGAGTGTGCAAAAATATGTGTAATCGTACTTAATAATATTTTGTGCATGTTATGCTTTCATATCAATTTATTATATAATATGATTATATATAATTGTATTTAATTTTTACCCCCTCCAAATTTTTGAAGAAAGCTTGCAGGTTTAGCATTATATGCCCTCTTTTTAGTGCCAACTTTCCTTGTGTAGTCAGCCTTGGTTAGCTGATGAGCTGTTACTATTAATCCGCAAATTTCAGCTCGCATTACTTGTGCCATTTTGTAAATTAAAATATTTCTAATTTTGTTTCTAGATCTAGCATGCATCCATTATTCTTATTAGTAAATTTAATTAATAATCATATATGTATATATATATATATATATATATATATATATATATATATATATTATAAAATAAATATATTTTTCCTATTCTAAGTAATGACACATAATTTTTTTACAAATAAATGATAATCATAACTACGCAAATTATGTAATACTACAAAAATAAAATTAGGTAGCTTCAAATCAAGTTACATATAAGAATGTGCACGAACTCTTGTTAAATGACAACCTTATTTTAAATTATACCTTAATCACATATATACATTTGTAATACATAATTTGCGTAATTACGATTATCATTTATGTGTAAAAAAATTATGTGTCATTACTTAGAATAAGACAAATATATATATATATATATATATATATATATATATATATATATATATATATAGCCATTTTAAGAAACATCTAAGTTATAAATAGAAGGAAAAATCTAGTTACCATTTTACTTAAACCTAACAAATATTAAGAAACTTTTTATTTGATAAATAGTAAAATGTTCTTTGTGTTTTAATAAAAACGGTATTTAATTATTTACAAAATTCAAATATTGAATATCGGGACATGCATTTTTGCTATTGGATAGCAAATGAAAATGCTAAAGAAGCAAGCGATTGTATCTAAGAATGTGTCCTTAAAGAAGTATCCTATTTTAAAAACTGATTTTACTGGTTATAATAACCTTAATTCCAATTTGCGTCTGAAAAGTGTAGTTTATCTACTCAAATAAGGAATACATTTTAGTTAGATACATTTTTATTTTTAAAATGGCATGTCCTTTTTTCCAATAACTAGTAAAACAAAAAAGATATGGGAAAAATAAAACACCATTTTTTTTTTCATGTAAAGCGACCTATAGTCTCACAGTAGAGAAACATTTTAATACCAGAAATCATGATAAGTTAAAAATTAACAGCACGATGTTAAAAACAAAAAAAAAACAATCAAAATTTGTTTTCGACTTTTTGTTATTTAACTTATTACCTTTATGTTACCATATAAAATCACCTCTCCAAGTATCCTGATACATTATTCGAACACCTTGTATATTAAGTTATTAAGATTATATTTGAGATTACACAAAAATTCAATCTTTCTGATCTGTTGCTTAGAAGCAATGGAGCCCATATTTCACTTGAACCATACTACCTCATACCTATACTAGCCAAGAATTTAATAAATATTTCATTTCATATAATTTTATAATAACAAGGGATTTGATCTTAGCCAATACCTGTAAAAATATTCAGTGTTACTTTCAGCTACTCAAACTGTCAGAAAGTCAATGGAAAATGTAGGAAACCATAAGATCACCTAGGACTTCATAACATGATAAGAGCCACCACAGAGCTCCATATTTTTGATATCTGAGTATATCTAGAATGACGAACTTAGTAAAGTTGAATGGAACAAAAGGTTTATTAAACCAAAAAAAAAAAATCAGTAATCACAAAGAAGTTGAACAAACAAAATACTTGCCTGTTTTTATTTTACTTTCGGGGAGTTAAAGGAAAAAATATATACAAAAAGTTTATTTCCTGCAAATACAACTTTGGTTCTCTCTCGATACGCGTTTGGTCTGGTCAGTGGAGCTGTATCGAACCAAGAGTAAAATTCGCAGAAAAGAACTCTCTAGATAAAATATAAATTGTGAATCATATCGGCAGGATATTAAACCTGCCGACTTTTTAATGTCAATCTGAAAAATATCGCCAGTCAAACGATATCTATACGTACAACTGGAGTACTGTGAGAGTTAAAAATTAAAATTTCATTAAGAAATAAAAAATCCATTTACTTCCATATTTAACTAGATGCCTATATTTATTCTCCTTTCGGGCAGTTAAGCAAAATAATATATACACTTTTGTGTCTCCAAATACACGTATCAACCACCTAAATATCTCGTCAGTGGAGCTGTATCGAACCAAGAGCAACATTCGCAAGAAACAACTGTCTGTGCATTCTGAGACATGTCGACGCCTCTATACAGGGTTGTTTCTTATATTTGGACAAACTTTGGTGATTTTATTATAGGGGTTAGAAAAATATTTCAAATGTTGGACTTTTTCTAAATCGCAAGAATATGTTACCAGAAAAAAAAAACAAATGCTTATGAAAAGTTATATTTTTAAAAGAAATTAACTTTTATTAAATGAAAAATCATGTATATTAATAAATATTAAAATAGAGCTTAAAATTCCCTCTTCAAAAACATATATGTTGCCTATGTTTGCTCCAACCTTTTTTGAACCGCACTACTTCCGGATGTATAAATCTCTTTTGACTGGTGATATTTTTCACTCTGACATCGAAAAGTTGGCAGGTTTAATATCGTGCTGACATATCTCGAAATTTATATTTTATATAGACAGTTGTTTCATACGAATGTTGCTCTTGGTTCGATACATCTCATGCAGAAGGTACCAGAGTTGTATTTGAAGGAAATAAATTGTTTTTATATATTCTTTTCTTTAACTCTCAGATGGAGAATTCATATAGCCAACCAGATAAACACGGCAGTAAATAGATTTATTTACATCTTAGTCAAAATCTTAATTTTTAAGTTTCGCACTACTCCGGTGGATGTATAGATGTTTTTTTTGACTGGGGATATGTTTCGCTCTGACATCGAAAAGTTGGCAGGTTTAATATCCTGCTGACATGTCTCGGAATTAATATTTTATATAGACAGTTGTTTTCTGCGAAAGTTGCTCTTGATTCGATATAGCTCCACTGACGAGGCCATTAAGTATTTGAGGGAATCAGATTTGTATTTTCAGGAAATGAACTGTTTGTATATATTCTTTCGTTTTACCACCCGAAAGGAGAATAAATATAGGCAACTAGTTAAACAGAGCAATATATAGATTTATTTATTTCTTGCTGAAATCTTAATTTAAAAAAATTAATAATAGAATAATTGGTCGTATACTCGTACACATTACGTAGGTAATGTTGGATTCATTAAAAAAAATTTCAAAAAAAACCTTTTCTAAACACAATAATTCCAAGTAACAAATATAATTGGGAACTTATTAGTTGCTTTTATTAGATATAATTTTGTATGTTAAAGTAAAAAAAGTAAGTAAAGTACAGAAAAAGAAAAAAAGACAAAAAAACATTACACAGTATGTAATTAAATTCAAAAAAAAAATGTTAAAAGGGTTAAAAAAGTTTTAATTAGAAAAAAATCAGGGTGTCAGTTCTGAAATTTTACGGTTACTTTTATTAGCGACATATACGAAATACAAGTTATCCTTAGAAATATTGTTGGTTGGAAATAATAGACTTAACTTAATTAATAAATGTGTCAATGAATTCGGAAAAATCCGTTACATTAAATTTATTCCCATTAAAGGCTATGCAGTAAGAAAAGTATGTTTAAAATATTGCGTACAATGCCTTCATATAGTTTTGTGACAAATATTATGATCGTCGGTTCTATCATATACACTATGAAATGATACTATGCAGACTATACAAAAAATAGAGAGAATTAAATGTATATGTGCTTTTTGAGAAATGAAGCCATAAATATTGAATAACCCTGTATAGACCCCAACATCCTTATATTGAGCAAATGGTAAAAATAGGGCGGCGTTAAAATAAAACAATATACAGGATCTCCCATTTAAAAAAAGATTAGTTTTGTTTATGATAAATCTATGCACATTCCTATACTGGCGCGGATCCAGGAGGGGGGGGGTTGTAATCGCACCCCCCAAGAGTTTTAAGTTCAGAAAAATAGACCCCATTTTGCTTCTTATACTATAGTTTATTTCAGAACTAGAGAGAGTAATAAATCATTTTTTACCCTTTTTTTCTTCGCAAACTACCTGTGTTCTTTAGTTCGGTGGCTTTGGCAAAATCTGTTAGACACATATATTTTTTATAGGAATGGGTTAGAAATTTTATAATCAAAAATACCAGTCTATAATAATAGACTATTTGGGTTGGATAACAATAGATATTTGGAAGTGTGAAGTGTTAAAAAGATTAGGAAAGTAGGTTTATTTTATCACTAAGTATTTATGGCATAGAATATTATTTCGGTAATAAACTTAAAATAAAAAGTTTTCATAATATTATTTTATTTCTTATGATTTCTTAATAATGCACATACATTACAAAATATAGATAATTTTGACATATTTAACACGAATCACAACTGTATTTTTATTATTTTTAATTTTGTCATAGAAACCATTTTAGGCACATTCGACTAAAACGTAGCCTTATTCTCTCAAAAAATTTTAATTATAATTTAAATACTTAAAAAGCACCCATTGCCAAAAATACAAAAAGTTAAACATATATAGAAAAATAAATTCGTTCATATAATATTAAAATATTTTTGGGGCTATTTAGGACATTTGACTTTTCAGATTATTGATTTCTTAAACCATCTGCAGAATTACAATTAAACAATAAAAAGGGATACAAATGTAATTAATTTTTATATGTGACAGTTAAAATTAGACCTAGTTATTATTATTCTTATTATACTGATATCTTAATTTAATTTACCTTATTATATGGAAATCCGACAGCCCCAAAAAAATAAAATAAACATGTTAATTCTTCACGCTTAAGAAAAAGAAACAAATACAATAATAAAATAATAAAATACTTACGGCTAATTGGAATTAAATATATATAAAATTTAAGATTCCACACTAAAATAAAAATATATAAAAAAATATATTAACAACACTAAATAAGAAAATACAACAAGAACAAAAATTTAAGTAATAAATTGTGTTTATACTGTAAACATTACGTTTCTAATTCCTAATCAAAGTCAGTGAAGCTATCTTCGCTCAAATTAATTATAATTTGTTCCTCTATCTCACAGATCATGAGATCGAGTTTACACATTTTGTTTTATTCTTTTATTATATGGATTTTTCCCAATTTTCTGCACTAACTTTCTTCAAAAAAATCTTTCAAAAGTTCGGTTAAATTACTAATTTTGTAAGCTGTGTTATTTCTAGCAACTATACCTTTTACTTGAGAGAGATGTTTCCTTCTCTAACGAACAGTTTCCGGACGATCTATAAGAACAGATTTTCGTCGACGGTTGGGATCTGCTTCTCATAATAAAATGTATGTTCAACTCCTTTTATTGCAGTTTTCATCTCTTCTTCCAACGGGGTTTTTCGTCTGCCTGTGATCGAATGTGACTTGGGAGTAATTCAAGTCGTTTTTTTTTCTCCTTCAGTATTCGGTACATAATAAGTTTTCCAACTCTTGTCATGTTGGAACACTCACTCACTGACAGAAATTAAATTGAACTATCAGAAATTTTATTGTTCAGTAAATTTATAAAAGCTTATAATATATAAATATAATTAAATTTAATTAGATTTACGGCAGGCCACAGTTACCTGTGGCACTAAAACAGGTACGTTGGAAGTTTCTGTAATAGTTTTATTACTCTCTCTAGTTCTTAAATGGAGTATAGAAATGTGTATGCTTGTGATCGCCCCCACCCTCCCAAGAACTTTGAGTTCAGGAAAATAGAACCGATTCTGCCTTTCATATTAGGAATGTGTATGCTGCTGGTACTCGCCCCCCCCCCCCGGTTAAGAACTTGTTTTCCTTGCGAAAGCCCCCCCCCCAAAAAAAAAAAAGCTTTGAGTTCAGGAGAATAGACCCGATTCTGCCTCTTACACTAGAAATGTGCATGCTGCTGGCATCCCCCCTGTCGGCAACTTATTTTTCTTAGGATCGCCCCCCTCTCTTCTGTTACACTAAAAATGGGAATGTTGACGGTGTCTCTCCCCCCCCCCCCCCGTCGACAACTTGTTTCCACTTGCCATACTGTACTTTTGTGATATCACCCCCCTCCTCAAAGAGAGGCTGGATCCGCCCCTGATCCTATATATCTAAAAACAATTTTGTAGCAATCCCTACAACTTATATTCTAAACATTTTTTTATTATTCCTAAAATTACTGAGGTATTACACTGTATATTGAACCGTCAGCAGATACTAAAAGTCAATATTAAGCATTAATTATGAAGTTCCTAAATGAGTCTACTAATACACATATGCGGGCAGAGTCTAGAAACACTCACAATTATCCACAGGTGTCAAAAAGATTTAATTTCAAAAAATATTTTTGGAATCCATCCATAAGAATACAACTTTTTTTATGCTGCATAGTACTTAATGTATAGGGTTATCCCGAGTTAAGCCTCCAAACGTTTAGGATGTATTTTTTAAAAAAGGATATTTTTTTTCCTATAAGCATATCTTCTAACTTGCTTCGTTTTCGAGATACAAGGTGTAAAAATGGTTTCTTATTAGTTGCTTCCTTTTGTCTGGTTTTAATAAATCTTTGCATGCTTATTTGGGGTAATATGGGGCTTTTTTGAATATAATTAAAATAAATCATTAATTCCAATGGCGTCCCATGTGGCAATCTAAGTGATACTTATAGAAAAAAAATAATCTTATGTCAATCAATTTTTTTGTATATTTAATTTTTTTTTGGATTCGGCAATTAAAAATTAGAATTTTTTTCTCTTAATTTTTTTTTGTATATCGCTTCGTTTTTGAGAAAAAAAAATTAAAACGGTTTCCCTGCACCGTTATTTTATATTATTTGTTCTATTTGTTGCTGAGTTTTTCTCGCTTACCATTTTGCACTAATTTCGCGTAAAGGAAATTATAATTCAAATACACCCTTATGAAAACAATATAATTATACACTTTTTTCTTAAGAACTATAGACCAGCAATATTTTTTTACTTACTATCCAAGCAAGTTTCAGTATACCAACTAACCAAATAAATTTAAACTTTTGCTGTAACGAAATATATTTCTCGATTATACTCTGATGCTTGTTATACTCATTTTTAAGTGTTTACCAGAGAATAGACCTGTAATATTTTGGATTTTATTAAAAACTAAAATGTCTTAACAATATGAGATCAGGATATATGGCGTAATACAAATTAAACTAACGGTTGCTATTTTGCACACACACCATATTTATTATATTATCTACCATAATAAAATATAATATACTTTACTTCTTAAAATGTGACAAATTGGGCAACTTGTCCGGAACATTATTGCAAACATAACCTGCTATAGATCTTGCTATAGGATCGTAAATGGTGGGTTTCTTCAGTTTTTGGTAAAGCTTTGAATACTGATTTCTGCCTCCTGTGTCACCATATGCAAGGGCTGAGCGTTCTATGGGTTGTGCTGACTGCGCTGGTCGGGAACCTTTTAGAAACCGCGTTAAAGGCTGAAAAAAATACAATATTTTATTAAACTAATTAGTAATGATAAGTTTACAATAAATGAAAGAAAAACTTTTTATTTTCGTTTGTTTGGAAGGATATGTAAAATTTAAAAAAATGTCTGAATTAATATGGATCATGCAAACAAGTGGTGTTTTGAAGATATTAACGCCTCTTTCCCCTCCCCGGTAGACACTGGAAAGATTTAGGAGAGTGGAAACCACAATACAAAAATATAAGTTTATGTTAGGTTCAAAAGTAAAGGAGAAGGCTCTTTATGGACTATTTTTTACCCTGCTGTAAAACAACAGTACTCTATTTCTTTTCGGTATAATAATAATTTTAGAGCTTAATCCAGGAGGACATGCGAGCCTTAATTTGGATATGAAATACCATGACAGGTCCAATTTTTTTTGATTTCATAGTTTTCTCTTATATGGCGAAAAATATCATCACGGAGATATTTTTAGCTGAAATCTTTTATACAAAAGTTGTAGGATACATTGAAATCTCATATTTGACCTTTATAAGCACTTTCAAGGTCATCTAGGTGTTAACCATTTCATTAATCCAGGAAACCCTACTTTAACCTGGAAAAATTTTCATATACTTTTATCTTGAGCTGTGACAAAGTCGTTTGAAAGTTAAACAAAGTCTTCGTTTTAACGTTAGAAATTCACAGAATAAATAATTTATGTTTAGTTTCGCTTTTGGCATTTAACATTCTGACTTTGGAGTACACCAAAGTTATTTGAAATTCTAGTTGTTCGAAATCTTTCTTTTTAGGTCGAAAAAGGACAGGCGTATCTTAGTAACAAGTGGCGATTTGTTAGTTTCTTTGATGACATGTTGTGATTCTTCTCTAAGAAAATATTGCATCTAATCTGTGGTGATTGGGATACACTAGACATCAAAGAGATAACAACAAAAGATGTTGTGATACATTCGAAAATTTAGTTTTAGATACCTCTACGGTCAAATAGTAAAACAGGTAAAGAAAGTAATAAAGAAGAAGGAGGTAAAGAGAATTAACTCAATTGTTTTATAATATTTCTATTTCAAACTTAAATCTCTTGTAGAATCGTATCTCAAACCCCAACTCTGGGGTCGCTACGTGAATGATGTATTTGTTATATAGCCTCATGGTAAACAACAGCACAACTACATCCATAAGTTCTTTAATTTTATTCATCCGAAAATACAGTTCAATCTGAAACTTGAGAAAAGCAGTCAGCTTCCATTTCAACATGTCCTTGTGACCAAGACAATGAATGGACACCTGCGACAAATAGTATATCGAAAACCAACCCACACGGACAGATACCTTAATGCTGATTCTCACCATCACCCTTCACAAATACAGGGCAAAGCCAACACCCCAATATTAAAATTCCTTCGTCTAGCCAAAAACTAAGGAGAAAATAGAACTCACGCATGAAAAAGGATCAAAAACAAAATATCTATAAACCACCAACGGTAAGTAAGACAATAAAATTGCAAAAAAGCCACGCAAGAAATAAAACCACCTACCAAAAATAGACAAATCACTATATTTTCTTACATAAAAAGCACAACAGATGGAATCAGCAGATTGCTTCGCAAATATAACATATCTACAGCCTACAAACTACAAAACACTCATCTCTAAGAAACCCAAAGGACCAAATCAATCAAGAACATAAAGTCATATATAAGATCGCATGTGGTAACTGCAGTAAAACATACATAGGCCAGACCAAGGAAATAATATCAACATAGGAAACAAACAGACAACATCGTCCCTTTTTCAAAATCAACACGAGATAGGACATAAAATTGTTTTTCACAACTGTAAACAAATGGCTAACATAGAACGCTACAAGACAAGATCAATTCGCGAATCCATCGAAGTTGAAAAGAATAGCCCGAAACGAATTTTCTAGATTGCGGCAATTTTTGGACAGGGGGGTGTCCTGTATTTGTGAGGGGTAATGGTGAGAATCAGCATTGAGGTATCCATTCATTGTCTTGGTCACAAGGACATCTAGAAACGGAAGCTGATTGTTTTCCTTAAGTTCAAGAGTGAACTGTATTTTCAGGTAGATCAAATTAAAAAACTTATAGATGCAGTTGAGCTGTTATTTTCCATGAGGCCATATTAAATTCATCATCCACGTGGCGGTCCCAGAGTTTGGGTTTGAGGTTGGATTCTTTAAGAGCATTGATTTTGAAATAGGTCATGAGCAGATTTAACACAACTGGAGATAGTGATGAGTCCATGTCAGCGCCATCTATCTGTCTATATATCTGACCACCAAAAAGAAATATGCATAATGTGAGTGGAAAATCCTCTATGTGGGCGATCTGTTCCAGTGTTTCATGCATCGGTATGCTCGGATTGTGAATTCTGACGGAGTGTAGAATTTTGCGTACCTAGTTTTTTGCGTAAGACGCTATATTTTCCACTGATTGCATGAGACTAGCAAGGTATTTTTCTAATTTTTAGATGAAAGAGTTTTAAGCGCTAATGTTGGGGGTATTTTGCTTATGAATCTTTGGAAGTCTGTACAATCTTGTGCACATATTGGATTTTTTCCGTGGTTTCAGTTTTCGTTTGACCTCGAGTTCTATGGGTGAATCGATGATTTTGATTTTAGTTGCTGCATTGCCTTTATCTGCAGATAAAGGCAATGCAACCTTCATCCTGGCTAACGAAGACTATACCACAAAAATGAAAGATATCTTGAAATTCCCCTTCTTACAAACCTGTGTCAAGGGATCCTACCATATATTTTGAAAAAACATATATTTTCAGGGTCGTCCATGACGTTTCCGTCAAGAGACTGATAAAATATTTTTTTATAAAAGGGAATTATAAGCTGAAACCTATAAATTTCAGCTTAAAATTCCCTTCGCCCCTCGGCCTCCCGAACTAGCGTATTAGCCACGAAATATTCTGTATTAATTTAAAAGTCCAGAAGACAAACACTACACTTTTTATTTCGACAAACAACAACCAAGACTTAAACGGGAATCGAACCCGTTACCTTCGTGATACAGTGCCAATATCATAACTACCACACCACTCGGGCGGTCTGAATAAAAATTTTTTAAAATATTTTTAATACGGGATATTTTAAGTCCACATTTTAAAATTATTGTCACACAGAGTGACTCCAAAAAAAAGTTTCACATATGCAATTTTAAAGACCATTACAATTAAAATATAAATCTGATATTAAATACAGGGTATTCCATTGAAAATAAGAAATTTACTTGGCTTTAATGATAATAAAAATGAAATGTAAGTTTTTATCAACCCTGTATAATTTTTTGAAATAACTTTAATTTTACAATAAATTGTTATGATTTTACTAAAAAAACCATTACAATAAAAAAAATATCTAGCTTGAATAAGTTACAGGCACGCACTTTTGTTCTACTACCTCAAGAATCGTTAAATATCTCAAGAACGGCTTGTCTTAGGTTTATGAAACATAACAGAAAATTACCTTTATTTGGCCCGCGCTCCCAAAACGCGTAATAATATATAGGGCATTCCATTTAAATTTTAACAACTTTCGTGTGATTATTTTTGAGTCACTCTGTATACTTCATACCGCGCTATCAAAATATGAAATAATATAGAGCGCAATCCAAAAAGCTGTGTCAAAATTGAAGGAGAATGTAGCCAAACATTTTTTATCAACAGAGGATTAAAACAGGGAGATGCTTTGTCGCCAGTACTGTTTAACCTTGCACTGGAGAAAGCCGTAAGAACAGTATCAGTTGACGCGGAGGTTTTTGGGCCAAGTGGCCCTAAACTTATTTTGGCCTACGCGGATGATATGGGCGTGATAGGAGAAAGCACAGTCAGTGTGAAGGAAAACTTCATAAAGATAGAAATAGAAGCTCAGAGAATAGGGCTTCGAATAAATGAAGGAAAGACCAAATACATGCATGTCTCCCGCAACCCCGCCCGAGACAGAATCAGACAGAACGTCACCATGGATGACTATAATTTTGAGCATGTGCGAGTTTTCAAGTACCTGAGCGTAGTGATAACGGCAAACAATAATATACAGGAAGAGGTTAAACAGCGCATCACACAAGCAAATAAATGTACATTTGCGATACAAACCTTGCTTAAGTCAAAATTTATCACTAGAAGGGCAAAAACCGAAATTTATCGAACAATAATACGACCAGTAGCAATCTACGCCAGTGAAACGTGGACCCTGACAGTCCACGATACGGAGCTGCTAAGAAGGTTTGAGAGAAAAATCTGCACATAATATATGACCCATACCGAGACCTTGAAACAGGCCGTCACAGAATGAGAAGCAACATAGAGCTTGCGCAAATATATCAAAGCCCTGACATCATTCAAGAAATAAAGTCCAGAAGACTACGATGGGCAGGTCATATACAAAGGATCGACTAATAAAACGGGTATGGGAGGAAACACCACAAGGAAAAAGACCACTGGAAAGACCTAGGCTTAGATGGAGAGATAACATCCACAAGGATCTAGCTATCTTTGAAGTTGACCAGCGAGAATGAAGGGAGCTGGCACAAGACCATTCTAGGTGAAGGCAGATAGTCGAGGCAGCCAAGACCCACCTTGGGTTGTAGTGCTACGGAGTCAGTCAGTCATTCCAATTAAATTTTGACAACTTTCGTGCGAAGCTTTTTTTGGGCCACCGTGTATATTTCAAGATAATTTTAAAACGCAGTCCCAACAGACCCACATATCCCTTACCGAAGAACACTCTGCTATCAACTATTCGCGAATATTTCGAGGTCTCACGTATCTAAATCAAGGACCACCCATCCTCCATGCTGGACACTTAAGGCTAAAATTGTATTCTTTATTGAAAAAAAAAAATTGAAACCCCCAAATAAATGGGGTTTTCTTGTTTTACAAGGGGTAGAGAACAGAATTTCATCCTTTATAATATTTTTGTTGTTAAAATGTTTTAGAATTTCCTAAAAACACGCGTCAATAATTCTGATAGTGGAAAGTTACATACAATGAGTGGAATAAATTAATTATTTAGTAAACGCTGAGTTTTATGAAAAATCGGTCTGACACGTCGACTTTGTCTGTGGGTACAAATTTTTTCTAATGCATTAAATTTTACAGGGTGACTCAAAAGAAGCGGTGCTATGAACAACTTTAATTTTTTAAATAGTAATCCCCAACTTTTGTAGACTTTTGGACTCCCTGCAGAATTCTGAACTTTTTTCAATTACATGTTCTATACCTAAATGTAAATGTTTTTAATTTATCCACAGTTACAATTCGAAATATAATACAATGATTATTTACCAGCATAACTGATTCAATGACTTGTTCTCTTATCACATTTTGTGAAATTGTCACTTTCAGTTAATAATAACTGGATATGAACTTTACTGAGACATATAATTTAGAAATTCTTATGGTCATAGGATATAGCGTAATAGACCAAGGCTTATCTATTTTTTGGTGGATATGAAATGGAACATGGAGATTTTTGCATGAGAGCCTTCAGAATAACCTGAATAACGATAATTTTGATATGTGTCATTTCAAAAAATTTGTTAAGAATTAATTTTGTACATATTTTATTCAGGATCATTTTCGAAGCTAAGTGGCGGTGAGCGCCTTCCCAGGAGAGCACGATACCCTCACCTAGAGGAACAAATTTTGCAAAATATTGCTTACAACCCTTTAAATAGCATAAGAAAGCTCGCGAATCAAAACAATATTACAAAGTAGATTGTACATGAGACTCTAACAGAACAGTTTCTTCGCCCATACCACGTTGAAAAAGTACACGCTATATCTCCGGATGATTATCTCTCGAGACTTCAATACTTCAACTGGTTTTTACAGCAACATAACCTTATTCTGTATACCGATGAGGTTGGTTTTAAAAGGGATGGCATAATAAACTTACACAATTTACATTTTTGGACTAATGAAAGCCCTCTCTCTCTCTCTGTAGCTTTACAACCCTTCGTGGGTCCTCGCTGCATCCACGACCTGCCTCCATTTGCTTCGGTCCATCATGTCGTTACTCCAATCTCGTACTCCCAGTACATTTAAATCTTTTGTGATGTTATCCCTCCATCTTAGTCTGGGCCTACCTAAGGGTCTCTTTCCGGTCGGGTTCTCTTCCCATATTCGTTTGATGAGACGTTCGTCATGGGCCCTATGAACATGTCCTGCCCACCTAAGTCTTTGGGCTTTTATTTCGTTAATGATGCCTGGCTGATCATACAAGCTCTTTAATTCTTCATTTGTTCGGATGCGGTATTGTCCCGTTGTTTCATCTACTCTAGGCCCATATATTTTTCTTAATATCTTGCGTTCGAAACGTCTTAATAACAATTCGTTCTGTTTTGTGATGGTCCAGGTTTCTGAGCCATATGTTATTACCGGTCTAATAACTGTTCTATATATACGGATTTTGGCTGATCTGGACAGCAGCTTTGATTTTAGTATCTCCTGCAATGCATAAAAGCACTTAAAACCTTTTTGTATTCGTGTGCGTATTTCACTGCTCACATCATTGTCGTGTGTTATATTGGCCCCTAGATATTGGAATTCTTTCACACATTCAAAATTGTATGTGTCCATAATTATATTCTGTCCTATTCTATCCCTACCTGCTCTTCGGTTTACGTGCATGTATTTGGTCTTCTCTTCGTTGATGTTGAGTCCTACTTTTCTTGTTTCCCTTTCCATTCTGATAAACATTTCCTTTGTTTTAGTTGTGCTATTTCCTACGGTATCGATGTCGTCTGCATATGCTAGGATCATTCCGGGGCCCTGGTTTGAGAATACTTCCAGTTTTATGTTAGCCTCTTTGATGGCCATATCTAACACTATGTTGAAGAGTAGTGGCGATAAGCCATCGCCTTGTTTTAAACCACTGGCAATAGAGAATATGTCCGTAGTGTGCTTACCGATTCTGACTTTCGCCCTTGCATTCTGTATACATATTTTAGTCAGATTAATAATCTTCTTTGGCACGCCTACCTTTTCCATGGCGATCCATACACTATCTCTTACAATGCTATCATATGCTTGGCGGAAATCAACGAACAGCTGATGTACATCTTTGTTAAATTCCCAACTCTTTTCCAGAAGCTGCCTAATAGTAAATATTTGGTCAACAGTTGATCTTCTTGGTCGGAAGCCACATTGGTAGTCCCCGAGGTTTTCTTCTGCGTAAGGGGATATTCTGGTTCTTAGTATGTTGGATAGCACCTTGTAGGCAACGTTTAGTAACATAATTCCCCTGTAATTTTTACATACTGATCGGTCTCCTTGTTTATGTATTGGGATAATTATCCCTTCGTTCCATTCTTTTGGAAGTTCTTCAGATTCCCATATCTTCTCCACAAGGGTTTGTATTGCTTCATGTAGCTGATCTCCGCCATATTTTATAAGCTCCGCGGTTATGTTGTCGCTCCCGGGTGCTTTATTGTTCTTCAGTTGGCTAATTGCTTTTTTGATCTCTGTCAGTGATGGAATTTCTACCTGTTCCTCTGCTCCCTGGTATATTGTATTTGTGATGAGAGCTGTGCCTTTTATATTTAGTAAGTTGTCAAAATATTCGTGCCAGGTTTGTAGGATTTCTGTTATATCTGTTATGAGATCTTTATTTTCTTTCTTTAATATGCTGGTCCGTGGCATATACCCTTTCTTTATGTTCTTGATCTCCCTGTAGAATTTCCGGCTGCTCTTTGTATTTGATTCCTTTTCTACATTTGTTATAATTCTATTATAGGCTTCTCTCTTCTTCCTTCTTATAAGTTTTCTTGTGTCCGCTCGCAGTGTGTTAAATCGCTGGATGTTATCGTCATTTGGGCACTGCAGCATTTTAAATCTAGCTTTGTTTTTATTGTCTTGTGCTAGTTGACATTCCTCGTCATACCACTGTTTTCTTTTTATGGTTTTATTTTTGTCTAAAGTTCTCTTCGCTGCATTCTCTATCGATGTCTTAATCTTGCTCCAGCATTCGTCTACTCCTGTTTCCCCTTGTATCTTATTCTGTTCCAGTTGTGATTTTACTTCTGCTTGGTATTTCTGTCTGAGTGTTTCTTCCCGATTCAGTATCTCGGTGTTCCATCCTTTTCGTTCCGATTGTTCTTGCTTTCTTATATCCGTTTTTATCCTGGCACGTACTTTCACTCTCACTAAGAGATGGTCTGACGCTGCATCTGCTCCCCTTTGGCTAATGAAAGCCCGCAAGCTATAATTTAAAATAAACACCAAGAAAGGTTTATTGTAAATGTGTGGGCTGGCATCATCGGAAATAACCTTATAGGTCCATTTATTTGGGAAGGAAGACTCAATAGTAAGATTTATTTACAATTTTTGCAACAAAATTTAAATAATTTATTGAAAGACGAACCTCTTGATAGAAGAATGCAAATGCGGTAAATGCATATTTGCGCTCCACCTCATTTTATCCGTATAGTACGCAAACACTTAACTAACGGTTTTAGCCCTCGATAAATAGGTGGAGGAGGGCCCGTTTTATAGCCACCAAGGTCTCCAGACCTAAATCTCTTAGACTTTAACTTCTATCTCTAAACATGTTCTCAGCAGGGCACATGTATTCTTAATCTTATATAATCACATTTTCGTATCTTTCTATTTACGAAGTACAAATAAGTCTTAATAAATGCCGTGCATAGCTTAAGTCGTTCCGTTAATAAATTTGAATCTATCATTGCTAGAACATCATTATAGTCTATAAATTTTAAAAATATCACCGATTGAGAATCAAACCATGATGAAGTATTTAACTAAAGGTTTGACAGTAACGCAATTTAAGATGCGAATGTAGTCTGTTTACAGAAACCTTTGCATTTTATTTTCAATAAAAAAAAACTAGTTTCAGTTGTTCTTTTTATGTAAAAGAATCTTTGACAGATGACTTACATGAAGTAATTGTTGTAATGGCGACTATTTCTGAAAACATCTAATTGGTGTAGAAAATTGCAAAAATAATAGATGAACAAATCGGTATTTTGTGTGATTTGACAGCATTTAACTCGACTCAGGTGTCCAATTGCAAAAACTTAAGGGTGAAAAAATTAAAAAAGCTGTCTATAATACTTGGCACTAGACCTGCTACACTTTTATAGTAGGATAGAAGATTGAATTAAACGTTGTGAAAAATGTATAGAAATAAAAGGAGAATGTTTAGAAAAATAATCCCACTTTCTTTTTATTTCTATCTTTTTTTCTATGCTAGGCTAAAAGCTCCTAGATCGCATAACGTACCTATATGCTAAAAAATGAATTCGGTCGTTAACAAAGAATTTTAATAGGTCAAAGGCAAATACACTAGCTAATTTAGGTACTTAGCCCACATACTCAGCAATTTTCAACAGTTTTTTAAATAAAAAATTATGACCATTTGAATTTCTTCACAGGACACTCCCCTCTGAGTTAACATCTCAAAAAGATAGGCAAAGCTGTGGACGAGATTTACCGTTTCTACGACTGTGCAGCCGAGACATTAGAATAGTTACTTTGTAAATGCTTGGCACTGTTCTGTAAGAGATTCTGAAAAGCGTCACTTTAATACCCGAAAAAATAAAGCAATATCCCGGGATCATGGCATATTAGTGTAATGCACTAAAGATGTTGTAGATCGAGGTACAGTAGAGGGGCCGGAAAAGCAATCTACAATCTACTGCGCACTAAAGCATTATGAAATATTCACAATAATTGTGAACTCAAACTTTATATATCGAAGTAGCATACCCCACCTTGACTTCGCCCGAGAGAATAATGTAGCCAACTCTTTTTCTAACAATTTTAAATTCATGAAACTCTGAGGTTGCTACGCTGGTAGTTTAGGTCAAAGCCTCAAAATTAAGTGAAAAAAATTCAATAAAAAGTATAACCAAAGTAAATAATAAAGCAAAATCACCAGGGTCGAGTTGAAAGTCAGTAGCCTTGTTAACGAGCATATATGTCAAGCTAACCCGTATGCCGGAGAGTAAGAGTGGGTTATACAGGGTTCCACTGCATATGTAGCTAGGTTAAATGTAGAAATCTCCAACGATGTCACTAGGTACTAAATTTCAACTTCATTCTTATTTGAATTCGAACTTTGCCAGTAAATACTAAAAAAATATTTAATTGAATAATCGAATGTCTAGCTGTGTTACTCCAGCATAAAGCTAGATATGCTATATATAAAATTTGATATGTTACAAACTGTAGTGTCCACTGGTGCCAAAACATACATAAATCAAACCCTGTATATTACATAGTCACAAGAGTACCGGAACATTGGACAACTCCTTACAAAAAACTTTAATTTATAAAATTATTTAGATTATCATTAAAACTAGAGAAATAAAAATAATACAAAATTTGGTTTTCATTCCGAAGGTGTGACTGCTGTCTGGTCTGTGTGGTCTCGTACAAATCCGGTTTCAACACTGCGGAACCGTGTAGTGGTGTATAGGTATTAGTTAAACATCAGTGCTCATAAATTGATAAGTTATAATCTACAAAAAGGAAAGAAACACAAAAGGTTTAAAAAAAATAAAAAGGTCAAGAAAAACTGTACAAAATAAAAACGTCTAAGACCACCTCTATAAATTAAATTAAAAGACAAACAATTTTTTAATCAACATTCCTTAAGTAGGCAAGAAATAATAATTAATTATTAAATCACTTTCTTTTTTAAATTTAGGATTTTGAACTTCCCATATACAATATTCAAAAAAAAAAAGAATAACGAAAACGATCATAAGTTTTGAACAAAAGCTCAAGGAACGAAATGATTTTAAAATATTATAAGAAAATTAAATTTTAATCGATAACTAATTAGTAATAATTAAACAAGTAATTAATTAAGAGTAATATACTGGTTAAAACTGTTGAACTCACACACAGCTAATAGCTAAAATATATAAACCTGTAATAAATGTTTAATCTGACTCCGATGATCACGGATATTTAGTTTAATATATAATAATAAATAAAAAAAAATTACTTAACAAAATAATCGAATAATCAACAAAATTAACCATCCCACAATTGCAAATATTAATAAAAATATAATAATTAGCAATTGAGTCTACTGGTTACTATAAACGGTTGTTTTTATTATTAAATAGTTCAGCTTCAATTTGGAAAATATAAAGGCAATTTTAATTATGCCCCAAAACAAAAATAATAAATCAAAATATAATCTCCATTTTTCCCTACTTTTATGTAAAAGGCTAAGATACATATTTGGTAAAACTGAAAATATTCTGGCCACCAGACATAACACGATGCTTTATTTTATTTTCAACAATTTTAAATTCAAAGTAGGACAAGGAAATTGAAAACAGTTATAATTTACATTCAAATTTGTAGGACAAATTAGTTTTTCGATAAATGGGAGCAATCGCTATACACCTACATGTGTCAAAATATAATAAATTTTACAATAAATGGCAAAAGCTACTCTTAACCTTTACTAATATAAAAAAATAATTAAAGCATTACCCTAGTAACAGCAATGAAATACCATAAAAATCAAAGAAAAATTGATCAACATTCGTAAAAAAAAAAAACAACAAATGGCCTTAAAATATAATATTAAATTTAATAATCGACTAATGCCGTCAAATTAGGTATTCAAGAGACCTAAAATGACATACTATGGTCAGATACAACGTTATTAACTTACTCGTTGAAAATTAATTTTGGGCTCCAACTTTAATAAAATAAAAATCTACAAGAGATTGATTTATTAAACTGGGATTAATGGATCTTACGTTAAGTGCAGAAATGCTAAGATCACCGTCTGCAGGCAGTATTCTAGTAAAAATAAGTCAATAAACAGCAATTAGGTATAATATAAAATAACTAAACTCAATTACGGGAACAATTTAAACTATTTTTCACTCCAAAATCACAATGAATGGAACAAACAAAGTAAGGTTAAAAATCACACCTGCTTTCGTTGTTTCAAAAAGGAAAAGTAAGGTCAAAGCAAATGGCCTTGGTCTTATATCGATGCGTGCTCACAAAACATCTTACTTTAAGCTTGTCCAAAAATGTTTTTATGAACCTGGGTAACAACAATCGGCTGAAATACATTTGCTGAATAAGTCAATTTATTAATCATTAAAATTTTGGACTCAAAATTAAATAAATATTCCACTAGTTATTTGTAAATTAAAGAAATACATATCTCACCTGATATTACCGACGCAGACCAAGTAATGAATTAAGTCTTGTTCCAAATTTTTCTGTCTCAAAAATTTTCGATTTTCTGAAAGTTTGTGGACCTTGCAGACTAGATGTCACCCCGAACCGACGACGATACGGTAAGTAATACCATAGACAAAGTGAAATCTATGGAATTGATCAAAAGATTTTCAAGAAACCTGTTATACGAAAAGATGAAAAGAAAAATGACACTCGAATAGTAGGCAAAAAACCGAAATTTATCTGGAAAAATGTAATAGTAAGTTCAACACAAATAGAGCTAAATACAACCCCCCAAAGTCTAATGACTGCCAAACAAAACAACATTAATAGGGGTCAAACAGTGATAATCAAATGTAACATAAAATTGTTGCTATGTTGTGTAAGAATGTAGCCAGATTCAGGAAGAAAAAATAACCGAATTAGAAAAGAAATTGACAAAGAAATAAAACTACGGAGATTTGTAGTAAAAAAATTTGATTTCGAATGATAGAGTGGTTCTTTTGTTTATTCGGGACAAAAAAAAGAACCTTTTCCACTCTATATAATAGTATACATAGATAACTCATTTATTTTTATACTTGCTGTGAAAATTTTGAAATGCATACGAGTATAAAGAATTTTCACTAAAAATATATACACATATGGTATAGTACTCTTTTCTGGTTTAAATAAACTATAAGAGAAGATATTAGAAAACGCAGTAGTTTACTATCCCACGAATGATACTATGTTGCCAAATAATTTTGTGATAGAGAATAATTATTTGGCTTCCATTTATTACACTGCGATTTTTGAACTACATTGTGAAGATTACGAATAAGTTAGAACGTTGAGATCAATATAAAATTAGCATATTTTATTCGAGCTTTCTAACTAGACCCTTGGGGTTGCCATATTATTCATTCCGAATGTTTACCGATAAAATATGACCTCAACACAAATACATTTTCCACATAATCAGATTATCAGACAAAACAACAAAATTATATTGCTTTTGAAAAATATTATTTAGGTAATCAAATTTGTATGAATAATTACTATATTCAACATATTTGTCGGAACAATAAATAATACGGATAATGTAACTATATTTAAATAGATTGTCAATCAGAATATTTACATAAAGTTGGAGATTCAGTTCAGTGTATTAAATAATAATAAATATAATAATAATGCTTCCTATCCAAGAACAGCAAGAACAGCTGAATGACGATACCCAAGAAGACAACGTTGAATTCCTTTATCACAAACTATCAACAGAAATGAGTGCTGCGATGTTGGAGTATAATGGAACCCATCCGTTAAGCAGACCTACACTGACAAAAATTAACTCATCTAAAAAACTGGGCATCATGTTGGACATCTGAAAAATCGGGTCTTACCAGCTTATCTTTCAGAAGCCTATACTCTGAAGCCCTTACATACGACAATCTATTGTGCTGCGACTGCGATAGCTAGAGCTTTAGAAATTAAAATTACAATAGTGCTCCGATCAGCAAGAATGGAACCCAACACTCTACCATGAGATATAGGACAGCTGGCGGAGTATATTAGGGGCGTGAGAACAAGTAAACTTCAAAGACGAGTTGAAGAAATAATGAATCGAGCCCGGTACAATTCGCAACACGATCCAGCGAACGGTACGGCTCAACAACGCCCCGACACACTGAAACAGAAGCTCTCTGCTGTTGCAGGGCGGCTAAAAAGATGCAAGACCAGGAATAACCGACAATGCGCTGTTCCAACGATCAGAAAAGACAACAGAGAGCAGGTAGGAGAGTTCTGAGGAAAACAACTTTCCACACCCGCCGATTGTAACGTCGCAGCCGATTGGATCAATGATAAACTTCAAATCTGCCAGATGCAGTTTGAGCCATTTACCACCCAGCAAATCTCAGCAATAATTAAGGAATACCATAACTGGAAATCTCCAGGTCTCGACAGAGTCCATAATTACTGACCCAAGAAGTTCAGGTATATACACCATTAACTGGCTAATCTTATTAATGATGCCCTTTTTTTTTGGACAGAAGGTATTACGTATCTCTTACCAAAGGACCAACATAACACACGTGACCCAACTAAGTATAGGCCAATCACCTGCCTTCCTACACTATGTAAGGTAATCACTTCCTGCTTGACCCAACGCATCTATGCACATTGTAAACAAAATAACATCATCGCAACTTAACAGAGAATATGCACCAAGGGAGCAATGAGATGCAAGGAACAGTTGATTGTTGACTCTGTCATATGTAGCCAAGCCTGTACCAACCGAAGAAACCTCTTTGCTGCCTACGTGGATTATAAGAAGGCCTTCGACTCAGTGGCACACGAGTGGCTCAAAACTATATTGAGAATGTTTAAGGTCGATAATCATTTTATTTCCTTTTCAGAACGCATCATGTCAACCTGGCGAACTAGAATCCAATTGCAAGTATCATCCAGCGACACCATCGAAACTAACACAATCCCAATACGAAGGGGAATATTTCAAGGTGATTCACTAAACCCATTGTGGTTCTGCCTTGCAATGTAAACCACTGTCAAACCGTTCGAACTCCACCAGATACGGCTTTAGTATTAGAAATAACAACGAAAAGTAGTAAAATTGTGAAGAAGTTCTACGGGGATATCGGAATACAGTTTAAACTTGACAAGTGCCGGATTTTGAACATCGTTAAAAGAAAGATACAACCGAGAGCATTTGAGATGCAGAACGGTGAAATTATAAATACAATGGAAACACAACAATCATACAAATACCTAGGTATGAAACAAGCTAAACCAATTGACCATCGCGCTATGAAGGACGAATTAACAACCGAATTTGACAGGAGGGTAAAACGGGTATTACGAACTAGTCTAAATAGTAGAAATTTATTTAAAATGCTCAACACTCTTAACAAAAGCACACAAATACCACCCACGGAGTGGTGTTGAACGTACAATGTTTCCAAGACACCAGTGAGGAAGATGATTGGTCGATATTGGTAAGCAGCACGATCAACAAATAGTAAATTTATGTTCTGATTTCCACAGGTTAGCGAACTCTTCCATGCTACATCCAGCAATATGCGAGGTAGACAATTCAACGCCGCTACAGCTGAGAGAATGGGATATTTCTTTTCACCACCGAACAGACCAAGAGAAGTTACAAGCCTGGCTACAGAAACCATTTTATGAACGGCATTCGAATGAGATCATCTGAGACAATGTCGACAACTCAGCGTCGAACTACAGGACGGATGTTTCCGGAAACGGAGGGCTACTTGTTAGCTATCCAAGACCAGGTTAATCCGACGAAGAACTATCGGAAGTTCATCATCAGAGATCTCTCAGTTGAAAACAACCAATGTAGATATGGCTATCGAACATCAGAGACAATCCAGCACATAACTGGAGGATGCCAAGCGTTTGCCGCAACCAAGTATAAGAAAAGACACGACTAAGCCGCTATGATACTCCACCAAAAGTTAGCAGATAAGTTAAAACTATTGCAGATAGGAAAAGTGCCTTGCTACAAATACAATCCGGAGCCTATTCTTGAAAACAACGAACACAAGTTATATTGGGACTGAACGGTTCTAACAGATCAAACAGTTGCTCATAATAGCTCAGACATTATAATAGATAAAATTTCTAGGCGAACTACACTGACTGACATTGTTGTACCTAATAACAACAACCTGAGACCGAAATATAACGAGAAGATCGCCAAATACAGAGGTCTGGAGGTGCAAATCCACACAGTGGGCAATGAACAGCATCCACACGATTCCCATAATACTATGAACAACTGGAGTGATACCAAAGAACTTCCTGCAGAACATCAATAGACTGGGTCTTAGTGACCATCTGTATAAACCGATGCAGAAGGCAGTACTCCTTGCAACCGCGCGGACCGTCCATCTAGGTCTGATAACATAGAGAGGGTCCCCACAAAGCTTCATACTTTCGGTGTTTTTGTATACCTGGTATGAGAAAATAATCTCTGGACGGATTGCGAAGCCTTTTGGTTTGTAAATCTGATACTTCGCACCACCAAACAGAACAAGAAATGTTACAAACCTGGCTACCGAAACCACTTCATGGATAGCATCCAAATGAGGTCAATCAGATCAAATTTTTCTGGAAATGGAGGGCTTTTTATTAGCTATCCAAGACCAGGTTATTCCGACGAAAAACCATCGCAAGTACATCATCAGAGATCCCTCAATATAAAATAACCAATATAGATACGGCTGTCGAACGTCAGAGACAATCCAGCACATAACTGGAGGATGCCAAGGATTTGCCGCAACCGAGTACAAGGAAAGACACGTCTCAGCCGCTAAGATACTCCACCAAGAGTTAGCAGATAAGTTAAATCTATTGCAGGTAGAAAAAGTGCCTTATTACAAATACATTCCGGAACCTAATCTTGAGAACAACCAGTTCAAATTATATTGGGACGGTACGGTTCTGACGGATCAGACAGTTGCTCATAATAGACCAGACATTATACTAACAGATAACATTTCTAGGCGAACTACACTAATCGCTATTGCTGTACCTAACAACCACAACCTAAAGCCAAAATACAACGAGAAGATCGCCAAATACAGAAATCTGTAGGTGCAAATTTGAAGACAATTGGTAATGAACAGCGTCCAAATAATTCCCATAATTTTATCAACAACTGGAGTGATACTAAAGAACCTTCTGCAGAACATCAAGGGACTGGAACCTAGTGAGCATCTGTATAAGCCGATTCAGAAAGCAGTTCTCCTTGAAACCGCGCTAACTGTCCGAAAGTTCGTAGGAAATACAGCAGACTACGTCACCTAGGACCCGATAACATGGAAAGGGTTCCCACAGAGCTTCATACTTTTGGTATTTTTGTATACCGGTATCAGTCAATAATCCCTGGAGGGAGTGCGAAGCCGTTTTGATTGTAAATCTGATAATTATATTCAAATTCGAAGACAATGGGTAATGAACGGCATCCAAACGATTCTCATAATTTTATAAATTACTGGAGTGATATCAAAGAACCTCTTGCAGAACATCAAGCGACTGGGCCTAAGTGAACATCTGTATAAACCGATTCAGAAAGCAGTTTCCCTTGAAACCGCGCAGACTGTCCAAAAGTTTGTGGGAAGTACAGCAGATCATGTCACCTAGGACTCGATAACATGGAAAGCTTCATACTTTTGGTATCTTTGTATACCTGGTATGGGTCAATATTCCTTGGAGGGAGTGCGAAGCCGTTTGGTTGAAAGTCGATAATAATACAATTATTGTCTACCAACATATCCACAGAAAATTTTATATTTTTGTTGAAATATATAAATATTGACAAAACAATGGGCCTTAAAAAATCAGACATCCAGTTAAGGTAGCTGGATATTATTCAAGCCCTAATTTAACTAAGGTACTACACCATAAGTTCATTAACTAATTTTTACTGAAAATAGAAATAAAATAAAAATTCAATATTTTAGAATGAAAAATTATAGAAGAAAGCAACATGAAAGGGTACAAGGAGAGGTAAGTGTTAAAGGGAAGGGAAAGGGTAGTATCAGTCAAAGTAAATTGATATGTGAAAAATGAACGATCAAGTGAGGAATAAAGACCGAGTTACACAGAAGAGAAAGCAAAATCCAAATTACTGAAAAAAAAATAAATGCATCTTTATGAATTTTTTAAAGTTACGTTGGAAAGCCGAAAATCAAGTCGCAATATTATGTAAGAATGTTTTCTTTCTACGATGCTGTGGTATTGAAAGTTGATATTTTCTACGCACGTTAATATTATGAACATCTATCTTAAAAGAAATTTTTCCATATACATAAAGTGGTTTATAATATTTAATACCTTTCAAACGAACACAAATATAATCAACATCTATTAAACGTGTTAAACTCTTTTGAATCAATAGGAAAAGGAGAAAAGTGCCCTCTCCTCCTTACACTATATATCAGCTTCAGACATGCGTTTTGAGCTTCAGAATATGATACCGGTCCATGGCATCAAGACAAAGGAAGTACACAACACCACAGTCATTAATTTGGGAAAGGACAAGTGAATTGCAAACCAAATTTTTGAACTTTCTGGACAAAAAATATCTTTGACCGTAAATAAGCTTTAAATATGATAAAAAAATACGTAATTTATCTGTAGCATGTTCTTTAAAACGCAACTTTGAATCTAATATTAAGCCCAAACTTTTACAGTAGTCAGCTTTCCGAAAATGATAACGGGTAATTTAGTGGGATTAATTTTAAGTGTGTGGTCGGAAGCAACTATGTGAAATAGATTTTAGCCAGAGTTTATGGATACCTGTGCTTTGCCCGCTTGATAATCTCTAAAAGAATAATATAATTGGGTGTCATCCATGTAGAAGTGAAAGTTACACGAGCAAAGCCTACGGATACTGCTTGTTGTAAGTGATTTGTTGATTTGGATCAGTTAAAAAAGATTTATAAAATAACGAGCGTCCTCGCTGAAGCGTACAAAATAAAAAAGGTCGTACTAAAATCAAGTATAACTGAAGCACTCACTTTATTTTGGTCAGCTGCTCTAAGAATATCGTCAGTTATAAGAGCTAATACACTTTCACAGCTATGGTTAGCTCCAAGACCTGACTATTTTGTTGGCAAAATGTTATTCTGATTTAAAAATACCCTTACTTTAGACAAAGTAGGAAGAGTGCTTACGCATGTTACATGACTATATAATTTTTGGTAGGGGAATTGCCTGAGCTGGCTTCTATCGCATAGAAAAATAATACCAAAGAACACACTTTCTACGATATGTGGACAACAAAAAATTATAATGTTATATTAATTTTGTCGACTGCCAGAGCTCTAGATTTTACCGTTTAAAATTTCCAATATCTTCCCCTCATTTGACAAATGAAAGTAAAAAAAGCTCGTTAGTATCTTTTAAAACGTTATTATTATAAAAAAGATTGCGTTTTTTCAATTTTCGCCACTTTTTCCTGTAATCAGAATTTTGAAGGCTTTCCCGCCAATATGTTTTTTTTAAGAACTTAGTATACAGGATTTTTTGTTTTTTACTTTTTGAAAGGTTTATTTCCTAATTTTTGCAACAGCTTAATATTTTCTGTAATCCGTTGAGGGTAGTTATAGTTTTGTTTTTAGGAAATTGGACCATGTTTATTAAAAAGACTCAAAATTGAAGTAATTAAGGAAATTATTTTTTCATGTATACGACGAAAATTGATATTACACAAATTAAGTTCTTCAAAAATCTATTTGGTATTAATTAGGATTTATATCATTAATGATCGGAAGAAAAAGCTGATCAATCATCCGTTCAAGCTCTTTAAACTCACCTTGATCAGCAATATTTAAGTCAGTTCCCGAATCTATATTAGTTTCAATAGTTGTAAATATTAAATCAATAAGTGAAATTGAAAGCCTGCCTACATGAATGGAGTCTTTAATTATTTGCTAGATATTGAAATGAGAAAAAAACAGATTCCAGTTCCCAAGGAGATAATGTTGTCTGAGTAAAGATTTGATAAAATATCTTCCAAATAATTTAAAAGTTATACATAATTTGAGTTTGGAAGTCTGTATATATTTTCTACAATAACAACGTTATCTCGAAGCTTAAGCTTCACAAATAAGTACTCAATATAATCCAAAGAAGAACCAGTTTGTAATTCACTAACAATGTTATATTTAACAAAAAAATCAACACCGCTTCCACCCCAGGACTCCAAATTTCGCTATAAAATTAATATGAGGCAGTACTAACAGCCTCATTATCTATGTCCAGTCACTGCTACTTCTCCGTAATCTCAACAGCATCATAATTATCAGATCTCACATGATTTTAGAATGAATCAGAATGTGTTAATAATAATCTTGTATTTATATGGGCAACAAACAGGTTCATTCTATATTAATGGTAGAAAGGACTGGGAATAAAAGAAAGAAAAATTTCCATATTAAAGGGGAGAAAGAGAGGCAAAAAATGAACCAAACAGAAAAATATGCCCTCGCTGTATGAATATTAAAAATAATATGAAATAAAAAATAAATAGCTAATCAGCAATCCTTCAAATTGCATAAAAACCTGAGGAAAATAGAAGGGCCAATCTTATGAGTAAAAACTAATTACTTCAAAATAATTTACACATTAAGATACTTATTGTAGAAAGAAAAGAAATAATTAAAATCATTATACCGATAAAATAATACGATAGTTTCTAATTCATTAACATTGGTCAAGAACCAAAAGGACAAGATACAAAAACGAAAATTATAAATCGTCCAAAACTTGATTATAATCAATTCGAGAAACAGCATTATCACACCGTACATTTATGTTCCCATTAAGAGACCATCACTAAAAAAGATAACTAATATAGGAGAAACCTTATCAGTCGCTGAATGTTTTTCACTGACTCGGTAGCATCGTTTAATATCAGAGTCTTTTATATTGACCTTTAATTTTTTGGTAATTATTTCTAATGCTTGCCTATGAATATCATCATTTTCAGCATTGAATAGACCAAACATTCGAATGTTCAACCTTCACGCTGCTGGTCCGTGAACATTGATAGTAGTCACTACTCTAAGATTTTCTGTTTTTAACGCATGAACTTCATTGCGTAATGTTTTTATATTTTTTGTTTGTTCGCTGATAATTCTTGCCACTATCTCGGAAATTTCCTGTAAAATCTGATCATTCATAAACACTTTACGCTGTCTATATCGCCCTTAGTCATTACTGATCCGAACTATACTATTACACAGTGGACTAAAAAATATGACAATTATTGTTTTAACCACCACAGAATAACTTATAGAACGTAATGAGAACACTATTATTATTAAATACTAGAATAAATTCGAAGAATAATATATATATATATATATATATATATATATATATATATATATATATATATATATATATAAATATATTTATTATTATTATGAATTAGGTGAGAACTTAATCCCAAGAAAATAATAAGAAATAAAAATACACATCAACGGTTCGAGAAAATCAATACACACACGCACACACACACATACAATATATATATATATATATATATATATATATATATATATATATATATATATATATATATATATATATGAATAGTTTGGTTATTCCGGGTTTCAATCCGTTCGTTCAAAAAATCGTTTTCACGACGTTTCGCCAAAGTCTCATTTGGCATTTTCAAGTGCGGTTCGTCTCGTTACTCAGCGAGTAACGAGACGTCGTGAAAACGATTTTTTGAACGAACGGATTGAAACCCAGAATAACCAAACTATTCATTTTACCATCTGTGAAAATCTACGATATAACATATATATATATATATATATATATATATATATATATATATATATATATATATATATATGTTATGTCGGATATTCTCACGGGTGTGATGTGTAATTGAAGGTTTTCGGGCATCCCGTGTATGTGCTGAGTCCCTCTCAGGACTGTAAGGCAGCTAACGTTTCGGTGAAATCTCATTCACCATTTTCAAAGCTCACTGTATATATATATATATATATATATATATATATATATATATATATATATATAGAGTGTTCTCAAAATTGAGTGATTTATTTTAACTGCTTGTAGAGCTCAGAAAGACAGATCGATTTACCAAAAATCGTGTATATAAAAGTTAGAAGAAATTATTAACAATTATTTTAAAAATTGTAATAGAAACCTTATTTCTTGATATTTTCAACCACTGCATTGTAAAAATTTTGTTTACTACACTGAACAGATTACATCTTGTTCAACAGATAGTACTCACCATTTATTCGGTTAACGCAAAGTCTTGTTCGACGACACGGATCAAAAATAAAATCCCGGTCTCAACAGATAACATCACAAGTATTTTCAATGCGCTGTTGTAGTTCTTCCATATTATTCACTTTCACATCGTGATAAACCAACTGTTAACTAGCGCCACAGAAAAAAATTGCAGGGATTTAGATCTGGGGAACGTGCAGGCCCAGAAATGGGTCCATTTTGCCCTACCCATCTATTTAAAAACATATTATTTAAATATTGGTGAACTTTTCATCTGAAATGTGGGGGAGCTCCATCGTAAAGAAGACACATGTTCTGCCTTATATTTAAAGGAATATCTTCTAATAATTGTGGCAGATTGTTTTAAAGAAAGTGTCAATAATTTTCACCTGTCAGTTGATTTGGCGAAAAGTAAGGCCCTATAAGTATGCCAGCTCAAACATTTAGTGAAAATATATGCTGAAAATAATTTCTTTTCACCTGATGCGGATTTTATACTGCCCAGACATGGTTGTTGTGGAAATTATTTAATCCATTTCTTGTGAACGTGACCTCATCGGTAGCCAAAATAAATTTGGTAAAATTGTCATAATGTAATGATGTAAGTGACAAAATTCAATTCTTCTAGGATTCTTGAATCCATTGACAATGATATGGATTAAGTTGTTCTTGTCGTAAAGTTTTCCACGATTAACTATAGGCAACTTCTATTTGACCTCCTATGGACTTAGTGCTCATTGTCGGGTCGTTTCCGACAATTTTTAATATTTCTTCCTCGATCTCCATCATTTAGCGTTAAGGAGATCTTTCAGCGCGACCTCCTCGTTGTTCCTTTAAATACCCGGTGTCGCAAAGTCTTATAACTATACTTACAAACATCAGCGGAGACGGATGGTTTTGTAAAGGAAATCTCTACGCGTACAAACGACATGCTGCGGCCTCATTCTGTTGGCAGTCCCCCTAAGTAAATATTGCATCCATTAATTCATTTTTTTCATAAACGTATGCCATTTTTATTGCACAAAACATCCACAAAAGAAAAATAATATCACGCACTACTGTCCGAATTATTTAGCACTGGTCAAATCACACTCAAAACCGTGTAACAATTACACACAAAAAATAGGCATACCCAGTGTCAGTAGTAAAAAGTTTTTATAATGAAGTGGTTAAAAATATCATGAAATAAGGTCTATATTATAGTTTTTAAATTTTCAAGAAATTTTTAATAATTTCTTTCTTTGACAACTTTTATATAATCGAGTTTTGATAAATCGATTTCTCTTTACGAGTTCTATAAGCTGTTAAAATAAATAACTCAACTTTGAAAACACTCTGTATGCATATATATATATATATATATATATATATATAATATATATATATATATATATATATATATATATATATATATATATATATATATATATATATATATATATATATATATATATGTGTATATATATATATATATATATATATATATTATTCTCATGTTAAAAAGTGCGGAGATCTCCAACATAATGGAAAAGCTCCGGGACCGAAAAATGACAACAGCGCTGTTTCGTCCTAGTATGGGACTCATCAGGCCATTTCTCCAATTTATTCTTCTTTTCTTAAATAGTCCTTAAAGAACCGCAATACTAGATCAAATTGTTAACAAACGCTGACCTCGTTCGGCCCCAACAAGATGCAATTTTAACTCTAGAGTTGTTTGTACTATACTCGAATACAAAAATAGCATTCTAGAGACAATGCAAAAAATCTTAGATGAGTAGAAACGCTAGTACCAAGAACCAATTATCAAGGCAGGTCAAAATTCTCAAAAGCAAGCGTTCCCTTTCATGGTTAAACTTATTTCACAAAATAATGCTTCAAATTGATTTGTTAATTGGCAAGTTTCAATCAAGACAAATTGACGCTGTTATCGCAAAAAAGATATATTATCATTTGAATAAAAATTTACAAAAATTATAAATAATATTACCTCAAACGACGTTGAGCCATCTCCATCTACTTCAAAACGACATTGGCTCGATGATTCAGAGAAGTTTTCTCGGGAAGCAAAAGAAATTTGAGATATAATTATTTATCAAGCAAAAGAACGATTTAGCTTTACAGATCACTTGGTAACAACAAAGTCTTTTTTCTGGAACAGTATGTCGAATGTAGTACATGTTTTCTCGAACAAAAATTTAAAGATGCGATTGAAATTTTGCCCCTATTTTATCGAAAAAAAAACTCCGTAAATATAAAGGTCGGTTCTGACCGTCATATAGTAAACTGAAAATTTTAGATCAATTTCGGGACTTCTTGTACTTTATAAGTATCTTTCGCAAAATATCGAGCTAAGTGAGACATTTAGTGAAGATTTAAAACTTTTAAAAGTTTTAATTACTAGTTCGTTGGCATTGGATAAAAAGTTTTTACGGAATACTATGAGCTAAGAAAGACTTGCTGCTTTGCTAAAGAAAGGAATCTAATCGAAAGCATACCTGATTTCGATTAGCGGGTTAATAATAAGTTTCTTAATGCCAAACATCAGCGTATGGATTTTCTTTATAAATAATTCACACAGTAAGTTATGTGCATTTTACTTTGACTTCTTTATTTTTAAAATTGACTACCTTCCTTATGCTTAATTGTTTAAAATACACTGCCTTGTCTCATATTAACTCAATTTTTCCACTGGTGCCTATGATAGTTTTTATACATATCTATGTTTTTAATGTACCATCGGAATTGCAACCCCTACTTTTTTTATTGCACCAGCCGCCACTGCCCGTGATAATTACCGTGGCAGATATTTAGTAATAGCTAATATATCAAATTTTTTCAAATTTTAAAAATTTGTCGTTGTATTTAAAAAACCACTGTGAAAGCCCATATTTCACAACTAAACTAAGAAAGTTATATTGTTCTTGAGCAAATAAAGAGTATGCGCCTGAAAATTTAATCACAAAAAATTAGAAACTAACGACGTTTTGAAGCAGATGGACATGACCAAACTGAAGGGTTTCTATGATTACTCATAATACGAATTATGTCCTAAGCCTTAAGTTTATTTTATATTATTCTAGCGACCCGTTTTGGCTTCCTACAGGTGTAGTAATTGTTATGTTATTGTTTAACTCTTCGTTTACACAGCACAAGCGAAGATGCCTCCTGACAATTGATTTTTTTCCATTTTGCACAAAATGTCCATTATTTACTATGTAGGTAGTGGCTACATCCTAATAACTATCTGCGTAGATTATGTCAGTTAAGTTTATTTATAATACATAGAGAAAAAAATAAATGCTTACCCTACCGATGCCTTTTACTGGTTTGCTTGCAGCCTTGGAATCGCTGTGAGTCGTCGAAAGCCCAAGTGCTTTTCTAAACCCGGATACGGCTGTCGTTCCGGTGGTCAAGGGCCGATCGGCGACGGGCCCGGATAGCTTTTCGGAGTTGCTGCGCTGTTTCCGGTCAACCGCCGTTTGGGCTCGCCGGCCGTCGCTAGAAATTAAGAGGAATTACGTATGTTAGTGGTTATTTGAGGTACTGAAACAGACATATAGAGTGGCAAAGTCTCCGTTATCATAAAAATAAGAAAAACGTTTTATGTAAAAGTTGTAGAATATTGATAAGTCTATATTCGAAAATTATTTTTTATTAAACAAGATGAATGGAAAAGTCGGACAGCAAAAAATACATATTTTTAATAGGACACCCTATATATTCTGACATATTTGGGTTCTTCACAAAATTCTCTTTATAGTCCTAAAATTAAATATACATTTCTTAATTTTGTCTAATTAATAAATAATATCTATAAATTTTGAAAAAATATAGCGTTATAAAACTTGCAACTCCAACTAACGTCAAAATAATTAATATTTCATGTACGGTGAGCTTTACAGATATGCAAACTTAATAAAATTCAGAACACATTTACCACGTTTTTCAAACCAAAGACACTATATTTATTTACCTTATTCTAGATTCCCTTTAATTTTTGTTAAGGCACCCATATGCCTATCTTGGCAGATTTTGACGATATTTGATTCTTTATTAAAACTCCGTTAAGATATATGTTTTTTCAAAAAAATGCTGGAGCAGGACAGCTTTGTGCCTTCATATTGATGAATCAATAAAAGATCTCTACTTTTCGTTTTTATGAGTATTCAGTTTTAATTCATCCGTCGACATCTAAACAAAATACCAATAAATTCTCTTTATCTTTAGTGAAAAATTTTTGAAACTTCTCTCTATCGCGATAAAGGTAAAGTTTGGTTTCTTTTGTCAACAAGTTTTTATTCTTCAGTGCTACCGCTAGATATTCAGCTCAAACTTTGAGCAACTTTAAATCTCGTTTATAGTCATTTAACTCTTGTTGGTTCAAAGTTTCAGAAGTTTTTTCTCTCACCTTCTGGCAGGTATTCACCATCCACTGTACCATCTTCACTTTCTTCTTCGGAGGTTAGTCAACTTACATTTTTTCCTCCTCGTGAAAATAATCCACATTCATAAGTTTGGGAGCCATAGTTTTATCCAACACTACTATTTTTTCTGACTTAACGACTGAAAAACCAGTAATGGCGGTATACAGAAATACCATCGGTTTGGTAAATTTCAGTTGCTCTAGTTTTCCAGTCGTCTCCCATCTTATTAACATTGTATTACACCGGTCACAAATTATATGTGGCTCCCAGTATACATTCTGGTTTATAATTCTAATATCGAATCCGTCACTGTAAAGAATTTCCAGTTTGTGATCATTGATATTTTATGACTTCGAATTTATCACAAACAAAACAAAACAAATCAGGACTTTTATTGCAATTGTGTGGGTGACGGTTTGTAACAGTATATTCTACAAAGGCGCAGTTACCCACTAATGTAAAGTTGCAGTTACTTGATGAAAACGCCTGCGGGCCCGCTTTTCACCCTGACTAGCCGCCGATACTGGGGTTTCAAATTTCAGCATTGCAAATTACTTATTGTTTGGTATCTGTGTAGCTTAGCCTAGACGGACCCTGCTTAAAAATTTGTCGGGGGACCCTTCTACATAATTTAGCTTACACACGTCAGTATCCCTGTTGCTCGGGGACCCTATATCATTAATACGGCTGAAACGGCGGTAGCTACACCCCTGTCGCTTAACGACAACGCTGGCGGACCCGTTTTCTTACATTGACCAGCCGCTGATACTGGGATTCCAAGTCCCTGCATCGTAAAGCACTTATTGTTTTGTATCTGCCATGACGTCATGAATGCCGTTATTCCAGATTCTACTAGATGGATATTACAAAGGATGTAGTTTCAACATAGTAAGCAATATGCATACTTCATGTCGATAGTCTTCCTCACTCGATGTTGTAAAATATTATGAATAAATGTGTGTTCCGCAAACAGTCTCGACTGTATTTACATTGCAAAAGCTATAATGTGTTCTATTATGTTTTAGTAGAAAATTTAAAATTTCCTATTGATTAAAATACATTACTGAAATTTGAAATTTTGATTTGTATTGTTATGTTAACGGTGAATTTGAAGTAATAAAACATTCTACATACATAGAATTTTCTCATTCACAGTATTCCATTTTGGCTATTTTTGGCGATCTCCACTAAATTTTGAGGGTGTTTGAGACAAACGGACTTCAAATTCGGATTCATCGTATTAAAATACATATATCTTGGTCAAAAGTACAGACGAATTTTTGTTTTTTGTATGCCGGTGTAATTTTAAAATATAGATATATTAATTCTCTATAACATTGATATAAAATATGTTTTTCTTATTTTTATAATATTGTATTTTGGACACTTTTACAGTAAAATTAATTGAAATAGTTAATTTACAAATCTATAGCTAAAGGAAAGTTGGATTTTTACAATTATTAAATTATTCTAAGCAAGTTTTTGTAAGACTTTACCCCTATTTAGTCATTTTTTTATAACAAGATACATTGGTAGACAAAATGAGAGGAACGGAAAAAATAACACTTTAAAAATCAATATGTAGCCTAATATTTCTAAGAAGTTAGACATTCTAGATGGGTTAGTAACACTAACTAAGGAAGTCAAGAACTTCAACTGTTTTTCTATCTGCTATATCGTTGCGCAACGTACTATCAAACAGAGAAAAAGTTTTTTCGTTTTGTGGATGTTTGATTTGAAAACAAGAATTAACCGTAGTGGAGTTCAAGAAGTTGAACCTTTGTAAAAAGGTATGTGGTAAAATCATAAATAAAGTATAAATCTCCGAAATTAATGATTTATGACCAATTAGAGCGTCGAACTTCCACTGCTTCTGAAGTAAAAAATGGGTAAATAACTATAAGGGAAAAATGGTTAAAAGGAATATTCAATATAACTGATATAAACTCCCTCAAGCCGGCTAGAGATCCGGTATTTACCACAAGATACTAACAATTCGATTAGCGTTCGCTAGAAATTATTAAGATTGGGTTGAGGAGGATTGAAATCATATATTCATGAATTCAAATTTTACCTAAAGCCAGATGATCGAAAGATACAGATATGAAGTTTACAAAAAGAAAAATATTCATCATTAGTGGAGTTTTAATTAATGACAGTTACGTGACGGATATCTCAAAAGACGTATTATTATTTTTGTTTTATACATAGTACAGGATAAGGCTGTCATGGTGAGGAAATTATGATTTGGCGAGTACATTTACCAGACTTAAATTAAACAAAGGACATCTTTATCTTAATAGGCCAATTAAACAAAAAAATATATTGGTCCGTACAAGCTAAAAAGCCCACTATTGGTAAAGTGTAACAAAATATCCTAAGATTACCAATAATCTAATTAGAAAGCTATCAAGAAGGCTTGAACCTGTGCGGTGTGTAACATAAGGGAATGAAAATATTGATCTTCCCGTTTCTTTCCTAAAAATTTGCAAGAAATCGAAAATATATTCTCATTTCATCTTTCTTTTTTATAGCTAAGTATTCATTTTTTTTTTCATTTTCCAGCTACAGAATATTTAATTTGATGCAAACAAATTATACTTGTATGTTTTAGATCACACACTTAGAAGAAAAGCATAAAGCGTTCTTCTAAATTTGCGTATACACAAACATTTTTTCATTATTTGCTATCCTTATATTGAGTTATATTCATTTTTTTATAATTTACTTATCGGCTTGATAGTAGCCAGAAGGACTACTTAACATTTTTTTTATTCTTGGTGTTTTTTGACATATTTTGACCTGATATGTTTTTATTTCTTGTTTCCTATGTAGAAGGGAGAAAATGTCAATGCATTTACTTAATGTAAAGCATTTCAATGAACAACGTCATGACAGCAAGCCCTCCAACAAATGATTATTTATCTAATATTCGGACTTCTTTATACTGCTTTACTACTAACTGTAAAATTAAATTTACTAATATTAATTTCAATTTCAGGTTTCAAGTTGTAAATTTTAATTTTTGTTATGAATTATAAACATAGATTTACTAAAAGATTTGGAGGATCCCCTGGGGATCTTAATAAAGTTTAATTTCAATACCAACTCTAGCTATTTTGATGTATCTCAACCACGAAATCTCTAGAACGATAACTAAAGGTTATACCTGCTATATCTGTGAAGTTTATCGCAAAATCTAACTACATATATAGCTATAATTTACGAACCCTTTCAACTATATATTATTTTGCTGTCGTCTAGGTAAAACTGTTTTAAAATTTTTAACCTAGAAGTTTGAAAAAGTTTTAAACCAACTTAAGAAAATTTTATAGTATCGCTTTTTAAATTCATAACTTTAATACAAGTTTTTTGAAGAGCCAGCGAAAAATCACTGAAAGTAAAACAAATTAAAAGAATAATATTAAGAGGCAGACTATTATCTAAGAAAATACTTGATATTGATAATTGGTATTCAAGGTTTTAAAAATTTAATATTGTTTTTTATATCTAAAATTATATAGCCTGTACTGTACCAGGCATTCCATTTTGGACACCTTTAGGGCGAAAGATAGAGTGTTTTCGCTTCAGTGTCCTACTTTTTAACGAAACGAAAAATTCCGGTGTCAAATTTGTCATGAATCACCTATTTTTTATATACAGGGTGATTTTGAAAATCTTCGTTTTTTAAGCACATCTCTTATTTTCGTCATGCGTTAGTGGTAAAAACTGACTTTTATAGGGTTTTTTTACGTAGAATTCAGTGGCGTAGTCAGTTTTTTTTCCAAAAAGTTTAGTTTTTGAGATATTAACCAAAGTTAATATTTTTTTTAAATACGACACCCTGTATATTATTTTAGATATTAATTAAGTATAATTTAGGCTTTTCAAAAATATATAATTTTATTTTAAAAAACAGGGTCAAAATTCGATATTTTCAAGAATTTACTTTATTTGTAACATTAGGCCATGGCGAATTTGTAACAAATAAATGCAAAATTTTGGCAATAATAATTATATCAAAGATTAGACATTTTAAAAGTTAATTTTAATGTTTCTCAATATTTTCAATTGTAAACACTTAATTATTATTACATTTTTTACTTTAAACAAAACTGTTATTATAAAACTAGAATAATTAAATTTGATTACAAAGACACAACATTATTTCATAAAAGTAACATAACAAAAACAAAAAGAAACACTGAAACAAAAAACAATCAAGAGTTTTTTTAAAAATTGTTTTCAAAATGACGGCCGTTTTCTCGAATGCAGCATGGTCACAGTTTTATTATTCTATTAATTGCATTTAAAAAATAATCGGGCTATTATGAAGTGTTTGGAAGGCCAAATTAATTTTCTCACGAAGATTCGTGTCGTGTCTTATACATTTGATTTTGCATAAAACTCCACAAAAAAATCCAAAACGAAAAGATCGGGAGATCGCAGGGGGGGCCATCTCATTGGCCCATTGGTACCTATCCATCTTTGAGGACAGTTATTGTCCAGAAATTGCCTTAATAGCCCAAAGTTGTGGCTCGGGGCACCATCTTTTTGAAGAAAAACGGAATTGAAATGGGACAAAGGAACATTCTCAAACAATTCTGGAATAATTCCATCAAGGATTTCTAGGTATATACGTGCTGTGAGACCCCTTCATATATTCTGTAGGCTGAGGATAGTTATTGTTCAGAAATCGCCTTAATAGCCCAAAGTTGTGGCTCGGGGCACAGTCTTGTTGAAGATAAATGGAATTGAAATGGGCAAAAGGAACACTCTCAAGCAATTCTGGAATAATTTCATCAACGATTTCTAGATATTTACGAGCTTCATACATCCTGTAGTCTATGCGTCGGCCCAAAATAAAACACGAGACACTAACCCCGAAGCGCCTTTGTTGTGCCCTTTCGAAAATTAAATGGTTATTTTTTGTAGACCAATATCTCGTGTTTTGACGATTAAAAATTCCCGCATTAGAAAATAATATTCGTCAGACCAGATGACAAATCTGCCAAAAAAACGTTACTCGGCGCTCATCATCTCCAAGCTGTAAATATTGTACTATTTTAAATTTATATGGATGGTATTTATACTTTTTCAAAATTCTTTCAGTGTTAGATTTTGCTACACCAACTTCTTCCTCTATTTTTTGACAGGATAATGAAGATGTTGCTTCTGCGTAAAATAACACATTTGTTTCTTTTCTCTCCCTGTCTTCTTTGACATATGTTTTGGGGCGCGACTGAATAAAAGATCCATGTTCAACTAGATTTATTTTTAAACGAGCAAATATGTCTGGAAAGGGTTGCCTTCTTTCTGGGTACCTAACATAAACAAAAACGATTGCCAGATAGGAGAAGTTATCCTACTGATAATTCTTTAAATACATTATCTATTGAAATATAATTCATAAACTTCTTGGAGACTTTCATTGCATTGTATACAACATACTAACATATCATTCTTTTCATAATTTTCATAAACAGTCATTGTAAATGCAAAATAAATAAAAAGTAAAATCGGAACACCTACGTAACAAAAATATTTCATCAACAATAAGAATCTGACAAAACTGTGAAGTTTTGAACATCTGCCTTTTGTATATTATAAATTTACCATGACCTACTGTTACAAATAAAGTAAATTATTGAAAATATCGATTTCTGACCTTATTTTTCAAAATAAAATAAACACGTTACATATTTTTAAAAAGCCTAAATATACTTAATCAATATCTAAAATCATATACAGAGTTTCCAATTTAAAAAATCATAAGTTTGGTTAATATCTCAGAGACTAAACTTTTTAGAAAAAAAATTACTGCGCCACTGAAACGTGCCAATGTGAAAATCAGTTTTTGTCTTTTTGATAAATTAACGCATAACAAAAATATGTTCCCAAAAAACAAAGAATTTTAAAATCACTCTGTAAATAAAAAACTAAGAAAGTCATTGCAAATTTGACACAGTAATATTTCGTTTCATTAAAAAGTAGGATATTAAAGTCAACTATATCTTTGATAATAACCCCAGTACTCCCTAAATGAGTTGAAAATGTGACACCTCGTAGTCTGTGTAGTTGACTTAACTCTAAATTAAGGTTTCTCAGGTACTTCCACATGAAGAGCTACATTCTTTATACTTTAACAGGACACGATGAATTTACACATTTCACATTCGCATCAATAAATTTTCTGTCTAAAAATATTCATGTTTTACTTAACAGACCAAAATTTTGGTAGAAATTCGCATCGTTTATAAATATATTTCGGAAACTTATTTTATTACCGGATGTATTACGTGAAACATGCTTAGAAAGTTGTAAGAAATTCTGTAGTACCTGATAATAAGTAATTTCTATTTAAAAAATGGATCTCAAGCCCAACAAAAAATATTTTGAAATGTATGTAGGAAAATCGACGATTTTTAGAAAAAAAAGGCATTCATAAGATATTGAAACTATTCTTTAGTTTTAAATGCATTATCTTATTACGTAAAACAGTATATTATTTAATCACCATTGAATAATTATTAACACTAGAAGGAAGATGCGAGTTTCGCCTTCTGCCAACAACTACTCTAATAAAGCCCGGAGGCTGGAACGAAATTTCACGGTCCGATGTCGATTGCGTTTGGTAATAACTCCAATAATATGGTCGTAGAATGATTTCTATAGTATATCTTTAGTCAGGGCTGTAAATAAAAATATCAATCAGATTTTCTGTATATCGATGTTTATAAATATACCAATATCGGATTTCGATATATACAAAAAAATATCTTATATCCGAACTACATTCAATTTCACAGGGACACTTGAGTAACCAAAAAAAAAAGTGGAAAGAGGATAGTATAGTTAAGAAAATTTACTATGATATAATATACGTAATTGACAAAAGAAAAGTGAGAAATAATTCATTTTAAAAAATATCTACGTAAATATCGATATTGGACTATTGATGTTAGCCAAAAATATTCGTTTTCCCAAAAAATAATTTGTCAACAGTCCTATCTAGTCTACATTACTTTTAACCCTGGCATTATGCTCATCGATAGCGGCTTAAAAATATTAGTTGTTTTGGTATTTATTCGTACTTTACATGTTTAAAGAACATTTTAAAAATGTTTAGATGAGGAATGGATGTTTTAAAGCATATTACTCAAAATGTCTGACGGTGCGAGCCAGTTAAAATAGCAGAAAGTGATTTATCGTGAAAGTTTTGTGCTCAGTGATAATAGTAGAGTTTGTGAGTGTACAAAACTTTCTGGTTCTAGGACCGTAATAAGTAAAGAGGATTTTATATAGCAGATATCTCTACAGGTGAAATTGTTTTTTTTTTTTTAATTTACAAGTATTAAACGACACAACGTGTCAAGTAAATTTCACACTTGTACGAAGTACTTATCCATTTAGCTTGGAAAAATAAAATGCAAAACTGGCAATGAAAATTTCTAATCCTTTAGTGATTGAGGGTTTACAAAATTTTTACAAATATATCCCTTATCATCTGAATCTGACAAACAGAATAGTATTAAAGACTGTTCTAATGAAATCGAGGAAATATTAAACTATATATATATATATATATATATATATATATATATATATATATATATATATATATATATATATATATTTGTCTGCCTTAGATACTAGAGGAATGTAAAAATTATGAAACTCTTATTTCAGACTGATTTATGGGATACGAAAATTCGAACATGTTACCTATAAATTATAAGAAATCGGTTGGTTAGGCAAGCAACAGAGGCGACAATTGCAATCTACTTGCCAGTTTTTCTCCATAATTAATCAATATACATCCCCACATTTGTATAATAAAATCAGTATTAAAGACTGTTCTAATGAAATCGAGGAAATATTAAACTATATATATATATATATATATATATATATATATATATATATATATATATATATAATACTAAGGGAGCATAAGATTGAGTTCTTAAACATTTTTGCTCATCAGTATTACCAATGATTTCATTAGAGATTACTGTGGCAATAAAATAATCAGTTAGGCTAAAGTTATAAAAGGAAATTAAATACATAGAAAAATTAACTGTAAATACTATGTTATAAAAATTGTCTGGTTAAACCAATGACAAAAACCAGAAAAGTTTCTGAGTACCAAGTTACTCGTAAATCTTCGCTCACCTAAACCTTTGAGAAAGTTTCCAATTTGAAGATACACAAAGTTTTTAGTGTTTAATATTAAGTATTATTCAATAAAATTTATATTATTATTCACCTTAACATATTTATTATAAAAAAACTAAATTAAAATATTTTAGTTAAAGTAGTGTTTTTTCAAATCATGTTATAGTTTATTTATCCTATGTTGTTAGCATTTTTAACACATAATTTATTTAAATATAAGTTTAAGATATACAAATAGCGATCATTTAAAGTTCGTAAGTAAATTTAAAAGTAAAAACAATAGAACAAAAAGTAAATAATAACGTGTTGAGTTAACCGTCGCCAAGTAATGACGCCACGAATCAGCATTATGTCTTTGTATTCTAAGAATTGTTGTTTCTGCTGGTGTTTCAAAGCATCTTAATCACAAAATGTCAACAAATTGTTATTCACAACATTTTAAGCCTAAAATTTCTGAAGTAATTGATGTTTTTAAGTTGCATTTTAGAAAACATAAACAGTAGAACACACAAATATATCATTCAGAAACCTATTCATTCATTCATATCAGCCCGTTTTCATTCACTTCTGAATGTAGGCCTCTTCCATATTTTTCCATTTCTGTCGGTCCGTAGCTGTCCTCATCCAGTTTTTTCCGGCAATTTTCTGGATGTTGTCACGCCATCTCTTTTGGGGCCTGCCAACACTTCTCTTGTTCTCTCTTGGCCGCCTTGCTGTTATCTTGTATGTCCAGCTGTCTATGTCATGTCTTGCGATATGTCCAGCCCATCTCCATTTTAGCTGCGCTACTCATTTGCTCACATCTGTTATTTTCGTTCTTCCTCTGATTTCTTCATTTGGAACTCTATCTCGTAAACTAATTCCCAGCATAGCCCTTTCCATTGCTCGTTGTGTAACCCGAAGCTTATTAATGGCTTTACATGTTAGGGAGGTTGTTTCAATACCATAAGTAAGAACTGGCAGGATGCACGACTCGTAGACTTTTCTTTTCAGACTTATGGGAGTGTTACTGGATTTAAGAATGAATCCGAGTTTGCCAAAAGCTGCCCAGCTGAGACTTATTCTTCTAGGAATTTCAGCCGATTGGTTTTCCTTCCCTATTTGTATTTTATGACCTAGATATATGTATTCTCTTACGTTTTCTATTATTTTATCTTCAATTTTAATTTGTATTTGTTCTAGACTCATTATTTTTGTTTTTGACAAGTTCATTTTGAGTCCTATCCTAGCTGATGCTTGATAAAGTTCTTGTATCATACATTGGAGTTGTTCTGGTGAATCACGGATTATAACAATATCATCAGCAAATCTTAAGTAGTTTAGTCGTATTCCGTCTATGTTAATTCCCTTGTCATCCAGTCCAAGCCCCTAAATACATCTTCAAGTGCCAACGTGAACAATTTTGGAGAGATTGTGTCTTCTTGACGTACGCCTCTTTTTATAGGTATCCTCGAGGTTTTTATATCGTCTATTGTAACTTGCATGTAAGCGTTTTCATATATATGCTGAATCAGAGCAGGGTATCTTGAATCAATCCGAGCATTGTCCAGTGCTTTGAGAATTGCCCATGATTCGATAGAACCGAACGTCTTCTGGTAATCAACGAAAGCCAAATGCAGAGGTATATTATATTCCGTGGTTTTTTCGATAAGCGTGTGTACTGTCTGTAGATGAAAGAAACCTATAACTGAATAAAATATAAACCATTCTACAACTGTATATTCACGAGTAAAAAAAAAGTAAAATATTAAGTATAAATTTCTTCTAACACAAAACGTAATTTATTCAAAAATTCACTAATATGAACTAAACATTGCGGTAGTTACTTTGGTTAAAGTATTTTATTACCTGATAAAAATTAGCTAGAAATTCATTCGGTTAATAAAGCGAACACACGTGGATAGAAAGTTTAAGCTTTTAAAACTGCAACTGGATTCTCAAATAAAACGTAACTGATACGAACTTTACTGTTATCGGTTCTCTATACTATTTATAACATAAATAATTTATACCCAAAAATTTTCCAATTCAAATGCAAAAGTATGATAAAAACTCTCTGGCTTGTTTTTGTGTATAAATACGTGTGTATCGCAAAATTGCTTCTGAAATGTTCGTGATTAAAATTCGATCATATTGGAATTATAATGTCAATTGGAGACGAAATTAGAACTGAGTTAAAATGGGTAAATGATTAACCCTGAAAGATGTGATTGAATATTGGATGTAATATCAACGAATAACGTCACTCTGGGAAATTTTTTAAAAGTTCTTTCCTAAGATATTTCCACATGGATTATAAATTGCTTCTTTAGTTATTACTACTAGGAAATTAAAAATATTACGTACTAATAGGTTTAAAATTTTCAAAAAAAAAAAATAATATTTTTGAATCGAGTAAATTTTTATGGTATATATAGGTTAGAGGAAAATATTTCTATTGGTTTATATAAAGAGAACAATAAAATATTTTTTTAAAAGAGACATGTCTCCTAGAACTACGTTTCAACATTATTATGAAGTATATGGAGTAACTCAAAAAAAGTTTCATACTAGAGAAGCGATAATTTAAATGAAATACCCCACTTATTATTTCATATTTTGAAGAGCGGGCTATATAAAAGCAATTTACTGTTATATTTAATATAATGAAGGTAAGCCGTTTTCAAAATATTTAACAACTCTGGAAATTGTAAACCAAAATTTTAGAAACAATCCTGCCTAGCCTATTCAAGCTAGATATTTTTAATTGTATTGCTTTTTTAGTAAAATCATTACATATTATTGTAATATAAAATTATCTTCACAAATTATTCAGAGTTGATAAAAACGTATTTTAAATTGATCACCCTCTATTTAGAAATAAATTAATGTTCTAATTTTACGGTCTTAAAAATCGTAAATAGATTTTCTTCATTTACCTGTCGTAGTTTATTAGTAATTTAGAATTTTCAGTTTTAGACATAAATTGTTTGCAATTTGTTTTCAGAAAGAACAAACATATGCTAATATTTTCACAGGCTGATGGAGTCTTCTGTGTTATAAGTAATAAGCAAGGCGGACGATTTACCATCGCTATGGTTGAGAGACCGCGAACTGACTTCTCGTCACCAATCACACCAAGGAAGCTTCGAGTCTGGCTACAGAAGCTCCTTCATCATCGACACACAAAAGAGCCAACCAGAAAAATGTCGACAAATTAGCATCGAACTACTGGCTGATCTCAGGACAAATGTTTCCTGAAACGAAAGGCTTTTTACTAGCTATCCAAGATCAGGTAATCCTAACAAGAAACTATCCAAAACACAGAATCAGAGATCCCTCGATCCCTAATGACCAATACCGATATGGATGTCGAACATCAGAGATAATTTAGCCCATAAGAAGAGGGTATCAAGCATTTGCCGCCAAGATCATTCATCAAGAATTAGCAGAGAAATTTAAACTGTGACAGATTAGAAATGGGCGATACTATAAAAACAATCTGGAACTCATATTGAAGAACAACCAGTTCAAGCTGTACAATGTAACCGTCGTCACGGATACCGAAGACTGTACCACAAAAATGAAAGATACCTTGAAAACCCCTGCTTACAAATCTGTGCCAAGGAATCCTACTACATATCTTTCAAAAACAACAAAAACCAAAATCATGAACTCACCCATAAGACCGGATATCAAACGAAAACTGATAGCACGGGAAAAATCCGGCAGTTCCCCAAGACTCTACGGACTTCCAAAAATCCGTAAGCAAAATGCCTTTCTAAGTCCCATGATTAAGCTTACAACTCTCCCACTAAAAAACTGAAAAGACAATTTTGTCGGCCATGCAACCACGTGTGGAAAGGCTGCATCTTACATAAAAAATTCGGATCAGTTCTTAACAATTCTACACTCCGTAAGAATTGACAAACATCATTACAAGTGTCGACGTAAAATCGTTGTATCCATGCATACCAATGGATGAAGTTCTGGATCGGATTGCCCAAAGAAAGAATTTCTCAACTCGAGTTATGGATCTCATCAGACATTATCTAAAGAATGCATATTTCTCGTCTGATATACAAACAGATAGATGAAGCTCCCATGGGCTCATCACTGTATCCAGCTGTGGCAAATCTATTCATGACCTATTTCGAAATCACAGCTCAGTCATTGATCATATCGAAAATTGCTACACCTGTCGTATAGGTTTTCAGTTTTGCACATGGACAAGCAATACTGCAGCGTTTGCTACATCGGTCGACTCGTCCAGCCAAATAGTGAAACAATTTTTTTCTTTTTAAAAGTTCACTTTCCAAGTCAGTTGCCAAATCATTAATTATTCCCGATACTGTATGATTTAAGGGAACAAGTTCAATTTTCTTTGCTGCTTTATCCCTAAGCATACACTTCATGATGTCTTTGGCACACGATCCAATCAAATTTTCTTCCACTGTATATGCTTATCTACATCTTGCAAATCTGTAAGTAATTCGAAATAATGCCTCGAGAGCCAATTTACTATCTTCGTTTAAATCTGTAAGAAAAGAAGAAACACTAGACTTTTCATTCCCTACCAATTTTCTTTTAAAATACTCAAAAGGTTTATTTTTGTGATCTGGATGCCATTTACCGAGAAATTACGGAGAATATTTGTAATTTATTTACATAAGAAGAAATCATTAAACTAGTTTACACTATTAATATTTATGTAGACACTATGGATTAACTACTAATTCATCTATCCTTTTTGAAATCACTCGGGGTTCCTAAGCTCATCATACGATTCAGTTCGTCTATACTCATCCTTGTATGTGAGTGCGGCGTTTTCATATCTGTAGAGGTTATTCTTATTCCCGAATAGTCTTGATTGGCCGAAGTAAAAATTACCGGCTCGTTCAAAAATGTACTCGCATCGCCAGCAGCATAGCGACTCGACGTATTACCGATTGTTGCCTATTGCGATCTTTAATTTAAAATTCTACCATTACTATATTTTTTTTCACGAACCCTCTTTATAACTCTCCTACGAGTTCACGAGCCATCACTTGAGGAACGCTGCTCTGTAATAACCTTAAATGGTTTGTTGTAACGGTAGTGTAAGTTTCTGTTTCCAGTTCCAACACCCATTCAGGGCTTCTAATTTTGTTACATAATTCGTGATGTCATTTGCAATAATGTCTATGACAATGAATGATGTTGCCAATGGCGCCCCGTTCTTGCCTCATTTTATATGATGTGTAGCTTAAGCATAGTTGTTCTTTGCAACACCTAGTGCCAATATACCAAGGCTGCTTACTACTTTCGTATGAAGTCAATACACCATCTTGGAATAAATATTTGTTCATGTACACCCATCCAAGTGTCGCTCAGCCTGCATCTATATCTGAAATAGTTGATGTCCTAAAATATTTAGTATGTTAAAATGTTTACAGTTCTTAAAGAAAGCTTATTCTTTAAAAAAAATATATCTGAAAAATTTGAAATGTAATTCTAATTGTTATTAGACTTATTTTTACACTAAAATAGTAAATACATTCATATATTGACAATACAATTATGTCTAGGTTGAACGACATAAAGCAACATGTGTAATTAACGAATGTCGCGTCGTGTCGCGACGAAAGGCCAAAGTTCATGTTTAGTTCGTGTAGTTTCAATTTTTGTTGCTGACCTCTCACAACGTTGAATATAGTATTCTAACGTAACTAGGCTAATTTTTAGTGTGGCAGCAATAGACCAAATTACAATACTTCGATGCTTAAGATGTAATTCTTTTAATTTCTGATACAAAATCTTCTTAAAATATTTGCATTTAAAACATTTTTTGCATCGAAAGAAAAAAAATGGTATTCCTTAATAGCAAGCTAAAAGTTCTGTCCCAATATTTGATGATTAAAATACTCCACTAAATTGAGTCTTTAGTAGCTACACGTTGACAAGCTGCATTAAAATTTTTCCCAGTCTTAAGGTATCATAGGGTCCAGATGAGTTAGAATTACTTCTTTAATTTGGACAAGTTTTTTATGTCTATTGAACCGCTCAACACGATTTTTTAGGGTAGAATTTCGCCCGAGTAAGAATAAAATTGCTATAAACAACTGTTAAAACTTTTAAAAATTCAATTTTTGGATTATACTTCATGAGCAATTTTAGGCAGAAGGCATCATATTTTTTTTTGTACGATGCTTAGTTTCCCAGATAAATAATGCTAAAAATTTGAAATTTTTTTTTATTTAATAAACATTTTTAATTCTACTTATAGCAATCGAAAATTTGAATTAAGATTTATAAGCTTCAACAACAGACTTTTTTGGGCTATAAAGAAGTAGATTGGTCATTTATGTATAAAGCTGCCTATATGGTGTGGAAAGAAAGGTCTAATTATAGGCGTACTGTTCGGTATTCGGCAGTATGTCGACTTCTGTCAGTCGTTTTCAGTCGAAAAATTTGCTTTTAAATAGGCTTTCCCTTCCACATCGTATAGGCAGTGCGTATATGTGGAGCTGAAAACAATATTTAAAATTAATTTTTCATATAGTATTTTATTGTAGGCCTAGATTAGAGCTTTCGATCCCTGCAAACGGAATTAAAAATATTTAGAAATGTTTATTCGATAAGAAGTTACCCAAAAATATTTAACATATACCTTTTTCGTACAGGCGTTTACTGTGAGTTGTAGATCTTCATTTTAGCTCTCGATCATAACATACAGAACTGGAAAATGTGAATTTAATCAAAAGTGATTAATGTCAAATGTTTAACATTATCTCGGAAACTAAGCGTCATCCTAAAAAATTAGTAAATAACTTTTTTATTTAAAGTCGCTCAAATAATTCGATAACTTTTTTTTGCAGACTTGTGTGAGCCTATCTAAATTAAAGAGGCACTGCACTAAGGTGTAAATATCACCTTTTAAAGTATAACACCGTGTATAGCAATCTACAAGGTATTGCATTTTATATAAACAGGGTGGTCCACTAAAAAGCCCATCCCAATTTGCGCCTTTTTCTGGAAATTTCAAAAAGTGCTCAAATGGGTCAATTTCTATTGTCAAGGGCTCAAATTTTTTAAGTATTTTTACGGGTTGTACCCCAAGTAAAGATTACTTTTGCCCCAAAATTTTTAAATAATAAATGTAATGTTGTGGTACATTATTTAAAAGTTTGTTAAATTTCTTTCCAAATAATTTCTTTTTTTTTCTCCAGACTCTGAAATGATTTCTCAGCATTTAGCTCCGCAAACATATTTATAAATGTCGCTTTAAAAAAATTATGGAGATAAACCATGTATTTTCACGAGCCATCATCCAGAAAACATCTCATCTGAAAACTGTGGTACGCCCAGTCAAAAAGAGAGTAATTTTTTGGAAGATCATACTTTCTTTCTGGTAACGGTTGTCGTTTTCGTTTATGACTATCAATGTTGAATTTAGCTGAGTTAACTGGGCTTTGCAACTTGAATGACATTCAAGGTTTCAAATTTTCAGGTAATAAAAAGGGTACAATCACCAAAATATCAGCCCAAGTATTTACTTTTAACGAGATTAATATTTTTGTTTGTGGGGGGAGGGGGTAGGTATGCTTATCGACATTTAACTCGTTTACTTTACATCATAAAAATGCAATTCTAGCTGGAAAATAATATTTAAGACGTTGACATTACCATTTAATAAATAGTTTAAACTGGCCATGTCGGGAAATGAGATTTTCCGCGTTATTCAGATCGCCCAACTGTAAAAGTACCGAGCCATATGACGCAGTACTGTGTGCGCCACCCATCGCCAGCATTATAGCTGGTGCACTGTTAATTTGAGAAAAACTACATGTTGTCCACCCAGAAAAATAGTCCAAATTAGTTAACCCGGGAGCATCTGCTGGACAGTGCCTGAAGCAGGCTTGGGGATATATGGTATTTTACTATCTCATCACCTTCCTAACATCCTACCGACACTGTCACGCATCTATCAAGCGCATGCAATGCCGCTTCTTTTCCAATATCCTACCGATACTGTTGCAGATCCGACAAGCATGGCAATGTCACTCCTTTCCTAACATCGTATCGTTACTGGTCGACATTGTCGCGGAATCAACATGCCCGGGACAATATTGTACTATTTCTTTCTATGCTAATAAAGACGTCAGTTGCCGTATTGTTCCATAGTGACTTGGAATGTGTTTACCGACAGATGCAAACTGATGCCATTTTTAGGGACGTATAATATCTATCACCTATAGCCGCCCTTCGTTACCAGAATTACCTTTACCGAAGCTACAGCGGTAGTATACCATACCCTCGTGTACCGGCGTAGTGTATTGTAGACGTAGCCGCCGATCAACACTGGGGTTACCCTCACCATCAAGCACACTGCCTCCGTAAATTTCTGAGAAGCACCGCACCATCAAACATACTCTTGTCCTCTAGTTCGATCCGTTTGGTTAATGTTTTCTATTTTTATTTGTTAAGATGGGTAGTTAGTTTTGGCTAAATTATAAAATATGGAATACAGGATACAAGCTGTTAAATTTAAAACCGCTAACTAACATCCGAAAATGACCCCTGGTTTTTTATTTCTCCACTGTAACGAACTGTCCGGTGAAAGTGAGCCCTTTACCACGTTATTCCAGAGGGTGATCCTCGAGACCGTCAACGATTGGATATTTTGACCGATAGACACTCAAGCTGTTGGATAGTTTAACCGATGCATAGCCGAACTGTTGAATATTCCAGCTGAGAGACAGTGTAACCGTAAGATATCTTGGCAGATATATGGCTTGAACGTTGAATCTACAAAACAAATATTGAAGAGATAGTTTTGATTTTTATTTATTTGCTTACTCATTATTAAACGTCAATCACTTTTCAGTGCTTGAAATAGGTGATTTTTAGATGGGTAAAATTTGTATTTGAAAATTTCTGTAGAGTATACCGCTACACACCAGTCACATAGCATTTTTCTTGTGTTTAATAGTTCACAGATAAGTGGTCTATAACTGCGATTGCTACCTCTTCATTTTTCACCAGATTTTTTTCTGTTTATCACTGATATAGTTTGTCGATATTTTGCCGCTAAATCCGATAAATGACGCTACTGCTGCTCTGGTACATTCATTGTTTTTAAAATTAAGTAGCATACCTTCAACTATTTAGTTAGTAATACAAACCATTTTAGATTTTAAAATTGTAAAAGTAAACAAACCAATGTAGACGCACAACCTCAAGATAGATTGTTCAACTATCAGTATGCTCAATATGATCTCACTAATACTCAATTTTTAAAACTAATTTGTTTGACAACAAGTGATTTAAATTCAGAAATAAAGGTATTATTTTATAAGAAGTTTAACACGAGTTAACTAACTAGACCGAAGGTAGCCCTTTTTAAAAACTATTTATTTACAAAATTACAAAGTTGTGTTATAAAATACAATTAAAATTATAATTTTAATAATTCATGGCTTAAAACCGACTGACTAATCTTCTCATGGTTATGATATATAAAGTTGCATGATCAGCATTTTCTAGGGATGGACGGTGCGATAACTCATGCTTTAAACGATGTTCCACAGTCAATTAGACTTTTTATTGCAATAACGATTTCCGTATAGGAGTTTATAATAAACCGCTGAAAATAATAAAAGAATGTTTCCTCAGTGGCAAAAATCGACATGTCCGACCACTTTTTAATACTTATTCATAAAAAGACGTAAACCGAGTGGGACTGTTTACGGAGAGCCATCGTATATATCTAATAAACAGAAAACTTTTTTACAACCAATGGCGTTATTATTCGTGGATTCATCTATACTTTTTTTCCATAATGCAATAATGTTTTCCTCTTAAAATTTTCTTTACAGGTGTCGATATACAATAATAAAAATTCTTGCATTCCCCTTCCATACAATTTAATTCATACCCGCTTAGTAATCATAAAATCGCCAATTTAATTCCGAGAGTGGACCTAGTGTAACAAATATGAATGAGAGTAACGGGAAGATTGGCGGTAAAATGATCAATCAACCAGCTTGGTCCACTCAAGCGAATAATCAATGAGAATAAACTCAGGTAAATTTCAAAGATGCCGTTTTAGACTTTTTGATTGGTAAACAACTGATGCAAGCTAAAATAATTTGTGAAGTGAAGAGCTGTTAGCCGTTCGAACTTGAGTGTTAGAATAAACGAGCACTGATCATAGAGCACATGGATAAAACGGTCCATAAATATAAAATAACATAACTTTTACCAACTATCGCTACACTGTAAAAAGGAATGCATTAAATTTAATGTAAATGAGATGGAAGAAAATTTCAAAAATGTTTATTAAATGCATTTAATGTAATTTCATTATTACTTTTTAACGTGACTATGTACATTAAATATACGGCCAGTGTTCGATGCATTTGAGATATGTTATAACATATTTAATGTACCCAAATTAATATGAGTTCACAAAATTCTGAAACTACCAGGAAAAGGTGGCCATTTTCCCATTGGTAGTGTCCGCCATCTAGACCGGTTGCGAACTCATTGGTTCCCGTCAGTACCAGGCAGACATCTCACCATAAGAAAACTCAAGTCCTTCAAGCAACTTATACTAAACAAAAAGTTCAATACAAGTTGCGCCATCTCCTGGAATCTCATATTGAATAATAATGTAAATTCTTTTAGTATTAGAGTTGAAATATCTTTTGAGTTACTTTCTTGAAATTTAAGATGCCATTTAATCAAATTTAATGTACAAAGAACCGATATTTGAATGAATAGTTTTAAATTCAAAGTAAATGTAAATTATTCACGATTTTTGGTACAAAATAGGGCAGAATGGACATTAGATTTGCATTAAATTTTAGGTTATTTTTAACACTGCTTGTTAGTAAAATATTACAATTATCTCAAATTACTACGGAGAAATATTCTTAATCGAAAACGAGCTTTTTTGTACACTTTGTCTTTATTAATTTTTACCTTCCCTCGTTGAGAAAACGGCCAGATGTACTAAATTAATTAAAATGCTGTATAGACAATTCAGATCGGTAAGGGCTTAAAGATTGCAGCGAGCTATAAAAGATAAAGAAAAAATAGAAATTTACTCTCAGTACACGGGGCGATGACAAACTATAACTTGGTTAGGTCTCACATTCATAGATATGAAACTAATATTACCGAATAATGGGAAAATAAAATCCCATAGAATAGGTTATAATTATGATTTCTGACAACAAATTATTAAAATATCTACGAATTGTTTTGAAAATGTATTTACTGATGAAACTACTTACCAGTCCAATAATGTATAAATAGTACACTTATAGCAAAGTTACACAAATTCATCACTTGAAATTCTAACCCCGAAAAGATAAAATACCCCATAGTAGTTACCTGAATGAAGAAAAAACTCATTTTACAATTAGAAAGTATGTCACCGTTCGTAAAAAGAACAACTCAACACTACCTAGACCTTGTGTTTTCTAATCTTAATTAAATTTGGTTTAGAGAGCAAACCATGTGAATCTCTCTCTCTCTCTCTCTCTCTCTCTCTCTCTTTGGCCGATATGATGGGGGGGGGGGGGGATTGGTTCAATTTTTTGACCTTGGTTAAGTAGAGCTTGCTTCCTCTAGATTATATGCTTTTTAGGTCTCGATTAATTTGTCACAGACCAACCTTTGGAAAATATTTATTTAAGGTTAGACAACAGAACCGATTAATGCTGTGTTTCTCTTTTAAAGAACAGTGAGATGTTGTCTGACCGTCAAATGAGGTTTCCCATTATTCAGACTTATTACGAGACATTTAATTTATTTTTAAGAATTTCATGTGCGATGAAGTTCTGAAACTTTGCTTTAAGTGTAGTATTTAGACATTTCATCACTGTGAGATAGTTATGTCAATAATAGAATTCCGTTGCAGTTCACGGATATTTAATTATATTATGATTTAAACCTGTTTTTTTTTTTAAATTTTATTCCTAAACTAATCGGCTGCATTAACCACAGTTTCATATATATGAGTATAAGATCCAATAAAGCAAAAATTTACTACCACCTCGTTTACTCAACGAAAATCTGTATTTTTTAATCTTTGTTAGCTCAGTGAAACGTTTACTGATCTGAGTTTTCGTCACATCGCTTTAGTCTACTCGTAATATACTAAGCTTTTGGAGAATCAATCCATTATACCCTCAATTCAAAAAACATATCCAACTCCCTTCCGTGTTATTGCTTCCCAAACTATAACAGATTCTCCACCGTTTATCGTATACCATAGATCGAGGCTTCTGTTGGGCGATTGATGGAAACAACATTTTTCCTCATTTCCAAATAACTTAATCTTTATTCCATCAATCAATAACCTTTTTTTTTAAATCAACGTTTTTACCATAAATAAGTTTTCTCCGTGTTTTTCTTTGATCCAAGAAATTTCCTCTTATTTATTTAACATCTATCTTATGGTTCCACTTGAGAATTGCACGCCCTTTTGTTCTAATATTTGCTGCATAAAATGGCAATAATTTAAGAAAGAACTGGTTTTACAAATTCTTTGAATCCTACTAACCATTCGTTTCGAACATTTTCGTTCTTTAATAATTCTCGCTTAATTTTCTGTCTTAGTATGATTATATGAATTTAGAGTACTCCAAATAAACTTTCTCAAACATTTTAAGTTTTTTTACAATTGCCGACAATTACCGATACGCCTAAATCATGATTTTTTAACTGAACAAAAATTGCTTGTTTTTTAGGAACACAATGTTTGTTTTACCTACTCAAATCCATACAAATGAAAATAAGCGTTAATGTTAATTCGATGTAATACAAGAGTAACATATTTAAATAATTAATATTTACTTATTTTTGAAAAATGCCATATAAAACGAGCTATTTCCAACTAGCATATATATATATATATATATATATATATATATATATATATATATATATATATATATATATATATATATATAAATATATATATATATATTTTTTTCTAATATTTTCTTGGGTATAGGTTTTTCATTAGAGAAACAAAGGACAACAATTTTCTTTCTGACGTTTCGCTCTACATAGCGAGCTTCTTCAAAAGAGCTTGGTATATTTATTTTACATCTACAAAAATTACAGAATTTTTTATATAATAAACATATATCACAGCAATTACATTTTTATATTTTTAATTTAATTAAAATTAATAAAAACAAAACAGATTTTAAAATAGTCTTATAGTTTAAAATTTAAAACAATACAAACAGGTTAAAATAGTGAAAATTATAAAATAGTACATACCTTGAAAGTAGTTTTGTGTGTATGTTTAAAAATAAATTCAAATATGATCTTTGGTATGCAATTTGTATAGATAGATTTATTTTTATAAAAAGCAAAAAATAGGAAAAAAGATTATTATTTATTTTTTAATAACGTTCTTTCACCTGTATGAGTGTATATGAAATCGTTCCAAGCATCATTACATTATTTCTCATATTTATTATAGAGTCGCTTCAAGCATGTTTTATTCAAAAATCAAATTATAGTATATCTGACTTAAATTTTTGACATCTTGCTTGTCATTTACAACATTTTTATCTTTTTTTATGTGTATCATTTCTTTGATGACTAATTTATGATAATTTCTGTCAGTATCTAAAATATGGGTGTTTTTAAAATCAAATTCATGCTTAGATGTTTGTTCATGCTTATGTAAAGATGTCGATGCGTTTTTAGTATACTTGTGTCCATTCACTCTATTTTCAATATATTGTGTCGTCATGCCAATGTATTTCTTAGGACAATTGAGGCATGGAATTGCATATATTACGTTAGATCTTTTTTTGGTGGGAATTTTGCTTTTTAACTTCGTATAAAATGACCCAAGTAAATTGTTCGCCTTATGGCATACCGTTATGTTATGTTTATCCAAAATATATTTTATTTTTTCAGACAGTTGGTATATATACGGTAATGCAATGAAAGTGTTTTGTGTTTTGGTATTGTTAATTTTATTTTTTTTGTTTGAGTTATAATGTAAATAGGTTCTTTGTTTAATTATTTTTTTTATGAGTAGTTTAGGAAAATATACATTATACATTATAACTCAAACAAAAAAAATAAAATTAACAATACCAAAACACAAAACACTTTCATTGCATTACCGTATATATACCAACTGTCTGAAAAAATAAAATATATTTTGGATAAACATAACATAACGGTATGCCATAAGGCGAACAATTTACTTGGGTCATTTTATACGAAGTTAAAAAGCAAAATTCCCACCAAAAAAAGATCTAACGTAATATATGCAATTCCATGCCTCAATTGTCCTAAGAAATACATTGGCATGACGACACAATATATTGAAAATAGAGTGAATGGACACAAGTATACTAAAAACGCATCGACATCTTTACATAAGCATGAACAAACATCTAAGCATGAATTTGATTTTAAAAACACCCATATTTTAGATACTGACAGAAATTATCATAAATTAGTCATCAAAGAAATGATACACATAAAAAAAGATAAAAATGTTGTAAATGACAAGCAAGATGTCAAAAATTTAAGTCAGATATACTATAATTTGATTTTTGAATAAAACATGCTTGAAGCGACTCTATAATAAATATGAGAAATAATGTAATGATGCTTGGAACGATTTCATATACACTCATACAGGTGAAAGAACGTTATTAAAAAATAAATAATAATCTTTTTTCCTATTTTTTGCTTTTTATAAAAATAAATCTATCTATACAAATTGCATACCAAAGATCATATTTGAATTTATTTTTAAACATACACACAAAACTACTTTCAAGGTATGTACTATTTTATAATTTTCACTATTTTAACCTGTTTGTATTGTTTTAAATTTTAAACTATAAGACTATTTTAAAATCTGTTTTGTTTTTATTAATTTTAATTAAATTAAAAATATAAAAATGTAATTGCTGTGATATATGTTTATTATATAAAAAATTCTGTAATTTTTGTAGATGTAAAATAAATATACCAAGCTCTTTTGAAGAAGCTCGCTATGTAGAGCGAAACGTCAGAAAGAAAATTGTTGTCCTTTGTTTCTCTAATGAAAAACCTATACCCAAGAAAATATTAGAAAAAAATATTTAACAAAAGGTTTAAGATACAAAAATAAATATATATATATATATATATATATATATATATATATATATATATATATATATATATATATATATATATATATATAATATATGTATATATATATATATATATATATATATATATATATATATATATATATATATATATTTATTGCTGTCTCCAAAACTATTTGTTTGAACACTTCGTTGTTCTAATTTGTTGTTCTATCTTTTGACTAACTCAGTTATGACAGATAAGAATTAAATTTCAGGATTACAGAAACAAAATATTTTTTATAGGACCTCACTCTTGTTTGAAAATGTTAAATTCGTGTGCTCGTAATTAATTAGAAATTATTTTCTACTCAGAATTTGTTAAACAAAAGATATTAAATTGATATTCAATATAATTGATGCCAGGATTTTACTTAATAATTTAATTTTGTTGGTCATTATTTGGTGGAAATCTAAGATAGTTTTAGACTGGGATAAGTAAAACACATTCTGACTTAAATTACCACTGTATTTTTTGACTGTATGACATGTTTCATTGCGTGGCAGCTTCTTCAGGTACGATATGAAATATTGTGGAATTATGTATAAATATTGGGTCCTAAAATTTTATGATGTTGCAATTTAGAAAATTACTGTATATTATATTTTGACAAAGGTATTTTTCCTGGATATAAGTTTAAAAAAGGTGAGTTATTTAAATCTATTCGAATAATTAATTAAATATTGAAGTTTGCTTATTTCCAGTGATTTAAGCAGATTTGATTCGGTTAGTATCAATATGTAAAATTTTAAAATTTTGGTTAACAATATGATTTTACTCTATTAGAAAGTTGGAATAATTGCAATCATTTTTACCGTTTATAAATCTATTAAAACACTTCCTGATTATTTTTGAAAAAATTCTTTCTGATTTACCTGTGTAGGTTTTTGGACGGAAGTTAGCTTCTTCTTCTTCTTTAGGTGCCGTCTTCGTTCCGAAGGTTGGCGATCATCAGAGCTATACGTATTTTCGAGACTGCTGACCTAAACAGCTGGTTATTGCTGCAATTATACCATTCTCTTAGATTTTTTAACCAAGAGTTTCGTCTTCTTCCTACAGATCTCTTTCCCATAATTTTTCCCTGCATAATAGTTCTCAGTAGTTGATATCTTTCTCCTCTCGTAACGTGTCCCAGGTATTGTAATTTTCGTTTTTTAATTGTAAGTATGGCCTCCTTTTCCTTATTCATTCTCCTCAGTACTTCAGCGTTTGTGATTTTCTCCATCCATGATATTCTTAACATTCTGCGGTACATCCACAATTCAAAGGCTTCCAACTTGTTAATATCGATCTTTTTAAGCGTCCATGCCTCCATTCCATAAAACAAAACTGACAGTACGTAACATCTTACCAGACGAAACTTTAATTCAAGACTCAGGTCTCTGCCACAGAACACTCTCTTCATTTTCGTGAATACGGCTCTTGCTTTCTCTATCCGGATTTTGATTTCTTCAGAGCTATCGTTGTTTTCATTGATGACGGTGCCTAAATAGTTGTATTTTCTGACGTGTTCTATATTTTGACCCTGTATGCGTATATCTGGGACATTTTGGGTTGATTTGGATATTAACATGCATTTTGTTTTTCTTATCTTTAGTGACAGTCCATATTCTTCACTGACTATTGCTACTCTATTGAGTAAGGTCTGGAGATCCTCGAGTGTTTCTGCGATAAGGACTGTGTCATCGGCGTATCTGAGGTTGTTTATTAAAATTCCATTTATTTTAATACCAACGAATTGGTCAATAAGTGCTCTATTCATTATGTCCTCAGAGTAAAGATTGAACAAGGTTGGTGAAAGTATACACCCTTGTCTCACTCCTCTTTTTATTTCGACTTCTTCAGTCGTCTCATGCTCCACTCGCACTACTGCTTTCTGATTGTAATAAATATTCGATATAATTCTGATGTCTCTTTTATCGAGGTTCTTTTCCGTCAATAGACTGATAAGGTGATCATGTCTCACTTTGTCAAAGGCCTTATTGTAGTCTATGAAAAACATATATACATCCTGATTTATATCAAGGCATCTTTGAGACATGACATTCAGTGCAAATAACGCTTCTCTCGTTCCGAATCCATTTTGAAATCCAAATTGGGTATCGCTAATATCTATTTCCAGTTTTTTATGTATTCTAGTGTGTATAACTTTTAGAAATGTTTTCAATATGTGATTCATCAGGCTTATTGTGCGATAGTCGGTTCATTGTTTTGCTTTTCCCTTTTTTGGAATAGTTACAAATGTGCATAAAAGCAATTCCTGTGGTATTATTCCTGTTTTGTAGATATGATTAAAAAGCTCCACCAATGCATAAATCGACTCTTCCTCTATGAGCTTGAGGACTTCCATCGGTAGTTGGTCTGGACCCGGAGCCTTTCCATCCCTCATTCTTCTTAGTGCATACATTACTTCCTCTTTGGTTATATCTGGGCCTTCATCCTCTTGTATGCTGTTTAGATTAGGTTCCTGTCTTTCAGTTAGCTTATAAACACCTAATTAGTCATTAGTGCTGAGTTTAGTTTTTCTACTTTTTATTAATTTGCCTATGGAATTTTGAGTTTTGAAAACTGTATTGAAATTTCTTAAAAATTTACTTATTTCTGTTCTAAGTTCTCCTTTACTCGTATATGTAGTTATTTTAAAATTATTCGAGTTTCTTTTTCTATCAAATAATTTATTTTTATTTCTTTTTGTTCATTTTGCATCATAATATTTTGTCATTTAAATCCGGTTGGTTTTCGTTATTTACTTCAATTTGTTTAATTACATTTAATTCTAATAAAGAACGAAAGTTTTCACTGCTTTGGTCAAGCTGAAATCCATGGTTCTTGGGTTTAGATCATGTAAAAATAGAATTATTACACAACGTTTCGCCTATGATTGCACTTTGCATCTTTAAAGATCTTTACTCCACGAGATTAGAACACTGAATGACCCCTGAGGAGCAACAGCCCAGTATTTATACCCGACAAGTGCTGAGCGAACCGTGCTCCTACTTGATAATCGATTTCCATGTTTGTGATCTGTGCGATGCTGGTATTCAGCTACTGCAGATTGTGCAATTTGTTTATTTTTAATACATCTTTCATGTTCCTTAAGCCTAGTGGATATATACCGTCCTGTTTCACCCACATACACTTTACCACAAGAGCAAGGTAACTGATAAGCGCCTTCTGTTTGTAATGGTATTATGTCCTTTGGTGATTTTAAACATTGTCCAATTTTCTTACATGTGTCGAAAATTGTCCGAATAATTGATTTCAGAGCAATTTAGCAATCTTGTCGATGGTTTTGTGTATATAAGGCAAGACAACACTGTTCATAGTTGGTACATTTATGACGTTTTATTTAGTAGTTGAGTTTTTATATTTATTAATAGAACGTCTAATATCTTCAGCGCAATATCCGTTGCATCTCAGAGCATTAGTCAGCTATTCTGTTTCTGATTTCAGTAATCGTTTGTCACATATTGAAAGAGCTCTATTTACCAAGGAGTTAATGTTTTTGAGAAGGATGATGGTGTGACTTTGCATTGAGATATCGATTTATATGTGTTGGTTTTCTGTATACAGAATGTCCGAATTTGTCATTATCTTTCCTTTGTATTATTACATCGAGAAATTTTGGTGCAGATACTTAGATGATACGTTTGTAGTTTGACCGCATGGTTTAGATAACCTCCATAATTTCCTGGATCATCTAAACACTCTAGCATAAAATTTATTATAGAAACTGTGCCCTTCCTTTTCTCGATGTGCTACTACAAATTAGGACATTCTGTGTAGAGAAAACCACCACATACAAATCGACATCTCAATGTAACGTTACACAATCATCCCTCTCAAAAACAATCAGTCATTAACCATTTGGTACATAGAGCTCGCTCAATATGTGACGAACAATCACTGAAATCAGGGACAGAAAAGCTGACTAATGCTCTGAGGTGCAACGGATATTGCGCTGAAGGTATTAGATGGTCTATTAATAAATATAAAAACCCAATTACTCAACAAAACGTTATAAATATACCACCTATGAACACTGTCATTTTGTCTTACATAGACGAAATTACTTACAAGATTGCCAAATTGCTTCGAAAATCAAACGTTCGGACACTTTTCAACACATGTAAGAAAATTGGACAATGTTTAAAGTCAAGAAAGAACCCAATACCATTACAAAAAGAAGGCGTATATGAAACCTTGCTCTTGTGATGAAGTGTGTGGGTGAAACAGGACGGTTTATATCGACTAGGCTCAAAGAAGATGAAAGATGTATTAAAAATTTAAAAAAAATTACAATCTGCATTAGCTGAACACCAGCATTACACAGGTCACACCTTTAATATAATAGAAACTAAGGTGCTAGCATCAGCATATAGCTTCTTTAAACGTAAAATGAGAGAGTCAATTGAAATTTGCAAATATCCAAATAATATAAATAGAGATTCAGGTTACAGTCTACATCACACGTGGAAATTGATTATAATACAGGATCACGGATCGCTGAGCACCAGTCAGGTGTAAATACTGGGCTCCTCGATGGTCATTTAGTGTTCTAATCTCGTGGAGTAAAGATCCCTGAAGATGTCTCGTGAATTCGTAGGCGAAACGTCCGATAATAATTCCAATTTGACACGGTCCAAACCCAAAAGCCATGATTTACATTTAATTTTCTGAAAGTCTGCAGATTGGAGGGGACCCAAATTAATCTATACTGTCAAATGCTGCTAACTTATGTTGTATAGGGTAACATTATTTATTATGTGTTGTTACGTTGGTATGTAAAAAATTAAGAAATTGAGTTTTTTTATTATAAAGCCTAAAAAGTTAATTAAATTGTCTGCTGTTTTTGTTCATCTTTCTATGCCTACAAAACAAGTTAACATATCCGCATATCTGTGCCATTAGAGAAAGTTTTTAAAACAGCAATGTTTATTGATTTTAATTTTAGAAAGTCCATAAATATTTAATAGGGGGCTGAGAAGATTTCCCATAGTTAATAAGAACGCTAAACTTTCTAGAGTGAACAAAATACAAAATTTTAAAAGAAAACTCATAATTTTGAAAGACAAATTGAAAATGTACTTAACAATTTTAAAAGTGCGTTTACTGATAACGATTTAAGAAGATTAGCGATAATGTACCCACAATCTCCAAGATTATATTCCCTAATAAAATTACATAAACGAGGATATCCCATCAGACTAGTAGCTTCGTTTTTTACTTCGCCATATCAGATTTCAAAAAAACTGACGAATATCATTAAAGAAAGCACTAAATTTACAATAAAAAACTCAGTTAACCTTATCAAGAAAATGGAAAACATTGTTTTGCCCTCTTCTTTTGATATCACAAACTTTTTTCCTAGTATTCCCATAAAAAGACTCATTCTTGTCAAAAAAACGTCTAAAAGCAAACCAACTTAATGAAATTAAAAAAACAATAAATCACTGAAACTTTTATTTTAAGCCTAGAACAAAATTAATTTGAATTTAATAACATTTACAGCAGCAAATGAATTATGGGAAATCTTCTTAGTCCTCTATTAGTCGAAGTATTTATTGACTATCCTTTTATAGAACTTCTCTATTGATACAGATATATGAATGATGCGTTTACTTGTTTTGTCGGTAACAAGACACAACTAAACCAAAGAAAGAGACAATTCGAGTACTTTTTTGTAAAACCTTATAATAAAAAGTGAAAATAACAAACAAAATTTCTCAATTTTTCATACACCGATACAACAACACATAACAAATCATTCCACCCCATACAACACAAGTTAGCTGCGTTTCACAGCATTGTTCATAGATTAATTTCAGTTTTCCTCTACTCTATAGACTTTGAAAAGAATTAAATATAATTAAACAAATGGCAGAACCAATAACCGAAGCTAATTAAAAAAATATTAAAATAAAAAATGTATAAAAAAGCAATAGAAGAAGGAAGTTCGAATAGCAGTAAAACAATTACATGTTTAGAAATATTATTACAAAGATAAGACAACGTTTAAAAATTCTCAATAATAACACAGCTTTCACAACACAAAATTCTAAGGCAAGTTTTTCAAGAAGAACCATGTAACATTTTAATAGCTTTATAAACGGTACAAATAATTTGAATTGCGCCAATTATGTAATAGAGTTAAATCATAGTCTTAACCAAAATATTAAAATTTTACTAAAATTATGTGAAACACGATGTGCAATCAAAAAAGTACAGCGAACATTTAAGTAAGAACCTGTTTTGCTGATCCCAATCTAAAACTTTTACTTCATAGATGTAAATTATATCAGTTTTTTTTCTGGTGGCACCCAATGTGTATTTTAAAGGTAGCCACGGCATTTGACCTACTTGCTTACAATTTTACACAATAGTTCTTATCGACGAGGGATAAACCTCCCAGGTCTTTTATATATTAATAAAAAAAGATACATTAGGCCATATAATGCATCTTGTTTAATTTAAATGTCAAATTGATAAAATTAGCAAAATATATTGGTTTACCAAAGTATTTAGATATCGTCATCTTTTTAATATCATAACTAGAAAAGATTGATATTCTAAATATTTTGTTCATTTTGAGTAATAATAATAAAATGTATTGCTTACCTTCGTTCGGTTTTAACATTCAATTTTAATGGTGGCGTTTTTATATGCCCTTGCGGACCAGGTAATTTTCTATCCGATCTGTCTTCATTACTTGGACATAAACGTTTTGCAACATCCATTGCTAGTTTCGTGTCCATTGATTTTGAAACCTTGTTAGCTATTGGCGAGGATACTGTAGATGGACGCATCGTTTTAGGTGTTATTCCAGCTAAATTTAAATAAAAGTAAGAAAATTTTCTCTAAAATAGACAATTTATATTAATGAGTGCCGGGAGAGGAGTATAAAGGATGCAGATGCACCCCGGTAACCCCGGAACAATTTAAAAGAGTAGAAAATTTTATGAAATAGCTAGAGAAGTCACTGGACAGCTGAAAAAAGCTGGTGTTTTTTAATTATTTTAAAACACTTAATCGAATCACCGATGATATAGACACCAATTTCATAAAATTAGGCGGTTTTTGATTTTAAAAGAATACCATAATGTAAAATTCGATTTACCGATCAGAAGTCCAAACTACTGTAAATGAACTATAAGACGATACTGGACTAGACTAAAAGTAGCACCATTTAATTGTAGTCAAAAAAAGCCTGTAGGGAGAAACAAGTTATCACACTAGATTCATAAACAACAGGAAAAATTTTTAATATCTTTAAAACTATGTATTTTAAAATATAAATTAATTATAATCAATCAAATGTTACTTTAGTCCTATACCATTACTATTAATCTTCTACTGATGACATCAATGGCATCCTATAAAACTCTGTAATAGAGATTGAGAGAAGTGTTATGGTAAAAATCCCTGTCAAAATATTTTAGTAAACAATTTGTTCGAAAAGAAAAACGTCTATTCTATTAAGCGACTATCCTAATAACGAAAAAAATTTTATATAGCCTGAATAAACATTTTATTCTAGGTTTGGTCAATTAGCTATGGTCTATTGAAGTTCAAACCAATGCTATTATAGCTTATAAATCACTAAAAAATTTGTGAATTTCATAAATTTTAAACTTTTCTTATAAAATTGTTGCTTAAACTTAAAAAAAAAAATAAAAATAAATTGACTATGCTAAAACAAAATAATTATTTAAAATTAGGACTTTATAAAGGTAGAAAAACGTTGTATCATTCACCGGTTCTATATATAATATTAATAATAGTAGATACGGTTGCCAGCTGAATTCATCTGGGATAAACTATGCGCAATTATAACCGGCTTTTGAAAGGCTGGGGTGCGTGATGATCACATCCGATCAGATGTGACATTATTTTCACAAAACACACCGGATCTATAGTAGGGGAGCCCAAGAGGTTAAATGAGTAGTTACTCGAGCATTGTCGGGACTTATTGAATTGTGAAGATTAGATGCTAAATAGAAAAAAAGTTTATATGATGTATGCTCCAATACTGGTGGGGGAAGCGAGTATAAATTTTCAAAAATGTAAAAAAAATCAGTCACAAAGACATACTCAAGCACGTCAGACATTAACAATGTATACGCGCAACCTGTTTCTGGTAACGGGGGGATGTTAATCTGACGGCTTGCTAGATGGGGGTGGCCACACGAAGGGGTGGAAAAAATTAGAAAAAAAATTTATCCGAGAGCGTCAGATATTCAGGGAGAATGTTAAGTGAACCCTTAAAGATGTCATATTAGAAAGACTGACGATTTTGACGCAACTAGAACTCATAGCCGATTTTTGAAAGTGTAAAAAAAAATCTGACCTTGAAATACTCTAGCGCGTTAGATTTATATACAGTCGGTTCAGCATGATGTCCTTATCGTGTAGACCTATAATCTGACAATTGTGTGGAGGAATTTTTTAAATCTGACAGTCTAATTTTTTTTTCATTACTGAACGGAATAACTTCAATGAACAGCAAATAATATATAATGTTATAGAAAAATATATACATGTACAATTTTATCATGTATTTATGAGAAGTATGTTGAATGAAAAAAAAAAGACGTTTAATCTTCATCATCATCAGTGGAATCGTCTTCAGATTGGGAGTTCGAATCATTTTGGTCATTTTCATCTACATCTTGCGTATCTGTAATCAGAAATGATTATGATATTTAATTTATTTCATGATATTATTAGTATTTTAAAAAGAAAACATACCTGAATCTGGAGTATTCCCTAAAATATCAGGTGTTATGACAATATCTTCATATGCTTATGGGAGTTGATTTCCAACGAACCAAGTCATCTCCAACTTTCCATCCCGATTTTTCCACCCGAAATCTGCTGGTGACATCTCAGTGACGATTCGAAAGTGGGCATTCCTCCATAAGTATGCGATGTATTGCGTTCGTAATAATTGTTGCTGTAGCTCTGATTCGCACGGGGGCAAGTTACAAGAATCATAATAACACTGTGCGTGATAGCCGTCATTTAATGATGTTTCCTCTGAAATTTCAATTTCAGTGTACGTACTGCGTGATTTTCTTCGAACCGGCTTGGTTCGGCGATACTCCAAAATCACTATACATTTTTTTAATGTTTCTGGTGTAAATTTTATTAATTTTTTATGTATTTCTTGACCACAAAATACACAGTTCACTCTTTTATCACTATTATCACTCATTGTAGTAATACATATAAAACTTACTGTATTTAATTCACTAAACTTTTTGAAAATACAATAAACAATCGTTATACATCTAAGAGAACAAACGCGGTGTTGTGATCAGCTGGAATAACATCATGGTGGCAGAAAGTAGTGTGGGGACGGTGCGAGAGAGTAAAAAATAGAGAAAGAGTGAGAAGGGGAGAGAGGCGCAAAGTGGGAAATAAACCATTCTCAGCACCTACACGTACTACACTTGATTGATGAAATTAGCTTTTTTGGCTTGCAAAAATCGTCAGATTATATTATTTCCGTGATCCTTACATGATTTCCATTAAAATAAAAAAAAATCAACTGCGCTCGAATATGTCCAGGTGACGTTTTTTTTTTGCAATTTTATCACTCGCTCATTTTCTTATGTCACGCTAAAACCGTCAGACTATTGAAATGTACACTTTTCTGCATGTAATTAACTTACCTTGTCTTAATATGACGAGCTCGAGTTACTTTACGGATCGATTTTTTTAACTAATCTGATCGGCTGCCCTAGACGCACCCCCCTATATTTAAGGTTCATAACCGGTTGATAGTTCATAACAGGGTACAAACTTTCTTCCTTTATAGTATTTTGCCGAGCTTGCATAAATCCCAAAATCCCCGCTTGAGCTCCCCTACTACTAGGCCCGATAAAATCGAACCTTAGATTTAAAAAAACACACCCATAAAGATATATACAAATATAGACTTTGGAGAAACACTGTTGCCTGGGAATTATCAGAGCATATCTGGAGACGACAGTATAGGGAACATCAGTAGCAGGATTTTGAGGAAAGGGACCTATATCATACAAGGAATTGCAGCGCTACTGCAACAGCGACTAGAGCAGATGGGAAGCAACCATAACCAGTTCTCAGTCAAGCAAGAAGGACAGAATAGCAGACTGTGTTCATAAGCAAATCAAAAATACGTATTTTTATAGAGTGACTCAACTAGGCTGGCAGATGATCGACTATACACAATTACTATCCAAGTAGTGCGAGGAATACTCATAAGTCTTTACACAATAAAAAGTTGACCAATGCCGGGCGATTCTTCGAAATAATATAATCTCAGATACACAATCATAAGTAACTCAATTGATTGCGAAATTGGAGGCAATGTTAATAACCACGCGAAGGCTGATGAAATCGAGGTATGGTCAAAACTCGAGATTCAAAAGCAACCAAATGGCAACACCCAAGAATACAACACGAAGTTCTTCCCTGAACTATCCACCGAGAAGTGTTAGATGCTGCTGGAGTATAATATAACCAACTTATTGCCAATAATGAACTTATTTATCAGACTTGGTATGGTATTAAATATCTTACACAACTGAAATCTACAAGTATACATTTCAAAGGCTTACATGCTGGAGCATTTACATCTATTGATCTACTAAGTCGCAACTGCAGCTTCATGTACTATAGAGGTTAGGATCAATCCAAAGCAACGTACAGACTTCTCAAGCACAGAACCTGGGACATGGCAATAGGAGAAGAGACTTAATACAAATATTGAAACATAGGGAACTGCCAATGTTTATTACAAGTGTCAAAAAAATAAAAGTGCATAGACCAATACAATAAATACTGAGTTGAGTCTAATATATAACACTTTCGAGTAATGCCTCGATAAACCAAAAAAAACTTCCAGAAGGTTAAAGAAGAATAAAACTGGCACTAACCAAATACGATACAATGATCTTTTTGAGCCAACAGAAATTACTTTTTTTCGGCAGTTAGACTCTTCACCAAACATGGTAAATATTAAATACCGGATAAATAAAAACGGGTCGAAGAGTTTTGGATAGACCATATTGCTACACCCACCCACTGCTACATCAATACTAGCTGTATGTGTGAAATTATTTATTTTTAATAATGGTATATAATACCGCATCAAGTTTTAAAATTAATATCCAGCTAAAAAAAATACTTCTTAGCCGAGATGAGTAAAAATAATTATTTAGCTACAAAGTAGTAAGATTGTGTTTCAATTAAAATAAGTTATGCAAATTGCGCTAAAGCAAGAAGCCCACAAAAATATTATATATTTTTAGATTTGTATTCGTTTTTAAAAAACATTACCTTATGGGGTAGATCAATATACCTTTGCATATTTTTGCAAGCATCTAAAATGCCAAAATATAATTAACTTTGTATGAGATAAAATAAAAACTCATAAGAAACTTTATTTCTTTATATTTTAACAGGGTATTGTGTACTAGTAAAGAAGTTTATATATTATTATGAAGAGCTAAGGTAATCTTTTTGCTCTAGGCTCAAAAATGTTAATTCAAAATTTAGCTGGAAGTAATGAACTGAGAGTTTCTAGTCATGTTCACTTAAAACATTTTTGAAAAAGGAATGAAAAACTAAGTTACCCTTTGATATAAATTTACATTGCTTGGATATTGTAGCCTATAAAAATGTAAATAACGTCAATAACTTCAAACTAATTAATTGGGGAAGAAGATATAGTATTAATGGTGACTTGTGACCTTTAAACACATGAATTCTGTATAGTAGACTCGCTGAAGTTAATTGCATTCTCTACAGTAAAGGGTTACACTAAGTAACGGTTGGGACGAAAGGGCAGTGGCAAATTAAAAAATACCAAAAGAAAAACTTTTGTAACAACAATAACATCATACATTTTGTACAGTGTGTCTAGATAGGGTACCACAGTCTGCTAAACCTCAATATTTTTAATTTTTCTGGCCTTCAAATCTCAAAAACAGTAACGTTTACAGATATTCAAAAATACGGAATACTCATAAGTAAATAAAAGGATGTTGTTTGTAATTTTTTACAAAAACGTATGTTGATTAAAAAAATACGTTTTTGTAAAAAAAAGTTTAAGCCATGTCTTCTTCTTGCGGTGCCTATTCGTTCCGAATGTTGGCGACTAGCATGGCTATTCTTACTTTGTTGGCAGCTGCGCGGAACAGTCCAGTCGTGCTCATGTTGAACCATTTTCTTAAGTTTTGGAGCCAAGAGATTCGTCTTCGTCCTGGCCCCCTCTTGCCGTACACCTTCCCTTGCAGAATTAATTGGAGGAGGTTATATCGCTGTTCATTTCTCATAATATGTCCTAAGTATTCCAATTTGCGTTTTTTAATTGTTTTGATCACTTCGCACTCCTTTCCCATTCTGCGCAGGACTTCATTATTTGTGACTCGGTCGACCCAGGAGATTCTTAAGATGCGCCTATAGCACCACATCTCGAACGCTTCAAGTTTTTTAATGGACGCTTCAGAGAGCGTCCAACCCTCTGTTCCGTAGAGCAGAACTGGAAAAACATAGCACTGTAGTATGAAGACCTTGGTTTTCAGCGGCAGATCACGGCCCCTGAAGACGGTGCTAATTTTTGTAAACGCTGCTTTGGCTTTTGCTATACGTTGTTTTATTTCCAATGAGTGATCCCATTGACTGTTTACATTGGTGCCAAGGTATGTATAGCTTTCAACGCTTTCAATTGTTTGTTGGTTGATGGTCAGTTGTGTGTTTAGGATTGGGCGTTTGCTGATGACCATATATTTTGTCTTCTTTGTATTTAAATCTAACCCATAGTGCTTACTTACTTCAGTTATGCTTGTCATCAACACCTGCAATCCCTCCAGACTGTCTGCGAATACCACTGTGTCGTCTGCGTATCTGATGTTCTTCAGACGTTCACCGTTGATTAGTATTCCCTCATCACATTCTTCCAAGGCTAGTTTGAAGATATGCTCAGAATAAACATTAAATAGCATCGGGGACAGTATACATCCTTGCCGTACTCCGCGCTCTATTGAGATTGCTTCTGTCAACTGGTTGTCTACTCTTATGTTAGCAGTTTGGTTGTAGTAAATATTTTTGATTATTCTCAGATCTTTATCATCTATGCTGATCTCTTCAAGTATTGATATAAGCTCGTCGTGTTTTACCCTATAGAATGCCTTCTGGTAATCCACAAAGTATGCATATATATCGCAGTTGACATCTCTGCATCTTTGGAACAAGACCTGGACAGCAAAAAGTGCCTCCCGTGTACCCAGAGCATCGCGAAATCCAAATTGTGTGCGTGTTAGTTGTTCTTCGCATTTTTTGTATAATCTCTTGTGGATGATTTTTAGGAAAGTCTTAAGTAGGTGGCTCATAAGGCTTATAATTCTATATTCATCGCACCTTTTTGCATTTCGTTTTTTTGGTAAGGTCACAAATGTTGATTTCAACCAACTCTGGGGAACTTTTCCAGTATTATAAATATTATTAAATACTTTTGTGAGCCATATTGTCCCGTTGTCATCCATTAACTTTAAAAATTCTGAATAAAAGTTGTCAGGTCCTGTAGTTTTGCCATCCTTGGTTCCTCTTATAGCAGTTCTTACTTCCTCGATCGTAAATGGAGGCCCAGTTATACAATCTGTGTTTTTTGTGTCATTGTGTCGTTCATCTCTAAAGGTTTCCTCTACATATCTCATCCAAGTGTTTCTTCTCCGTTCTGCTTCTATTATTAAATTTCCTTGAGTATCAGTTAGGCGTCCAACTTGTTTAGGCTTATATAGGCCTGCCGCTTCTTTGACTTTTTTGTGGAGGTTAAACGAGTCATGCTTTTGTTGTAGTAATTGTATTTCGGTGCATTTTTTCGTTAACCATTCATTTTTTGCATTTCTAATAGCATTTTTTATTTCTTTGTCTACTCTTTTATATGTTGCTATGTCATTGTTCTTAACCTTTCGTCTATCTTCCATCAGATCCAGAATCTCTTCCGTCATCCATCCCTTCTTCTTTACTCTTGTTGGTTTTAGGTGCTTGTCAAGTATGTTCTGAGTTATTGTGTGTAGTTTTCCGAGTTCTTCTTCTGTATTACTAGTGTCTTCCTCAGTATTTAGCTGTTGCTTCATATACTGTTGTGCGCTCTGTTTTATGTGTTCATTTTTTAGTTGTCTGATGTCGTGTTTGTTGGTCTTTGTTCGTTGCATTTTCTTTAACTTAAGTTTTATTATGCCTAGGAGTAAATTGTGATCAGACTTGATGTCGGCTCCTGGATGTGTCTTGACTGATGTTATCGAGTTCCGGAATCTTTTGTTGATCATAATGTAATCAATCTGGTTTCTCACTATGTGATCTGAGGTGTCCTGAGGTGATTTCCAGGTATACAGTCTCCTGGGGGGAAGTTTGAAAAAAGTGTTGGTGACCACAAACTGTTCCTCCATCACGAAATCAATAAGCCGTTCTCCACGCTCATTACGCTCTCCGAGTCCGAAAGGTCCTACGAGATCTTCAATTTGGCCGTTGCCAACTTTGGCGTTAAAATCTCCCATAATTATTGTTATCTCGTTTTTGGGGAGTCTTCTTAAGGTGTTCGTTAAATCGTTGTAGAATGCTTCGATTATTTCGTCCGCTTTGTCGCCTGTGGGGGCATATATCTGTATGATGTTAGACTTTATGGGGATAGTATTAAGCTGAATGAGTAACAGTCTCTCTGATATTGGGATAAAGTCTGTAACGCATTCAGCAGTTTGTTTATTTAAAATCATGCCCACTCCACTCATATGTTCTCCGTTGGAATTTCCTGAATAATATATTTGATGGTTATTGATAGCACACTGACCAGAGTCTATCCACCGCATCTCGCTTACCCCCATTATTCCTATTGATAGTCTTTCCATTTCTTTTATAGCGTTATGGATTTGCCATGTAAGCCATGTAATAGCTTCCAAATTTTTTTCTTTTATTAGGCCAATGTTACCATTAAAATCACTGTTGTAAACCTTTGGCTTTAAGCAACCTCATAGAAAATAATCCAATGAGGTTAGATCAGACGACCGAGTAGGCTGGTGGTCCAAAAAGGCCAATCGACTTATCCTGGAAGTGAATATTTAACCACTTTGTCACTCGTAATATAGAGTGAGCAGGCCATCCATCTTGTTGACATATAAGGTTTTCTCTACACTCTACATTTTCATCATCCAGTTTGGTCATAATTAAATTGGTTAGAATTTTCAAATATGAATTTTGATTTAAATTTTCTACTAAAAATTAACTTCAAATTATTCTATGATACATTCGGCCGCACCAAACATTAACTATTTAAAATTTTTAATTATGGATATAAATTTTAAAACTAGGATTTTTCTGGGCTCAGTACCTACAATTTTGTGAAGAGACTTCTCCATTAGTCGTAAAAGTTGTCTCGTCGTATAACACGATGTTCCATTAACTAAAATTTTTTCACCCATTATCAAACAAAACTCCAACGTGTCTGCCCTTAAGGATAATTTAGAATTTCAAAAATATTAAAGTTTACTAGAATGGGGTACACCATCCGCGACCCATTATATATATATATATATATATATATATATATATATATATATATATATATATATATATATATATATATATATATATATATATATTTTTTTCTAATATTTTCTTGGGTATAGGTTTTTCATTAGAGAAACAAAGGACAACAATTTTCTTTCTGACGTTTCGCTCTACATAGCGAGCTTCTTCAAAAGAGCTTGGTGTATTTATTTTACATCTACAAAAATTACAGAATTTTTTATATAATAAACATATATCACAGCAATTACATTTTTATATTTTTAATTTAATTAAAATTAATAAAAACAAAACAGATTTTAAAATAGTCTTATAGTTTAAAATTTAAAACAATACAAACAGGTTAAAATAGTGAAAATTATAAAATAGTACATACCTTGAAAGTAGTTTTGTGTGTATGTTTAAAAATAAATTCAATTATGATCTTTGGTATGCAATTTGTATAGATAGATTTATTTTTATAAAAAGCAAAAAATAGGAAAAAAGATTATTATTTATTTTTTAATGACGTTCTTTCACCTGTATGAGTGTATATGAAATCGTTCCAAGCATCATTACATTATTTCTCATATTTATTATAGAGTCGCTTCAAGCATGTTTTATTCAAAAATCAAATTATAGTATATCTGACTTAAATTTTTGACATCTTGCTTGTCATTTACAACATTTTTATCTTTTTTTATGTGTATCATTTCTTTGATGACTAATTTATGATAATTTCTGTCAGTATCTAAAATATGGGTGTTTTTAAAATCAAATTCATGCTTAGATGTTTGTTCATGCTTATGTAAAGATGTCGATGCGTTTTTAGTATACTTGTGTCCATTCACTCTATTTTCAATATATTGTGTCGTCATGCCAATGTATTTCTTAGGACAATTTAGGCATGGAATTGCATATATTACGTTAGATCTTTTTTTGGTGGGAACTTTACTTTTTAACTTCGTATAAAATGACCCAAGTAAATTGTTCGCCTTATGGCATACCGTTATGTTATGTTTATCCAAAATATATTTTATTTTTTCAGACAGTTGGTATATATACGGTAATGCAATGAAAGTGTTTTGTGTTTTAGTGTTGTTAATTTTATTTTTTTTGTTTGAGTTATAATGTAAATAGGTTCTTTGTTTAATTATTTTTTTTATGAGTAGTTTAGGAAAATGGTTCATTATTAGGGTCTCTTCTACTTTTTTTAGCACTTCTGGGCGAAATTCGGGTGAAGATAATTTTATAGCTCGATCAACTAAGCCGATTATGACACTATTCTTTTGTTTATTTGGATGTTCAGAGTTAAAATTCAAATACCGGCCCGACCAAGTATCCTTCGTGTACCATTTTGTATGAAGACTATTATCCGTCTTATTCCTGTGTATAGTAAAGTCTAAAAAGTTTATTTTTTGTTCTATTTCAATTTCAGCTGTAAATTTCAGTTTTGGGTGGAAATTATTAATTGTCTCAAGCATACAGTCCCCTTTTTATAACCTGTCCAAATACTTATCAAATTGCCTAACAAACATCACAGGAAAAAATAATCACTATATAAAAGACTCTTTCACATTTAAACAATTCATTGATACAATACAAATACCAACAAATTATAAATTAGTTTCACTAGATGTAGTTTCTTTGTATACAAATATACCCAATGACATCATTCCCAAGGTTTTGGAAGAAAAATGGGACGATTTAAAAGAACACACAACATTGACACTCAATGAATTTATAGAATCTGTAAAACTTACAATAAATAATAATTATTTCCAATTCAAAGATAGTTTGTACCAACAATTAGACGGTTGTGCTATGGGTTCACCAATCTCATCAACAATAGCACAAATAGTTATGGAATATGTAGAAGAAGAAGTATTGAAAAAACTTGATTTTAATATAATCTTTTTTAAACGCTATGTAGATGACTGTTTAGCTGCTGTACCCGAAAACAAAATAGATAGCTTGTTACAATATTTTAATAATTTCCACCCAAAACTGAAATTTACAGCTGAAATTGAAATAGAACAAAAAATAAACTTTTTAGACTTTACTATACACAGGAATAAGACGTATAATAGTCTTCATACAAAATGGTACACGAAGGATACTTGGTCGGGCCGGTATTTGAATTTTAACTCTGAACATCCAAATAAACAAAAGAATAGTGTCATAATCGGCTTAGTTGATCGAGCTATAAAATTATCTTCACCCGAATTTCGCCCAGAAGTGCTAAAAAAAGTAGAAGAGACCCTAATAATGAACCATTTTCCTAAACTACTCATAAAAAAAATAATTAAACAAAGAACCTATTTACATTATAACTCAAACAAAAAAAATAAAATTAACAACACTAAAACACAAAACACTTTCATTGCATTACCGTATATATACCAACTGTCTGAAAAAATAAAATATATTTTGGATAAACATAACATAACGGTATGCCATAAGGCGAACAATTTACTTGGGTCATTTTATACGAAGTTAAAAAGTAAAGTTCCCACCAAAAAAAGATCTAACGTAATATATGCAATTCCATGCCTAAATTGTCCTAAGAAATACATTGGCATGACGACACAATATATTGAAAATAGAGTGAATGGACACAAGTATACTAAAAACGCATCGACATCTTTACATAAGCATGAACAAACATCTAAGCATGAATTTGATTTTAAAAACACCCATATTTTAGATACTGACAGAAATTATCATAAATTAGTCATCAAAGAAATGATACACATAAAAAAAGATAAAAATGTTGTAAATGACAAGCAAGATGTCAAAAATTTAAGTCAGATATACTATAATTTGATTTTTGAATAAAACATGCTTGAAGCGACTCTATAATAAATATGAGAAATAATGTAATGATGCTTGGAACGATTTCATATACACTCATACAGGTGAAAGAACGTCATTAAAAAATAAATAATAATCTTTTTTCCTATTTTTTGCTTTTTATAAAAATAAATCTATCTATACAAATTGCATACCAAAGATCATAATTGAATTTATTTTTAAACATACACACAAAACTACTTTCAAGGTATGTACTATTTTATAATTTTCACTATTTTAACCTGTTTGTATTGTTTTAAATTTTAAACTATAAGACTATTTTAAAATCTGTTTTGTTTTTATTAATTTTAATTAAATTAAAAATATAAAAATGTAATTGCTGTGATATATGTTTATTATATAAAAAATTCTGTAATTTTTGTATATGTAAAATAAATACACCAAGCTCTTTTGAAGAAGCTCGCTATGTAGAGCGAAACGTCAGAAAGAAAATTGTTGTCCTTTGTTTCTCTAATGAAAAACCTATACCCAAGAAAATATTAGAAAAAAATATTTAACAAAAGGTTTAAGATACAAAAATAAATTATATATATATATATATATATATATATATATATATATATATATATATATATATATATATATGTATGTATTACCACAGGACGTCCCACTGGGAGAGTGGACACTTACTTTCAAATTAGAACAAGCCTAAATCTCAATATATTTTAACTAGTACGAGGGAGTGGATATATTACCTGCATATATTTTCCTTGCCATAAATGGAGTTTTTATATCCCTATAGTTGATCCGTTTTTCAGTTGATTGCGTTTGTACCGTTCGTGGTCTTATACCAGTGCTGGGAGTAGTGGGTCTTCTATGCTCCATGGAAGTTCTTCTAGCCTCAGTTTTGGGTCTTATTAAAGTAGTTGGTGGTACTGATTTTCTATTTTCAATTGCCTCAGGTTTTCTCTCCTGCACTATACAACATTATTAAGTTTACGTAATTAGAGTTTGAAAAGTACCCTAAATCCTAGTAATATACAAGTTTTAAATCGACTTCAACTATAAAATGTTCATACAGCTTTATTGAATCTCATGCAACGTAATATATTACCCAGCTAATAATGTCATTCAATTTACCAGTAGTATCACCTGCTAACTTAATAACATTTATGTAGCAATATAGGATCAATTTACTGTTTTTTTTTTAACATTTTTCCAAAGCAAAAATTACGAACAGTAAAAATCTTGTTATTTTACAATTTCTTAGGAAGTAAATCCAGGATGAAGAGTTCATATATATATATATATATATATATATATATATATATATATATATATATATATATATATATATATATATAACCACACAGTGTAACCAGTAAAGTCCGCATCACATGCGATTTTTTTTTATTAATAGCTTAATGCAAAATTTGCTTTTGGCATTAATTTGTGCTTTCACAGAGATGAAAATTAACCAAAAAAAATTTAATCACATGATTAGCCTTATCTATCAAATTTTAATTTTCTTTTCAAAAAAAAAATAATTGAAAGTGGGGTTATATCTCAAATTATCGAAAATAGTTATCAGAAAAAGTTTTTCTAAATGCAATTTTTAGCCCATATGCAAAATTTCAGCTGTATAAGATAATTTAGATTTTTTGCCCACTTTTTGTAAATTGCACCACTATTGCAAAATAAGACTCAACGTAACCTACACAAAACTTCTTAGTTTTGACAATGCTTCATCTCAGACATATTTTGTTTAAAGTAGCTGCCTTACAGTCCTGAGAGGGACTCAGCACATACACGGGATGTCCGAAAACCTTCGATTACACATCATACCCGTGAGAATATCCGACATAACATATATATATATATATATATATATATATATATATATATATATATATATATATATATATATATATATATTTGGACGAAATTGGTGCAGTAAAATCCAAGATGGCGTTGAAAATATGATGGCCAAAAAAATTAATTTTATCCGATTTCTTCGAAAATTTGTATGGGGAAATTTTCGAGGTCGTACACAACGAATTTGAAATTATTTTTAAAAAATTCGATATTGCGGATCCAATATGGCGGTCAAAAAAATTTAATTTTGCCCGATTTTCTCCAAAATTGGGTAGTTTTCGGGGTCGCACACAACGAATTTAAAATTATTTTTTTAAATTCAATATGGCGGAGGAAAAAAATCAGTTTTAACCAATTTTCTTCAAAATTGGTATGAGGGAGTTTTCGGGGTGACACATAACGAATCTCAAATTATTTTTAAAAAATTCAATATGGCTTATCCAATATGGCGGATGAATATTAATTTTTTCCGATTTTTTTGCAAAACTGATATGAGGGAGTTTTTGGGGTCACGTATTAAGAATCTGAAATTATTTAAAAAAAAAATAAATATGGCGGATCCAAGATGGCGGATTAAAGATTCTATATCTCTTGATTTTGTCTAAAATTAGTATTGGGGGATTTTTATTAGTGTTAATTTCGAATTTAAATTATTTTTTGATAAACTTACTCTGGCGGATTCAATATGGCATCCTAAATATTTTACATTTTTCGATTTTGTGATATAGGGGGTTCTTGAGGGTGTAAATTATGAATTTAAATCCATTTTTCAGGATTCAATTTGGCAAATCCAATATAGCTGACTAAAAATTTTACATTTTTTGACTTTGTTCAAAGGTGGGACTGAATCGTCTTTGAGGTTGTAAATAGAGAATGTAAAATTATTTTAAGAAAATCTAATATGTCAGATGCAATATAACGGTCTAAAAATTTCCCGATTTTATTCAAAATTGGTACTAGGGGGCTCTGAAGGGTTTAGATTTAGATTATATTAAGAGGTTAGAATTATTTTTTTGAAAGTATATATGGCGGATCCAATATGGTAGGTTGAAAATTTTACCTTATTCGCATTTTTTCAGATTTTGTATTAGGGAGTTTTCTGGGTCGTGTATTACGAACATGAAGTTAATTTTTTACAACTAATTAAGTTGATAAGATACAATATGGAAGACTGGAAATTTTACATTTTCCGATTTTGTCTAAAATTGATATTGTGAGGTTCTTGGCGCGTATACAAACTCTATATGCGGTATAAAATATATCCGGCTAAGAAGTTTACGTCTCAAGGTCTTTAAATATCGATATTGAAAGGTTTTGGGGCTTATATTATCAATCTAAAATTAATTTAAAATTTAAGATGGTGGATTTACTTTAACAGACTAAATATTTATTTGGCACAATTTCACTGGTATTTGGAGAACTCTACGAATCAACAAATTTTTAGTGGTTCATTTTTTCTTCACTTTAAATAAAATTGGTAATTTTTTGCCACCTTGGAGTCATTGCAAGGTACACTAATCTCAATTAGTACTTAGTTCACATAATTTATGGATATCATAATGAATTCAAAACTAAAAATCAAAGAATAAAATTTTGCGCTAAAAAGTGAAAAATAACTATAAATTTTTATATGAATTTGAAATTTTTGAATTTAGTGGCAAGTTATTTCTAAATGGAATAAATAGCTACTAATATATACAATTTATGGTAAGAAAGCAATTACAAATAAAGTATTTTTAATCTGTTTATGCGAATCACATTTTGTCAGATACTAGTTTGTCGCCGACTTCAAAAATTTCAATTTCATACAAAAATTTATAGTTTCTATTGTCACTTTTTAGCGTCCTTTCAGAAGTCGGTTCAATTTTTTCTATAAAAATTTTATTTACTAATATTATAGGGTAAAATTATGAATTAATTTTGTAATGGATAATTTTTGAAATCGAAATAAAAATTAATGAATAATCATTAATTCACAAAACATAATTTTCATTTATTTCATCAATTGGTTATTTGGAAAATGAAATTGATAATTTTATTCCTGCAATCGTTAATTAACGAAGTAATTGAAAATTTCATTTTCAAAATTTATCAATCAAGTAATTGATAATTTTAGATATAAAATTATCCATTATTAGAGTGACTGAAAATTTTATTTTCCAAATTATCCATTAAAAGGTTAATCAATAATTTAATTTTCCAAATTATTAAATTATTTATCCACCTGCAACGATATCCTTTAGTCTCATGAATAAGATTCAAAATAGTTAAGAAAATTTAAATTTTTCAGTTTAACTCAAAAATCCCAGAAAAGAAGCGAAAAAAAGCAACAACAATTTTTGACCACATGTCAAAATAAGCTTCTACAATAATTTGATGACATTTTAATTAAAATATCTTAAGACCCACTCATCAGAGTTCAAGCTAAGCTTATTTTGTTCTCGGAGCGATTTATTGCATAAGGATGGTTTGTAACGAAGTTACTATATTTTTGGGCATGAGTATATTCGCCGGAATTATTTATTTTACATCCGAAGAATCTGATTCTTGTTGGAAAAGATTGCTTAAAATTTCAATATTACCGAAATATAATTAGATTTACCGCGCTATGCTGGGAAATATCATTTTTCGAGATTTTCAGAGTGTCCAACCATAGTAATCGCGCGCCGCATACAGCTGTATTGTATGCGCGATCACCGCATGCCGTCACACGTCAGCGTAGTGGGAGCTCGGGCCGTCTACTTAAGCTCGAACAGACCATTATTTCGCTGAGAACTGCACGTTCTCCACCCAAGTCAACAATCCAAACGGACTTGACTGGGTCGCCTGCCGGACCACACATTCCTGGTCTAGTAATGTAAGTGAGGCTAGGCTTGTGTGTATATGGTGTTTTACCATACACTTCCTTCCTTACGTCCTACCCCTCTAATGGCCAGCATTGCCGAGGACCCTTATAAGAACGGGCAGTGTCGATTCCTTTCCTAATTTCCTACCGCTATTGGTCGACATTGTCGAGGAGCCTTATAAGAACGGGCAGCATCAGTTCCTTTTTTTCCTTCCTACCGTCACCTATGCACACACGCACTGATGCCGTAAGTTTAGTTTTGTTTCCGTATTGACCAGGAATGTGTTTTACCGCCAGGTACCCTCTGATGTCCGTTGATAAGGGCGCTAAACAACTGCCGCCCCGACGCTTATCGCCGCCACCGCGTGTAGAGTTCGCCGCCGTGTAGAGACGCCGCCTATCACCGATCGATGCCGGGTTATTGTTACCGCGTATACCGCCGAATTTTAATACGAAGCACCGTGAACGCGGATTTTAGATACGAGGCGCGATAATTTGCGTACGAGCCGTCGTGAATAGCGTCGCAATCGTATAGTACGAGGTACGTGAATAGCGTCGTGAATGATACCGCCGGGTTACCGTCTTCAGCGCAACCGAATAGTACGAGCTACCGTAAACAGCTCTCAAAACATACTCTTGCCCTCCAGACCGTTTATTTGTTTACACTGTTGTCCATCTTAGATTGTAAGTTAGTTTTATGCCATATCTTTGTATAAAAGAATGGAATACAGGATACAGGATGTTTTATGACCGTTTGTTCCATTACCTAGTTCCATTTTTTTTAACATTACATATAACAAATGGCAGCCGGCAGCCAGCACTAATACGCACAAATGACCCCTGGCTTGCCGTTTCTCCACTGTAAAAAGCTGCCCGGTGCATAAGTGGGCCCTCGACCACATGAATCCCGAGGGTGGCGCCCGAGAACCGACCACCGAGTGGATGTTTTGACCTTCAGGCAGTCAAACCGTTGATTAGTTGAGAGAGAATATACGTAGATACCGCCGGACCCGATACCCCTGAGCGGAGCATTTGACCGATAACTGTCTGCACAAGAAATATCCACTGACCGATGTTCCGATCTTTATTGAAAGTGAATGATAATCATAATTACACAAGCAGGATAAATAATCATAATTATGTTGCTACTTTATATGATGCTGTATTATTTGCGAAAAGCTGTCAATAAATATTTATTTTGTTTTAGGTTTAACTAAAATAAATTATCAATTAATAATTCGATAAATTAAAAAATTAAAATATTAATTACCCTTGTGATAAGTAATTTGAAAACCTAAACTTTCAATTACTCTAGTAATGGATAATTTAAATACTAAAATGATAAATTACTTCGTCAACTGATAATTTTAAAAATGAAATTATGAATTACTTCGTTAATTAATAACTCTAGGAATAAAATCATCAATTATATTAATAATTCATGATTTTATGAATAAAATCTACAATTTATTTCAAGAATTGACATTTTTTTTTATTTTCGAAATTATTAAATGAGAGAGAAATTGAAAATTTCGATTTACTGATTAATAATTTTCCAGTAGTTGATTAATGGTAATTTGAACTACGGCGCGATTTATTTCGTTAATTACTTACTGGGGATAATTGAAAAAAACAAAACCGTTAAAATGAGAGTTTTTTGTTTAGGCAATAGTAATTGCAAAAATAACTTCTTCAAATTTGTGGTTTTTTAGAGGAAACCTTCATGTTAACAAAAAAAAATAGTATTTATATAGTGATAAAGCTTCTTTTGTTGCTGAGATAAGTTCATTTTTTTTATGGGGCGATTTTTTTATTCTGTGAAAACGACACACTTTTTTGACCCATACCAAACTACGTTTTATCCTTAAGAACTTATATTGTTATAGAATTAAATTGATCGAATGTTTTATAAAAATATACCGTTTCTTAAAGTCAAAAAAATGGCAATTTTTACTTTATAAACAAACAGAGCTGCAGCCTTAAGTAATGCTTGCGCAACATATCAAAAACAATTCTCAAAGTGGAGCGACGATCACAGCTTGCTTGCGCGCTGGTGAAGGTAACCTTGTGCTAACTACCCGAGAACGGAGAGGGTAACTTCAAATCCAGATGGTACCATTTAAGAAAGCAGCATTATAGTTCTGTTGCTACTGTATAGCATTTGTCTTTTGTAGTTATTAGGTTATATTTTGAATAAATAATTAAATCACAAGAGTTCCAAGTTTTACCAAATAAATCTCCTGTTGCTTTTTCTCAAATTTTCTTCTAAAATACTTACGACTTAATAATTCAACGATTCGCAAATACTTATATCGAAAATATTTGGTTGAAACAAAATTTATGAAAAAAGATCAATGCAAATTTTATCCACTTAAGCTTGAAGCTAAGGATTATTTACTAATTATATTTACTTAAATTTCAGTATTTTTATATGAGATTCACCAAAAATGTCAAAAAGTTTTTCATTCAATAAAAATTGTTAAACTTTTCTTACTTAAGAGTTTCTTTTATATTCGCTATGAAGATTATAAAATATTGCCAAAACTTTTTTCGTTACAGAGTTTGAAAATTGGTTTTAGATCGAGTAATGTGTTCTTTTTGTATTCACTGGAGATGTTTTGCCAATATTGTCATTATTAAAAGTATCTGTCGGTGTATTGTTTAGAATAATTTAATTTAATTAAAAAAAGGATCGTTTTTGAATTTCTGTCAATATTTGTATAATGATTATTTTAATATTAACCCCCTAATTCACTAATATGGTCTAACTTTAAAACTAGATTAAGTTGATAGAAACGGGTTTAAATTAATAAGTACAATAATAAGTCAACCAAGCCTTGAACCTTGAAAATACAAGAATAAAAAATCGGTTGCATTATTTACACTGAACAACAGCTAAAATGTATCTAAGATAAAAATCGACTAAGTCTTACCATTTTTGGTGTGCTAAAAACCGAAACTAAACTTATCCTTTTAATATCAGTTCAAGTTTTAGAGATACGTGGTGTCATGCCCTATATATTAACAATACAACCGCCAGAACGCATGTGATATATTTGTATTTTTATAACAATAGAGGAGTGCGAGCATGCCAAATATACGTTTTCTCCAAGTTAAGGAAATCTTGCACAACTTGGCAAGACCTCATGAAGATCTCCACGAATTGCCCCCATATACGACGTCTCGATCCCCAAGGGAGAAGCCATTTAAACTCATGTAAATCGACTTTTATATCTGCTTGTACTGAACAGCCCCAATATACAAACAAAGGACAAACGCCATAATTGCGAATATTGTGGAATTGAATAGAAAATTCTCGAATATTCCCTAAAAATGAAGAAGCCGTATTTGCGCTTCAGGGCGGAGGGATCAGTCAGTCGAAGTTAGTAAGTCTAATCGAATAGTTGAGATAGTAAGATGTCCCGAAAGTATGTAAACAATCTAGATCACTTCTGTTATATGTGTGCATATGTGCAGCTTTATTTCGGTTACAGTATTGGGGATCAAGTCAAATAGTGGGAGCCACATATCTGCTGTAATTCAAGTGTGAGAAACTGCTTAGTTAGTAAAAAACCATCTATGCGATTTGCTGTCCCAATAATCTGGAGAGAGCCTTCAATTCATATTTCTCCATCATACTTCGTGTTGAGCAAGGCACAGGTATATCCAAGAAGAAAACCTCGGTTATCAACTATCCAAAATACCATCTGCCATGAGACCTGTGCTTCATAGTGATGAACTTCCTATTCCAGAACCCCAGAAACATTGACTTACGAATCAGGTAATAACGATACCATGATTTCTCAAGAAGAAGATATGCCATCAACATAAAGAGATCCCGATTTCACATCTAGCACGTTATACCGCCAACGGCACAAAATTGCCAAATCAAAATTGAACGATCTTGTGAGATACTCAGAATCTCCAAAAAGTAAACCAAAGTTACTAGAATCAAGATTACAGCAGTAGAACTTAATAGATGATGATGTATCAGTATGTGTTTTTTGTAAACGCCATAAAGGCCTAGCACTATTTTTTAACATGGAACAGAACTTGATTTTCTTCAATAACATTAGCAGTATATTGGCGCCTTTAAATATAAGCTACATGAATGGAGATTGTTTATAGACAGTTCAATATTGAGTTCAAAAGTAGTACTTTTGCATATGGAAAATATTTTACCCTCTATTCCTGTTGGATATGCAGTTCACATGAAAGAATCGTACGACAATATGAAGTACCTATTGACAAGTATAAAATCTGATGAGCGCCTGTGGCGACTTAAAGTTGTTGCACTTTTACTTGGGTTGTAGGTAGGCTACATCAAGTTTTGCTTTTTGTGTGAATGGGACAGTCGGGCAAAAGTATTTGATTATAAGAGAAAAGCCTGGTCTGTTCGAAAATCAGAGCCAGGTTAAAAGAATATACAACTTATGCTATGGGTAGAACACAGAAATATTTTGTTGCCATCAATCCATATCAAATTGGGCCTAATAAAAAACTTCGTTAGGACATTGAATACAGAACAGCCAGCTTTTCAGTACCTACATCAGAAATTCCCGAGGCTAAGTGAAGCAAAAATTAAAGAGGGTTTTTTTTTGGTCCACTGATTCGAAATATTTTTAAAGACAAACATCTTGACAGCACTCTATCAGATATTGAAAAAAAAAATGCTTGGAATGACTTTCGCCTCGTCGTCACTAATTTCTCCGGAAATAAAAAAAGTTGTCAAATACGTTATTCTTGTTGAAAATATGCTGTCATCCTCTCAAAAAATGGGTTGCAATATGTCTCCAAAGATCCATTTCCTACACTCACACCTGACAACTGCGGAGCTGTAAGTGATGAGCACGGCGAACGCTTCCATCAAGATATATCAACAATGGAAACAAGGTATCAGGGAAAGTGGAATGCTTCCAAGCTTGCCGACTACGGTTGGACTCTTGTTAGATATGCTTCAGAAACAATTCACAAAGGAAAGAAAAAAGGCAGAATATTTAATTGTCCTTCCATGTGTAAAAATATGGATTTTTTTATTATCTTCTTAAAAATAAAATAAAAGAGCTCGTTCTTGAAAATTGCAACTAAGATTTTAATTTCATTGTAATTTTTGTGTTCAGCGCTCCAAAATTAACAAAAAATATACTTTTCGTACAAGATCAAAACGAAGCTTAACTCCAAATTTTTAGCCTTAATTTTCCTCTATAAACATTTATTTGTTGACATATGTATGTAATGCAAATTATTATAATATCATAAGCAAAACAAAACTGTTCAACTATAAGGTCTAACTCCCTTGGCAACTAGATCGGATCTAAGTTTTAAACCTGTTTAGTGGATCTGGCTGTAAATCTTTAAAAAACCATTTGAAATTTAAAATGCACTCAAAATCAATATTTGTTTTCAAATGCTTTTAAAAGCCACTTTTATAGTATTAAAATGCTGTTATGACATTACAATATGATTAAAACTTGTCGAGAAATTAATCTTTGTTAAAAAAAAACACCATCAGCCAGATTCCCTAGGAAGGTTTAAGACTTAGACCGGATCTAGATGCTATAGAAATTAGACCTCCTACTAGCTAGACTAGGATGGATTGGCTTATATTATTGTTAATATAATTTGTGTTAAAGTATGTCAACAAATAAACCCCCTATATAGGTAATTTACGGATGAAAACTTAGAGATGAAGCCTTGGAATCGATAAGAAGAATAGTTGTCTTCCGCAAGTAAACAAAATTTTAAATTTTTGATGCTTCGGTAACAAGAACGAACAACTTTTTAATCTTGTATTTTTAGGATTTAAAATTTGTTTGACTTCTTGTTATGTAATAAACAGTGATTGGTCGGGATTTGAAGTTTCCGTCTTCATTCGCAGCTAGCACGCAAATATCTCCACGATAGCACGGGAATGTTGCGACCGCCCTTCTATTTTTACATTTGTTTTTAATATGGTTAAATATGTACTTTATAAAATCATCAACACCAATAAAAAATATACCTTTTTAACTATCCAATGCCGTCCGGTTTCTTAAATGTTATAAACAAAGCCACAATAATTAAAATAAAATCCATGTTCTTATCGGTCATAAATAGTTTCTTTTTTTTTAGGTCTGCAAAAAATTCCCAGCTTTCGGAATATCCAAACTAGAATGTCGCACCAGCAATAGTTGAGGCTGCAGCTATATTTTTTTTATAAAAAAATATCATTTTTATGTCATAAAAGAAAGATGTTTTATAGAAAAATTGCTGTGCCAATAATATTTGATGAAAATATGCGGTCTTAAGAGTAAACCGCCATTTTAATTTAAGTCACAACAGTTTGCCGTTTTCCTAGAAAAAGTTAATAAAAATAATCTCTGCATAAACACATCAGTGTATCTCAGCAACAAAACAATCTTTATCACTATATAAATACTCTTGTTTGTTATCATGAGGGCTTTCTTTTAAACGAATGGAAAAAAAGAAAAAGTGATTTTGCAATTTTTATTGCATAAAGAAAATAACGCTAATTCTAACGGTTTTTCACTTCCTTGCAGTAACTAATTAACAAAATGAATCGCGCCTTAACTCAAATTGTAATCTTTCTCACTACCTAGATTTTATTATTTTAACTTTTTTGTCTATAACCAATACCTAAGCTTCTGAAATTAAAAAAAAAAGTCACTTGACTTTTTCAAACGCTCATAATTAATTACACAGGTCTAGTTGGTTCTGTTATTGGACAGCTGGAATCATTTTCGAAGTAATTTGCTGCGTAGAATTCGAACCCAAGACCAAACTTCACCCATCACGTCAGGATATTTTGGGTTAGGCACTCGAAAGATGCTTTTTAGTTACTTTCAAAATTATGTACAGGATGCACATTTTTTTCGTCTTTTTTTTCTAGTTACATCATTTAATACTACTCTTACTCTTCAAAATAAGCTATTGAACGGTAACCTACGATTTTTTTTTCAAACTTACGGCCATTTAAAATTATTAAATATATCCCAATAACGTCATGAACATCCACTTCAACCCTTGAGGCATACATTTTGTTATTATATACATTTCTCTCGAAAATTTGTACTTGTAGTTTTTTCGGGGTCGCTGAGTCAGAAAATTGGAATTTTCATTTATAATATGGCGGATTTAAAATGGCGCATCAAAATTTACAAAAAATGATATTGGTATCTAAAAAATTTCACTTGGGACTTTTTGGAGTGCAAATATCATGTCGGAAAATAAAAATTTTTATTTTTAAGATGGTGGATTCAAAATGGTGAATCGAAAATTGCAGAAAGAACGATACTGGTCTGTAAAAACCTGTAATTAAAATGATCGTAATATTGCAAGAAAAAATCAAAGGTGACCGCCCACTACCTTATTTTGAAGGTTAAGAGTACTATTAAATGATTCAACTAGAAGACATCCTGCACATAAGCTCCAAAGTAGCAAAGAAAACATAATAGTGGGCCATTTCTGACTTCAGATCCAGTTTCTAAGCAGTAAATTACTTGTGAAACTACCAATAGCTGCCCATTAATGATCATGACCTCTTTTATCGTAGACCTGTGTTATCAAACGTTACGAACTTCCGCCAACTGTTATAGCTGATCTTGTTTTGCCTAGTGTTTTTGAAATTACAGTTACAAAGACATAATTCTAAAAATTTACTGCTCTTCTCAAAAAAAAAATATTCTTTTTAAAACGCTCTTGACATGAATTTTTTTTATACTGACTTTTTACATGTTTGAGATTTTTCTCTTTTATTTTTGTAAGATGCAAGGCTGGAACTTAATATTAGATATCATTCATGATACACAAAAAAAAACCATTTCACTATTCTGGTTCTCTAAAGTCGTAGCTTAAGAATCCAAGGTTTTTACAATTTAATAAGACAGATACAATCTGGGTTACTAAAAAATTTACAATTTTTCGATTTTGCCCAAAATTGATATAAGAGGGTTCTTGGGGCTTATATTACGGATCTAAAATTAATTTCTTCAAACTTCACGACAAAAAAGTTATATCATAGATTTTTCTACACTCCTGACAAGATTTAAAAGTAGTCGGTAGCACAAGAAGCGAAATCCTTCATATAAACATTTGCAAGTAAGAATTTCAAGCGGGAGCAAAATATAATAAACACGAATCCTCAAAATCCCGAATTGTATCCTACTCTACGTTTAATCCATTACTAAATGTAATTGTATCAAAGATTAAACTCTGAGAGATCAGTAAACAGAGTTGACTCCGTAAGTATTCCATTTTTCCAATTTTGATGGAGAATTCTATTAATAATGATATGTGTTATTTTAAAATATGACTTTACCAATAACTCTAGGAGTAAAAGTCTCTCCTCTGTTGCTAATTACTTCTGGAGCTTTTGGGATCATTCGGGATAAGGTAGCGCGTAGATTATAAGATCTTTTAATCGGACTCTCCCTGCCAGAACTAGATCGATCTAATTCTATGATAGGTGGTATTCTGGTTACCCCATCGCCACTTAACCTACAAATTAAAATATCACTTTAGAATTTACAAAGGCATAATTTTTGTGTTTTTTACGATGATTGAATTATGATTTGTAGTATTAATATTAAATAGAAATATTGTATTTATAAGTGTTTAAAGGGTACTAAAATGTTGATATTCTCTATTGAGATTCAGCTCATGATGGCCTAGTTTAAACTATAGAACAATAGTGCACGAATAGGCCTTCCCGAAATTTAAAAGGGAAATATTACTTCCAATAAGATCAGTAAAAAATTATTTAGATAGAAAAAATTTTAATGCACCACGTTTTTAAAATGGAGTAAAAGGAGTAACATAATTTCTCCTATCCGTATACAGATTTATATCACCATACAAATTCCTGACGCCATACACATTCTCCTGAAAATTTGTGATTGTAAATTTTTAATAGCTATGAAAATACTTGGAAGATTTGATACGAAAAACGGGGTTGCATGCAATAGATAATAGTTAGGAATGTAGAGAATAGCTGTGGTTGAGAAAACTCACACAACAATTATTTTCTATTACACTCCACGTTATTTGTTTTAAAACGTACATTTATTTTCATTGCTATTAAAAATTCACAATCACAAATTTTCAGAATAATGTGTTAGGGGTCATATTTATTTTCTGCTTCTTAGTCTTTAGTTTAAAATCGATTGCCAAATTTGTACCGAAAACACAAAAATGCATTGGAAAATTTGTACAGAACACACAAATAAATAAACATACAAAAAAGTGAGTTAATATTGCATTGTTGTCCAGTTCTGAGGAGTGTTTAAAGTTTCTAGTCTCTGGCTCGTCGGAAAGTCAGTTTAAAATTGGACGCAAAATTTCTACCGAACAGATAAACAAACAAACATACAGAAAAGAAAGCAAGTTAATAAAAATGTAAAAAAACTAAAATTGGCAACTTTGTTATTATACTTTCTTATTGACGATTTTTAAGTTAATTTTTCGCTAATTACAGAAAAACAATGATATAAACATGTAGTGCTCTGCAGACAGATAAACCAATAAATAAGTTCACATTAACAATTGCTACCTAAAATTTAACGAAAAAAACTAAATAGGCGATACTATGTATTGAAATTTTACCTTCAAAAACTCCACATCTATTTTTAATAAGAATAAAAGTACTTTTCCAATGATTTCAGCTTTATAGTTTAATGAAGTTACTAATTTTTGGGGACTATTATGTTTACTGAGATTTAAGTCGTTTACTAAACATCAGAAAATTTCAGTTCTTGCGTAAAAATAATATTTTGACATTGGAATTCCATTAAATAAATAGTTTAACCGCGCCATGTTGAGAAATGAGTTTTCCTGAGGTTTTCAGAGCGTCTGACCATAACAGCATCGAGCCATATTCCGCAATACTGCACACGCGAGTCTCCCAGACCACCGATCGTCAGAATTGTAGTGGAGCCGCGATGGAGAAACCGACCAACGATATAAATAGCTGAACGCATCGTCATTTTGCGGTTTAATGTTATAGGTGAGGCATATGTACGGGTATATGGTATTTTACCATCTCACAGCTATCACTCATCCAGTCTGTCGAAGATTCAATAAGTACGACGTTGTCGCGAACTCAATAAGCGTGAATATGTCTGTCTAGGCATATTCTAGCCTTCTATTTCCGTTCATTTGTTTATAATTTGTTAGGGTTTTCTATCTTTATTTATTAAAATAGGTAACTAGTTTTTTAGGCTATAATGTGAAGAAGTATGGAATACAGGATACAGGATGTTATATTTCAAACCGTTTGTTTTATTACCTAGTCCACTTTACTTTTCAGGCAGTCGACAGCCAGTGACTAACATGCAAAAATGACCCCTGGCTTGCAGTTTCTCCACTGTAACTAGCTGCCTGGTGTAAATAGGTTCTCTATCATGTTAATCCAAGGGGTGGCATCCGAGACCATTAAACGTTAGATATCTTGACCGATAGACAGCCGATGGATAGTTTAACTGATAATTAATGAAACCGTGAGATATTCGGTCGATAGATAGTGTAATTGTAGAATATCCTGGCCTGTATATAGCTTGACCATTGAATGTTTTAACCGATGGTTGTGTGAGGGATAAATATCTACCTACCGAAGCTCCGCAATCCTATTAGCAAAACCTAAACATATTTCTACGACGAAAGGGCTTTGCAATAAAAATTATCATATTCATCAAATCTCCATACAGGTTATGTCATAGTAAACAGAATTAAAAATCTTAGTTAACCTGTTTTAGGAATTTTCTCACATTATTATTTGAGAGTCAAAAACCTATAATTCTTCTAGTGCCCTCTCCCTTACCGAACGCTGGCTGTAATAACTGTTGGTTACAGCTCGAAACATTGATATTGTAGATTTATGATAGCAACCTCTCAGGCTGCATGGCACTGATGTTCGTCCACGTCCTGGCCCTGTTTATATATTCATCTTGTATTTTGTGATAAGGTATGCTATGTTATAACGCTTGAGGTTTCGCATCATATGTTTAAAATACTTAAGTTTCCTATTTATTAATCTTTCAACTATTTCCGCCTCATTATTTATACGCTTTAAAATATTCTCTTTAGTCAATCTCTTACCTTACCCACATCTTAAAATCCTACAGCATCTTGAACAAAATATCTGTCACAGTCCAGCTTTCAGCCCAATATTATAAAAGAAAATAACGAATTTATTATTCAATTAAACATTTTTTCCGTAGTACTTTTTTCATTTTAAATAAGGGGACTCTCAATTTTTCAATCCTTATTCTTCACATCTTCTTATAAGTTTGTCGACAAGAAATTAAAATTCTTCGAAACTACTAGCTAAATGGATGGTATTATCTCTTTGTCAAACTCTGTCTATCCACTCCCGGATGTAGGTCTCTCTCAATTGTTTCCATCTTTCTCTATTCTTTGCCAATCTCATCCACTGTTTGCCCGCCACTGTCCTTATGTCGTCTACCCATCTATTTTGCGGTCTTTCCGTGCTTCTTGTTGTCTCCCTCGGTCTCCATTCCAGGATTCTTCGTGTCCATCTGTTGTCCTCATATCGGACTATGTGACCAGCCCATCGTCACTTCATCTTTGCAACCTCCTCCACGATGTCATTGACTTTCGTTTTGCGTCTTATCTCGGTGTTTCTGATCCTGTCTCTTAATGATATTCAAGCATGTTTCTTTCCATCGCTTTTTGGACTGTTTCTAATTTTTTAGCGGACTTTTTGGTGAGGGACATGGTCTCTAATCCATACGTACACACCGGTAATATGCATGTGTCGTATACTTTTCTTTTTAGATTTATGGGAATTGAATTATTCTTCAGGATGTATATAAGTTTACCGAAAGCGGCCCATGTCAGCTGTGTTCTTCTTTTTATTTCAGCATCCTGGCTTGATTTCCCTAGTCTGATGTCATGACCCAAGTATACATAGTGTTCGACTTTTTCTATCCTCTGGTTCTGTATTGTTATGTTTGCCTGTTCATGGCTCATTATTTTTGTTTTGTTGTAGTTGATTTTAAGGCTTACAGATGTGGATACGTCATTTAGCTGTTGTAGCATTTCGTTCAATTCTTGGAGATTACTTGCTATTAAGATTATGTCATCAGCAAATCTGAGATGATTCAAGTATATTCCATCGATGTTTATACCTTTGATTTCCATTTAAGTTCCTTAAAAATATCCTCTAGGACTAGGGTGAACAGTTTTGGCGAGTTAGTGTCGCCTTGTCTCACTCTCCTTTGTAGTTTTATGGCGTTCGTTTTCGTCTTGTCGTCTATTTTTATTTGAACGGTTGCATTTTCGTATATGTTCTTTATGATGTTTATGTATCTTGAATCGATTCTTGTGTTTTCTAAGGATTGTAATACTGCCCATAATTCGACGGAGTCGAATGCCTTCTGGAAATCTACAAAAGCCATATGGAGCGGTACGTTATATTCGGTGCACTTTTCAATTAGTGTTCTTATGGTGTATATGTGATCTGTGATGCTAAAGTGTTTTCTGAATCCAGCTTGTTCGACAGGTTGGTAAAAATCGAGTTTGTTTGTTATGCGGTCGGTTATAATTTTGGTTAATAACTTGTAGATGTGTGATAGTAGGGATATTAGTCGGTAGTTTTCAAAATTTGTATTGTCTCCCTTTTTGAATATTAAGATAACTTCGGAGTTATACCAATCCTGTGGAATTTTTCCCTCTTCAAATATTTTATTGAATAGAATCTTCAATATTTGTTCTATTTTTCTGCCGCCAATTTTCAGCATCTCTACTGTAATTTTGTCTTCTCCTGCACATTTATTGTTCTTTAATTTATTTAGTACCATTCTTATTTCTGAGTTTGTTACTTCTGGAATTTCCTCTGAGCCTATGTTGAGTATGGTTCTTTTTGTTCGTTATTGCTCTTGTTGTGCGTGTGGCGAGTATACCTTGGTGTAGAATTCTTCTATGGCTCTGCTTATTTCCTTTTCACCTTGGACGGTCACGTTTTTCGCGTTTTTTATTTTTATTCCTCCTGTCTTGCCTCTTGAGTTTTTTGTTTTTAGTACTTTCGTGTTGCAGTTTTCACTTATTGTGTCTTTTATTAGTTTATTGGTATAGTTTCTATTGTCTTTTCTAATTTCCTTTTTCACTTCCTTGTTTAGAGTTTTGAAACTGTCTGTTGTTCTATCTGTCCTTTCTCGTCTTTCTTTGAGAAGTCTCATGGTATTTGGTTGTAGTTTGGAGGTCTTTGTTATTTTTGATTTTGAGCAGACTTTTTCAACCGATGTGTTTATGGTTTCTTTTATTTTCGTGGCTAGTTCATTTATTTGCATTTGTTTTATTGTCTCTATTAGTGTTAGTCTTTTTTCTAATTCATTTTGATAGTTGATTTGTTCTTGTGTCAGGGTTTCCGTGGTTAGGTAGCGTTCTTGTTTGATGAGCTTGTTGCGTTCTGTTCTCATTTGTATCCTGATCTTCGCTCGTACTAATCTGTGGTCACTACCGGTATAAAACTTATTCAGTGTTGTCACGTCGGTACATATGTTTTTCTTATTTGAGAGAAAATAGTCTATTTCGTTTTTAGTTGTTTTGTCTAGGCTGGTCCAGGTCCCCTTACGTTGTTTGGGTTTTTTATAAAAGGTATTGAGGCAAAATAGGTTTTCGTTGTTCAGGTAGTTGTATAACATCTCCCCTCTCTCGTTCCTATCACCTAGCCCGAAGTGGCCAATATAGTGTGTGTCTCCCTGCTCTTTCTTTCCGATTTTTGCGTTAAAAATTCCTCCTTATCTGCTTATCTTAAATTGTTGTTCTCAATTCTGTATACATATATACATATATATATATATATATATATATATATATATATATATATATATATATATATATATATATATCCTGACATCTATTTTATCAGTTCTTTTCTTAGTTTTTTCTTATTATGGCCAGTATAGATTTCTAATAGTTCTTTGCCATCAATGCTCATTTCTTGAAGGATTTCGATCATTCTGTTCAAAATCAGTCCGGCATCTTTGCACAGAACCTATATATTACACAATAATTGAGAGTTGAGAAGCCGATACACTACAGCCTAGTCACTTATTGTGTCACTTATTATATATGTTCTATGTGAACAGGTTGATTGCCTTTATCAGGTTTAGCAGCCTGTTCACTTGTTTGGTTTCTCCTATTTAAGCACATCTAGTACTGGCTATTGTTTAATGCTTTTTACCACATTTTCAAAATGCGTTATTTAAAAAAGAATAAAAAATCGGCCAATATGTCGATATTAAATAAACAAGATTAACAATATCACTCACTCAAAGTTATCCTAATTTCCAAAGTAATTCTATACATTTACAGAAATATCAATCATATATTTCACTTTTATTCCATTTAGGTTTCCTTGTGTGCAAGTTTAATACAAGTTTTATTGTTAATAACTAAGCTGTAGGAGTGTAGCTGAAAATGTGTAACATGTAATATTCAGCGATGCTATCTAATTCTAGAATTATTATCTTGGGTCCGTTACTTACCGACTTAATGCCATCCTATGGGACAAAATATTAAACATTCCACCCGTTTTACTATAAGGTTCCTGTTTTATTATCGTAATAACTTCATCCGAAGGTCGATGTGTTATTTCACAAATTTCGGCAATTATACCAGCCTGGTGTCTTACATCTAGTTTCTTAAGAGGATTACACCTAAAATAATAACGTGTTCAACTTTATACACAAGAATCTTACCTAAACTAGTAAACACACTTACTAAACGTATAGGGTAAGCCAATTTACATTATACTGCTCTTAAATTTTATTCAGAATATAAGTGATAATAAGAGTGTCTCGAACAGTATTTGAAAAGAATATGTAGTTGATACTTTAAAAGACCTAAAAGAGGATACAAATGGTCCAAATAATGTTCCTTTATTTATATCAGAGTTATCCCACGTTGTTTTTTTTTACTTAATTTATATTTAAAAACTGAAATATTACCTAAAAAACTACAAATTTGTGCAATTTGTAAAAAAGGAAATAATCAAATATCAATAATTGTCATACAATTGCAGTGCTCTTATTACTTGCAAAAGCGCAGGGTTAGCAAAAAAGAGGAACGAGAAAGTTTATGGATTACATTACAATATATAGTTATTAAATGTACACATTTACATACACAAAGTTCATGAAATCAAGAAAAGCAAATACAAACACTAGTTCGGGAAAATTAAACAAAAATTGTCAGTAAAATATTACTCCACGAAATAATAAGCTTTTCCATAGAGTATCTTTTTAACAATATTTCTAACTGCACGTACAAACCCCTGCTTTTTTTAACACTGGTAAACGGTGTGACTTCTTGGCGAGACTGGATATTGATATTGATAGTAGCAAGTTATGATACTAGCTGGTCGTGTATCGGATACCAAGTGATCCAAGTGAATGCTTGTTTTTAAACACCAAACATACAGTCTCCAAAATTAAAGATGTAAGAGTCAATATTTGTTTTGCTCAAGAATAATAGTTTGCACGTGTTTCTGTATTGATCCGGCCATATAGACAAAATGAAGAGTTCTCTTGTATATATCAAATATTGTAGTCAAAAGATATGAATCAAACATGCCCCAAAACACTATACTATATTTAAGGCGGAACTAGATCAATGAGTGGTAAACCATTTTGGCGATACTACTGCCTAAGTTATCAGCTACAACTCTAACAGCATAACAGGCGGAAGCTAGCTTTTTTCCAAAAACATTGATGTGATCTTCAATCCTTAGCTCACTGTCAATTATAACCCCCAGAAATCTCGATGGTCCCAGCACGGACCCTTGCATATAATATACATTTGATTGGCCTAAACTACATAGTTTTTGAAATAATATTTAAGTAAGAAAAGTCGTGTTTTCTATTATAAATTCATCATTAAATAAAAAAAAATCCGCTATTTTGAACGAAGAAGTTCCAGGTAAATCTATTAAAGAATTAGGATCAAAAATAAGATAAGAATTATAGAGTGTCTAATATTAAGGTTCCAATCAGAAAAACGTCAAATACAAAAATACCACTTTTTTAGATGGCAAATACTGAATCTTGCTACCTTGTTTTTAATCAATCAAAACGTTTCAATTTTTATATAAGTTGTAACCTATGTTCCGAACTTTTTGAGATACAATACTTGCAGCTATAGAAAATAATGGTTTAGAATGCAAATTATTTTCAAAACATTACTTATTATTGTAAAATTTTGCCGCAATAATTGTTAAAAAGCATTTTTTATTATGTTTGTCTCTTTCTTTTGATAATGAATTTGTCCAAAAACGAGGTGATAAATATGATATTTATAATAGGTCAAGCTGAAAAAAATAACTTCTTTCTATAAGATTATATAATATGAAGTATGCCAAGCGACTTCCACCTTTTCGGTTTCCTGTTTTCTATGATAATGATGTCCCGTCTCTTTGTCATCTATCGGGAGAGGAGAGTTCCAATGTTATGATGGTTCTTGGAAATCTGTTATTGTTCATTCTCTATAAGTGATCCTACCAAATCAGTTAGTGCTTTTCATTCATTCTCAAATATCTCCATTTCTGATTTTCTTCGTTCTAGAAATGATAGCTGATTAAGAAGCCTGGGGCGGATATTTTTTTAGTGTCTTTTTAATCTCCATACTTCTAATCCATGTTACAGCTGACTTCATATACAGCTGTAGTTTTTTGACGTCGATAAACCCAAATGACTGGGCAAATCAAAATGATTTTAATAATAACGAAATTTTTGGATGTGCTGTTGGTGTTGTAATTAGTTGTTTTTTTAATTCTTTAATTTTAACTTTTATATAATATGTGCATGCAAACTATGACGATCCTAATGTTTGTTTTATTTTTTAATCAATATACCTAAGATAATGACGAAGTTAGCAACAAAATTACAAGTTTGATAAAGGCTGAAAACTAAGGCCGAAACTTCACTTGGCCTGTTGAGAATCTTTTAATTATATGACTGAAATATAATTATTAATGACCTATACCCAAGAAAAAATTTCTTTAAATATATATATATATATATATATATATATATATATATATATATATATATATATATATATATATATATATATATATATTCTTGACTCTTGAACCATAGATTATATCATTTTTCTTTATTTTCTTGGGTTTAGGTTCTATATTTAATAAATACACAAAACGATTGACGTTCGCCCTTTATTCAAGGCATTTTCAAAATTCTTTCCTCCTTGACATTTTGCTGTTTTGTTACTAAATAAAATCTATTTTATTGACACTACTCCATTAGTAGTAAAAGTTGTCTCATCGGATAATACAATGTTCCATTAACTAAAATTTTTTGATCCATTATCAAACACAACTCCCACCTGTCTGCCCTTAAGGATAATTTACGATTTCGAAAATATTGAAGTTTACTAGAGTGTGGTACACTATCCGCGAACCCATAGTATATATATATATATATATATATATATATATATATATATATATATATATATATATATATTTATTTTCTTGATTCTTGAACCATGGATTATATAATTTTTCTTTATTTTGTCTTTTCTTGGGTTTAGGTTCTATATTTAATAAATACACAAAACGATTGACGTATCGCCCTTTATTCAAGGCATTTTCAAAAATTTTTCCTAAAAAAATATATAAATAAAATACATCACATAAAAAATATATTTACAATTTCGAAAAACAAACAAGACACTTAAAAACAGTAGTCAAAACTTTAAAATTTTTTAAAAATATTTAATTTTGCCGGTACACACCTTGACATTTTGCTGTTCTGTTACTCAATAAAATTTAAATTTTACATCGTTTACTGAGGATACGTGGAATGCGAATGTGTTTTATTTTTTTAATATTTTTTATATTTTACAATGCATAAAAAAACAAATAAGGTATATGTTTGGTTTCATGTTTAAGAGAATATTCCATTTTTGGTTCTTATTTGACCGGATCGAATACTTAATATTTTTGTTTAAATTAGTCTTGCGTAAGTTAACAGTGTTTTTATCTTTTTTAATTTCAATCATTTCCTTTATCTGTAATTTTTGGTAATTCATATCTTTGTTTTTTATAATGGTACTGTTATAATCAAAAGTGTGTTTTTCGTCCTGTGTGTGTTTGTTTAACGCTGTTGAGGCGTTTTTTGTATATTTATGGCCATTTAATCTGTTCTTCAGTAATTGGCTCGTCATGCCTATATATTTTTTGGGACAATTTGTGCAAGGGATCGAATATATTATATTTGATTTATTCATTAGAGGAGTTTTACTTTTTTAAATTTGTGAACAATGTATTTAATTTATTATGTGACCTGTGGCATACGATAATATTATGTTTTTTTAAAATGTATTTTATTTTTTCTGACAGCTCACTAGTGTACGGTAATGCCACATATTTTTGCTGTTTATGTTCTATGTTAAAACAGTAGTTATGAACAAGGCAGATTACGAGACAAAAATGAACAACTTACTAAAGGGCGAAAATACATATAAAAATATTAAGAGTAATCCAACGAACTAATATCAAAAAAAAATAATACCTTCATAAAAAAATTGCTCAATGTAAAAGAACTAACTGAAAAAGATGCAAAAAGGCTAACCATTCACAATGCAATTCCACCAAAAATATACGGCCTACCAAAATTACATAAACAAAATATACCACTAAGACCTATTGTTTCTTGTATACAATCGCCATTCTATAGTTTATCAAAATTCTTATCAGATTGCATTTCAAATATTACAGACAAAAACGATTTTTTTATTAAAGATTCATTAGCCTTTAAAAAATTTATTGATACAATAAACCTACCTGAAAATTACAGACTCATTTCGCTAGATGTTATATCTTTGTATACAAACATACCAAATCAACTTGTCCACACTATTTTAGCAGCAAATGGGAAATTTTAAAAAAACATACATCGCTATCAAAAAATAATTTTATGGAAGCTGTTGACCTCGTTCTAAATACAAATTACTTTCAGTACGAAAATACCTATTACAAACAACTCGATGGATGTGCTATGGGATCACCAATTTCATCTACCATTACTCAGCTAGTAATGGAATATTTAGAGGAAAAAGTTTTAGGAAAATTAAATTTTAATATAATATTTTTCAAACGGTTTGTCGATGATTGCATAGTAGCCGTACCACAAAATAAAATAAATGAAATTCTCCAACAGTTTAACAGTTTCAACCAAAAATTACAGTTCACGTCCGAAACAGAAAATAATAATAAAATAAATTTTCTAGATATGACACTTATACGCAGAAAAAACAAAATTTTAACTGAATGGTACACCAAACCAACTTGGTCAGGTAGATATCTAAACTATTTCTCTAATCATTCAAAAACTCAAAAAAATAGTGTTATAATCGGTCTATCTGATCGTACTATCTCCCTAACGTCTCCAGAATTCCGACCAAAAATACTGCAAAAAGTAAAAGAGACACTAATAAATAATAATTTCAACGAAAAGACTATCACCAAAATAATTGATAAACGAACATATAAGTTTTATAATAACGTAAAAACAAAAAACATAGAACATAAATAGCAAAAATATGTGGCATTACCGTACACTAGTGAGCTGTCAGAAAAAATAAAATACATTTTAAAAAAACATAATATTATCGTATGCCACAGATCACATAATAAATTAAATACATTGTTCACAAATTTAAAAAAGTAAAACTCCTCTAATGAATAAATCAAATATAATATATTCGATCCCTTGCACAAATTGTCAAAAAAAATATATAGGCATGACGAGCCAATTACTGAAGAACAGATTAAATGGCCATAAATATACAAAAAACGCCTCAACAGCGTTAAACAAACACACACAGGGCGAAAAACACACTTTTGATTATAACAGTACCATTATAAAAAACAAAGATATGAATTACCAAAAATTACAGATAAAGGAAATGATTGAAATTAAAAAAGATAAAAACACTGTTAACGACAGAACAGATATGGGAAATTTGAGCCACATTTACGCAGCCTAATTTAAACAAAAATATTAAGTATTCGATCCGGTCAAATAAGAATTAAAAATGGAATATCCTCGTAAACATAAAACCAAACATATACCTTATTTGTTTTTACATGCATTGTAAAATATAAAAAATATTAAAAAAATAAAACACATTCGCATTCCACGTATCCTCAGTAAACGATGTAAAATTTAAATTTTATTTAGTAACAGAACAGCAAAATGTCAAGGTATGTACCGGTAAAATTAAATATTTTTAAAAAATTTTAAAGTTTTGACTACTATTTTTAAGTGTCTGGTTTGTTTTTCGTAATTGTAAATATGTTTTTTATGTGATGTATTTTAATTATATATTTTTTTAGGAAAAAATTTTGATAATGCCTTGAATAAAGGGCGAAACGTCAATCGTTTTGTGTATTTATTAAATATAGAACCTAAACCCAAGGAAAGACAAAATAAAGAAAAATGATATATATATATATATATATATATATATATATATATATATATATATATATATATTTATATATATATATATATATATATATATATATATATATATTTATATATATATATATATATATATATATATATATATATATATATATATATTTATATATATATATATATATATATATATGTATATATATATATATATATATATATATATTTATATATATATATATATATATATATATATATATATGTATATGTATATATAGGAACTAAAGTTTTCTTTAAATTGTTTTAGAATGGGATCTTTATTTGAAAAAATCTCTTAAAGAGTGTCTTTAACATATTGTAATATTTAACAGTGATAATATTAATACGCTCCGCTGATATTCCTTCAGGCCCGACTGTTCTACCATTTTTGAATCTTTTTACTACTTATTGCATACTCTTCTTGATATATTTGTTATTCTGTTATTATGATTCCACTAGCCTTTCCTTAATTCGTATATTCTGGTCTTTTTTCTGTCAACAGTTTCCTACAATAGTGAAATTATGTTTTATACCACTTCTTTTCCGTAATATTTATTATAAACTCCCAACTTTCGGAAATTCTTCAGCTGCCTATGTACGTATCCATTTTTTTTGCACTTGCTTTCCCAAACCTTATTTTTTCTGTATTTATTGTTTTTTAAATTCAGCTAACGCCCATTTATATTTGATCCATTTGTGGTATAATATTTGGTTTTCTATTTTTTATTTTTAGTTGACTATACCACCAAAATGTTTCTTATTGTTTAGCTTTTGTGTTCCAGGTCTTTTCTTACTGCTTCATATATACACTTTTTCAAATGATCATATAGTTCTTGGCTCGACCATCCACTGCATTCTAATTGACAGCTTTTTGTTAAATCTTTTTTTGTAAATTCTATCGTACTTTGATTTTGTAGACTGTATTGTAATTAATCTATTTTTTCCAAGTTGTTATTCACTTTATAGTATGATTATCCAAAGTCTCCAGCTAATAAATATGAAATAAGAAAGACTTTGCAGAATATAAAAATCTTTTAATCGCTGGATGATGATGATATCGTTATTGAAACTATTAAATATGGGGAACTTCTGTTTTTTCGGCTTCGAGCACGATCTTTAATAGATACTTAAAAAAAGGAATAACACCTTCTCATTGTGAAGCGAGCAATAATAATAAATAATAACAAAAAGTGTGATATTACCAAGTTAGATAACTATCGTCCCTTAAGTTTGCTCTCCCATGTAGTTAAACTTTTCATGCGTATAGTTACTAACGAAATAATTTCGAAACTAGACAAGAAGAAAGAACATTCTTAACTTAGAGCATGATATAAATTGAAAAGCCATCTTCAAGCCATCAAGACGATAAGTGGGAAATCCGCGAAATGTAATTATCGATAGACCGACGAATTTTTTGGATTTTTGATCCTTATTAAATATATTTTCAAAATAAATAAGTTTATCAATGTCAATTCTCCTTCTCTGAATTATGTGTTTGTATGTCAGGCAGACTCGCTGGGTTGCACCAATAAAACATCAGACTCAATTTCTAACTCAATTTACATTTTAAATTAATGAAATCTAAATTTTATTAATTTATAAATAAGTTACGTTTATTTTTCCATTGACACATTCATGCCTCCCTCGCCGCCTTTTTTTTTGTAAACTAAGAGGCAGAATGACACTGTTGTCCATTAATAACAGACCGATGAATGAGGCATAGAAAAGTTTATCGTGGAGTCATCTTTTCCTGACGTTGCCTCCCGGAGTAGTGTTGCCATTATATCCTGTTTTAACTGATTGTCATCAACATAACAACGTCCCTTAAAGTAATTTTTGCCATTTCTAAATTAAAATAAATCACATTAAGTCAAATTTAAACATACCGCGTGTGGTTTAGCTCAACGAGTTAAGATTCATGAAAGATAGGTTAGTTTAGGAACTCGCCCAATGTCGCGAAGAAAGATAATATTCTTTTGATACAACCTAGAAAATTGGCGATTAATAGTAGCGCAAAATTGTATTGATGTGTTTCAGTAAATGATTATTGTTATTATAATACCCTTTGGCATGTTTTCAACAATAATAAGTACTGCTTGGTCTCACAAAAAGATGGTAATGAGCTTTTTAACTGAAGATTATATGTCGGCTATTTTTGGACACCGATGGGACCTTTTACATTGACTCTAAATTTGTTTCTGGGTGTCATTGATGTACCTAAATATCATCGCTTGTTATTCCCTTAGAGATAAAATCACGGTCTAGATCTAAAAATTCCATATGATTTTGAGACATTTGCTGCCTAAGCTGTTTTGATTCGGGAGTTATCAATCTAAGAATCCACCTTCCTGAAAAAATTGTCAAAATACTTGGTAGATATATTTAATGCTTTGGTAATAATATACAGGGCGATTCAAAAATCGATCACGAAACTTAAGGGGGTGATTCTACTTGACAAAATAAGGGTAAAGCTTCATATAATTTTTTTTCAAAATGTCATTCGTTTTCGAGTTACAAGCCGTCCAAGTTCAAGTTTTTATTTTTTGTTTTTTGAATTACTCGCTTACAGGAAAACCGATTTGACTAATATTTGAAAGATAGGCTAAGTCTTCTGCGCTTCATCATTTTAGTAACAATTCACATTGATTGTTTGCCGCTAGAGGGCACTTTACCTACATTGAAAATTGTTTTTTTGTCATAATTTTTTAGTGTTGACAGCTACAGTAGTTTTTGGCATAATTTCTGAAAGACTGATGCCAGGCCTTTAAAAAAGATGCTCTTTATTTACATCGCTAAACCCAACGGTTTAGACGTAAATCACCCTTAAAAATTAAGTGGTAAATTTACTTTTCTCATTTCATTACCACCAGCTACCAGGTAAATAGCTATCAAAGTATGCTAGAGCTGTCAGTTTAACATCAAATAAATTCGCTTTTTAAACTATTTAATTTATAATCTTAAAATAACTAATAATGGCTAATCAGTAAATATTCATATTATGGATTATTGCGATATACATTTAATTGATAAAAATTAATGAAACAGTACTAAACAAACTAAAAAAGATTCTCAAAATGTCCCCCATTTTCTTCCATACATTTCCTAACACTCTTCAAAAAATGTCGCCTAACTCGATGAAAAATTTCTGGTGTTTCTTTAATAATTTGGCACTTTTCGATTATCCTGAAGCGAAGATCCTCGACGTTGATTACTGGAATATCGTACACCAATTGTTTCAAATGACCCCAAAAGAAAAAATCCATAGGATTAAGGTCTGGTGACCTCGCTGCCCATGCCAATGGTCCACTTCGTCCTATCCATCGCTCAGGATACGTTGCATTCAAATACTGTCTGACACGTATACTAAAGTGGGGCGGAGCTCCGTCTTGGAGGATCCACATGTTGGCCCTTACTTCCAATGGCACATCTTCCAGATACAATGGGAGACGATTTTGGATAAAATCTAAGTATACGTCACCAGTTAATGGGCCATCAAAGAAATGAGGACCAATAAGGTAATCTCCTATTATCCCTGCCCACACATTTAGTGAAAATCTACGCTGATGTTTCGTTTCTACCACATTGTTTGGGTTCTCGTAAGCATATGTGTGGATGTTGTGTAGATTTGTTATGCCATCACGAGTGAAACCAGCTTCGTCAGAGAATAATATGACGCCAATTAATCGATTATCGTGTTCATACTTAGCTAGGATCTGATTGCACATTTCCAACCGTCTCGGCCGATCATCGTCATAAAGATCCTGCACCTTTTTTGAATGAAACGGGTAGAGTTGTTCTTCTCTTAGTATCCTCCATGAACTAGCCTGACAGAGCCGCACTTCATTCCCAATTTTTCTAGTACTAATACCTGGATTATCTTCAATAATTTCAAGCACTCTTTCTTCTTGTTGCACGTTTCTAGCAGTTCTAGGTCTTCCCCTATTTCCATTATAACTTTTAAAGGAACCGCATTCCGCAAGCCTCCTGTGCACACTGGAAAATGTTTGAGCATGAGGGATATTTCTTTCCGGATAACTCTCCATATAATATCTTCTTGCCAACCCTGCATTACCATTTGCTTTTCCATAACAAAAATGGATATCACAATATTCGATATTTGAATATTGGTGATTAGCCATTATTAGTTATTTTAAGATTATAAATTAAATAGTTTAAAAAGCGAATTTATTTGATGTTAAACTGACAGCTCTAGTATACTTTGATAGCTATTTACCTGGTAGCTGGTGGTAATGAAATGAGAAAAGTAAATTTACCACTTAATTTTTAAGGGTGATTTACGTCTAAACCGTTGGGTTTAGCGATGTAAATAAAGAGCACCTTTTTTAAAGGCCTGGCATCAGTCTTTCAGAAATTATGCCAAAAACTACTGTAGCTGTCAACACTAAAAAATTATGACAAAAAAACAATTTTCAATGTAGGTAAAGTGCCCTCTAGCGGCAAACAATCAATGTGAATTGTTACTAAAATGATGAAGCGCAGAAGACTTAGCCTATCTTTCAAATATTAGTCAAATCGGTTTTCCTGTAAGCGAGTAATTCAAAAAACAAAAAATAAAAACTTGAACTTGGACGGCTTGTAACTCGAAAACGAATGACATTTTGAAAAAAAATTATATGAAGCTCTACCCTTATTTTGTCAAGTAGAATCACCCTCTTAAGTTTCGTGATCGATTTTTGAATCACCCTGTATACTTTCAAGACGATCTTCGAATATCATTTCCCACAACAACCTTGAATTGAATAGAATTATGACTCCACCGAAACTGCTTAGGTCTGTAGTTTTTTAAAAATATGATTCGAGTTCGAGAATATTTTTAGAAATTGTGTTCCCTTTTTAAAAATTTGATAACACTGCGATGTTTGGATTTTACAAAACACTTCATAAAATACATAATAATGTCTGAGTTGAAGGAAAATTTGACATCCAAATAGTTAACATTAGTCACTACTGACAGTTCTTACTATTATGACTAGGTAGGTATTTTTTATAGTATAATCTAACTTTAGCCAATTTTTCCACACATTTTATAATTAAAAACTTAAAAATTAATTAATTTTAATTAGAACAACGACTTAAGCAAGCTCGCAGGCCTGGCCAAAACATAACAAAAAAGAATTTTTAAAACCTTATAAGCTTTGTTCCTTTTTCCGTAATCCACGGATGCACCAACAAATCCTTAATGGAAATCCTTTTGCTTTTCTCAGCAACCAACATTCTGTTTATGACATTCCTAAATTCCAATGAAAATACGGCCAATGCTCTCTTATGAGATGTACTTAATCCTTTGTTAATTTGAGCCACCAGTTTTTTCCTTCGTTCTTGTGATGAGATTTGTTCGTTGCGGTTACTTACAAAAGGAAGTTGCCCTACCACCTAAAAATAAAATAAAATAAAGAGCCCGGTGTTTTGTTTTAAGGGTTTTAATTATCCACTGCTTCGCACACAACTTTTGTCCTTAAAAAGATAGGAACTAATCTGAACAGAAAATAAATTAAAACCATAATATTATATGTATTTTTTTAAATAAAAAATATCAAAGCTTATCAAAATATCACTAATTACACGTGCTGTGGCTTGCAAAATATCTAATGGCAGGTATTTTGCCATCAAAAAAACAGAGCATTGGCTTACATTTTCAAAAAATGCAGAGCTGCATTTTTACGAAAAACATTCAAAATTGATAAAATGATATATGACCTGGCACAACGATTCTCCAAAATAAGCCCTTGATTAAAAGATAAAGTTAAATTTGTTTGAAGAATTTAAAACCTTCAAAAAGATCTCAACTAAATCAGTTGACAAATCAAGTGATTCCGTTCCGATTTTTTCTAGATCTTAAATAAAATTGAATTTTTTAACCTAAATCCATTGTTATAAATTTACTTTTGATTGGCGTCTTTATTAACTTCGAAAATTTTAGAAGCCAATCTTCACAATTACGTCATTTAAACTTTCTACATAATTTTTAACAAGGTAGTAACAATTTTGACTAAAATCGAACCTCTCATGGACTTTCAAAAAAGGTATATTTTTAAAGTCATGTAAAAATTATTTGGAGTCTTGATTTCAGATAATTTTACCAGTTATATTTTAAAGTAGTTAGCTCATAAATTATGGAAAAGTTTTCTAAAAAGGTACATTTAGTTCAAAAAGTGAGCTTAATTACAATCAATTAACTATTATTTCTTTGAAATTTTAAAACCAATGTGAATTTTAAAAAAAATATGTTTTTTTTTTCAAGTATATAAGATTTTCTAAGTTAAGGCAAAGAAGAGCTAACACATCTTTTTCTACATACTTTAAAATTAAACATAATGTAATAATTAATGTATCTCCAGAAGAAAATAACACTAGTCAACAAATACAAAAAAAATTGCGACTGATGTTATAATGGCTGTCCATGGGAGTTTAAAGGATCTTGATGCGAATTCAACAACCAAAATTTTCCATCACGTATACATTTTAAGTTATAGAATGTATAAGTTACTTTTATTTAATACAACCATTTTTATATAATATTTATATATAAGTTCAAAACAATAAAAAAACAAGGCATTTTAAGAATAACTGGATTTATTTACAAAAATACACATGAAAAATATTTATAGAAGGTCTTTTCTACATAATTTATTGCAAATGTAGACTTTCGCTCAAAAGAAACCAACAATAATCCATCATTGCTGGATCCCATATGTATTGATTATATTGTTCCATTGTTAGTATGTTTTAGTGAAACCTGTCTCCTTGCGCGTTACTAATTGTATCCAAATTTTCTGGGAAAAAATTTAAATGGGAGTGGACGAAGTGTATTTCAAGTAACTTTCAAGTAGTTCTTTTATACGTTTATCGTGGTTTTCTACTTTTTTATTTCCTAAAAATTCCGAAATAATTGTTTTAAAAGAACTCCACGCAGCTAATTGAGCAAACTGCTGACCCCTTAGTATTTTTCTAATTTGTGGTCCAACAAATATTTCTTCCTTAAGCTTGGCATCACTTAGTTTAGGAAAAATTTGTTTCAGGAATTTAAACACATCTCCTATTTTATCTAATGCTTTAAAGAAATTTTTAGCCAATCCCAGCTGAATGTGTAATGGAGGTAACAGTACTTTTTGAGATCAACAACAAGTATATTCTTTACATGAGTTTGACTTAGAATGTATTGATCTCTCGGAACCCATTCTTTTACTTGATAATGGTTCGGTGTTTTTCTACTGTCCCAAAGCCAAGGAAAAGAGCAATACTTCGTAAAGCCATCGCGAAGCCCTAGTAATAGTCCTATGATTTTTAGGTCACCAAGTATTTGCCACTTATACGTATCATAGCTTATTGCATTAGTGACATACTTTCATATGTTTCCTTCATGTCAACTGCTTATGCAGAAATAGAGGGTCTTGTGTTGCCATTATGGAATAGAACTGCTTTTAAACTTATTTTAGAAGAATCTATAAATAAGGGCCATTCACGCGGGTTATATGCAAATCCTAATTTCTCCATAACACTATTTGGATTAACACAAACACACATTTTATCTTGCAGAGTAAAAACGAGGATAGCTCCTGGTTACGGTTCCTAAATATTATAACTTTGGTTCCAGTGCCTAGTAACTTCCATTATTGTAATCTAGACCTAATATCTAAGCATGCTCTTCGTACAAGTGTAGATCTCGAACTAGTTCATTAGATTCAGGTTCTTTGATTAAATGGAGTGCTATTTCTTCACCTTCGGGAAAATAAGAAATATACTTTTCTGATACATTATCGGATTCTGTCTCATCATCATACATTTCTAAATCTCCTTGTCGGGAGCACTGAAACCTTCTCCATGAAGAATCGGTTTTAGTGTTGAGGGAATATCCGGATATTCAATATCATGTTTGGTCTTTCTTGAGAAACCAGACAATTTTGTCATACAAAAGTAATAATCGTTAAAATGATTTGTTGGTTTTCGCCAAATCATTGGAACTGCAAAAGGCATAGAAGAGCGTTTGCCATTTAACCAGTTACTTAGATTTGCTACACAGATTTGGCAACATATGTGAGGAGTCTAGTCCAAATCTTGATCGCCAACAAGACATCCACAATACTTATGATAAGCTGCTTTGGTCATTTTGTTAATTGTCCTTTTCTACGATTTAGGGGTAAACTGGTCACATTTATAGCAAAAACTATCCGCGGGATTAATACAGCTACGTTTCTGTACTTTAGACATTTTTATACTATCGCGTAAGTCAGTTCAGAGATGTGATACTACGTTTACAGGCATCAATTAATATTATTCAACACAAAGATAACACTAATACAAGGCTCTTACTACTGGCTTGTTCGCCCACTTCGCTTCTCTATCTAATATTGACCACTCCTCGTGCTAAACCAATACTAGTGATACGAGTGGCTGCCAGCTGTTTTTATAGCAGTTCCGTACTTCTGGTATTTTCTAGAAATATCGGGTATCGGAAGTTCGACAAGCGACGGCATACTTCTCGTATACAGTAGATTCGGCTACGAGGTAGAATGAAATTTGGAATTATATGGGTTTAAATGGGTACTTCCATTATTTTAAGTCCTAGGGATTTGAACTTTCGTGATTGACTTGTCATCCCTAGACACTCCACATGCTGTTGTCAGATTGTGCACAATTTCCCTAACTTGTAAAAACCTAAATTTTTTAACTTCGCATTTCGGTATATTACAATTTTAAAATAATGTGATTAAAATACTCGGTCCTCTTTGGCTGAAAAAATCGTAACTCAAAGATCTTAGGTGTTAGGAAGTTTTTACCATCATCTTCACATTTAGAGACCAAAAATTAACCCAATACTGCCTTTTAGATTACAGTCGCAAATTGGCTGTAAAATAGTATAATTAGAACATGATACGCTAAACTTCAACACTAATGGAACTATTTTTTTAATACTTCTTCTTATCATTTACTAGCGACCCGCCCCGGCTTCGCACGGGTGCAATGCTGATACTAAATACACTACAGAAAAACTGTGACTATTTATTTTATTTTTACAACAATTATTACATCGGCCTCCGACGCGCTATTTATAGGCACGCTGCCGCCGCCCCGGTCGGCCAGTACCGCCGCAAGCGCTACTTCCCGCAGTTTTAAATCTGTAATATCTTCGAAAATATTCATTTAAATCTTGTGCTGTAAAGGACCATATAGATCTATATTAAATCAACAATGTATTTAAGCTATTTAATTGGATAAGGATTAATGCTGTATTGGTTAAAATCGCTTCAAAATTTGCCATTATTTGTCGTAAAAAGTAAATGACAAAAAAATGTTATTGTGGGATATCCATGAGAGATAGACATATACCATCGCGGAGTTTTCTGTAGACCTTTTCAATGTGTACAAATAATTAGTACATTATTTTGATAAATCTCGTAGGGTTCAGCCTGCGTTTGCAATGTAAGCGGAAAAAAATATGATAATTAACGACATCACATTAGAAACCTCAAAAATAACAGTATTTCTCCACTATTTAATGGATGTTATTATACATATAAACCTTCCTCTTGAATCACTCTATCTATTGAAAAAAACCGCATCAAAATCCGGTGCGTAGTTTTAAAGATTTAAGCATACAAAGGGACATAGGGACAGAGAAAGCGACTTTGTTTTATACTATGTAGTGAAGACAAATATTACTTTTATTACAAACCCAAATATAAAATAAAACTTTCTCGCGTTTCTGCGCACATAGAAAATTTAATTATATTTTTCTCAAATATCAATTTGGTAATTTATGATTTATAAGGCTACGTTGGTTTTTGAAAGGAATTTCAAAGATATTTCATTCATAAAACTGACGGTTTTCGATATAAATCGGTTTTTATGCGAAAAACTCAAAAGTTGCTGATGTTAAACACAAACAGGTAAAAATAAAATACGCAAGGTGTGCTAATGTGCTTTAATTTACAAGGAAGCGCTGTCTCACTCTTCGATGGTAAGAAGATGTTATGCTAAAAGATTTCCAGCTCAGACATTGTCAAGTCCAGAAACCTTTCAAAGGGCATATAGTCAAAGGACATCAAAACCACGAGCATTCTTCATACCCTCACCAGTTTTATTTGTGTGCTTATTTCTGTATCAGAAAGTTATTTACAGTGAGTCAGAATAAAACTCGGACGCGGGGTTATTATCTTTGAAGTGAATAAAGCTTGTTTCGTAATACTACAGTTTCAAATTTAGCTGGTTAAGCTGATTTAAGATATCAAATAATTAAGCTACTCTTTGAATCTGGGTTGCATTATGGTCTCATGTGTCATAAGTTGATGTTTTTCTTTCATTTCTAAGTGTTGTTTTATTTTGTTTTTTATTTCAAAGACTTGACTAACAACATTTCCTTTTGATAACCAACGAACAGCAGTACAAAAGACGAGTATTGGGAGCAGTAGATTTAAGATAATTATTAATTTTCACCAAAGAGTCGAGCACTTCTTGCAAGGTTTTGAAAAAATCTTGATAGCAAAGGTAAATTGGTGAATCATGTAGTGCAATCCCTTTAAATGGCGCGCAAGCTCTTTCACTTTTAACTTAAAGCCCAACCTGGATCCAAGCATGGCTGACTCTCCATCAGTACATACTCTATAGAAGTTTTTCCATTGTAAATCGGTACTTTCAAAGATTGAATTTATCATCTCCATGGCGTTCTCACCTATCGTAGTTATTTTTAGCGCTCTAGAAAACAAAAGTTCGCCTTTAAAGCCCTTCAAGTGAATATATCTCAGAAAAACAAGTGAGTCGTGATCTACTAGTTGGAACTACTCAGCTGGTGTGTGAGCAGTGAAAACGTTTTTATTGGATTTCTTCAATTACGGGTAAAATAAACAAAATAGTGATTACTGTACGAGTTTATTTTGACTAACTGCATATTAAGTATTAAAGAAAACCTTCACGTTTAGGAAATAAAATTAATTAGTGCGTGTACATCTCAAATAATTTCAAATATGATGTAATTTAAATTGTCGTTCCACTAAATGAAGTCTATAAGAATTTGGACATTTTGTTTATGAGACGAAATCGAACGGAAATTTTAAAAGTGCTCTAAAATTCGTGACGAATGAAACTATGCCCCACAATTGACAAAAATATTATTTCTATGATCTAGAAGGTCTTACTAATGACGTAATATACGAGTATTATAGCAACAATTGCAAATATTGACATAGCGACAGTTTAAAAATAGCAATTTACTTTGAGGGAGAAGCAACATGTAATTATCTGATATCTATGGTAGAATGAAGTTTCAATATGAAAATTCATATTTGTGACCCTAGCAATGAAGCACGAAGCTTAAAACAGGGTGATTTCCATAGTTAGGTTATTCTTAATAAAATGTCCAAAATTTTGAATATGATTCTGGGTTATGTATATCACAGTATGCATAACATCTGTCAGTTCCGTTTTTTCAACACAGTGGCGATAATTTAAGCTTTAAAATTTGAGTGTCACTACATAGTCCTTATTGTCATAACCTAGTTTCAAGCGATTACCATGTCTTTGGTCTACTTAAACAGGCATTAGGGAAAGGAATTTTATGATAATGATCAGATCGTTCAGCTAGTGTATAAGTAGCTACACCTGCCACTGAATTTTTTTTTTTCTTCGAGGAATCAAACGTTATAACGACGATGACCCTTTTTATGATTTTCTTTTGTCCCAGCCTCGTATATTCCTAGAAAAAAAAGATAAACTCTGTACCAACAAATGCTACTGATAGGGTAGAAAACATGCCGTTGTCTAGGAGATGTCTTTTGAGGCTATTAAACTGATGGAAAGCTAGAATTTTCATGGTAATGTCCTCGTAAGGCGTTCTTTTATGCGACGTATGAACTCGATATAATTTTTTAGTATATTTTGACATGGATTTATAAGATGTGTTCTAAAATATATGAAAAACAAAATGGTTTATGACCTATCAACTATACCAGTTTTTGTCATGAAAAAAAAACAAACCTAATGAAATGACATGCTATACAGGTCTGGAAAATCCACACCAGAAACTGGACGTTTCTTAAGTAAAATAAAGAAAATACTATATTATTCATCAAATCAGAATGAGACAGAAGATTAAGTATCGTAAGCATCGACATACGTGCAAATTACCAGTTTGGCCCTCGGATGAGGGGTAATACAATGCTGGCGCAATGAGAGCGGGCGGCAGCATAAGCCACGCCCTAGCACAACAAAAGGATTCCAAGTTATTTGCTTTCATTCGGCCGTCGAAGCATAAGTACCGTGTTTCGCGTCAAATTTTTTTGTTACAATGCTAGTTTATTCTACGGGACAAAAAGAGCACATTATTAAGTGGTACGCCATTCTGGTCAACAATCGGCAGATTTGTATTTACGTGCGAAAATCATCCTGTTCCTTGAAAATTTAGAATTTCGGAAATTACTAAAAAAATTTGAGACAACCGGTTGTCTAAAAATTTGTAAAAAATGCACTGATAATAATGAGGAGCAACCGGTTCCTCAGATTACTGAAGAACGAGCGAATCGGGGAGACTGACGTTTGTAGTTTAGCAGAAATTAATTTTCCTTGCAATAGTACCATAATTACCTAACAACTTGATATGAACGCTAGAACAGTTCGGAATATCAACGATTACAAAATTGGGCTAAACAGAAAGGCAGAAATATATTTTCGCCGTACTCTGGTGTGTAAAATACAAAAAAAAGCATGTTATCCACATGACGAGTATCTAACTTTTACTAAATTAAAAGCCGAGGTTAAATTCCAAGGCTTACTGGATCATACAGTGGATCGAATTATATTGCTTAAATTAGACGCCCTTGAACAAATCGATAAATTAGATTTGTAGCTATGAGTTTCATTTGCAAATGTGGCTTCGATGGAACGTCAGGTCAGAGCCAGTACCAAATGAAATTCACTGATCCGAATATTTCTGATACAAACTTATTCCTAACCTCTCTTATTCCACTTCAGTTAGCAGGTATTGACACTCAAACTCAACAAGAACAGATTGTGTTGTACAATTCCAAACCCTCGTCTACTATTAATTGCGGTCCTCTGAAATTTGAATTTATTAAGATAAACGAACAAAAGTCTTTAACGAAAATAGAAAATTATGAACTCGAATCAGACAACTTGCACCATATAATAGAGTTTTCTTTGCTACCCGAGCTTCAGTACTGTACAACTTATCTATGACGATGATAGATGGCTAGGTGAATGCTTTAGCTGGAGCGAAATTGATCCAACGCTATTACATCTGCCAAACAATATCTCAGTTCAACAATATTGATACTGTGTCCCACTAAATACAGAGTATTTCAACCTACAGCCATTATAACAAGAGTAAAGCGAAATCTGATCCTCCGATTTCCCGTCATTTTGCAAACTATTGGAAGCGGACATTATACTGCAATAGAGAAGATTTGGGAATACAAACTTCAAACAGCAAGATTATTCTTCAAAGGATATTCTTGGTACAACATTCCAACAAGAATCCACAAATAACTTACTTCATTGACCAGACATCATAGCATTTGCAATATTACCGATAGGTAAACTATCGAAAGATGCACAAAAATCAACGGACAAGTTGATAAGAAAATATCGTCTAGACTTTGCCCGAAAATCTTCTCGAGAAAAAATATGGAGGATGTGTTCCAAAACTTTTGGCGTCGATGGATCCTTACACTATTTTTGACATAGTAAGGATTCGGATAATAATTCATACGTATTGGAAAATGAGAAAAGAGCTGTTAACAAAGAAGGCAGTGATTAAAAAGTTATTTTTATTATTTTTATTGCAGTGGTATTATTTATTCATTTATGTGAATCAATAGATATTATATTACTTACAAATTATTTGCATTGGTATTTATTAAGAAGTCTTAATCATAGAGGAAAAAGTACTTTCGCCTTTGTAACGGTTATCGATATCAATGTATTTATTATTATAGTATTATATTTAAAATGTACCTTGAAGTCAAATCCGATTTTTATTTTTAATATCAAATCCGTGCTTTCGACCCACTGTGTTTTGACGACCCGAAACCAGCGAAAAGTCCTTGCCCGACATCATTTTTGCTGAAAACCAGGAAGCAAGCTACAATACAACAGTATGCTTTATTTCACTTCTTCAACATGGCTAAACGGGTTGTCCGTCGCTTTTTGTTACGTTCCCTTTTTTTAAGAGGTTCTGTTCTCGACTTTCCACAACTGTATATCACTGATAATATTGATTATCAGTATTCATGTAAATTTATACAACTTTACTACCACGAATTTGAAAATATTTTAAAACTGAGGCTGAATTGATTTGCAATGTTATTAAATGCAAAAATATTGAAAACATTTAAATGGTATTTTGGCCAATGTTCAATATTGGCTCCATGTACATCAATATATTTTCTTATTCTTTTAATGTTTTCCCGCTGCACTGCAAATAATATTCCAGCATTATTACGGACATTGTTAGAATGCTGTGCTATTCTCGCTAGTAGTTCTTCTCTATTATTTACTGGTGTAAACAAAAAAAGTTCTTTTAGATGTTCCCATAAGTAAAAGTCTAAGGGATTTAGGTCTGGAGACCTTGGAGGCTATAAAACATGCCCGCTTCGATCTATCCATCGAGGGCCAAAAACGTCAGTTAAGTGTTGACATACTGTAAGGGTAAAATGAGGTGGAGCACCATCATATGTATTCTACATTTGTATTCTTCTATCAAGAGGTACGTCTTCCAATAAATTATTTAAATTTTGCAGCAAAAATTGTAAATAAATCTGACCATTCAGTCTTTCTTCCAAAATAAATGGACATAAGGTTATTTCCGATGATGCCAGCCCACACATTTACAATAAACCTTTGCTGGTGTTTGTTTTGAATTATAGCCTGCGGGTTTTCATCACAAATGTAAATTGTGTGAGTTTATCATGCCATCTCTTGTAAAACAGGTCTCACCGGTAAACAAAATAAGGTTAGAAAATTTTAGATTTAGGTTATGTTCCTGCATAAACTAATTGAAGTATTGAAGTCTTGCGAGATAATCATCCGGAGATATAGCGTGTACCTTTTCAACGTGGTACAAACGAAGTAACTATTCTGTAAGAGTCTCATGTACAATCCATTTTGTAACATTGATTTGTGTCGTGAGCTTTTTTAAGCTGTTTGAAGGGTTGCAAAATTTGTTCTACGTGAGGGTCTCTTGCTCTCCTGGGAGGGTCCTCAACGTCACGTCGCGGCATAAATGACCATGAATAAAACATGAAAAAAAAAATAATTCGTTAACTCTAATAATTCTTTTCTAATCATGTTTTACGTATTTTTCTAAGGCTTCGATCAACTCTTTGAAAGGTTTCTGGACTTGGCAATGTTCGAGCTAGAAATCTTTCAGCATAAAGTCTTCTTGTCTTCGAAGAAATTGACAGCGCTTCATCATAAATTAAATGCATATCAGCATATTCTGTGTAAGAATATTGTTCAATTTTTTGAAAATTAGATTTACTTGAATAGTAATTCATTATGTTGGTATTAACAATAACAACTTGATTTTTACCTGTTTGTGTTTAGCAATACTAAACCGATTTATCTCAGAAACAGCCAATTTTATCGAAATAAATTAAAAGTACCTTTTTTGGAAAAGAATGACCAAAGTATTTAAAAATATCAGTTTTGGTTCTGAAAAATGACACCTGTCAAAAACTAGGCCCAACGAGTGTGGCTGCATATCCATTTCTGACTTCTCTGATGATCTAAAACATCTACTGTAGTACAGTTTAATAAGCCTTTATGAAAATATTAAAATTTCATTAAATTATACAAGTCGGTTCAAAAAACTTAGAGCCTATAACGTACATCCAGCGATGTTCCTTTAAAGCTCTGCATCTTCGTTAAGGGGCACTTTAGGAATTTTTGGTCTATGATAAGGTAGGGTTATTTTGACCTTCCCTGGATGCTCCTGAGAATTAGGAGGTACTTACCAGACACCCTGTATTATGATACTGGGGCTATTTCTCAGTATAACTTTAAATGCTTTAAAAGAATATATTTCTAAAAGTTTGCTTGAAGCTTATAATGTAGCAAAAATATATTTCTCTAAAATTTTATTCTACATCTTTTTGCAACGTAATACTTCCTTGCCGACAAAATAAATAAAGTTTAGTGTAAGTTCTTTTCGATAGGTATATGCAAAAGTATAACTTCCAGTTTAGTATTTTTAAAGCAATTATAAATTTCAAGGTTGTTTTTTAATACGCCAGTTCTCCTTAGATTATAAAACAAATTCATTCCTTAATTTGTTATTCTCCAAGTCATTTTATTTAAGAATTTTTTGAAACAATATTTTTATTTCAATTATATCAAATACATTCGGTTACTTTTTAAACAACTTTCAAACGAAAAAATATAGATTAAATTTATTTTGAAATAAAAAATTTTTGTTAAAAAAAAATATTTACATTTACAATTCCAAACGTAAATAATTATTTAAATAAAAATGTTTTAATGAAACGTTTATAAAACGGACTAAAAAATAATTCCTCCTAGCTCCATATAGATTTACCAGTGGCGGCTTTTCCTTAGGTTTGCAGGTTTGCGCAACGCCAAAAAAAATATAAATTAAAATATAGCATACCAATAAATATAAGTACAAATATTTTTTTTAATTTCCACTAATAATTTAATGATTAAATTTGAATCAATTTTTACCTAAATTATACACAGCGGTTAATTATTCGCCTAAATAACATTAATAAATCGTCTGTATTACAGTATTGCGCCTGGAAACGTTATCGCTTTGCTGGTTTGCAATTTTAATGCAATCCAACCTAATTCATTGGAGCATATATGGAGTTGCCTATCTAAGACGTGGAAATTAATTCCGTCTCATAAGTTCATGTAGGTTGCACTGCGACTGCAAACCTGTGTTTAGTTTACCCGTCGATTTCGTAGCCGTGGGTGTTTTAGTTTCTTGTGCAGTACACTATTGCATTTTTTTTAAGTTTTGCGTTTTGGTTTTGGTAAAAACAAAAATAAATTCCATTCAGAGTTTAGTTGCAGAACCATTCTGTTGTCGGTCATTAAGTGATAAGGCTAAAATGAAATGGCTTGGAAGGCCTACTCCGAATTTAAAAATAGAACAATCCGTGTCTGGACTTTTATTGGGACGTTTAATCCGGACCTTTATAATTAACATACATGGCTTTGTGGTTGTGAAATTAAAAATTCTCTATTTTGTTTTCCTTGTTTATTATTTGGAGGAGAAACTTCTTGGACAAAAGTAGGTTTTATCGACTTAACGTAGTTGCTCAATTAAGCAGCGCTTATCGAATAGATATTGAATTGCACAATGCAAAAGTGAGACATAATCGAAACATTTTAAACATTAAAATGAATTATTTGCGTTTCTGCAGAGCTTTCAAACTCGCGTTACGAGGACATGATGAGTCTACGTCGTTCTCTAATCGCGGGATTTTTTGAGGTTTAATTGATTTTAGTGCTGAATTAAATGGTGCTCTCAAATAACATTAGAAAATAGCATCGATATTTAAAGGTACGTCAAAAACCATTCGAGATGAAATTTTACAAGCAGTGTTTATTTTATGTCAAGAGGAAATTTCAAAAAAATAAAATTAAAGAAGCTGATTATTTGCCTATAATAGCTGATGAAACTAGTGACGTATCAAATATCTTTCAAATAAAAATTGTCATTATGTGATTGTAGATCAAGGCGATTGGGCGATTTTGGGATTTTAGTACATTTAGAACATGACGCGAAAAATTTGTTTTCTGTTATACTTAAAGAACTTGAAAAGCACGTCAAAGGTAATAAAAATAAACTTATTTCGCAAACATAGTATGGTACATCAGTTATGAGCAACTCGTCAAGTGGGGTGCAAGTAATTATAGAAAAACCTATGAACATGATGCTTACGTGCATTATTATGAACATCAATTAAATTTGATAATGTTAAACGCTGCATCCGCCAGTAAAAATGTCCTCATATTTTTTTCCAATTTATAAGAAACTTATCCTTTTTTTCAAATAGTCCTCAAAGAACCGCATTACTAGATCAAATTGTTAACAAACGCTTACCTCATTCGGCCCAACAAGATTTTTTTTCGAGAGTTGATTGTACCGTATTGTAATACAAAGACAGCATTGTACAGACAATGGAAAAAATTTTAGATGACAGTAGAAACGTTAGTACCACGAACCAATCCTTAGGGTATATCAAAATTCCAAAAAGCAAGAGTTTCCTTTAATGGTTAATTATTATTTGGTATGATTTAAATAAGACAAATTGACGCTGTTATCGCAAATAAAAATATAATATCATTTGAATCAAAATTAACCGAAATTATAAATAATATTACCTCATATCTATCTGCTTCAAAACGACGTAAGCTCGAGTTTTCTTGGGATACGATTAAAATTTATCTCCTTTTTATCGAACAAAAATTCCGTACAGAACTGACCGTCATCTATGAAACTAAAGAATTTAGATCAATTTCGGGCCTTTTTTATGATTATCTTTCTCAAAAATTGAGCTAAGTGGGATATTTAGCGAAGTTGTAAAACTTTTAAATATTTTAATTACTATTCCGATGGCATCGGCTGATGCAGAACGGTGCTTTTCTACCATCAAACGGATGAAAAAGTTTTTACGGAATTCTATGAGCCAAGAAAGACTTTCCGCTTTGGCAATGCTTTCTAAAGAAAGAGATTTTATCGGAAGTATACCTGATTTTAATCAGCGGGTTATTGATAAGTTTGCTAATGCCAAAGATCGGCGTATGGATTCTATTTATAAATAATTCACACATTACCTTCTTGATGTTTAGTTATTTAAAATAAACTGCTTTTTTTCATACTAACTCAATTTTTAAAGATTTTTATTTTTTCATCCCCCGGTGCCTATGGCATATTTTATACGTATTTATGTTTTTAATGTACCATTGAAATTTCCACCCTTCCTTTTTTAATGCGCCAGCCACAACTAAAATTTACAACCCCATACAGATTAACGACCATATACATACATATTGTCCTTAACCTTTGTGTTTGAAAATTTTTAATAGCTATGAAAATACTTATCAGATTTAAAACGAAAAACTTGGGATGCATACTAAAGTGAGGAGTGTAGAGAGTAACTGTGGATAAGGAAAACTCACACAACAGTTAATATCTATTGCGTCCCACGTTTTTCGTTTTAAATTTTACAAGTATTTTCATCGCTATGATATTCATCCAGTTCTCAGCTATCAGTAAAGTCTCAGGTCTCTAGCTCATCGGAAAGTTGGTTTAAAATCGATTGCAAAATTTGTCCCTGACAGACAAACAAACCAACGAGCAGATCAGAAACCGAGTTAAAATTACATAGTCACCTAGTTCTGAACCGTGTTTAAAATTTCAAGTTTCTAGCTCATTAGGAAGTTAATTTAAAATCAATTGCAGAAGTTGTACCGAAAAGACAAACATGTTCTGATATTCCAGTTTATTTTTGATTTATTTTTGTTCCGTTACTCCTAATTAAATACACAGCCAGGCAACAAATCGAGGTGATAAAAACGTGGCAAAATTATCGAAATTTGAATCAAATATCTCATGTGTTACATGTATTAGTAATAAACAATTTTATTTACAAAACATAGATGTCATAACTTTACCATTCCGTACAAAATAATTCCAAGACTCCAAAGGTCGACTTCCGGACCATATTTTCTTCCAGTTATAAATAATTCAGGGGCAGCATACTCCGGTGAACCACAATGCGTTCTTAAAGGCTCGTCAGGCCGGTAGAAGTTACTTAAACCAAAATCGACAATTTTGATTTGGGTTTGAGCAGAGTTTAACATTACATTTTCCATTTTTAAGTCTCTATGAACTACCTAGAAAAAAATTATGTCATAGCAGTACTAGTTCAAAAAAAATATATCTTCGGTTGGAGTAGATCATTTTGGACTTACTCTCGTACTTGTTACATCGGTCAGTTCTACAATCGGATCAAATTATTGAATTAGGAGATAAAGATCTTAAACTATTAAAATTAACACTAATTTATTAATATGTTTTAAAACTGATCTAAACTGACAATAATATATTAAATTGATAGCTATAGCCAAATTTTCAACTATAAAAATATAAAATAGCATAATATAAAAATCTCTACCAAACCGGTAAAAATATAAAATTTTATTAATATTCGGGAGACAACTCTTCTCTCACCATATCAAAGGCTTTATTTCTAGGTTTTTATACCTCACTTTACCATATTAACCTTGGTTTATTGAGATATAAAATACAGAATATGTAACTCCCATAATTAGCCGGATTTAAAACATAAACCTTGTTAGTAAATCTAGCTGTAAAAGTTTATACATCCGGGTAGTCACCTGCAAAAATTAAAATTGTGCTTTTTATCTCACACTCTAAAACCTAAATTAGCTATATGACCTCATTTTCTACCCAAATTACCTACCGTATGACTTTAGGCTATTAACTGCAGCAAAAACATGATGATTTTTGTTTTTTAGAAATACCCTTATGTCAATACTACTGCTAATGTATTTCAAAGATTTCCTTACAAGTATTTGATAATTGGTCAAAAATTGAATATTTTCTTCATAATAGAAATAACATTACATTACTTGAAAACACCTTTTGTTTGAAGAATTTTGGAGATTTCTCATACATAAAGAAAATACATATTGACAAAAAAAATGTGCCAGATACCGCTTGTCAAATGTATTTTATTTCAAGTATTTAAAATTGAAAGACACCTAACAGATTGACTGTAAACCATTATTTTAGTAACGCGGGATCCTCACGTTAACATTTTTGTTCGTATTTGAACTTCCACAAAACCCTTATAGCCAAATTCACAAAAGAAGTTTTAAGACTTAGACCCGATCTAGTTGCCTTGGAAATTAGATTTTCTAGATGACCATTTTTGTTTTTCTTATGATATTGTTTTAATTGTATTTTAAAGGTTCAAAACTTGCTTGACTTATTGTTATCCTTGTCAATTTAAATTATTTACTGTCAATTTAGACCGGTTTTAAAGTTAAACCATATTAGTGAATTAAGGGGTTAATTTTATGATTATATTACGCGAAGTCATTTGAATCTAGTATCTCCAATTCACTTACTTATTCTGACTGAAAATGGAATGTATTATATTAGCACCATAGGTTTAAGAAATGCTAAATTGTGTCTCCCCAATGCCGGTCGGTCCCACAGTGTAAGAACAAATGTGAAAGCAGCTCTCTTTCTAATGGGTGGAGCATAGAACTAGACATAGAGTATTATTTGCTTTTGGAGTCACGTGGTTCTATGCGTCCCCAATTAGTAGAAAGAGAAGATTACTGCTTTAATTATTCTTCTTCTTTCGCACTGTGGGAATGGCCGACATTTAGAATCTAGTATTTCTAAATCTATGATTGGCACCGAGATATACAGCGAACTGTCAGAAAATTTCATGCTTATATTGAACGAAAATAGCTACAAAAAGAACTAAGCTAGGAAGGTTAGACTGATAAAAAGTAAAAATTAACTTAAAATGAAAATTGTCTTTTAAAAATCCACCATCAATTTTCTTCGTTTAATTTGAAATCTATTGTTTCTACTTAAAAACTTAACATCATAAAGTTATAAGCAATTAAAGAACCTTTCAAATACTTACTTGTGTGAAAAAATCTGCACGATGATTGTTAAAATATTTGCAAATAATATAAAAAATGTATTTTATGATACTTTTAATAATTTTACAAAAATCGTTGAAATTATTAACGAACTTTGAGAGTTCAACAGGTTTTGCATAATTGTATTTGTTCATAGGTGAAAAGTAATCATTTTTTATACAGTGGAAAAACTTTTTGTCGTACAAAGACATATGAGGGATCATCACATCTCTAAATATTAGCATTAATAGTCCATAAAAATTGTTACCAAACTTTCCAAGATAAATTTTGCCAAAAGATCAACAAAAAAAAGAATTTTTTCATGTAAAAACAAATTAAATCATATCTTTATATCGTATTTTAAAAAATGCGTATATATATATATATATATATATATATATATATATATATATATATATATATATATATATATATATATATATATATATATATACATATGTATAATATATCGTAGTGTTTTACGGATGGGAACATGTGGTTCACTATTATTCCGGGAATACATCGATCCGTTCGTTTGGTTTCTTGTAGAAATTGACAGACGTTTCGTCAAAATCTGATTTGAGTTTTTATGTGTTTACTAATTGTAGATCAGTTGAAGAAATTTAATATGCAGCGTGCTTTGTATGCAGTCGCAGATCGTATTAATCGATTGATGTTGGTTCTAATCTCTTTTCAAGCACCGTTGGTGTGTTAGTCTAGGTTGAAGCTCCGTGCCGGTACAATGTTTCTATTTAAGGAGAGTTTTCCAGGTGGAAGGATGTTTACGTGCATCCTCTCTCTTATTCCAAGTACCATTCTTTTCAATTTATATGGATTTACAAGTCAATCTTGCCTTGTAATGTTCTATGTTAGCGATTTGTTGGCAGTTGTCAAAATCAGTTTTGTGTCCTGCCTCATGCTGATGTTGGGAAAGAGTTAATGTTATCTGTTTGTTTCTTATGCTAAGTTTATGTTCTTCTGGTCTTGCCGATATTCTTCTGTTGATCTGGCCAGTCTATGTTTTACTATAGGCACCACATGCAATCTTAAGCACGCCTTGATTTTCTCGTTTGATTATATCCTTTCGGTTTCTTAGAGATGAGCCTATTGTTTTGTGTGGTTTGTAGGCTATAGATATGTTATGTTTCCGTAGCAATCTGCTTATTCTATTGGTTGTGCCTTTTATGTAAGGAAGGAAGGTAATTTGTCTATTTTCAGCAGGTGGTTTCATTTCTTGCTTAAGTTTTTGTTGTAATTTTATGCATAATTTTGTAAATAAACGTGGCACTCCTGAGTGATTCCGGAGATAATTTCGATTTAAAAGAAAAAATGTATTCTGTACACGAATATCACAGTTTGCTTATTATTTACAGAGAAGCGATCCAAAATTCTGTATTTATGGGTAACAACGCCCAGAAAGACCGCTTCCATCTCGGCAAATATTTATCTAAGTGTCTCCAAAAACTTTCAGATACAGTAGTATGGTTGCAACATTTCAACAATGTAGTCGACAGGGAAAAATCCGTCCTGGAATGAATGAATTATTGACAAAAACGAAAGAAAATCTAAACTAGCCTGAACCAATGAAGCTTTTTCTCTAGGAATATGATTCGAAATTCTTTCAACTGCATTTGAATATGTGGTAAATATATAACAGCACTCTAGCATGTATAATTCATCAGATTCTCGAGCACGTAAATAATACTTTTAAAAGCAAGTGAATAGGAAGGAATAGACCCCAGATGTCAGATTTTCTAATCTTAATCCTACTAATTTCTCATTTAGGGGTTATTTGAAAAATCTGCTTTATGCTGCTGAAATAAGGAATGGAAATCATTTAAGACAACGTATTTTTACTGCTGTATATAAGAAATACGCCAGAACGTATTCGTAAAAGCTGTCTAAAATGCTGCCAGGCCTACTCAGGCTTAATTAACTGACGAATATCTTGAGCATTTCATTTAATGAAAACAAAAACGTTTGTGTGACGTGGATCGTTTAAAAATTATTATGGCATGAAAAATTAGTCCTGGTTATTTTAATTTTTACAGTAAACAATTGAATAATTTTCTTTTTTATTAAACAAACCGAATTTATGCCGAAGCTTATGGAATGAATTCATCTAAAAATTAAAATATTTTCTTTTGCAAAAAATACTCGTCCATATAGGGTAGATAAAGACCATAAGGAAAGTGAACTCTTTGAGCAACTTATAATCAACTATATAAAAAGTTCGTTACAAGTTGCGCCATCTCCCGGAATGCCATGAAATCTGAACATAGAAATCTCTTGCGAAATTTATACGAAATTGTTAATGATGAAATAATATACTTGCAGCTGATATATGCAGGGTGCACGGAAGAGACGTTTGCAACATGTGATGGTAGCCTCTTGACATCAAAATAGGTCGATTTAGGCCAATTTAGTTGTCTCCGACACTGCTTCGTTTAAGGGGTAGAATACGTAAAAGTTTTAGGAAAATATTGATTTTTCCCAAATTTCTTTAAAAGATGGTAACTAAATTTAATGATTTTTGGTGTTTATCAAAGGGCTAATGATGATTATAATCATGATATGATCTTTTCTAGGCTATAAGTAGTTTAGATATCATCAACGTTATGACAACCTATATATTTCTATAGGATAATGGCATATGTCTGGAAGCTTTTTTATTTGTCGTTGGATGAGCGGTTTCGCCAGGAAAAAAAAATATTTTCAATAACATGCATACACCAGTGAAATGTAATAATAAAAAATACCTCTAATAATAATTTTTCAAGTGCCTTTGTTGCTGTGGGATTTAATAATTTGACTACTGACAAATTGCCATCACTAAGAAGTCGACTAAAGTAAGATCAACATTCTAAATTTTTAAGGCTATTTGACTATTAAACATGGAAAACTACATGCACTCCGAGAAGGTGGACATACACCTGGTATTTAGGTTTTGTGAGGGAAATAGGTGCCGAAGTATTAGGGTTTACGTGGAGAAATTTCCTAACCACCGAATACCAAACCGTGAGACATTTGCCAGTATTCAGCATCATCTTCGAGAAACGGACACCTTTGAGAAAAAATTTAAAGGAACGGATCCCATTCGAATAATTTAATCAATAAAAAAAGAAGAGGAAATTTTGGAAAGAACCAGTTGGCTATCCCTAAAACTATTGTAAATAATATTTTAAAAGAACAGTTGTTAAATTCATATCAGCTTCAAAAGATTCAGGAAGTTTTACTTATTAATCCCCCATGGGTCTCGCATTTTGTAAATTTATTCGAAACAAAAGAATTTGTGATCCAAATTTAGGTAGAAAATTTTTTTTACTGACTAGGCGTATTTTACAAGATCTGGACCAACCTGCACAACGAGAATATTTAGGTGGATGAAAATTCATATGCCTTAAAGCTGGACACCATCGTCATAACTTTGAAATAGGTATTTGGGCAGGTATTATTGATCGCTACCTTATTGGTTCTGTTATGATTCCAGACAGGATAAATGGAACTATTTATCGATTAGATAGGGAACAATTTTATTTTTTAAAATATGTTAATAGATGTGTGCAGCAAAATGCCGATCATTTTGCGCATTTGCTTAATGTTTTCTTTTTAGTTAGTTTTTTTAGTCTTTTTATAATACATACATGTACTTCCAATATTTATTTTAAAAATTGTTTTATTGTTGCAGCAAATTGGTGTATGCATATAATTGGAAATATTTTTCCTGACAAAACCGCTCGTACTAGAAAAATTTTTCATGAGGTAAAAAATATTCTAAATAATGCGGTTATTAGACAGAGATACCTAGGTTATCATAACGTTAATGTTATAAAAAATAGTAAGCAATATTAACAAATTACGTTACTTTTATAACACTCTACTTTATAGCCGGTCGCTATACCATTAGAAAATATTATATTATAGACCACACACCAAGAATCATTAGACTCAACGACCATATTTTTAAGAAATTTGGGAAAAAAATCAATATTTTCTTAAAACTTTGATGTCTTCTACCGCATAAACGAAGCAGTATTAGATATAACTAAGTCGGCCCAAATCGACCTATTTGCATGTCAAGAGTTTGTCATGAAACGTTGAAGAGGTATTTTCCGAACACCCTGTATAAACAAATATACAGGGTAATTCAAAAATCGATCACGAAACTTAAGGGGGTGAATCTACTTGACAAAATAAGGGTAGAGCTTCATATAATTTTTTTTCAAAATGTCATTCGTTTTCGAGTTACAAGCCGTCCAAGTTCAAGTTTTTATTTTTTGTTTTTTGAATTACTCGCTTACAGGAAAACCGATTTGACTAATATTTGAAAGATAGGCTAAGTCTTCTGCGCTTCATCATTTTAGTAACAATTTACATTGATTGTTTGCCGCTAGAGGGCACTTTACCTACATTGAAAATTGTTTTTTTGTCATAATTTTTTAGTGTTGACAGCTACAGTAGTTTTTGGCATAATTTCTGAAAAACTGATGCCAGGCCTTTAAAAAAGGTGCTCTTTATTTACATCGCTAAACCCAACGGTTTAGACGTAAATCACCCTTAAAAATTAAGTGGTAAATTTACTTTTCTCATTTCATTACCACCAGCTACCAGGTAAATAGCTCTCAAAGTATACTAGAGCTGTCAGTTTAACATCAAATAAATTCGCTTTTTAAACTATTTAATTTATAATCTTAAAATAACTAATAATGGCTAATCAGTAAATATTCATATTATGGATTATTGCGATATACATTTAATTGATAAAAATTAATGAAACAGTACTAAACAAACTAAAAAAGATTCTCAAAATGTCCCCCATTTTCTTCCACACATTTCCTAACACTCTTCAAAAAATGTCGCCTAACTCGATGAAAAATTTCTGGTGTTTCTTTAATAATTTGGCACTTTTCGATTATCCTGAAGCGAAGATCCTCGACGTTGATTACTGGAATATCGTACACCAATTGTTTCAAATGACCCCAAAAGAAAAAATCCATAGGATTAAGGTCTGGTGACCTCGCTGCCCATGCCAATGGTCCACTTTGTCCTATCCATCGCTCAGGATACGTTGCATTCAAATACTGTCGGACACGTATACTAAAGTGGGGCGGAGCTCCGTCTTGGAGGATCCACATGTTGGCCCTTACTTCCAATGGCACATCTTCCAGATACAATGGAAGACGATTTTGGATAAAATCTAAGTGTACGTCACCAGTTAATGGGCCATCAAAGAAATGAGGACCAATAAGGTAATCTCCTATTATCCCTGCCCACACATTTAGTGAAAATCTACGCTGATGTTTCGTTTCTACCACATTGTTTGGGTTCTCGTAAGCATATGTGTGGATGTTGTGTAGATTTGTTATGCCATCACGAGTGAAACCAGCTTCGTCAGTGAATAATATGACGCCAATTAATCGATTATCGTGTTCATACTTAGCTAGGATCTGATTGCACATTTCCAACCGTCTCGGCCGATCATCGTCATAAAGATCCTGCACCTTTTTTGAATGAAACGGGTAGAGTTGTTCTTCTCTTAGTATCCTCCATGAACTAGCCTGACAGAGCCGCACTTCATTCCCAATTTTTCTAGTACTAATACCTGGATTATCTTCATTAATTTCAAGCACTCTTTCTTCTTGTTGCACGTTTCTAGCAGTTCTAGGTCTTCCCCTATTTCCATTATAACTTTTAAAGGAACCACATTCCGCAAGCCTCCTGTGCACACTGGAAAATGTTTGAGCATGAGGGATATTTCTTTCCGGATAACTCTCCATATAATATCTTCTTGCCAACTCTGCATTACCATTTGCTTTTCCATAACAAAAATGGATATCACAATATTCGATATTTGAATATTGGTGATTAGCCATTATTAGTTATTTTAAGATTATAAATTAAATAGTTTAAAAAGCGAATTTATTTGATGTTAAACTGACAGCTCTAGTATACTTTGATAGCTATTTACCTGGTAGCTGGTGGTAATGAAATGAGAAAAGTAAATTTACCACTTAATTTTTAAGGGTGATTTACGTCTAAACCGTTGGGTTTAGCGATGTAAATAAAGAGCACCTTTTTTAAAGGCCTGGCATCAGTCTTTCAGCAATTATGCCAAAAACTACTGTAGCTGTCAACACTAAAAAATTATGACAAAAAAACAATTTTCAATGTAGGTAAAGTGCCCTCTAGCGGCAAACAATCAATGTGAATTGTTACTAAAATGATGAAGCGCAGAAGACTTAGCCTATCTTTCAAATATTAGTCAAATCGGTTTTCCTGTAAGCGAGTAATTCAAAAAACAAAAAATAAAAACTTGAACTTGGACGGCTTGTAACTCGAAAACGAATGACATTTTGAAAAAAAATTATATGAAGCTCTATCCTTATTTTGTCAAGTAGAATCACCCCCTTAAGTTTCGTGATCGATTTTTGAATCACCCTGTATTTGCGATACACTGCCATTAGAAGAGATTTTCACCTTTTTCTGGTAGTTTCTTGCAATCTTAAGTAGCTCTTTGAATTCCTGACTTGAATAAAGCATGATTGTGCTTATAACATAAGGCTTTTCAATTGATTTCTCCTATATACATTGATTTAAAAAATAAGTTACTTTCGACATGGGCCAAGATAAAGAAGAGGATACCGGTGAGAAGTTTCCAATTTTTAGGGAATTGTGACATGTTTTCGCGGAAAGGATTATTTTTTGGATATATCTTTTACGGAACTTTTTTGTTCAAAACAATTTACAGAATCGTTAGCTAAATTTACAGGAGTTATTTCCCTAACATTCTGTACATATATGAACACATTGTAACAAACTTATACTTAGCTGAACGTTTGTGAGGTGGAATTACGTGGAGTGAAATGAACATTTAACTGCCGTTACTCAAATGCGACCTATTTAAACTTATTTTAGCATTAAAGTAGAACAGTGTAGCATTAAGGAAGACAAACTAACTTGTATAATATTTAATAAAAATTGTTAGTGAAAAAACCAAATATTTAAATTTTTCTATTTTAACAGACACCAATTAAGATGTTTTGATATTACCAAAAGCGAAAATTTTAATTTAAGAACAGAAAGACCTAAAAATTTTTTATGGAGATGAATTTAGTAGTATAAGAATTTGAACTTTTTTTTAAATTTATGGTCTATTGCCCTTTGCGATTTTAAAAATTAATTAATTTGTGAATATTCTCATGTGAAAATAATTATATGGCACTATTTAATTTTAACAATTTTCGCACGTTTGAAAATAACCCATTTGTCGCAAACATAACATCTAGTATTAGATTTATCCAAAAAGTGTAACTAGTTTACTAGACTAAAAGTATCATGCACTTAACATAGCATGATCTAGAGTTGTCTTCTATTAGTCCAAGCAATAAGTAAAAAATAGTGTTGTTTTTGTAGTAAATTCCGAGATGGTTGAAACCAATGTTGGCTAAAACAGATTTTTAGAATCTAAAAGCCAAGGAGCGCGTTTTGGGAATAAAAGTTTCAATTAAGAGTTGTAGAGATTTTAAAAACCTATAACTTGATTTTTTGTGCGATTTTTTTTTTGTCAATTTGTTATTACAAAAATACCAAAAAATCCTTAAATCGGGCATTTTTTGCATATCAATTGTTTATTTATACTTTTTTGATTTTAAAGGGAATATTTCATCGTTTTGAACAAAATGATATTGTATAATTGTAAATCAGATAATTTGTTGCTGAGATATTGTGATTTGTTCATTCCAGGATGCAAAATATTGATTCCGATAAAATTTTTTAGGTGAATATTTTGACCTCCACAAAGGCTCAATCTATTCGTGAAGACATAAATTTTCATATCTTCTTATGGGCAAATGAAAAAATTAATTCTCAACCCCTTAATTATCACTCCCAAAAAGGGTGTGTGCGATATTCACAATTTTTGGAACTACGCCAGATAAAAAAAAACACCGAAATTTGTCCATTCATTCCTGAAATATGATGAATTTTTCCGAGCGCTGCTGATTTGAAGCTGCGAGTTCAGATTTCTCGCGCGCGCGAGAACTCTATTTCTTTATAAAAAAAAACATCCCTTTTTTACAACGACATTTAATAGGTTGAAAATTAATTTTTTATTTACCCCTAACAAAATATGAAAATTTTGGCCTTCACGAAGAGATCGAACCTTTGTGGAGGTCAAAATGTTCATTCAAAAAAAGTTGTAAGAATCAATATTTTGCGTCTTGGGATAAATAATTAGCAACACTTCAGCAACAAATTATTCGATTTACTATTATAAAATATCATTTTATTCCGAAAGACGAAGGTTTCTCTTTAAAACCAAAAAGAGTTAATTTTTCAATAAAAGATCAATATGAAAAAATAGCCGATTTTGAGGGTTTTTTTAGTCCTTTTGTAATAACAAATTAACAAAAATGATCACACAAAAGCCAGAAATTGTAGGTTTTTAAAATCTCTACAAGTTTTATTTGATTTTTTTTTCAAAATAAGTTCTTTGGCTTGTAGATCCAAGAAACCTGTTTTAACAAACTTTAAGCTCCCCCCTCTTGGCCCCAACCTATTTTTGCTGTTACAATTTTTGTAAGTATTGTTTTTACATTGCCCCTAACATCCCTGGCTAGATCTCATCCATCTCGGAATTTACGACACTATATTTACCTATAGCTTGAATTATATGGTCAAGATAAAACTTCAGTACATATCACTATATTATTATCTTATATTTATATTAAATTGAGTAAAAATGACAGCTATGAGTCAACACAAAATATCTAATGCAACTAAATCTGACACATCAAAAGTAGAGCAATTTTCTGCCAGTAAAATATCGATCGGAAATTTAAGCATGACAACAGTTTTCGTTTATTAGCTTTACTATTGAGTATATAACATCTACTTTAGAAAGTAGCTAGAGCCAAAAGAAAAACATAAAAACAAATTTCAAATCATACTTAATCTTTTTTATAAACATGAAAATAATATTAATTATAGTAAATATTGCTATCAAAATTTAATTAAAATAATCTATGTTTTTTGAAGCAAACCTTGAAAAACTATATGCAATATGCAAAAGAAAAATCTTGTCCGCATACTAGACTCCTCTAGCTCTATGTAATTTGATGCCTTGACTACAATTCCGGGATTCAAATGGCCTCATCAGATCAGGGTTTTCCATAAATGGTAATTCTGACTACTCAAATTAATCTTCTCAGATTAACTTCATAACTGAGTCTCCCTACTTTTCGGTAATCAGATATATTTAATCCAAATCCGCCATCCAAATCATCCTATCAGATCAAGTTTCCTTGTAATTCAAAAAATGATCCAAAATTTCAGAAATTGTCAATGTTTCGAAATAAATGGTAATTCTAACAACTTGAATAACCTCAATTGGGTTAACTTAATATTTGTATGCTATCAAAAAGAGATGCGATTGCCTGGTTGATTAATGTGCGTAAACGTGACCTTTTAACCACCATCACCAAAAGTGTGAAATTTAGAGGTTTTTCAATTTTTGAAACAGTTTCCAGACCTGAGAATAAAAAAAGAGAAGAAACGGTTTTTTAACTTGCCATTGTCTAAGCCTTTGGAGATACAAAGAACATGATTTTTATCTAGAAGCTTTTCTAAATTATTTGTAGTTGTTCTGTCAGGATTTACAAAATTTTCGACATCTCGTTCTTTAAATTTATAACACAGGTCTACAAAAAATAGAGTCATGATTGTTATTGGGCAGCTAAGGGTCATTTTCGAAGTAATTTGCTGAATAGAATCCAAACCTGAGGTCCAAATTGACCTATCACTTACAGGTTTTTTGGATATTTGAGGTTAATGTATAACCTTATTTTGATCTTTTTTCTAGTTGCATCTCATAGTACTACTCTTACTTTTCAAAATAAGCTTTTGAGCGGTCACCTACCATTTTTTCTTGCAAGGTAAATGCCATTTTAAGTACAGGTTAGTAGGTTTTTAGAGACCGATATCGTTTCCTGCCAATTTCGATCCACCATTTTAAATTCACCACTTTAAAGATTCACTTACAGGTTTTTTGGATATTTGAGGTTAATGTATAACCTTATTTTGATCTTTTTTCTAGTTGCATCTCATAGTACTACTCTTACTTTTCAAAATAAGCTTTTGAGCGGTCACCTACCATTTTTTCTTGCAAGGTAAATGCCATTTTAAGTACAGGTTAGTAGGTTTTTAGAGACCGATATCGTTTCCTGCCAATTTCGATCCACCATTTTAAATTCACCACTTTAAAGATAAACATTTTTATATTCTAACATAATATTCGTAATTAGCGGGTCTGAAATCCTCCAAGTGAATTTTTTTGGATACCAATATAATTTTTTGTAAATTTTGATAGCTCATTTTGAATTGGACACCTTAAAAATATACATTTCAATTTTTTACTTTATATTCATTCTAAGGGATCCAAAAATCCCCATGTACAACAATGTACAAACAGATAAATGTTTACAGGAAAAAATTGTATTGTACAAAGGGTTAATGTGGGGTATATTTCATAACTTAAAATAGCCGTAACTTTGCAAGGAAAAATCGTGGGTGATCGCTAAATAGCTTACTTTAAAGAATAAGACTAGTATTAAATGATGCAACTATAAAAAAATACCCAAAGAAATGTTGTGCCTTCTGTACATAACTTCAAAAGTAGTTTTAAAAAAAAACATCTTTCGAGTACATAACCTCAAATATATCAAGATTCTCAAGTGATGGGCCAATTCTGACTTCAGATTCAGATTCTAATAATTTTTTTCGGAGGTGACCTCCAGCTGCCCAACAGCAGAATCTTGTAGACCTGTGTAACGAGATATTTAAACCTTTGCTATATGCGCTATACTGTATAATTAGAAGGCCTATAATGACTACGATTTGAAAACATCTTATCAACTTTCTTTTTAAAAATCTATGAAAAGAGTTTTGATTATTCTAAATATATTTTGAAACATACACCATTTTGTAATCTAAACGTCCCTGGTATCTGCACTCCATCCCTTTAATGTCTTGGTGGAAACTTTTGCCTTACTCTCAACCCAGGATTCGAATTTATCTCATCTCAATACATTGAAGTAGGTAGGCCCATACATAAAATTACAATGATAGGAATAATTTTTAGGTATCAGATTTACCATTCAATTCAAGAAATGACAATTTTCAGTTACGGAAAACCCTGATTTGATGGGGTAATCTAGATCCCGTATTCGGATTAAGAGCACCTGAATACATAGGAATAGGGCGCTCCAAGCATGAAGTTACTCAGATAGGATTATCACGATTACCATTTCTGGATAATTTTAGCAGATTTACGGAAAACTCTGACGTCACAACACCAATTGGACTTCGAATTTGGATTCAGCGGGTCAAATTACATAGAATAGAGAGGGTCTAGTTCACCAGACAAAATACATTTTCTAGTGTGTACTATTTTATATATTAATGATTATGCTTGCTGTTAATCCTGCAGTAGTACATTTTCTCCGAAAACTCTTTTACTAGAGTCCATCAGTAGTCGGCTAACCCCGATATCTTTGCTCCATTCCAGACACATCAGAATAGAATATTTGTTTTACTTAATAATCCAAAGAAAATAGCTGACAATAGATGAACCATGGCAACTTAGCACATCACTGAAAAGTTTTATTTTTTACACTATAATAATTCAATTTGTCAAAAGTAAACCAAAAAATCAACAAGTTAAATTAAAATGGTAAAGTTTCGGGAACAAAATAATAAACTAAAAGTCAGGTGAGAATGAGTGGGATGTCAGTGCAACGTACTGATTATAAATCATAAAAACCAGAAAACAATAAAGCCATCAAATAAATCATTTCGAAATGAATTATTGTCTTCTTTCCGTGTTCGAACTTACTAAGCGTGAAAGTCTAAGAAAACTTATTTTCAGAATGGCCAAATTTTGTTTGACAAAACAAAGTTAAGAAAATTAGTCCTAATAAATAAAATAAAAAACAAAAAGTCAAGAAGGCTGTTATTTCTTTCCCTTTGTTTTACGACTGTTTTAACTAGATTAGAGAAAGCAAATTTACATTCTCAATACTGAGTTAATGTTAATTAGGGTGTTGTATTCTTTAAGCAATATCGTTGGTCATTTCTTTACCGGTATGTTTTTGGTCGAAATAACATTTCAACATATAAATATATTTTTTTAATTTTTGCTATATTTAGGATTTCATGTACAGATTAAATGAAGATATCTATTTTTATAATAGGGATCTTAAATCATTGATCATGAGCATATTTACCAGTTGGCTAGTCAAATCTAGGTAAATTATATATGTATTTTAAGAATAATTTCCCTTCTGCAATATACACCAAATTCTACGATATTGAATTGACTTAAAAAAAATGTTTTGACACAATAATATTAATTGATCAATGGATTTTCGTTGAAATCTAAAAGAATGAAAAAAGTCATTTTACGACTCACAGCGTGTGCACAAAAGTTCTGACGTATAATTAAAATAAAGGTATTTATTTCTTTCATTTTTTCCACTAAATCATTTTAAAAATAAAACGTTTCGTTTTATGTCCCTTTTTCTTTTAAAAGTCTTTTTGGGGATTAATAGAGTGAGTGTTGGTGAACGATTTCTTCAAAATGATTATGTACTTTGTTAGCCGAACTTTCGGAAAGACAGCTGTGATATCTAACAGTTATGCCTTATCTCAAAAGACAATGGCATTTTGAGGAGTCATAATCATATTTTTACAGTTAACAAATCAATTTTATAAAAACAACATAAAGTATAAACACATTTTTCTGTCAACAAGATACATTAGGACATAATGTTCTTTTTATAATAACAAAACAAAATAATAATCACATTTTTTTTCAAACAAAACTTTTTAAAAACACAAAAACTTATTTCATAATAACAAAAGTAGATTATCTCATTTTTACTTCAAACAAAAGTTTTTAACAACATTATAATTCTTTTTATAGTAACAAAAATGGATAATTGCATTTTTACTATCAGCAAGATTTTTTATAACATAATAATTTATTTTATAATAACAAAACTAAATAATCACATTTTTACTATTAACAAAATGAAAATATTTTCCATCCAAAACCGTTGAAACTACTAGAATGCAATAACTTTCAATGAAAATATGAAATAGAAAACTTTATTAAATGATCTGATATTGAATATTAAACTACATTACATTCGCGAGCAGCGAGCGGTAGGTTTGACTCTTTCCTTCGATCGTCTAATGCGAGTTCCGAAACCAAAACAAGGAAAGAAACATTAACAAATACCTACCTATGCATACCATTTTTTCACCGACGAATACACTAGGACATAAGCACTGGGTTTTCGCGTTCTGTCATTTTTGAAGGTAAGTTTAGTGGTTAATTCAATGAAACATTATGTAACGGAAATAGGTATAATACCTATATATCAAGTAAAAATATGAATATGACTCCTCGAAATGACATTCTATTTTGAGATGACGCAGAACTGTTAGATATCACAGCTATCTTTCCGAAAATTTGGTTAGCAAAGTACATAATAGATTTTGTGTAAACGGAACGCGAATTTAAATTTAGAGGTCAATTAGAGGTGAACGAAGACGTTTTCGAAAAAAAATTTTTCAAATCACATTCAGCAAACGTACAATTATATGCAACTACGTGTATTAATGAAGTAAAATTCAAACAGTAAATGCAAACTTCGTTCCATCATATCCTTTCCGTGTTAGAGGTTGCACAGTTTGAATAGATTGCTACAGAACACAATCTATCCAATTCCACTACCATCGAGATGATGGCCTACCTGTACCACCATATCGAGAAGCCCGAGTGAGAAATGTTAAGCAAAAATAGCAAATAGGGATTTAACTAATAATAACTTGTTCACCATTAATTTTCGTTTTTTTTTTTGAAATTTTCAAGTTGATCCGATTTAATGAAGTAATTTTGATATATGTCATTTTTTGTGGACGAATGACCGTAAAGAAGGTCTACAATAGCTCAAGCTAAAAGTATGACTAGAAAAATTGATTCTATGTCTATGACAGATTGCATATAGTGGCTAAAACCACGCCTTTATCTTTGTTTAGATCATGACTATAAAGTTACAAATTTTGAACTCTAATTTTAAAAATTGATTTTATGCTATGACACATTCGACAGCGTGGCCAGAATCATGTGATTTTGATTTTTTTGCGGAAATGTGATCATAAAATCATTTGAATAGTTTAGATTAAGGTCTATAAGGCCTCAAATAAAAGGTTTTACGCGTTATTTTCCAAATATATGCAACAAAGTTGATTTTGTCAAAAAATATGGCAATAATACATCCAAATTACATAAAATTGGATCTATTACAACAAAAGTTCTCTTCAATGTGGCAAACTTTTTTGTCTTTTTTTTTCAACTTTCTCTTGAAAAGTCCAGATTAGAACTAGATTTTTCAAACATTGGACCCAAGTAATTGGTTGCAAAATATAAGGAGTAAGTTTACATCTATTTGTAATTTTTAAGAGCTCATAATACAGTTCTACAGCCTTTTCATCACTTGAAAACCTTTTGATCATTAACTTTGTCTTACGCACTAGAAAAGCACAATTTTTTATGATCTTAGTAACAGGTAAAGTTAAACCTTTTATTGAGAGAGTGGCTCTTCTTTTATGGTCTTGGTCACTGTAATAAAAGAATGTGAAAATATTCTTCTACCCTACTCGGCGTAATTCATTAGTGAAATAGCATACGCCAAATTACGAAAATACTCTAATTATTAAACATTTCATCACCTTAATTTATGTCCAAAGTTTTCGACCGTTGCCTGCAGCGGTAAGATTTTAAAGACAATTCCAGACCTGTTTTGATATTATTTGATAAGGTTTAAGCGCTACCTGATTACCGGAGAAAATAAAAATAGTCCTGCCCCTGTCACCTCTCATCAAATTATCTTGAAGACAGGCATCAATGGCACGTATTTTTGCCTGAAATACCATGTGCTGCCCCAGTGCTTTCTTATGTTAAGTCTGAGTGTGGCTCCAAGTATTCCGGCTCTTCTACCATGATCAGTTTTGGACCCGTCTGTATACCAAACGAGGTTTCTTGGCTAACTTAGTAATAGTTCAAATCCTGCCTTCCAGTCAATCTGACTGGTGTAGGACCAGCCAAAAATATAGGTTCTTGGCATAATATCACTACTTATCTCCAACAATATCATAGCATAAAATTGGAAAGTACAATTGAAAACCTTTGGTTTAAACTCTTATAGACCTCAGTCGGACTTATTTAAATGATTTTATAGCCATGTTTTCGAAAAAAATCAAAATCACATAGTTTCGGCCGCCATACTGGATCTGCCGTAGCGTAAAATCAACCTTGCCATACATGATTGGAAAGTCCAGTACAAAACTTTTAACTTAAATTCTTATAGACCCCAATCGGACCTAATTAAATGATTTTATAGTCATGTTTTCGAAAAAAATCAAAATCATGTTGTTTCATTCACCATACTCATCTGACATATGGGTAAAATCAAATTTGCTACTCATTTTTGCAAAATAGAGCTCCAGACCTTTAATTTGAGCTCATCTAAACCACTTAGCTCGCAATATTTTTTTTGACAATAATTTAAAAATACAGTTACATACTCTGTCAAACTTAGTAACAAATTTATTTATTACTGCAACTTTTCAATTGTTTGACAATGAGCAGGAACTAAACATGGCTCCCCGGCATTTCTCATTTCACTAAAAAATGTATAATAATGTATAAAAATTTTAAGTTATACTTCAATTTGACTTTTTTTGCAATTTCTGTCTCAGCATAGCAACCATAGTTCATCTGTTAGATTGTCACTATCTGGTTTGTTATATCACACTAAACAACGTTAAATTTAGTATTCTTTGGTATCTTTTATCGTTCGACGAAACAGTTGAAACTATTCACATTGGTTTAGTTGTTTGAGAACACTGTTGGTTTTCTTGACTCAGGCTGGGTTGCCTCTAATTAATTTTCGGTGGTAATGGGGGGTTTTAGATGAGTTCTGATCTGATTCAAGGTTTTGTTATTATTAGGTCTTCCAGTGCTGCTGAATTTCTAACGAAGTAGAGAACAAGACAAACAAGCCTAAGAATCTTGCTCGGAAAACCTGGTATCTTTTCCATATGTGTTTGTTAACTGTTATCCACGTTGGTACTCCATACGATACAGGAATCATTCCCTCAGTTTTAATGGGGTCGTCAATCCGCTGAACATTATCCAAAAAGTGGCAGGCATTGAAACTCTATGAATCCCGATGTTTACAGGAAAGTGGAGATAATGGTTCTAGAAGAATATTATTTGACACATGCCTATTATTGCTAACGCATTAATAATATCTGATGGGTTCCAGTTCCACTCTCGAACAAAAACTGCTTAGGCAGCAAGTCTGTTAAAATCATCTGGAAATTTTGATTGCAGATTCAAAATTGTAATAGACGATGACTCTTGAGTACTTTACTGAGACCCAAAAACAGATATAGAGTTCATAGAATGGGTTCTCCGGATTCAAAAAAGTTTCCAATTAAACTTCGGCTCGGAAGCTAATAGCCACATGATGAAGAGCAATACATTAACAACAACAACCTATACTATCTTTATCATAAGACTGTCCTCCTACGAAATTCAATTGATCCTCCACGTGATTGTACTGCCCTTCGTATGATCCAAACTTTGCTCCGTCTGACTTTTTTCTATTCAAAAATTTAAAAAAGCACCCCACAGGACATAATTCTGTAGACAACTGGCTGGGAGAAAATATTGATGCCCACGTTGAAGGCTATGTCATTTTTAAATTCAACGTAAAATTTTGACATATTTCATCTATATTATCCTATGCCTAAGTCTAAATGTTTTTGACATATTTTAAATTTTATGTCAAAAATGACGTTTGCTAGCCTAAAGCCTTTATTATTTAATAGGGGTTAGTTTTCATCTAAAAGGGAATCTACTTTAGTGTACGTTGTTGATATATTGATAATAAACAAATACATGGTGATCAAAAACTAACATTAAATATTAACAAAAAAATCGTTGAAAATCAATTTTTTTAAATGTAAATCCCCTCTTTTTGTAATATTATCTTACTTAGGATTAAAAATAAGGGTGACTTGGAATAAGGTTCTCTATTCGAAAAACTTGAATTTTTGAAATATTGGCAATTTAATATTTTTGTATGATAAAAACGCAATACGGCTTTTAAGCTTTGTTATTTTTTGGCCATTCGCGACGAAAGAAAATAGAACACTACAGAAATGTCTCTAGTTCTTGTCATCTGACAATCATTAATAAAAAGTCTTGTCGAGGCGATTAAATCACAAGCATAAAGCTTATTTAAATTTGTTTATTATCTACGAGGAATGTTACGAAATTGTAACAAGAACATATCAGAGATTTGCCGATAAATATCCAAATAAACGTAAACCGTCGCGCGAAACATTGTTAAACGAATATTGGAAAATTTCAAAAATTTTGCACCGTTAAGGCAGAAAGGCATAAAAGAAAACCTATTCTCAATGATGAAAATATCGAAATTGTAATTTTCGAGTATTTTGCGGCATATCCTATGATATCGTTAAGACAAGTGGTTCTATAAACAGAAATCTCGAAAAGCTCTTTACTCAGAATTCTGCTGAAACAAAACTTCTGTCCTTATTTAATATTTTTGGTTCAACACTTAAGAGATACTGATTTGCCGAAAAGAGTGCAATTTTGCGAATTTATATTAACGCTGATACAAGACGACCCTCAATTTACGGTAAATGACCTTTTCAACAGACACAATTCTCATTTTTAGAGTGATTCAAATCCTCATGTAATAAGATTGCGGAATTATCAAGAAACCTGACATTTTGACGTATTTTGTACTGTAACAAAAGATAGAATGTTTTTATGAGGAAAATTTAAATTGTAATTCATTAATAACACAAAGCAAATTATGTTCCTATTTTAAAATATGTATTAGCTTTTGTAGGAGAAAGATATTTAAATATTCTAGAAGAGTTAGATAATCAATATTAAAGCAATTTACTTCTAGCAAAACATAGGCAAATCTTTTAGCAATACGATGACACCCCACCACACAGATTCGTTCCAGTTATCAACTTCTTGCCGGCAACATTTTATGATAAGTGGATTGCCAATAGTGGAACTTTTCTGTGGCTTCCTGATTTGACTGTCGTAAATTATTTAATACAGGAAACGATAAAAAAATCGTTTATTGTAATCCGGTAATAACGATGAAGAAATGTATGGCAAGTGTAAGAAATGTATTCGAAAGTTTATCTCTAGATTCAGTTAGAGTACGAGAGCGACGAACTCACTTAGAGATGCGAGACATGTTTGAAAGTTCTGGGTGAAAATTATTAACATTTATTAAAATAAGTTGTTTTCCTGTGTAGGTAAACCGTTTAACATTTTTACAATACGAAAATGTTCATTTGCCAATATTAAAAAAACTCCAAATTTTTGGAATAGGTAACCTCATATATGATCACCCTTATTCTTAAATCTCCTTATAAAAATAGAGGGTCTCCGTTTAAAAAATTGACTTTTAATGATTTATTCAAGTTAATATTTAATGTTAGTTTTGGATCACCCTGTATTTATTTATTATCTAAATATCAACACAATCCACTAAAGTAGATCTCCTTCTAGAAGAAACCTAACCTCAGATAAATAATAAAAGCTTCCATATAGGAGAAATTGATGGTTATGTTTATGCTTGCAAATGCCATTTTCGACATAAAACTTAAGATATGTCAAAAGAGTTAGACTGGAGTATAGGACATTATACACGAAATATGTCTATAATTATGCATGGAATATAAAAATAAAATAGCATATAGGGTGTTCTACTTAAAATAAGGAAGGAGGCCATCAACTTCTGGTATAACCGAAAGTGCCACCATCTTGAAAATATTTTAGCCAAATTGCCGTCATCGACTTTAATAAACTCCCAAAGTGAAAATTTTCGAAAGTCTATTTCTCCAGAAATCGATTGCAACATTTCGTCATGGGACACACTGTATTTGTAATTCATTGTATGTTGAAGATATAATGCTTATTATTTAGTCACACTTGAGAAAATACTATTAATTGAAATGAAACCCCTTACCCCTATATTATGCATGTGGGACAATGCGGACACAAATTGCCTTGCATATATCCGAGTGGATCGTTCTTCCAGTCTTCCACTTCTTTGATTTTTTATAAAACTGCACAAATCACCCCCCGCTGCTAGCTCGGTCACCAAGTAGTAAACATTATCCGATCTTTGCATTGTTTGATACAAAGCCACGATGCATGGATGATTCAGTTTCGCCATCAATTTGGCCTCTCTAAAATAAATAAACTCAATTTAAAAAAAAGTGGCAGATTGTGAAGCTTTTTGTAAAATTAGTATAGGACTTTTAATGCCGCGCCCCAATAATAATAATAATAAAGGTAGTTATTTAACAAATTATTCTACAGTTATGTTTTCAGAAATAGTGGGCGAGTTTCAGTTCGTCCTAGATATAAAATATCTTTGACGTCTGTTCAGCTAACCCTGAAAACTAAATGTAATGAAAAACAATTAAAAAATTAAAATTACAAATGTTACGAAATATATGGAAAAAAAAATATTCAACTTATGGAAAAATTAGCTAACAACATAAATATTAATCTGAATACAGCTCAATGTTAATTTTCAGAAAAAATGTTGACAAGTCTTAAATGAAAGAAAGAAAAAAGTTCAAAGACATACGAAAACGCACAAAATTCACTCAGACACCCAGGATGCTCCCCAAAACCATGGTCCTAAATCTCTGTGCTAACACCGATCTACCCAATAAATCAATGGCATAATTATTTAAATATTTGACAATATTATACGAAAACGATCTCTTGAACAACTCCAGCGAGTGAGAGGGAATAGGAAGCCTTCCCTTAAACCCAACATTAATATTATGTACATCGCATCGAAATCTGATTTTATTATACAAATATGGGGGTTTCTTGATTAAGTATGGAGAAAAATTGACAAGTGGAGTGCAATTGTCACCTCCGTCGTCCGATTTCTTTTAATTTATAAGTATCATGTTCGAATTTTCGGATCCCATAAATAAGTCTTAAACAAGAGTTTTGTAGTTTTTGTATTCGTTTAGTGTCCAAAGCAGACAGGCATGGCCCATAAACAGTAACACAATAATTCATATGCGAGAGCACTAAACTGTCACAAAGCAAAATCTTAAGTTCACTATTTAGAAAATGACGATTTTGAAAAATCAGTTTCAACTTTATATAAGCTTTTTTAATGACTGTGTAATGGGGTACGAAAATCTTACATTTTAGTCTAGGTGAAGACCGAAGTCTTTAATTGTATTTTTAAAAGTTATGTTAACATTATTCACCTTTACTAGCTCGCTGTAGTTGCGCATAAAATTATCCCTATCATTCTTCTTACCAAATAAAATAGCTGTGGTTTTTTGTGGATTCAATTTTAAAAAATGACCGCAAGAAAACTGAACCAAGTTATACAAATCAAAATTTATAGCGGACACTGCCTGTGGACATTCATCAGGGTAAAAGGATAAATACAGTTGTACATCATCAGCATAATAGTGTTGTTTACAGAATTTAAAGACGTTAGGAAATATAGAAATATATGTACTAAAAAGTAGAGGCGATACAATGGATCCCTGCGGGACACCAGTCGCAATGTCCAAAAAAGATGACTTGTTTTCCTTATAAACAAGAGCCTGGGTCCTCCCCGATAGAAAATTTGATAACATTCCTATTGCTGATTCCGATAAGCCAATATAATGAAAAATGGACCTTAGTACCTCATGTTGCAGGGAATCAAAGGCTCTAGAGTAATCGAACAGCATAAGCAACGTCAACTTGCCCCAGTCAGTAGCCTGAAAAATGTCGTCAATAATATCTAACAGAGCTGTACTGCAACCATGACCCTGTCTAAACCCAGATTGACAAATTGGAAATATTTTATTTGTTTCGACATATTCCCAAAGTTGATTATTGAAATTATTTTTAATATTTGTAACTCTAAAATGGTCTTGAAACCAAAGTCTGAAGAGACCAGGCGACTATTTTGATAATATAGCGAAAATATGTGAAAAGTCTTATATGAAATAAAAAAAATCATTTTTGCATTTACAACACAAAAAATTCTTTAACTTATTCATCAAAATTTATTATTAATTTTTTAAAACAATGCAACCTTTAAGAATAAAATATAATTCAATACCTAATAAAGAATAAATGGACCCCTAAAAAATTACTTGACTTAGTTATTTTGCTTTTCCAAATGTTATATATCTTATCTCTGTTCAAGACAGTCATTAGTAACATTTAACAAAAAATTTGAACCTTTTTTATGATTCTAGTGATATTGAAAAACCAGGAATAGGTGTTTACTTTGATACATCTCGAAGTTATAGTAACTTAGATTGCAGATTTCAATAATAAGATATTTTTCATAGTAAAAATTGTTATAGTTTAGAGTTAAAGTATAAATGGCATTGACGCTTTTAAATTTTGTCATGTTCCATCAATACGCTGCTAGGATAGCCGAGTTCCACTTCCCATACCCAGTAAATCCTGATGGAAGTACTCTTCGTGTTTCTAGCTAACATTCTCCATATTTACAAATAAATTCTTAAATGTGAATCCAGAACGGACATTTTGAGGGATAATTTACAATAAAAATGAATATATGAATGAATGAATAAATAAAAGTGATGATACTCGATCCCTGATGCTTAAGCCTCGTAGGACAAATTGCATCCCATGCATGGATTCAGATCTTTCGAGGTGGATCGCCTTTGTGAACCCAAGCAGCCTCGTTATCTAACCTTACCTAACTACTTCGAGTGATATTATTGTATCTCCGAAATGTTTCTGCCTCGGTCCCTTGAGCATCGGGCACTCTCTAAGAACGTAATCAACAGTTTTATCTTTATCGATGCACTACCTGTTCACCGGATCATCCACGATGCCAATCTTATCAAGATAGCCTCGCAGGGCATGATGTGCCGTCAGCAACCACACCACGATCCGCAGTTCTTTTTTTTCAAAAAGAGAAGCTCCCTAGTGGGCCGCAAATTAGATCTTTTTATATGTTCCTTGGCCCATCTCATTTCAGGGGCTTTCAGCATTCCACAGTTTCAGTTATCTCCTGTCAACAGTAATTGGAACACGTATAATGGCCTGACCCCACCATTGCGAAACAGTCTGCTTCCACATATACCCGCGTGACTCAGGACCCACACGAGCCTGATCGTGCAGATGTTTACTACGCTATCCAGTATCTCCCTGAACTCAGACACAACACATAAAGTTACTTCATTTGTCTCCAAAGCTAATATCCTAGCTTTAGTGTGCGAGCATATGTTAATAGTCCTATTTCTGACTATGTCTCTTTACTTGCTATCCCAGAGAGTAAAACTCTCTGACTCCAGTTTTTCTTCAAAAAACTTCAGCTCCGGCATTTTCATCCTGTCGAGATCCATCTGTAAACCACCAGGATCCTTTTTTGGAAAGAATTTGGTCTTCCTTCTAATTCTGTTTGGTGAAAATATTTGAAAAAAGTGATTTGGTTTCAAAAACAGCGCCGTGTAGTATGTTTGCATAGGAAGCGATGGGTATCTTTCCACAACGCTTCACCAGATATACAGAGAGCTGCAAGTTCCTGCTCCGAGATGTCCCAGGCAAATAGGATGATGAACTGTCCTCAAGGCCTTATTTTTTATAAATAAATGGAGAATTAGAAGCTCCAGGGCCCGAGTGGAGGTAGTCCTCATCGCACTCGTTGTTCCTATACAACCAGAATCATGTTATTTACTAACGTTATATAGTTTTCTATTTTTTTCTTCATGGAAATATTATATCATGAATTTTTATACTTTTACTTTCTGACTATATAATTTTGAAAATTTGATCTTTTTCCAGTTCTCGTATTTCGGTTTCTATAAAAATCCCTTTAATTTACATTGCAATTGTGATTTTTGGAAACTTGTCTTTAAGACAGTAAAAAGTGTCACTTTCATGGTTAAATGATATCTCGAAGTGTTTCATTGTTCCCAACTTTATAAACAGAGATCATTAAATAATATCTTTCTTTTATTCTAATGGTAAGTGAAGTATATTTTTTCAGCTTCGTATCCATTCAAGGAGAAGCCTTTTTTGTGATTTTTTAGCGGTATCTCAAAGACATAGAAAGCAATAGTATTGCATGTCGCACCGTTTTATTCCCAAAATAATTAAAATAACTTTAAAGTCTGCATATATTTTCCATAATAATGGTTATGTTTTATATTGTAAAAAAAAAACAAGCATGTATTATCTCATATGTTGCTTTTACAGGAACAGCTTGGCCTATAGGAATACTGGGCCATTTTTTACCGCTATGTACACGCTTGTAAACCAATTTTGGTAGAATCTAAGCATAACCTTCATGCTTAAGGGTCATTTTTAATGCCGAGAACTTCAATTAAACCTTTTATATCGTTGCTAAAAGAAGATCGCATTCCGTGCTAAAAAATTCTATTAGGTCAGTATGACTTGGCTATTTAAGAACGAGACAAGAATTTCTACTTGTGCTTTCGACAAATTTTGTTCTCACATTAATTTATTTACTTCAAATTAAGGAACAAGATAGTGCTTCATCTATGGGGTCGTCATCTTTAATAAAGGAATGATTTATATTTTTAAAAGTATTTCTCGATGATAGTTGAATGATTGAATGTTGTTTATCTTCTAGTATTTTCTTTGAGTGTATGTTGTACTAGTATAACTGTACTTTCTTTCTTTACAACTATTGAGTCCTACCGTTATATTAACACAGATGTAATAGTTTTTATAGGAATCCTTTTGTTCTTTGTATATCATTGATTTTAGTAACTGTAGACTACGAACAGATATCCAGTCTCGCAAGTTTTGCCACAACTTGTAGGAGCTAGGATTTAACTCAAATTTTATACTCAAATTAAAGTATAGTTCATAGGCTCTCTCTCAGGCGAAGTCGTTCACACCAATTAATCTACTATCTTTTCTATTAAACCTAACAGAGAAACTGGTTGAAAGGTATATACGGGAAACCTCTCTTAAAGAGAGGTCCCTACATCTCGACCAACATGCCTACCAATCAGGAAAATCATGTGAATACATCACCTGGTAAGGAGAATAGAGTCTGCCACAGATAGCAAGGAAATAGCACTGAGTAGTGAACATAACCCGATTCGCTCGATCCCCCCACTCCTCGACCTTGACCTTGACCTTGCTTCACCCCTCTTTGGCCCCGCCCACATGTCCTTGTCATTGACCTTGAAAGTGCACGTGTGCTTTGGCCTTGGCCTTGTGTTCAAGGTTGTGTGTGTGACCTTGACCTTGACCTTGGTCGAGACGACCTTGACTTTGTTGAAGGTCATCTTGGGTGTGTGACCTTGAAGTAGTTATTTGTGCATTGTAATAGTGTGGGATGATCTTGAAATGATTTCGACCTTGCAAATTGTTCTATAAATTGTGTGAGTCTACTTGCATTCATTCAGTGTGAAATGTCAGATACGGAACTATCTAAAGAAAAAATTATAGAGCAAGTCGGCAGAGTAATTTGTTTATATCAGAGTAATTTAAAAAGTTTGTGTGATTTTGAAGAGAAGGATCTAGCATTTTTTCCTCTCGAATATTTAAAAACTTGCGTTGATACGCTGAGTTTACGGCAAATTTGGGATAAGCTGCCAGCGTCATATCGGTGTAACAAGGAACTACAGTTAAGCTTACCCTGTTACATTCACTATGAACAAATATATCGTCATCATATAGATGGGCCACCACCAGCAATAAAAAAGTGTCGTGAATGTAAAAATGAGTGAATAATATGAATAGTGCTTTGCAAGAGACAGTAAAAAAATTGGGCGATGAGTTCACTGAAACGGCTAATAATTATTTCAATGATGCAATGAAAAGTCGAGCAGAATGGGCGTCGCGCTATTGTGATTTGGCTTATGAATATGAAAAGGCTGCGAATGCATGTCGTAAATATTGCAGCAAAACAATAAATTTACAAGACTTTGTTCGTGAGATAAAAAAGTTGGGGTTTAGTGACTGTTTGGAAAAACTGATTAGGTTCATTGCAGATCCGGTTGTGTTAGATGAAATTAGAGTGTAGGACTTAAGTTTAACGTAGTAGTAGTTAATATGGAAAGTTTAGTGCGAGAAATGTACGAGGAATTTCTAATTTCTGCAGCCTGTTCGGAATTTTACGCATATGAAATGCAAGATTCGGAGGCTCAGGACTTTAGTGTATTTTTTAAGTATATGGACCATGCCGAAGTGTGTCTTTTAGCTAGTATAGTTTGTAAGAATTTTCTTAGAAATAAAAATAAACAATTATTATTGAACAAATTAAGGAAATTAGGTTTAGATGATAATGTTAAACGCATAGAAGAATGGCAGAAAAAAATCAATGAATAAAGTACATAAAATGTAGTTATTTGTTTCATTATATTTTGTCCTTGAAGTTATCCTTATACCAATTTAAATGTGTGACGTCATTTGACCTTGAATACTCCTCCCACTATTTCTATCGTTAAGCTACCCCCACCATTGTTACAATTCGACCTTGAAACCTCGCTATAAAGGTTCGTGGGAGAAGAAGTGACTTCAAACAGTCGCAGATATCAGTGGCATAAACATCAAATATTGTGTTCGTGTAGTGTTCTGAAAGTGCTTTTATATTCACGGTAATTTTTGGATTTATATACCATTTTTTTCAATAATGAGTATTGCAAAAGAAACTCTAGATGAAATTAATGAAATGTTTAGCAAAGATTTCGAGGTTTTAGAGAAAAAAAAGGTTACCGAAATGATTGTAGGCAAAGTGTATAAAATTGTAAAGATGGTTTCAATGACTACACGATTTGGTAAAACTCTTTTAGTGGCTTTACACGATGACGGTGATAATAGCACATTTGAGACTTTTTTACCAAAACGTGTGGCCGAAACACTATCTGACGATATTGTAGATATTATGAGTAAAACTAAAGATAAATACACTCTAACTTATTTGGGGCAGGGCACTAGAGTTTTTGGAAACAATACTCGAACATTATTACGTTTTGGCTCATTGGAGTAAATTGTATGTAAATTGTTTGAAAAAAAGGATGTAATTAAATTTAAAATATAGTTGCACATGTCAGAATACTTACGCGTGTTCATTATTTCTGTTAAAGATGTCTGCTGATGCGACGACGACGACGACGACCGCCAACGAATGTGTAGATAGATACATATTTTGGTTGGGGAGAGAATTAAGAAATAGGGCTCACGATATGTTAGATAGCGTAAATGATTGGTCGCATATTGATGTAACCAAAGATCAATATAAGAACGAGATCAGGGATACAATCAATTTTATGGCTGGGGCACACTTGTGCGACAAATTTTTATATGGTTCCATAGACATGGATACATTTTGTGCTGAAATGGTTGAAGAAGAATTAAAAGAATACCTCGTCAATATTCCACATTTACCAGGTGAGCTTGCTGCAAAATATGAATTGGTTTCTGCAACAGCAACAGCCCAAGACGTTGACGATCGAAATAGTGTCGGATGGGATAGAATTTTGAGCAACGAAAACGAAGACATGGAAAATTAATTTTTTATAATTTTTGTATTTGTGCAATTAAATAACTGTAAATAAATATCTGTTACAATCACAGTTTTATTTTATTTCTTTTATAAACATACCAACCCAGTAGATCATAGGCAGTGTTTCTTTTTCTCAGCTGAAATATTTAATATAAGTAGGGCAAATAAAAATAAAATAGTTTAGTAAAGATTGAAAATGAGTCGAGGAAACAACACAATTGATAAATTTGGTCGTCAAAAATATAATGAAAAATATCATATATTATCTGGGCCACAAGGGATTGGTTTTAAACTTACAGCGGATGGGCAGTATGATATGGGTGGAAAAATCATAACCAACTTAGGCGAACCTAAAGATGATGACGATGCTGTGACAAAACACTTTGTTAATAGAAAGTTTTACAATTTTGCAGTTGTAATATGTGACATATTTAACAAGGATGTCCTCCCCATGATATACAAAAATAATAGTGAGCTTAAAACAAAAATTGAAGTTATGCAGAAAATACTCTATCATCAGCCTTTAAATGACTCATTAAGCGCACTGTCGTACGACTCGACTTCAAAAAAAATCTAAAAAAAGCAGGTTAAAGAATAGGAGAACGCACTCCGAGTGGCATAGCCTTGAAGATAACGTCGTAGTCGTCGGTGAATTGGACCTTCCCTCCAAGAATATTGAAATGTTATTTATGTGTATGATGTTTTATTGTCATTGTTTTTAATAATGAAGATTGAAATAAAAAACTTTATTTTACAATATATTGTTTATTTATTTTACATTTTAAATAAAAAATATAGTCATACAATATGTTATTTAAACAATATTAGCTTTATCTATCCAAGAGTTGAAGTGGTTGGGAAATCCTAGCCATTTGACAAATAATTGTTCGATGTGATTTTTCTTGCGTTGTCTAAGGACCTTTTCTACTAGATAAACGTCAGGACTGCTTGTTTTTTGTAGTTCTGATTCGTAAAAACACCCTCTTATAGGCTGACCTTCTAACGATTCCAACAAGTAAGTAGGTGGATTTGTAACGTTAACTTTTACAACTTTAAACAATTCGGTTGACCAAGAGGGCGTATATCCTTTCTCGAATAAGCTTTTGTACTTGCTAATACGCACAATGTCACCCATGGAAAACTTAAATTTTTTAGGTACAATTTTTAAATAATCATATGCTTTAATATGTGTTTTTTCTTGCACGTCTGCAGGCTTCATTCCAATGGTGCGATGTTTCGAATGGTTATAGGTTTTTGTTACTGCCGATAATATATGTATCCATTTGTAAGATCCTCTTGTCGAGAATTGTTTATATAAATTATTTTTTAAAGTCCTTATGACTCGCTCAACAATTGCAGCTTTCTTTGTGCTGTAAGTGGAATAATGATTTATATTATATTTTTTCATCAGGGCTTGAAAGTTTGTATTATAGAACTCCTTTCCTTGATCACTTTGCAGATTTATTGGTGTATATGATGCCTCTTCAATGATGCTTTTCATCGCATTAGTAACTTCTATACCAGTCTTGTTTTTTATGGCTTTGGTATAGACAAATTTCGAGTAACAATTTATACAGACCAAAATATAACGATAACCATCGTTTTCATCAGCATACTGTTGCATTTCAGCCAAATCAATTTGCCACAAATCTCTGTATCCTTTTATTATCGTGCGCCGTCTTACAAAATTTTTTCTAGCCGTTCTATGTAGTTCATTAACAATCTTGATTTTTTCTAGACTGGGCTCCATATTATTAGTAATACTAAAGGTTTCAGATCGAAGGAAGAACTGAATAATATCATTAAATATTGAGCTTAATATATTATATCTTCTTCTCGTAATTCCTCTATGATTGACATAATTTCATTTTCGTGTCCAGTGTGACCGGCCATTTTGGAACTCCACAACAAACGTAAACGATCCACCAACTCTTTAGCTTTGTTCCAGTAGACATATTGAAATTTTTTCGAAGATAATTTCTTGTTTGTGGGTAACTGTAGTTTTTCCGAGAGATTTTTTCTTGTAATAGTACCACCTAATTTTGTGCCCATTATCAGAGGTTTAATAATTCGTAAATATTTGTTCCATCTGGTCTCCCGTAAACCATCACTTTTTTTAAAATTGTTGTAGACAGCATTCGTTGATTCCAAAATTTCCTTGTACGTTGAAAGTACATTATCACTTAATTGTTGTTGTTCCTTGCCTACACTTGGGGGTGTTTTAAGAAATAACAAATCATAAAGTGCCGGTGATCCACCATATTCTGCAATATTTTTCCCTTTTTTGTATAAGACAATATTTCCATTTCGAAAACGCACCTCTAAATTACCAATAAAATTTTTGTTATCTGTTTTTGAACCAAAACGTACACCATATACAGTATCGTATAGAGATGGTTTCGAACGTAATCCTTTCAGGTGTGCGTTTAAAGTATCGGAAGTTGTGGTGTCAGCGGATGCGAGAGATGTATTAGTTGAAGTTGAGGGTGTATCAAACACCGATTGGCTAATATCTTCTTTTGAAATGCGATGCTGCTGCTGCTGCTGCTGAATAGGTGTGGAGGTTTGAAAGGAATGTGTAGGTTGGGGAAAACCTGATATTTGAGTCGACTGCACTGATGTACTGAGACTATGTGACTTTGTAGCTGGATAATGTTGTTGCTGTTGTTGTTGCTGCTGCTGCTGCTGCTGCTGACGTTGCTTAACCACATCAGATATAGTTGTCAACGGCTTAGAAATGGGTTCGTAAAACTTTTCCAATTCCACAACATTAAACTCTTTAGCCGCTTTAATTTGTTTAAATTTTTTTCTGACGGCATTGGTAGCTTCCACTAGTTTACGTTTTAAGTCGATCGCGTTATTCATGATGTTAACAAAGGACGTTTCAACAATCAAATGAGCATTTTCCCTTATTATTACAGTAATATATAGCTATCAAATCCTTTGCGGTATCTTCCCGATTTCACATCACTGTCTTTATCAATTACTAAAAATCCATACTTATTATCCCAACATTTTGAGCACATTTCTTGAAATTGAGTAAAAGTTAGATCCGGTGAAACGTGGTCGGAAAATATGTGTTTCATATTCAACTCATCTTGTTTAAACATAATAATAAAATTGGCGTTGTCTCGCACAAGCTGTTTAGGCACTCGCGAATATGTTTGCGCTAGGTAAAAGGAGTCGATATTTTTATGACGTCCCATGCTAAAGTACGATCTTATAACATCTTGTTTTTCACATATAACATCATCAAAGATAAATATAGAGTTTGGTTTTGCATCGGACGGTACCACAATATTACTGGAATCACTAAAGGCATAGTAGCCTAAACCTTTGATGGGCGCTAAAATTTTCCTTAAATACTCATATTTCGGTTGATACAGAGATTTCGAGTAAATATAGACATTTTCGAAACGTAGCCCAAGGGGGTGTGTAAGCAGCGAAATCATGACATTAGTTTTTCCACAATTGGATGGACCAATTAACAGGCCGCGAATAGAGGAAGGAAGTAGAGGACCGTGTCTCTTCATTATCTTCTTTTCAAATCCAAGTCCGACTTTTTCATCGAGATTGTCAATAGGAAGTTTTTGTTTAAGATCGATAACGCGCATCTTAGGAAAATTTGATATTTTATAGGCAATTTTTCACAAAAACTGTCATTCAGATGCCGAGCGTCAAACGAAGTGGACGGTCTCACGTTTCCAACAAAACTGGATACGGTATTGTGAATTCGTTAATAAATAAATTACCATTCGAGGTACACATTCCTGGTTATCAATATTGCGGACCCGGAACAAAAGTAATAAAACGTGTAACAAGAGGTGATCCAGGCATTAATCCTTTGGATGCCGCATGCAAAAAACACGATTTAGCCTATTTACATAATAAAGACAACATAAGTGCGAGACATCGAGCGGATTACGAGCTCGAACAAAGTGCTTGGAATAGAGTAAAATCGAAAGATTCCAGTTTAGGTGAAAAAACAGCAGCTTGGTTAGTTACAAACATTATGAAAGGAAAACAACGTTTTGGTATGGGTGTACCATCATCATCATTATCAACAAAAAAAACATCTAGTAAAGGCACGCGTCATACAAAAAGGAAAGGTGTTAATAAAAATCGACATGTTCGGAAAGCCAGTTTCGGAACAGCTATTCGACAAGCAGTTCGAAGGGAATTATTAAAAGCCGGAAGTAAAAATGTGTTGGAAAAAAATGTCATGAATGCATCTAAAATAGCTCTGTCGGCAGCACGTAGATCGGTAAAAGCGGCAGGTGGCAAAAGGAAGGTTCGTACACCGAGAATAATACCGATTCCTAAAACTGGTGGAATATTACCATTAATACCAATTTTTGCCGGGTTATCAGCTTTGGGTTCATTAGCCGGTGGGGCAGCGGGAATTGTGCGCGCCATAAAAGCAGTAAAAAAAAGCAGCGAAGATAAAACCGGTGCCGGCCTGTATTTAAAATCGAAAGGAAATGGTTTGTTTCTAAAGCCATATCGTAAAGGTATGGGATTATTTTTAAATCGTAGATCAAAAAACTAATTGAATCCCTACCTCGAAGACCACTATCTAACATCGATATAGAAAAATATGCCAAAAAGAAAAGAATAGGACACTTTCGAGGCGTTTATATGAGGGATTTATTACCTAGACAAGGTCCTCGACGTTACGAAGCAGCAATAGTGAATTTGGATAGTACGCGTGGTGCAGGGACTCATTGGGTAGCTTATAGAAAAAATAATTCTAAAGTAACATATTATGACAGCTTCGGCGATTTACCCCCACCGATCGAATTGGTACGATATCTACAAACGGGATCGGAACCATCAAAAATTATTTACTATACATACGATCGTCAGCAGGATTTTGGAACAGTCTGGTGTGGACATTTGTGCTTAAAGTTTCTTGTCGAATCATCAGCGTAAAAGATGTCATCATCATCATCGTCACCATTAACACCGCAAATGGATCGCAATAACTATACTAAAATGTTGCAATCACTGAAAGCATTTCATCTAGCCGGTGGATTAAGGAAAATGACCGTGAAACAGTTAGAAAACATGCCCAAGGAAGTAATGATTGCATTAGCCTCAAATGAAATTCCATTCGTTTGGGAAAAGTTGCCGGAGCACCTTAAAAGCGATATCGATATATTAAAATATCAGTGCGGTTGCAAACATTATTTCAGCAGCAGCAGCAGCAATTTAAACGAGGTTATGACTGATGAGGATCTTACGGCTAGAAAAATATTTTGTTGTTATTGCAAAATCAGCGATGTGCGCATAAAAGCAGAAAATAGCATAAAAACATCACTATCTAATGCAGTGAGAAAAGGTGTGACGATGAATCTTTTTAAATGTTGCCGCTAAGAATAAAACCGAGATGTGTGATGTTTTAATGGTTAGTCATGTCTTATACGTTCACACTAACAGGACACTCGAGCGTCTTAAGCGCCGATTTTTATCCACCAGTCGAATTAAATAGAGAAAACAAATATGGTCTGGCATTGCTGGGATTTTACACATACAATTCAATTTTTAATGTGGACGAAAGCAACAATAAGTTTGCCTACATGAAGGAGGGTTACACCACCGAGCCGATACAATTGCAGATTCCACCTGGGGCCTATGAAATAGATGAGATAGGTAAAGCTATGTTGGAGGCTTTGAGGATTTCAACTGAAGAAAAGAACGATGGAATCTTTTACTTGGTCGCTAATAATAATACGCTGAAATGTGAACTGAAATCCCAATATACTATAGATTTCCGGGGAGAGGCGAGTATCGGTAAAATGTTAGGATTTAATCATACAGTGTTAAAAAGAGACAAAAAGCACGAATCAACCGAGATGGTGGAAATAATGAAAGTACGCATCATACGCGTAGATTGTAATATAATTTCCGGAGCATATATGAATTCGGTGGAAGGTCATACCTTGTTCGAATTCGATATCGACGTGGAGCCCGGTTACAAAATCAGTAAAGAACCACAAAATAATATTTATATGCCGTTAATGCCGGCAGGACGTCAGTTTATCGACAACATTACTCTTCGCATCTTGGACGATAGCGGTGATCTAATCAATTTTCAAGGCGAGAAAATAATCGTGAAATTGGAACTGAAGAAACTTTCATAAAAATGGGTTTTTGCTTCAATCGTCAATTGTGTGTGCTGTCGACTAAGATGGGGGAACCGCCGAAACATAATAAAAGTAAAAGAAGAGTTAACGTCAAGGTTAGTCGTCGTCCAGACGTTAGATCACAAACATCTCAACAGTTATCTGTCGAAGACTATAAATTTTTAAAATCAATCGGTCTTAAAGTGCGAAAATGATTTCCACCACCAGCGATAAAATAGAGGTTTTCTCCGAGCCCATCTTGGACAATTCCATTATTAGTCTAGAAGAGCATACGTATAAACCATACGGATCTCCATCATTCAACAATTCGGATGAAGTCCGTATCCCCATTAATTTTCAAGATATTATACTGGATATCGCCGAAAGTTACATATATATCGAAGGAAAATTTAAACCCATAGACGCAACGAAAAGATGTTTTTTATCAAATAATGCCCTCGCATTTTTGTTCGATGAAATTCGCTACGAGATGGGAGGTGAGCAGGTCGCCGTGGTTCGTAAACCTGGAGTTACGACGACATTAAAAACCATGGTTTCATTCGGAAGTTTGCAACAAAGATCTCTCATGACGTGCGGATGGGGTCTCGACGAAGCAAACCAAGATATCGTAGACACGGCAAGTAACGTATTCTCCGGGAAATTACCCTTAAAATATCTTATGGGATTCGCCGAAGATTACGCAAAAGGTGTTTTCAACGTAAAACAAGAGCTTATTATGATTATAGCTCGCACTTTTACCAATTGTTACGTCGGCGAAGTAGAGGCAGAAATTAGTATCGACAAAATCGAATGGAAAATTCGTCACATCATTCCAGACGACAAGCAAAAATTGAAAATACTGTCTCGCATTAAGGAAACAATGCCAGTATTCAAATGGCATATCGTAAATGGGATCTGTACGAATTACCAGCTTTAAGGCAAACATCTTCCGACGTGTGGGCCTTGAGAACGAGTACAAGTCTGGAAAGACCGCGCTATATAATCGTCGGGTTTCAAGACAGCAATAATTGCGACAAGAAAGAAAAAAACGCAACCCAGTTTACCCACGCCGACGTATGCGACATTAGACTGTATCTGAATTCAACCGTTTATCCATACGAAAGATGGAATTTAGATTTCGCCAAGAAACTGTACGCAGCAGCCTATTACAATTACGAAAACTTCCAAAGCAGCTACTACGGGCGCGAGATAAACGATCCGATGATAACGTTCGCGGAATATATGAAAAACCCCGTTTTTATTATCAATTGCAGTCATCAACCAGAGGCGATTAACTCATCGACAGTGGATGTAAAATTGGAGTTCCAAACGAGAAAGAATAAATTCCCCAAAGACACTAAAGTGTACGCATTAGTTATTCACGACTCATTTTTTAGTTATAATGTATTAAACGGTTCGGTGACCAATAAATCTATATTTTAATGTATCTATTATATGTAACACAAAATAATGTTCTTGAATCAATAAATTTGTAATGAGTGAAGTAGTAGTTTTATATTTATTTGAAACCCAACCAAAAAAAAAAAAGCTGGCGGAAAAGCCCGCTCTTTAAGAGAAGAGTACGGGAATTTAGAAAATGGTGGTTTATTAAGTGGAAAAAAGAGCTTAAATAACACAAGAAAAAATTTTTAAGGCAAAATATGAAAACAACAATTTAGAAAATTTGTAGGAAAGTAACGGTTAGGAATAGGGAAAAAAGTTATAAGAAAAAATTATAGAGGAAATCGAGTACTATAAGCAAGCATTTTTCTCGATAGTAAAAACGTAAAAAAAAATTTTTTCAAAAAAAAAATTGAAAAATGGTGAATGCGCGCCAAAGTTGAAGTTTTGGAGCAAAATGATATTAGGAAATTAGAAAGAGAATTTTTTTCTACATATGGTAGTACTTTTCAAAATTCGGAAAGATGAAATTTTAAGAAAAGGGTTATAGTAAGTTAGTAATTTGGATTTTTTAAAGCGCTGTAGCTCGGGAACCGTTCAAGATAGAAAAAAATAAAAGCACTTTGATAGCCCAAAATTTTGAGGAGAATGCGATGGTGTAAAAAAAATTATAATTTTTTTTTTTTTTGAAAATGCTGAATACGCGCTAAAGTTGAAGATTTAGAGAAAAACGGTATTGGGAAATTAAAGAGAGAACTTTTTTCTACATATTGTAGTATTTTTGAAAATTCGAAAAAATGAAATTTGAAAAAAAGGGTTATAGAAAGTTAGTAATTTGAATTCTTTAAAGCGCTGTAGCTCGGGAACCGTTCAAGATAGAGAAAAAATAAAAGCACTTTAATTACCTAGAATTTTGAGTAGAATACAATGGTGAAAAAAAAATTTGGAAAATCTTAAAAATGACAAAAAATTTAGACGAAAAAATTGAAATTCTCGAGTTATGAGGCTAGGGCCGCCGAACGGGAGTATGTGGAAGTTGTAGGGGGAGGTTTTTTTTTTTTTTTTTTTTTCTCTAAGTCTAATGGTTAGAAATATCAAAAAAATTTATTTGAAAAAAATGTAGAGAAAGTCTAGTACTATATGCTAGAAAAGTGGAGGGGGGTAGTTTGTGTCCATACCAGAGATACGGTGAGTTATAAAATCATATTATTCTCAAACTTATATAATGCATATATGCACTCCACCTTACCCCCTCCAACTTTTTGAATGTATATAGAGGCCGGTATTAGAATTATTTCATCATTACACATTCGATCGGCAAGATGGAAGATATACCAAAAAGGATCATTGGCATTGTCAGGCCATTCGTGCCCGGCAAGATATGCAAGTGTGAGGAGTGCGGGGGTACCGCACCAGGAGCGGCACCTTCGGCACCGCCTGCAACGCCGACACCACCAGCGACGACGACGGTGCCGCCAATGAGAAGACCAAGGGCTGCACCTAGGTCGGTGTTAATATCGTTGGGTATTACTCCACGGTAGGCACCCCACCCTCCCCCCAGGCCCTTTTAGGGCCACAAAAACGGTCCTTTTCAGGACCACATTATATTTTGATCGTAGTTTAGTAATCGTCACTTATGGGGCGAGATATTCGTTTAACGACGATTTGTCTCGTAGCTTAAGTGCCAAGTTATATGCTTGAGAACCTATGAAAATGTTAACAGTTCAAACAAGGTTTCTATTATTTTTTTTTTTTGTAATGTATTCTTCACAAAATATTAAGAATAAGTCTTATTGTCTAAACAAATCTAATTCCTTATTTAAAGTTTTTGAAAAAAATCAATAATTCTATAAGCTCTCACCAATACATAACATTTAGAATCCGTTGGTGGGGTGGGGGTAGTTCTATATATATGAGACTGGGTCAGTTACACAGTCATATATTCATCAACCCTCATACGATAAACATGGAGGAAGAAAGACCCGCCAGCCGAGGCTCATCCATCTTTAGTGATGACACCGTAGCCGACAACGTTGGAGACCTGCAAGTCTTCGACGACGACGACGAGGTGGATTTTGAAATTGACGTCCTACGTTGGGACGACTTGGATGAGCCGATTCCGCTAGTATATGACCATGATCCGGGTCTAGTGGAATTAGACGATGCGGGTGATTGGGTCTTACAAAGACTCGAAACTCCGTCGCCGCAGCCAGAGCCGGACTCGACGGAAGATGCGGTGCTGGAAATTCCAGCATCACCAACACCCGACGACCCACAAGGCCCCTGCGATTCGTCAAGCTGGTGGTCGACCAGCGAGGATGGGGCACCATAAGCCCCACACTCTCCCTGGCCCTTTTTAAGGGCACACAACAACGGTCCTTTTCAGGACCACAAAATACTTTGATCGTAGTTTTAGTACATATTAGTACTTTGTTACTAATATTGTATGTATAGAATATACAATATTAGATACAAAGTATTAAAACTTTAATTGCTGGTGGAACCCAGCTAAATCGTTCGTTCGTATTTGAGACCACAAACAACTTTTGGTCTCAATACGTAATATGACATTTGTTTTCACCCCCCACCATTAATTTGTCTCTATATATACGACCATCAATACTTATTACAATCATTTTAGTTCAACATGTCTGCGACTCAACAACAACAACCCATCCAATGCCCTGTGGTAGATTCTACCACAGAGAATTGTTTGGAGTGGGAGCCGAACGATCCTAGATGGGATGAACTTTGGCGGTTCATCATCGAATACACAGAGGACAGCACCGCCACCCCCGCTGATGATGATGACGGGCCGTGCGACTCCACAACTCAATAAAAGAGTCGCATGTTTTAAAACCAAACGGTCCTTTTCAGGACCACAAAATAATTTGATCGTAGTTTTAGTTGGTTATAATACTTTGTAACCAATATTTTATGTTTTTTTCATAAAAACATACAATATTGAGATACAAAGTATTAGAAGTTCTGGCGACAGAACCTTAACTTCATAAACCGAACCATGTTTTAGCATACTTGTAAATATTATCAGAAAATATTTACAACTATTGCTATTGCGTAGTTTTAGTGGATTATTCACTTTTTTTTTTTTTTATTACCTAATATTATGTGGGACAGGGCCTATATGAAATAACACACAAAAATAAATTTTCAAGTCATTTTTATTCTCATTATAAAATATAAAAAATTTGATCAAACACTTTTTTATTAACTACAATATATATATATATATATATATATATATATATATATATATATATATATATATATATATATATATATATATATATATATTTACAAACTTAATACTATAAATTAAAAGCTAATATCTACAACTACCTAACACCTACTACATAATTTATTAAAGTCCTCTAATTGTCTTTTTAACCGCGCAGATTTCACCTTTTTTATCTCTAATTGTTTTTCAAGTTCTATAATGTCACTGGCACACTCGTTCACTTCATTCACTAAGCGTTTTTTCATGGTATAAATGTCAGTCAATTTGGTCTTCTGAGAGTTGGTGAAGTCTTCGACCCACTCCGGTTGTGATGGCTCGGAAGAAGACGCGGTTTTATTTGGTGAAGACGATGACGACGACGACGACGACGAAGCAGCGGAAACTTCATCGCCTTCAAAACACCGCTTAAACCGCTTCTTCATGGGTTTCCGGCACCCCAATATCGGCGACAGTGGCGCTGGCGCTGGGGAAGACTTCACCTCCGACACTATTTCATTCTCGACGCTGGCCGGTGTTGGTGGCGTTGGTGGTGTTGGTCCATCGGGGCCTTCTATGACTTCCACTTCTACTGACAGTGGCTCTTGCGGTGCTGTTTTTAGGAAGTCGGGTAATGGAACAGGGGTGGAGGGACGCTTAAAGTTAAACTTTTTCTTCTTCCCTTGTCCCACACCTTTAATCGCCGAATAAAATGTTTTTTTATCGGCGATTTCCGACTTCCGCATAGTCAAGAGCTTTTGCAGTTTCGACGCTTTCGGAGAAGATTCCCTAGGCCGCGATGCTTTTCGCACAACCACATCACTAATCACATTAATTTTTGGCTCTTTCTCCTCCGTCCAGCATTCCAGGAATTGCGCTGCCGACTGAACTAACTCCTCGTCGCGACCATCGTTGAGGGCTCGGTCTTCGGCATCTTCATGCTCCACGCCATTCCAGTTCTCGAACACCCCCGGACTTAGCACCTCTAAACCACTCATGTTATCCAGCATGCCTTGCTGTGAACCGCAGCTCACGTCAAGAGCATCTAAAAGAGACCGTACACTAGACATTTTCGATATTCCAACTCACACAATTAACTTTTTCTTAGCACTGTACTGTTTGCTGTTCTGACGAACTGTGAAGAGCTCGAGCCAGCAAGTCTGCTTTTATGCCCATTTCCCCCACTACACCGCCTTTATTCCTTTTGTTCGATGCATTAAGTATAATATTTAAACTTGTCAGATGCAAGGCCAAGGCCAAGGCCGACGTAACCGGCAATACCAGGGTCGTTTTCAGGGCTGTAATTTTCATGGATTTTTTTTTTGTCCCTGTCAAGGTTATTTTAAAGAAGCATATAAATATAGTACTAAACTTGTTAGATGCGAGGCCAAGGCCAAGGTCAAAGTACCCGTCAATGTCAGGGTCGTTTTCGAGGTTGTAATTTTCAAGGATTTTTTTTGGTCCTGTCAAGGTTATTTTAAAAACAAGGACATTAATGAACGTGCCATCCAGAGAAGAAATTGGGTCATAGAAGAAGCTTACCTGTACAGAAGAAATTAACATGTATTTTATTTCTTAATTTTTAATTTTTTGTTTGTTATTTTTTTTATTTTTTTTTAATAATAAAAAGTAAACTCAATCTTTTGTTATATTTTAATTTTTTTTCAATAAAACAATAGTAAAATGAATCTGTATGTGTATTTATTAAACATCACCTAAAATACGTTTTGCAATCCATATTTTTCTGCAGAGTCCGTTTATTAATGAAATAGAACCATATATTAGGGTGAAATCTAATGGTTTCAAATCAGTCTCACATAACAATGTCAGAAGTAAACACTATTGATAAGTTCGGTCGCAAAAGAAAATTTAAGGATTTTAACTTTATGCGAGGTCCTTCAGGAATAGGTTTTAAACTTACACCTAATGGAGATTACGACATGGGAAGCAAAAGATTGTGCTATTTAGCAGAACCTCTTGAAGGAGACGATGCGACCACACGAAATTATGTTGATAATAACCTTGCTCAGTGTGTGCAAGATACGCAGAAAGCTTTACATGACTCAACAATTGTTATTAAAGATATATTCAGAAACCAACTTGAAGGTTACGTACGCAAGAAATTAATTGAAACCGGTCAAGAACTTAGAGGATACATTGATGATACTGTTATTGCAATATATGAACTTAGGCAAGACGAACTGCGTGATGAACTTAACTCTAGAATGTTGAAAATTGAAAAGACTATGGAGGATCTTGTCAGCAAACCTGTTTCACATTAAACATTTACTCGTAGACCTGTGCGTTTAATTTACTATTAGACAAATTTTTCAACAATAACTTTTACAGTTTGTTATTTGTCGACACTTCATTATATTTATAATTTTAAAATAAAGGTTCAATAAAAAAGCAATCAATCAATGAATACATGTTTTTTATTTAAAAAAAAAAAAAAAAAAAAATTACAATACTATCGTTACATATTAATGTTGTATGTTTAATAGAAATAATAAAAACAATACAAATAATGAAATATGGATTTTCCAGATTACGTGCTGTCCTGACTTAGAAATGATTCCAACACGGTGACTAAATTTGCTAAGTTTTCTTCCGGGTCTGTTTTGTAAAAATCTATGTCTGCATGCCCCCAAGGTAGAGTTTTGGTTGAACTGGGAATTACATAACGTTTATCATCGCTATGTGACAATGCTACTTTATTTATTATGTTGGTATAAATGTTATGTAATTCACTTCTAAATGTCTTCATCTTTCTTAATATCAAACCACCCCGTTCAACAATTCTTTGGTAGTCTTCCTGATGAAGGTCTTTCTCGATAACACATTTTTTGATACCTTTGGCTTTTTTTAATTCATTATTAATGGACTTTACATAATAAGCCTTCGCGCCGGTACCATAAAAACTTATTATCGGATCACCAGGAAACTCATCTTTCATTCTACCAACTACAGAATTACTTTTAATTATGTTGAAATTATTAATTTCGGGGTAATTTGATGTATCGAATTTTTCGGGGTTTTCTGATATAGTTTGATAAAAGTTTTCCGTATACACTTTTAATATAAGCGAGTCAGTATCGGTGTAAAGTAACGAAGCATCATCGCCAAACTTGGATTTAATAAAATTATAATAAAAATCGTATATTACAGTCTTTGATATATCTAATATGGAAAAACCGATATAAATTGGTTTATTGTACAATATTTTAACTTTATTCATATGTATAGCAACAAAGTTCTCGGTAAATATCGAGCTACTATTGAAATTGGGGCGGGATATTAGTGCTCTAGCTCCATTTCTGCCTACACTGTTCTCCCAATGTGTTACTAATTTTATATCCTTTCGATTTTCCACATTTTCCATAGTTTTACCAAATATCGCGTTATTTTTTAATTTAAAAGTGTCCTTCGCAAATTTTGTGGTGGCCTTGTTACGTAAATTGGTATTAAAATCAATATACGATTTTAGCCATTTTGATTGCTCAAACTGTAATACTCGATGGGTTTGCATTACCACTAAGCCGTTGGCGATGGCTTGTTTTAAAGTTCTATAGTGTACAATGTATTTTTTTTTATCTTGTAAATTGGGAATTAATTTCGGTAATTTAGCGTTTTCTGTTGGCGGTATGATATTTTCTACTAGAAATGGAAGATCAGAATGTGCATCATGCAACTCAGTCGGATAATGCACATCCACTTCCAAAACGTAGCCATGTAAACTATCATCACCAACAGCCATAATATTTAAATCCAGAATTTCGCGCTCGCTTAACCATCGAAAACCACCATATGGTAATGCTTGTGACATACTATGACCATATAGATTTGTAGCATCAAGGTATGTTATAAATGAAGAAGGTTTTGTTGGGTCATAGTCTGGTAAAAAAATATTATTAGCGATGTGCTTCCTTTCTGTACACTGGCTTATGCCGCCGCGTATACCTTTCTTAAAAAAATGTATCATGTCTATATCAGTTAAGAGCTCTAACTCTACCTTAGTCATACGTAGCATACAATCAAATGATAAACTTGGAAGGGTATAGTAATGTGCTGGATCAAGTTTATCGAATTTTAAGCAATTATTCCGAAATTGCTCAAAAACATCACACAATAGCAACACATCTGATTTTAAATACACGTCCGAATAGTCCCCCAAAGTTTTACACCCAAACAAGCGCCATACTTCTTTTGCTCTTCTATAGCTTTCATCGCTAATATGTTCTTCCCGTAAATTATCATAAAATTCATCTTTACTTGGAAGACATGTATTTTCCATTTTTTCTATAGAGTCAATAAAGCTATAGGGAAAAACACCCTTTTGACGCATCAAATTAAATTGGTTCATATTTGAAAAATGTTTCCGCGTTTCAATAAAATCGTCGTCGTTTAAACCGCTGCCTAAATTTTCCAAAGACGTTGACAGAAATTTAAAACTATCAATAAATCGCAACTTTAAATATTTCCTCTTGACTTTTCCACATTTACTATCAAAATAATCGTGCACATAAATGCTTTTGGTAAATGATATGTACTTTTCCTTACTTTGAGCCAAAACACCAATTTTATCCCCATATTTACATAACTCTTTTATAAATAAATGGCTGTCGTAGCCGCTTAAGTTATGAAATATGATAGGGATAAAAGAGGGTAATTTATAATTTAAATTACAAACGGAATGTGCAGCACCAAATCTTTTTGCACCAGTTATGTGACAGTGGTCTCGTACTTTAATCTCACCCTCTTCAAAAGGGCCTTCACATATACCACATATTTTAGCATCATTAAACTCCCTTTTTTCTTCAGGCGTTAACGGTTTCATGGGCTTAATGTCTTTTAAATATGTGTTGTATAGAGCCCTTAAATCACACTCGATACGATCCACAAAGACTTGAGCTGCATTATTCCCCCGAAATAGCTCAAATTTCGAAAGTGAGTCGTCAAAAGAGCATTTAATTAAATAAGCAAAAGAATATGGTTCATGTTTAAAACTTTTTACAGTGTAAGAATTTTGTGGGTTTGGTTGTACCGTTTCAATGGGTTTTAAAACAGATTCGAAATCTGCATAAACCACGAATGGAACGCGCATTTGCTTTTCTATACCCTCGAATTTTAAAATATTTTCCGGCACACTCTTTCCAAATTTATCGATTTTTAAATCCACTGAGGGTGTTTGCGTGAAAATGTGGTTACAATCGTAGCTTTGATGTAAAGTTAAAGCTGACGGTGTACTAAAATAAATGAGGCAACCATCACAGAAATATATTTTATGTTGTTGACAACTAATTTGACTTGAAACTAAACGTGATAAATCCCGAATCCAACAATAATGACTCTTTGAACAAGTCGTATCACAAAAATGTTCACCGCCATCTTTACTACTACAGTCTTTTGTAATTAACAATAAATTTACATGCCTATCCAACTTTTTTGACGCATACCTCAGTGGACCAATAACTTCATGTATTACTTCATTATTTTCATATTTAGATTCCAGACCGTATACGTTAATTGATATGTTGTTCATTTCCTCAAATTTTTTAATGTCACGTAATTTTACTGGAAAATCCATACCTGTTACATTTAGCACTCTAGAAAAATGGGGGTAGGATGTCTTCTGTGAAGTCTCTGCTGTTGGAGGAAACAATGCTGATGTTACAGCCCACGCAAAGCAAAATTCGTCCTGGTTAATCACATTGACGACAGCTCCTTTCTTTTCAATAGAACACGGCAACTTGATGTATGATGAGCCACCCATAGGCATATACTTGTTGATACCAACTTCCAAGTATAAAATTCGCACAAGAGCCCATCCTATAACAAGAAAAATAATATATAAAAATCAGTTTAATATATCGGGTTTTGATTTTTCCATACCTGAATCTTTCTCCTGGAACTCTGTCGCCTGCGTTTTTATTAATTCGGTGAAAGAATGGTAAACGGCATCCAAATCACTTTCTACACTAATTATTTGATTAGCAGTGTTGAAGGATTTTTCACTGAATATTTCTTGTGATGGAAGCATGTACTCGCCAACAGCTGTCATGTTAACTTTTAAAGCATGATGTACACGCAATAAATTATTAACAAGTTCCACCACCTTGGATTTAATGTCTGCAAAGAACATTACGTAATCGGAATGCTCCATATCACTGCTAACCCGATAGGTTGCAATTCTCCTTTTGAAGGCACATTGAACGAGTTGCACACCATGACATACCGGCAAACATGAATTATTTTTATGTTGTTGTGTTCGTTTATGCACCGACATATGATTTATTGGAACATCTACATTACATGTAGCGCAATTAATTAGCGGAATCGTCGATGTATACTCTTCAATTCGGAGCCGTTTTCCTCCAGGCACTTCATTAAATCTCGCCGCACACGATTCTCTTTGATGACGTCTCATATTATAAATATTAGTAAACTTAGAACCGCAATTTTCACAAACATATGCCATGATTTGTCAAATATTAACACATGTACTACCTATACAAGTCAGAGCCAACTGATGAATGAAACTGCCCCATACATTATATAAAACCATTCAAGGTCACCCCCAACCACGTAACATATCTTCAAGGTCACACACCCAAGATGACCTTCAACAAAGTCAAGGTCGTCTCGACCAAGGTCAAGGTCAAGGTCACACACACAACCTTGAACACAAGGCCAAGGCCAAAGCACACGTGCACTTTCAAGGTCAATGACAAGGACATGTGGGCGGGGCCAAAGAGGGGTGAAGCAAGGTCAAGGTCAAGGTCGAGGAGTGGGGGGATCGAGCGAATCGGGTTATGTTCACTACTGCACTGACAGCGTTCCTTGACATTAAAAGACCATTTGATCACATCTCCTTCACCTCAGTGACAACGTCTGCCAGAAGACGTGGCATCGAGGAGTCTCTATGAAGGTGGATACAGAACATGCTTCAAGGCAGGCGAGCACAATTTAAACTGTTGGAGGAAACCGTGGAGGTGTTGATAGCCAAGAAATGCCCACAGGGAGAGAGGGGTATTGTCCCAACTTCTGTGGGATTTGGTGATCGACGAGCTCCTGATAAAACTTAATGACCGAGGCTACTATACCCAGGGATGTGCTGACGATATAGTCATACTCATTGTAAGGAAACATGCCAATATATTATCAGAGCTCGTGCAAGAGGCTCTGACTATAGTGGAGAAGTGGTGTACTAAGGAGCACCTTAGGGTAAACCCTGGAAAAACTACACTCATACACTTCAATAAAAGACGAAAGTTAGGAAAATTAAACAACTCTACAACCATCTTCAATACGCAGTCACAAATGAGCCAGGAGGTTAAATATCTAGGTATAATCCTTAATGCAAAGCCTACCTGGAACTCACACCTGCAGAAAATTACATCCAAAGGAAAAATGTCCATCATGGCAACAAAAAGGGCACTGAGCAAGACTTGGGGATTAAAGCCATACGTTGTGCACTGTCTGTATACTGGGGTTGTAAGTTTATTGCTGGGTTGTGAGATGCACAAAAATCACACATAGACGGACCACTCTAAGCTCTTCAAACTCCAAAGACTAGCATGTCTATGCATAACAGGTGTCATAAGAAGCACCCCAACAGCAACCAGGGAAACCCTATTAAACCTCCATCCACTTTATATAATCACCAAATCTGAGGCGAGAATGGGGGCTTATAGGCTGGACAGAAACCACGTCTGGTTGACTGGACCTGCCTTCGGACACATCAGCATCAATGGTGTGGTAACAAACTCATTGCTAAAAATAAGCAGTGATATTATGCCAAGGACATTCAACTTTGACAGATCCTACACCATTCAGCTTGACTGCAAGGCGCAGCCTAACTGAACAGTGAGTTAGCCAGGAGACCTCATCTGGTATACGGACGGGTCCAAACCTGGCCATGATATAGGAGAAATTCACGCTATTGATGTTTGTCTTCGGGAGAATTTGAGAAGGGATTATAGAGGCAGGACCATTCTCATCTTCTCTGACAGATAGGCAGCGCGAAAGGCTCTAGCGTGTTATCAAATAACATTAAAACAGGTTTGAGACTGTATTCAAAACCATATCGCTCTAGCAAAACACAACAGGGTCACCCTTGCATAGGTGCCAAGGCACAAGGAGGTCTCAGGCAATGAAAAAGCAGACAAACTTGCAAAACAAGGGTCTGCTACTCCATTTATTGGAACAGATCCAGTATTGGGAATTATTAAGGCTGCTATTCATGGGTGGCTGTCCTGATGCATAAATCAACAACACCAGATCCACCAAAAACGTTATATGGACATTTTCAAAAAGATGTCCTAAAACTTCTTGAAAATAAAATCACCGAGAATGAACACATACAGTTTAAACTTATTAGTCTCTAGTGTCTTCTTGGCATTATTAGCTCCACACACAGTAATCAATCCACGAGATATAGCGCTCCTCAATCATTTGTTTTAAGTATTACACAAGCTGTTGATAATAGTGAAGATTGCAAGTAGTAACAGGTAATACGGTGTTTTCCAAATAAGTCTTAACAATCATATACTCCTAACATTGATATAAATCAGCTATGACGGGCATATCGTTAATAAAGCCTTACACTGTATTCTTCAGAAATATTACTAAATAACTATGGGCTGAAACCTTGTTGACCAAAATAATTAATCTTACCTTTATTACATTATCGTTAGGCTAACTGAAGAAGGAAATGTTTGCTAATTATTTCAGAAAGTACATATGCCGCGAAAATAGATAAGCGGCATCCTTCACTCTAATAAATCAAGGGGATGCGGTAATGGACTTCTTAAATAAATGTATACAAATATTAGTCGAATACGCAACAAAAGAAAAACATTTACATAACCTATTAATTGACTCATTATAAGAGTAATGCATGTTACTCTTTTAATTGCATTTCAGTTTAATTGGGTAATTACTTATAAGAATGTTATTTGTATCATGTTATATTGTATGAATTTGAAAAACCGAATTTTGGAAAATATTAGCTTTGTTTAGACATATTTCGGTAAATGTATGTTATCGTTCTTCATATCCATATGCATCAAAGTGCCAAAAAATTTTTAAGTCATTTTACACAATTTTGAGGTTTTTATTTCATTAGCGGGTAGATACTTATCTATAATCCCAATAGGTGACAGATCTTCTTCAGGGATTCGCCCCTACCTTACGCGAGCCTTGGTTCAATTTTACTCCCTTGCACCCATAGGGAAACCATTGTCACACCCTCAATTCCTTATCCGAACCCAATGATTCCCCTTTCCAATATCTCAGACCACAACTTGCGAACCCGCTCAGCAAGTGTGGCGTTTTAAGATGTCAAGACCTCTCAATATGAAGAAATCGAGTATCAACATGAAATTACCCCAGGTGAGTAGAGTAAACCACTCAGAATCTCACACTGAGCAATCAGTCAACCTCACGAATTCTGGGGGAGGCAAATATCGACTGAAAATATAAAAAGAAAACTCAACCCATCTTACTTCCATATACAACACACGAACTATGAGGACCCAAGAACACCTTGACGAACTAGAACACGAACTAGCCAATGTCAAATGGGATATACGAGGACTTTGCGAAACTCGCTTGCCAGGAGAGAAATGTACGACTTTAAAATCCGGTCATACCCTATTCCAGAAGAACGCTGATGAAAACAGCCATATAGGTGGGCTAGCACTTCTGATAAATAAAAGGTTTCCCCACGAAATAACAAAATACTGCGCAGTGTCTAACACGGTCATATACATTATAATAACTTTACACAAAAGATACAGCCTACAGATCATACACGGATATGCACCGACGGGAAACTCAGAAGACGAAGAAGCTGAAACCTTCTATGAAGATTTGGTACCGGCAAGAAGAAAAGAGAAAACACAATTCGTAATAATTACAGGAGATTTTAACGCAAGAATCGGAAAGAAAGAGCAGGAAGACAAACACTATATTGGCCACTTCGGGCTGCGTGATAGGAACGAGAGAGGGGATGTTATACAACTACCTGAACAACGAAAACCTATTTTGCCTCAGACAAAACAACTAAAAACGAAATAGACTATATTCTCTCTAATACGAAAAACATATGGACCGACGTGACAACACTGAATAAGTTTTATACCGGAAGCGACCACAGATTACTACGAGCGAAGATCAAGATACACATGAGAACAGAACGCAACAAGCTCATTAAACAAGAACGCTACCCAACCACGGAAATCCTGACACAAGGACAAATCAACTATCAAAATGAATTAGAAAAAAAAACTAACACCAATAGAGACAATAAAGCAAATGCAAATAAACGAACTAGCCACGAAAATAAAAGAAACCATAAACACATCGGTTAAAAAAGTCTGCTCAAAATCAAAAATAACAAAGACCTCCAAACTACAACTGAATACCTCGAGATTTCACAAAGAAAGACGAGAAAGAACAGATCGAACAACAGACAGTTTCAAAACTCTAAACAAGGAAGTGAAAAAGGAAATTAAAAAATACAATAGAAATTAAACCAGTAAGCTAATAAAAGACACAATAAGTGAAAACTGCAACATGAAACATCGGTTAAAAAAGTCTGCTCAAAATCAAAAATAACAAAGACCTCCAAACTACAACTGAATACCTCGAGATTTCACAAAGAAAGACGAGAAAGAACAGATCGAACAACAGACAGTTTCAAAACTCTAAACAAGGAAGTGAAAAAGGAAATTAAAAAATACAATAGAAATTAAACCAGTAAGCTAATAAAAGACACAATAAGTGAAAACTGCAACATGAAAGTACTAAAAACAAAAAATTCAAGAGGCAAAACAGGAATAATAAAAATAAAAAACGCGAAAAACGTGACCGTCCAGGACGAAAAGGAAATAAGTAGAGCCATAGAAAAATTCTACACCAAGCTATACTCGCCATACGCACAACAAGAGCACAACGAACAAAAAGAACCATACTCAACATAGGCTCAAAGGAAATTCCAGAAGTAACAAACTCAGAGATAAGAATTCACTAAATAAATTAAAGAACAATAAATGTGCAGGAGAAGACAAAATTACAGTAGAGATGCTGAAAATTGGCGGCAGAAAGATAAAACAAATATTGAAGATTCTATTTAATAAAATAATTGAAGAGGGAGAAATTCCACAGGATTGGTATAACTCCGAAGTAATCTTAATATTCAAAAAGGGAGACAATACAAATATTGAAAACTACCGACCAATATCCCTACTATCACACACCTACAAGTTGTTAACCAAAATCATAACCAACCGCATAACAAACAAACTCGATTTTTACCAAACTGTCGAACAAGCTGCATTCAGAAAACACTTTAGCACCACAGATTACCTACACACCATAAGAATACTAATTGAAAAGTGCACCGAATATAACGTACCGCTCCATATGGCTTTTGTAGATTTCCAGAAGGCATTCGACTCCGTCGAAATATGGGCAGTATTACAATCCTTAGAAAACGCAAGAATCGATTCAAGATACATAAACATCATAAAGAACATATACGAAAATGCAACCATTCAAATAAAAATAGACGACAAGACAAAAACAAACCCCATAAAACTACAAAGGGGAGTGAGACAAGGGGAGACTATCTCGCCATAACTGTTCACCCTAGTTCTGGAGGACATTTTTAAGGAACTTTAATGGGACATCAAAGGTATAAACACGACGTAATATACTTGAACCATCTCAGATTTGCTGATGACATAATCTTAATAGCAAGTAATCTTCAAGAATTGAACGAGATGCTACAACAGCTAAATGACGTATCCGCATCTGTAGGCCTTAAAATGAACTACAACAAAACAAAAATAATTAGCCACGAACAGGTAGACATCACAATACAAAACCAGATGATAGAAAACGTCGAACACTATGTATACTTGGGTCATGACATCAGACTAGGGAAATCAAACCAGGATGCTGAAATAAAAAGAAGAACACAGCTGACATGGGCCGCTTTCGGTAAACTTGCATACATCCTGAAAAATAATTCAATTCCCATAAATCTAAAAAGAAAAGTATACGACACATGCATATTACCGGTGTTTACGTATGCATTAGAGACCATGTCCCTCACCAAAAAATCCGCTAAAAAATTATAAACAGTCTAAAGAGCGATGGAAGGAAACATGTTTGGAATATCATTAAGAGACAGGATTAGAAACACCGAGATAAGACGCAAAACGAAAGTCGAGGACATCGTGGAGGACGTTGCAAAGATGAAGTGGCGATGGGCTGGTCACATAGCCCGATATAAGGACAACAGATGGACACGAAGAATCCTGGAATGGAGACCGAGGGAGACAACAAGAAGCACGGAAAGACCTCAAAAAAGATGGGTAGACGACATAAGGACAGTGGAGGACAAACAGTGGATGAGATTGACAAAGAATAGAAAAAGATGGAAACAATTGAGAGAGACCTACATCCAGGAGTGGATGAACAGAGGTTGACAAAGAGAGAGAGAGAGAGAGAGATTTCATGAATTCCTGTACAATAACAATATTTTCCTAACTTTAAAAGTGCATGTTTAATTATAAATAGTTCTCATGTACACTAATATTACATCTACGCATATGGTATGACTTCAACTAGCTAATCACAAAACCAATGTCGCAATAATATTAATATATGTCGTTTTAAACTTTTTTTATATTTTATTGAATTATCAATATACAGTGTGCCCCATGAGCCCCACCACGAATTGCCGTAATCGCTTTCTTAAAAAGTAGACTTTGGGAAATTTTCAAAATTTGGCAGTTTACTAGAATCGATTCGGAAAAATATTTTCAAGATGGTAGAACTTAGGGTTATACCAGAAATTGATGCCTTCTTGCTTATATTAAATGGAGCACACTGTATATTATTTTATATTTAGATTCTACGGAAAATAGTTGACATATTTCTTATATAATGTCTTATACTTAAGTGTTTTTGACATATTTTAAATTTTATGTTAACAATGGCGTTTGCAGGCCTAAACATGACTATAAATTTCTACTATATGAAAGCCTTTATTATTTAATTGTGGTTGATTTTCCTCTGAAAGGGGATCTACTTTAATGGCCCGAGTTGTTATTTTGGTAACATATAAACACAAGGTGATCCGAAAATAACATAAAATATTAACTTGAACAAAGCGTTAAAAGTAAATGTTGTATAATTTAACATTAAAAATATGGGTGACTGTAAAAGTTGTCCATTCCAAAAATTTGCAGCTTTTGAAATATTGACAATTTAATATTTTTGTATTGTAAAAGTGCTAAACGGCTTACGTACATAGGCCCTGGACTTTCAAACATTTTTTGCATCTTTGAGTTCGTCATGGTTGGCCGCTCCAATTGAATCTGCAAATAAACTTTCAAATGCGTGCCTTACCCTTGCCATACAGTCCTCCATCATTGTCACTGTATTACAACAAACGATGTTTTTTTTTATCTTTCGCCATATGAAATAATAGGAGAGGCCACAGAAAAGGTACACTGTTGGCAATCCATTTGTAATAAAGTGTTTTTTGTAGTAAGTTGGTAACTGGAACGGTTCTATTTGGTAGAGCGCCATTGTCTTGGCAAAAAATGTGCCTGGGTTCCGCCAGAGGTAAATTGCTTAAATATTGATTATCTAACTGGTCTAGAATATTTAAATATCTTTCCCTCGCAAAAGTTTATTCATAATTAAAAATGGGGACATAATTTGCTTTTTTTTTACTTATGAACTACTATTTAAGTTTTCTTCATAAAAGTATAGTTTTATCATTCCATCATTTCTTACTGAACAAAATACTTTAAATTGCCAAGTTTCTTGAAAACTCCGAAATCTTCCTTTAAAAATTTGAATTGTATCCATTAAAAAAGCCACTTTTCCTAAATTTTGGTTCATCAGTCCAACTTATGTTGTCCAAAAATCAAGGGTCGTATTGTATTGCAAATTTGCACTCTTTTCTTCGGCAAATCAGTATCTCTTGGGTGTTAAACCAAAGATATTAAATAAGGGTGGAAGTTGTGTTTCAACAGAATTCTATGTATTGAGCTCTTCGAGATTCCTGTTTGTAGAGCCTCTTGTCTTAACGATATCATAGCAAATGCAGCAAAATATCCCAGAATTGCAACTTCGACATTTTCATTATTGGTAGTAGGTTTCCTTTTATGCATTTTCACCTTAACTATGCCAAAATTTTTGAGATTAGCCAATATTCATTTTATACTGGTCAGTGATGATGTCTATTTATCTGACAAATGTCTAGCTTTGTTACATTTTCCATAGATAATTAACAAATTTAAATAATTTTTGTAAGTATAATTTAATTGCCCCGACATTATTTTTATTAATAGTTGGCAGATAGCAAGAAATAGTGACCTTTTTGTAATGTTCTATTTTTTTCTTTCGTTACGTTTCACCGTCATGGCCAACTATTAACAAAGCTTAAAAGCCGTATAGCGTTTATACAAATGTTACATTGCCAATATTTCAAAAACTACAAATTTTTGGAATAGACAACCTTATTCAAAGTCACCCTTTTTTTAATGCTAAATAAGATAGCATAATATAAAATGGGGGATTTATATTTAAAAAAATTGACTTTTAACGATTTTAATGCTAGTTTTTGATAACCCTGATTTTATTATCGAAATATTAATACAAACTACCTAATCCCCGTCTAAAATTAAATAATAAAGAGTTTCATATAGGAGAAATTGATAGTAATGTTAAACAGTGTTTTTTACATAAAAGTTAAGTTAGGTGTAGGACATTGAATATGAAATATGTCTATAATTTAACGGGAATATTTAGCCGAATTAATCCTATCGATTTTAGTAAATTGTTTAATTTAAAAAAAATTCCAAAGTCTGTTTTCCGAGAAATCGATCGCGGCAGTTCGTCGTGGGACACACTGTATATAGCAAACTACTTTAACAGCTAATATTTAAATGTGTGTTATATTTCTAGAAATGTTTTATATATGAAAGTATCCAAAAATACTTACAATACTAAAATGTATGTTACATTACCTGCACAGATTTCTTATTACATATTCTTCTTTAATTTGATTAATATCCATAATCTTTACAGCAACTTTAACATTAAGAATATTATGTACTGCTTCTTCCACGCTAAAAAAAAAGATAAAAATAATATTGAATGAATATCGGATCGAACAAAAAAGGCAATATGAAGTAGACTTACATATCTTGAGATATTAATTTAGAAGTTTTAAAACTAAAATGTTATCCTTAATTACTAACATGGTCTAACAGTAAAGTTGGTCTAAGTTAACAATAAGGCTTGTTTCTTACTATAGTGTTGCTCCCGATACGATCTCGGTTTGCTCTGGGTTCGATACATATTTTTTAAATGAAGAAGAACTTACGATGTGTGAATTGGTACATTGTTTCTCTGAACCTAGAGCGTATCGAGATCGTATCGAGAGCGGCCCTATAGTGAGAATCTGGTCTAAAGGGTTTCAAAGTATAACAATATGTCAAACCAATTTTGAGCCTCAAAAATTCGAGAACAAAAATTTCCTCTTATTACGAAACTAACCAAAATGAAAAATTTAGTCTATTCTCGGAAGACAATTATTCCTCTTATCAACTCCCAGATTTTTATCCTTAATTTTTACATATAAGGGTTTATTTGTTAATATATGTAATATAATTGGTATGGAGGAATTTTCCGAGTTGTATCCAACGAATCTGAAATTATTTTTAAATAATTCAAAATGGCGGATCCAATATGGCGGCCAAAAAAATTTAATTAGTCCGATTTTCTCCAAAATTGGTATGGGAGAATTTTCGAGGTTGCACATAACGAATCTAAAATAGTTTTAAAAAAATTCAATATGGCGGACGAAAAAATCAATTTTGTCCGATTTTATCCAAAATTGATATGAGGGAGTTTTCAGGACCTCCCATAACGAATCTGAAATTATTTTTAAAAAATTAAATATGGCGGTTCCAATATGGCGTACAAAAAAATCGATTTTGTCCGATTTTCTCCAAAATTGGTATGGGGGAGTTTTCGAGGTCGCCCATGACGAATCTAAAATAATTTTAAAAAAATTCAATATCGGGGATCCAATATGGTAGACAAAAAATTAATTTTGTCCGATTATCTCCAAAATTGGTATGGAAAAATTTTCAGGGTTGTACCCAACGAATCTGAAATTATTTTTAAAAAATTCAAAATGGCGGATCCAATATGGCGTACAAAAGAAATTAATTTTTTCCGATTTTCTCCAAAATTGGTATGAGGAAGTTTTCGAGGTTGCACATAACGAATTTAAAATAATTTTTATAAAATTTACCATGACGGATCCAATTGGCGGACAAAAAAATCAATTTTGGCCGATTTTCTCCAAAATTGGAATGGGGGAGTTTTCAGGCCTCACATAACGAATCTGAAATTATTTTTAAAAAATTCAATATGGCGGATCCAATATGGAGGAGAAAAAAATCGATTTTGTCCAATTTTTTCCAACATTGGTACGGGGGAGTTTTTGGGGTCACCCATGACGAATAATTTTAAAAAAATTCAATATGGCGTATCTAATATGGTGGATAAAAAATTAATTTTGTCCCATTTTTTTCAAAATTGATATGATATCACATTACGAATTTGATATTATTTTAGAAAAAATTAAATATTGCGGATCTAAGATGGAAGATTAAAGATTCTACATCTCTGGATTTTGTCTAAAGTCGGTATTGGGGGATTTTTGTTAGTGCTAATTAAGAAATTAAAATATTTTTTGAAAACTCAATCTAACGGATTCAATATGGTGATATAGAGGGTTCTTGAGGGTGTAAATTATGAATTTAATACTATTTTTTTCTGGGTTCAATAGGGCGAACGGAATATAGCTGACTAAAAATTTTATTTTTTTCGATTTTGTTCGAATGTGGAACTAAATCATTTTTGAGGATGTAAATAGCTAAAATAAAATAATTTTAAGAAAATCTAATATGTCAATTGTAATATGACCGTTAAGAAATTTTAAATTTCTGAATTTCATCTAAAATTGGTACTAGGGGGCTTTGAAGTGTTTAGATTTAGATTAGAGTAAGATATTAAGATTATTTTTTGAAATTCAATATGACGGATCCAATATAGTGGATTGAAAATTTTACCTTATCGCATTTTTTCAGATTTGGTATTAGTGGGTTGGAGGGTAGTGTATTACGAATATGAAGTTAATTTTTTACGACTATTAGGTTGATAAGATACAATATAAGGAACTAAAAATTTTACATTTTTCAGTTTCATCTACAATTAATATGCAATATAAAATATAACGGGCTAAGAAATTTACATCTCAAATTTTAAATATCGATATTGGAATGTTTTGGGGCTTATATTACCAATCTAAAATTAATTTGAAGTTTAAGATAGTGGATTTACTATGACAGACTAAATATTTCTTTGACAATATTTTATTGGTATTTGGAGAACTCTAAGAATCAAAGAATTTTTAGTGTTCATTTTAGGGTGATTTACAGTTATGGATAAAATGGGTACTTTTTTGCCACCTTGGAGTCATTGCGAGGTACACTAATCTCGATTAGTACTTAGTTTAAATAATTTATGTACATCATAATGAATTCTAAAACTAAAAATAGAAAAATAAAATGTTTATAAAAAAATTGAACCGACTTCTAAAAGTGCGCTAAAAAGTGAAAAATAACTATAAATTTTTATATGAAATTGAACTTTTTGAAATAAATAACTACTAATATATACAAATTATGGTAAGAAAGCACATACAAATAAAATATTTTTAATCTGTTTATGCAAATCACATTTTGTCAGGTATTAGTTTGGCGGCGACTTCAAAAAGTTCAATTTTATATAAAAATTTATAGTTATTTTTCACTTTTTAGCGCACTTTTAGAAGTCAGTTCAATTTTTTTATAAAAATTTTATAGTGAATTACTTTATGTTTGTATAAGAAATACCTAAATGTTTAAAAATTTTGGTTGTCATATTTTTAAGTCACTTTTATAAAACTCTAAAACAAGTAAATCGTCACCTAGTGCCGAAATAAAAATACGAACATTGTCCTTGACGGTTCGACAAAAAACATAATCAAACTGTAGATCAAGTTACTTTGGAAGCAGATCTTTTAGTAAAGATAAGGTTCGTAATAAAACCAACGTTAAATGAAGTTCAATAAATGAGACTCAAAGAGAAATTATCTTCCTGGAGAAAAAAGAACTACCAATAGTAACAGGTAAGTAAGAAGAAAACATATCGGAGATACAATAGTACATATTATCGGAAAAATCAGGCAACTTCAAATTACTAGACTGCTCAAAATTTGCAAAGATGTTGAGCATCTACTAAATTACCTAAGCATTGAAGAAGGATTCTAACTTTAATCCATCTATTTATTCAAGGATATTTTTTAACAAACAAGTTTTATTCATCTTTATTTGTGTCACAATATTTTAACATAACAATATATTTTTACTTTATTAAAGTTTGTTATAAAATATTAGTAAGTCTGCTGCATTCAAGTTACCTAAAAAATAAATTGTGATTTTATGAATTTCCAAATTATTTCTAATTTGACTTATGATATTTTTTACGACTTTTTACAACTCTGTTTAAACATAATGTCTTATTTCGACTTTAATTAGACTTTACAGATATATATCTCGACTGAAAAATTCTGAAATTTTCCTCATCTTGCCCAGAAGATTTATCTTTGAAATTAAAACGTTACTGGATACTTCAATAAGGTTCAACTTTTGCTATTTCGATGTATTCTCATGGGACTACGATATTGCTAGAAAAACAAACAATTTCTGTCTTATGCTATGCCTCGCATTGCACTGATTGTATTGCTTTTTTAATCTAACTTTATCAGTATAGCGTTTTTAAACCCTGTTACTGTACTAACAAAAACAATTACAATTTTCTAAATAGTAGCAACTAGTGAAAAATATTAATTGTAAAAGTATATAAAATATTTAATTAAATAAATTTAGAATGCACAGAATTTCGCTAGAATTAAAATAGAATAATCTCATATAAAATGCGTCTATAAATAAGTCAAAAAACTTAATAAATAAAAAGCTTTAAATATAAGCAAACAAATATTTATTCTATTACATAAAATTATTTCTTAAATCTCGTTATATAAAGGAGTCTTTAAAAATAAAAACTCAAAGTTAATATTATATAAACTATGCACGCTAACAATATTTATATCAAAATTATCTAATTAAAAAAAAAATTGATTTACCATGTTTTGAAAACGAGCTATAAAGTATAAAATAATTTCTCCTAACACCACACAGAAAATATTTCAAAATCAATTTCAAAATTTGTTTCGAACAGGCAAACAAACAAACAGACAGACTAGAAAACAAGTTAAAATTACACCAGTATCCAGTTCTGTTTCAAGTATCTAGCTCAACTAAAGTTATTTCAGAATCTATTGCAAAATTTGTATCGAAGACAAATAAACAAACCGACAGACAACAAAGCGAGTTAGTGAATTATGTTTAAAGTCTTAAGTTCCTAGTTTATCAGGAAGCTAGTTTAAAGTCTATTGCAAAATCGATTGCGAAAAACAGACAAAGAAACAGAAAGGCAGACAAGAAAATGTAATCCAGTCCTGAGCTATGTTTAAAGTTCCAAAATTACTTGCTCTTTGGAAAGTTTAAAATCAATTGCAAAATTTGTTTCGCAGAGGCAAGCAAACGAACAAACAGGCAAGAAAACAAGTTAATATTGTACTAGCATCCAGTTTTGAGCTATGTTTCAAGTTTCAAGTCTCCAGCTCATCTGAAGTTATTTTAAAATCTATTGCAAAATTTGTACTGAAGACAAATAAATAAACCTACAGACAACCAAGCGAGTTAGTGAGTTATGTTTAAAGTTTTAAGTCCTTAGTTTATCGGGAGGCTAGTTTAAAGTCTATTGCAAAATCGACTGCGAAAAACAGACAAAGAAACAAAAAGGCAGACAAGAAAATGTAATCGTCCTGAGCTATGTTTAAAGTTCCAAAATTCCTTGCTCTTTGGAAAGTTTAAAATCAATTGCAAAATTTGTTTCACAGAGGCAAGCAAACGAACAGACAGACAAGAAAACAAGTTAATATTGTACTAACATCTAGTTTTGAGCTATGTTTAAAGTTTCAAGTCTCTAGCTCATCTGAAGTTATTTTTAAATCTATTGCAAAATTTGTACGGAACAGAAAAAAATCGATTGAAAAATTTGTACCAAAGACAAACAAACAAACGGACAAACAAGAAAGCGAGTTAGTGAGTTATGTTTAAGTTCTTAGTTTATCGGGATGCTAGTTTAAAATTTATTGCAAAATCGACTGCGAAAAACAAACAGAAAAATAAAAAGGCATACAAGAAAATGTAATCCGGTCCTGAGCTATTACAACACATAGTATAAATATATTGAACCACAAACTACATGATACACATTAATATATAAATATATAACATAAAATGTACAATAGAGTATACAAAATACATTTTAGTTATATCTTATAACCGTCATCTCTAATATCAAAGAGAATTTCCATTTATAGTTATTTCAGTTCGATAAACAAAGGTACGATAATACAGTATTATTATTACGAAGTTTTAGAATTTTATCATTTTAGAGATAATAATGATATAACAATTTAATAGAATAAAATATTCAATGATAACTGTCAAAATAATAAGTGGAAAAAAATGAGGTTTGTCGTTCTTCCAGTATCGGTTCAATTAATTGAAATTAAAAAAGTTGATTAATTGGTTTGTAAATTGCCTCAAGATTGAGCCTCGATTTTTGCATTCTTTAAACTTTGCAAATTTTGTTTAACAGTATTTTTAAATTTAACAACTTCTCTTGCAAGTCATTCGTTCATGATTGGTATAATTGTAATGTCAAGCCTATTTCATATGAGCACAAAAATATAAACATGCCCATGCGTTGTATTGCAAGCATTAATCATTTAAAACTTAACCTCAACATACATAAGCTAAAAATCCTACTGAGTAAGAAAGGTAATGTATGTCGTATGAAATGTAACTCTGACCGTATTTTATTGAAAAGCGAAAAACATAAGTACACTGCTGACAGAAATATTGTACAAAACATTTACTAAATAGTACAATATAAGTTATCTCGTTAATTTACTTCATGTACAGTTTAGAGACATTAAAATATATATAGAATTTATTTAAAATTGTATTAGGATAACGCCTTAACCTTATATGTCTTCCTGCTTATACTGGTCTAATCTTTCTTAATCTATTTTATTTAAGTCACCCGTGGCCTGCAACGTGTGGTTTTGTATGTTTTATTTGGCTTACGTAAATATTATACATACTGACTAATCATCATTTTAAATATAATTCTGAAATTGGTTGGATTGCTTAGCAACCTAATATAAAAAAAATATTAAGACAACAACTATGAAGAAATAGTAAACCAATAACACTATTTTACAGGCAATTTGCGACTGTAATGTAAAAGGCAGCACATTAGCAATTAAAACGGCTCATAAATAAACATATAAAGGGAAGCAATATTTGAAAAACACAATTTTTAACAAAGTAAAATAATTAAAATGCCATCATGCCAAATTAAATAACAACAATGTGACTCAGCACTGCGGAAATTTGAATACATGTAGCGTAGTCCAACAGTGCGTCCAAATACAATAGCTGAGTTATCATATAAATTTAAAAAAAGATGTTTAATATAGAAGTTGTAGACTGCTATTAGCTTTAAAATAGAATTATATCTAGATATACAGGATTGCCTATAAGTCTGTCACAAATCAAACTTACGATGTTTAAATGGAATGTCCTGTATATCGTTTTTATTTAAGATTGCCTTTTTTTGCCATTTACTCAATATAGGGTTATTGAAGTCCATACAGGGTCATTCAATATTAATAGCCACTTTTCTCAAAGAACACAGACTCATTTGTTTCGCCCCATCTTTTTTGATATGTCAGCATAGTAATATTTCATTCTGGAAAATACTTGTGAATGTGTTCTTTTGTCATTTTAAATATTTTTTTCAGAATTACTTTATTACAGTACACAGAGTGATTCAAAATTCAGGTCCAAGTTTTCTGGAAGAATTCAAATGGAGCACACTTTGTATCATATTTGGTATCTTTAGAAGTGCTCTTTTAGTTTTATTAAGGATTCTTTGTACATAAATCCAGTACGCTGATTTATAAGCAAAAAACACTAGCTTTTACTTGTCACATAGAAACTCATTTGTTTCGCTCTATCTTTTTTAATATGTGAGCATAGTATTATTTTAGATTAGAAAACACTTGCGAATGTATCCTTTTTCGTTTTAGATACTTTTTCCGGAATTACATTATAACGGTATACTGAGTGATTCAAAAATCTGGGTGCAAAATTTTTCGGAAAATTCAAATAGAACATCTTGAGTATTATATTTAATTTGAATTCTTCTAATAATGTTCTTTTAATTCCATTAAGCATTCCTTATACCTAACTACCACTACTTGCTGACATATTCGTCGAATTATAATCAAAAATTCCCGTTTTTTTCAAGCAATGAATTTATTATTTTCGTGGAGCATCTCTTTTCAAACATTGATGAAATGTTGTTGGAACTTATATAAAACTAATTAATACTTTTCTTGAAACCCAATATTTTTAAACTTTTATTATGACAATTTATTTTATCAAACTGAATTTTTTTTATTGATACCAGTGCGCAGAATCATAAAAATTTTGAAATTTTCTTTAAAAAATAAATAGTAAGAAAAGACAATTTAAATGCAAAATTTTACTAATACAATTGATTTAAAAAAAGGGGTAAAGAAATCTGGTTGGATTATTGATAAGAAAAATTTATCACGAAAACTATCCCGAGAGAACATAGACGCGCTTTTGAAAAACCCATGAAACGATTTGATGAAACGAAAAATGTAGAATAAAGTAAAACTGATCGAGCCAAAAAAGGAGAATAAGTTATCAGTAAATTAGAAAATAATTGTTTAAATAACTATGTGATCTTAAAAATAATATAAAAATAATTTCAAATTTCCCTGGTTCTTAACTGAAAATAATATAGTTTGAACGAAGACTAACTCGTAAATAAAAATAGTAAAGGAGAGTGTAAATTACGTAATTGAAAGTTCAGGTTATAGTACACAATGGTGAAAATTACTTAACAAAATGTTCAAAATGGCTACATATTCATACAAACATTTAAGCTATTTTTAAAAGATACGCTAATATCTCTTAATGAATTAAAATTAATATTACTAAATACATTTCAGATCCGTTCATATATTCTTTTGTGATCGGAGTTTGATAGAATAAATTTTCTACAAAGTCCCATAGAAAATAGTCCATTTTCGTTGTTAGGTGACCTACAGAACCAAGCAACCGGTCCTCTTCTCCTAATTCAGCTGTCTCGAAATTGAACATTAAGAAGGGTATTAATGTTTGGTTAGTACTTGGTGTAATAATAACCCCAAATATTCTCCCAAAAATTGATCATCAGTTTTTGCAAAATTCACAAAATTGTGTTCTTACGTTACTTCAGCAGATATGCGGATTTTTTGTGAATGTCAAATTTACTACTAACTCGTTTTCTTATTTACAGAAGACTTTGTTAGATCCCTTTTAGTGTGCAATTCCCACTTTATACAGCCTTGGCATAAATCTAACAAAAGCGCGTCTATGTGGTTGTCTTCTATTGGGATAATTTTCATGATAAATTATTTATACTAACAAATAGTTTTCATCAGTAGCTCTCAAAACATAAATCATAGTGATCATTACTGTCTTATAATAGGAATTGTTTGGTATTGAGTTGAAGCAACAGTAATTAATTGACCATTTAAATTAATATTTCTGAGAGATAAGCCAAGAAATTGTTTTTTTTACATGGCCCATTCCGATTTTAATTTAAGGAGTAAAAGCTAGCATTTTTCGCTTATAAATCAGCGTAATGGATTTATGTACAAAAAATGCTTAATAAAACTAAAAAAACACTTCTAAATATAATACATAGGGTGCTCCATTTGAATTTTTCCAGAAAACTTCAACCTGAATTTTGAATCATCCTGTATACTGTGATAAAATAATTCTGAAAAAAAAATATCTATAATGAAAAAGAATACATTTGCAAGTGTTTTCCAATATGAAATGATACTATACTGAGTTATTAAAAAAGATTGAGGGCGTCAAAATTGCCTGTTTTTTGAGAGTAATGGCCATAAATATTAAATAACCAGGTATAGCTTCAGCAACCCTATATTGTTGAATGGCATAAATAGGAATATCTAAATCTAAACAATATTTGAGGTGTTCTTTACATGAGGCAGTTAAAAGAGCACTTGATGACAGGGGAGTAGACGGAACGATATCCAAGACACTATTGCCTTCCGTACTACTAGAGGATGCCCTCAGGGGGAGTAGCTTCTCTACTCATGTGTAACCTAATCGTAAATTGACTCTTTTGTAATCTGACTGACCTCAGCATACCTTGTCAGAGCTATGCCGATGACGTGATCATAATCGTGAGAAGATAATTCGAGAATACCCTCTGTGACAGTCCGAAGACTACTTGAACACACTATAGGATGATGCAAGATGATGGGACTAAATGTCAGCCCCATCAAAACTACCTTACTAACCTTTACAAGAAAAAGAAACCTCAACTTGAAAACCATCAAAATGGATAAAAACATTATTGAGTGGAGCCTAACTGTAGATAATAAACTTCTCTGGAATAGGTACGAAAAAGAAGTAGTCAACAAGGTTACCAAAGCCTTGATGGTCTGTAGAAACTTTGCGGGAAAAATCTGGGGCACAAACCCAAAAATCCTTCAATGGATGTATATTCAAATAGTGAGACCAATCATCACTTGCGTGCATAACTGGAGCAATGAAAACCTGCCCAACGGCCGCCATGGAAGTAATCCTAAACATTATACCTCATCATATACTTATGGAGAGTACGGAAAAGAGGACAATATATAAGATAATGAGACAAAAAGTCATAAAACTAAGGCCCAATCTCTTAGCCAGAGATCAACAAATCTGCACCATGCCCCAAGATGAAATGAAAAAAAGTTCAACTATGAAAAAGCAACACAAAAATGAGTCACCAAAGGGAATGAGGCAGAAATACCATTGAAAAACTCAACAAGAATTGCATCAAATAGTATACAGATGGTTCCAAAATAATGGAGGGAATTGGAATAGGAGTATATAGACCCGGCATCAGACACTACGAATGCTTGAGCAAGTCATCAAGCATCTTTCATCTTCATTCAATTCAGCAAAGAGAAATAGTATCGCGGACCAAGGATTATTATCATGTCGGATAGTCAAACAGCGATCAGTGCGCTAAGTTCTCAGGTAATCAGCTTCAAGATAGTCTGGGAATGCCTAGAGAAATTAAAGGAATTAATTGAGAATAATAAGATAGCTCTCTTATCGATACCGGGATACAAGAGGCTAGAGAGGAACGAAACTGTATACAAACTCGCGAGAAAAGAAGGTGAGATACCGTTTCTGGAGCCCGAACCTTTCTGTGGAATCAGTAACAGTATAATGCTGAAAGAACTAAAGAGAGACAAAAAGAGCAGTAGATCCAATTACTGGACGGATCTGCAAGGAATAAGACAAGCAAAGATGCTTCTTGGGAACTACGACCCGACGAGATTCAAGAATACGTAAGTCTAAGTAAAAACTAACTAGAGTTCTGATAGTAATCCTGACGGTGCATTGCCACCAGAGAAGAGTGTATATTTTGCAAAGAGGAGGACAGCACCTCTATTCACATCCTCTCAAAGCGCAGCGCTTTAGAAAACCCTAGAATGTGGTTCTTGAGATCACACCAAATAGAAGAAGGGAAGCTACATACTTTAAAGCCGTCCAACATTCTAAGATTCCTGAGGGAATTAGGACTGAAGGACCTGCTTTAGTCGGAAAGCCATCCCTAACCACTGAGCAGCAGAAGGAGAACACAATAGATCTACTAGGTCGCAGTGTACAAATTCTCATTTTCACACACATGCATAAGATGTTGTATTTAAAAAAAAACAGTAAGTTTGGTTTATGACAAACCTATGCGCAATCTGGTATATCTATTTTAAACATTTTTTATAATTCTTAAAATTCCCGAGCTATTGCACTTTAGACACTGTTGGACTACCTTGTATGCATTGATTTAGATAGAGACATGCAATTCATTGCAATTCATTCATATATATATATATATATATATATATATATATATATATATATATATATATATATACATGTCATATCATTGTTAATTATTATGGAAACAAAAGGCTGAAAGAAATATTTGAAATAATATTATTTAACAGTTCCGTAGATTTTCTTAACCAGAATTCAATTATAATTTCTTGCCGACATGGTTTCAAAACCAAATCTGTCGAACAAGCATATCGTAATTTACTCAATTTTGTATATATAGAACTTGACAAGGGTAAATATGTGATGTTTTAATGTTTGATTAGACAACAAAAAATATTTAATACTGTGAGTAGGGAATTCTTACTGAGAAAACCCTTTGCATCGGCCATAAGAGGAGATGTCTTGTACCTTATTGATCGTATATGTCTGGTAGAAGTATGTTTGTTTAATACCAAAAAAGTGAGTCAAATTGTAAAGCAGTCGATTTGGGTGTACCACACGGGTCGGTTTTAGGGCCTCTCTTGTTTATAGTTTATGTTAATAATCTTCATTAGTAGGGGCTAATTGGTTACATTTGCTGATAATACCAAGATAGCTATGTCTGCAGATGCCTCAGAAGAGGCTTGGTCGGAAACATAGATATAGTACACGAAATGGTAATTCTTGGTATACTTAAACATAGAACGGCATTCTTTGGGAGATCCCCAATTTATAATTTCATTGTTTTCTTTAATCTAACTATAATAAATTTAAAGCATTTGAATGAATTTCGTGATTCTCCCGTTACATTCTTTGTTGACCTGTGCATAGGTTATGTTGTTATTGTTCTTCCTTGTTTATTGTTTTGGGGTTAAAGTTTATTGTTCGTCTAACTTTAAAATATTAGGTTATTCTAGTATATCATGGCAAGTATTATTTTGTGATACTAACGAATAATTCTTATTCTGTTTTTACCTTTATATCTATTTTTTTTATTGTATGTTGTTAACGACACCAATGCTGAAAAACTAGTTTTATAGTTAGGAAATTATTTCGTTTCATTCCATTTCAGTTGCCATGGAAGCTAAACCTTGTTGGTCAGTTTTTTTGTTTTTTGTACAATATCATTATAACTTGTGTAATATACGCGTCAACAGAAAAAGCTTCATGTAGAAAAATTAAAAATAAAAACCTAGCAATAAAGCTTGAAAATCGATGAGAGAAATGGCTCTTTGTTAAAAAACAAACAAACTTTTTATTTTAGCCGGTTTGGTAGTAAATAAGAACGAATTTTTATTCTTCTATTTTTTAAGGTTCCAAACTTGGATATCCTACCAAATTGTTTTTTTTTTTTCAATTTATAGCTTTATTTAGAGTTGTACCATGTTAGGGAATTAGGGGATAAATATCAAATACTAATGAGCCAGTCGAATAACTATATAAATTAAGTGATTTTGACATGTAGTGTTTCTAGATATCAGCCGACGGTAGGATGTTCAGAATGACGGTGATAATTCATGGTTTGTTAGTCTTCAATTTTCTTTTAGACAAAAATTTTTATTAAACAATTAAGGTGTCAAAAACAGTTTTTTGGAGTTATAGAAAAACGTATGCAGTGTTTGATCCAAAATGGGCGGCTGCAAACAGCGTTTGTCCTCATGTTAGAGGCGGCTGAACTCAAAACAGTGAAGGCAACGGGAAACCACACTGTTTTTCATTTCCCAGGATCTTGCTATGACGAGGAAAATAGGTCACGGCCCCTAGTTCCGGGTAGTTCTTTAGTGGGCAAGAGCTGCTAAGAATCTCCCGGTATAAATATATTATTCCGGGAGCGATAACGACGACCCATAGAAGCGGAGTAGGAACTTTTGTAACATCAGAAATCGAGAAATATATCCTTAACTCTGTCCCAATTAACAATGGAATAATACTCTTACAGCTAGACGCATCTCCATTTATTATCAATCTATTACAAATATATGCCCCTACTGCAGAAAAAAAGTATGACAACGAAGTAGAAATTCTGTATAATCAACTTAGTATAACACTAAAAGGCTTAAACTCCTACGAAATCACATATATAATTGGTGATTTTAATGCCTAAATTGGTAATGGTCGTAGATCAGATCTGGCAGGGGAATATGGCTTGGGAGAAAGCAATGAACGAGGGAACAGGCTGTTTGATTTTTGCCAAGAACACAATATGGTAGTAACAAACACATGTTATAAGTTACATCAGCGCAGGTTATATACTTGGAGAGCCCCTGGACACAATTCAGCAGATATAGTAAGAAATCAGTTAGACAACATATCAACAAAAGATTTAGGAACTCCATCAATAGAGTTACAGCATACCCTGGTGCGGATATTAGGTCTGATCACAACCCTTTAGTTGGTGACGTAAGAGTCCAGCTAAACGATTAGAGAAGAAGCACCAGCAAAAGAATCTCACTATTACAGACGTCAACAGAAGTAAAATCGAAAAAGATGTAAATAATTACATGAAAGAAATGAGAACAACCGAAAGTGTCGAGGATACATGGAAATTATTTCATGAACATATGACCGAGATATTAGAAGAATACAGAGTAACAAATAAACACAAGAAACAACAATAGATAACAGAAGAAATACTACACCTTATGGAACCAAGAAGACAATGCAATTACAACGGAAGAAATACTAACCTTATGAAACCAAGAACACAATACAAGGACAAAGCAGAAGAATACAGGAGAAAACAAAGAGAAATAAAACAAAAAATAAGAGCGGCTGAAGAGGAGTGGATAGCGGTTAGATGTTCGGAAATAGAAGAATTCGAAAGAAAGAATCACAAGTTCAACATGTACAAGCAAGTTCGGGAGGTTACTGGCTTATATAATAAGAAAAACACTTGTATTCTAGTGGATAATACTGGAAAAACTATTAAACGGGAAATTTTTGATATACGGAGTAAATATGTAACCGAATTGTTTGAAGACGACAGATAAAACATACAGGGTCATGTACATCAAGATGAAGGCCTAGAAATTTGAAAATCTGAAGTTCTTCATGCCATAAAATCAGCCAAAGCAAAGGAACCAACTGGACCAGACAACACCCCAACAGAACTACCAATAATCCATGAACACCACCTCGGTGCTCTAGTTAAGTTTTTTAAAGATGTGTATACTACTACTGAAATACCTCAAGTATGGCTGAAAATGTTTTATAGCACTTCCGAAGAAACAGCGGGCAAAGAGGTGTGACCGATACACATTAATTAGTCTGATGAGCCACACACTGAAGGTTTTTCTTCGCATAGTACATGGAAGAATAAAAAGTTGATCCGAAAGAAACCTAGATGAAACCCAGTTTAGCTTTAGGAATGCACTTGGTACCCGTGAGACACTTTTTGCCTTAAACATACTTCGCCGAAAGTATCGTGACCAACGTAATGATATTTATGTAGCTTTCATCAATTTTGAAAAAGCTTTTGATAAGGTCCAGCATGGAACGCTTTTGAACATATTAAGAATCTCGGGAATCAAGACTAATGCAAGACTAACCGACGAATGTTACATTGAACGCGGCGTCAGACAGAGATGCGATCTGTCCGCGATTATTCAACATCTACTCGAACATAATTTTCAAACAGGCTTTACAAGATAAAGACCTTGGAATGAAGATTAATGGTGAACTGATTAATACCATTCGATATTCCGACGACACGGGCATCTTGTGCGATAGAATCCAGGACCTTCAAGAGTTGTTGGATTGTTTAAACACGACAAGACGGGAAAAAGGAAAAAATTAATGTCACTAAAACAAAACGTATGATATTCAGCAGCCAAACCGCATGCCGATGCTTCCCTACAGATAGATCAACAAAACATTGGGAGAGTTACCCAATTCAAATATCTCGGCTGCTACATCACAGAACAACTAGATCCAAATAAATAGATTAAATGCCGAATTGAAACAGCTCGCACAACTTTTCTGGGAATGAATTCATTCTTCTGTAGCGACAACTTAAATCTACAATTGCGTCAAAGAGTGATCAAATGTTATATATGGAGCTGAGACCTGGACTCTGAACCGTCTAGCGTTCAAGATGTGATTTCATAGAAGAATGTTTCAAATACACTGAACAGCTATGCAGACCAATGAAGCAGTGTTAAATAAAGGAAGTACCGTTCGTGAATTATTTAAAACTATTAAGATAAGAAAGATATCATAACTAAAGCATGTTCTTAAAGGAGGCCGATACAAAATCCTACAGCTTATAATGAAAAGTAAAATCGATGGCTGCAAAAGAAGTAAAAGGAAGCAGTTGTCATGGCTGAAGAACATAAGCGATAGGATCAGAATACGCAGTGCCGCACAACTATTTAGATTAGCCGAAAACCGCGAAAAACTCGCCAATGTAATTACTAACGTTAGGGAGGCCGTAAGAAGAAGAAAAAGATAAAGAAAGAAAGTTCGAAACAGAAGTTGGGCGCCGTAAAAATACTTACAAAATAAAAAAAAACATCAAAATTATATTATTTGTTCATTGGTTATTGCGCAAAAATATGCTAAAATGGCTGTTTTTTCAGTTGAACAATAGAAAAACATATTTCATACTGCAGCAAAAGAAGTGTCTTCTGGCAAAAAATAAGCCTGCAAAATTTTAAGTGTTTCAATATTCATTAGTTTTTTGCATAGTCAATTTGTTTCTAACTTTTGGGTTGTATTTAATTGTTTATTATTAGCGATCGGGAAAACCAATGGCTGTCTCCGATTGCCCAAACCAAGTTTCGAGTCTTATAATAATAATGTCAAAAAAGAAGGAAATGAAGTATTAATTTTAAAATGATGAAATAGATTAACAAAATTAGCGTTCATTTTTTCGTTTGAAACAAATCGAAAACTGCTTCGACAAATAACGATATCGAAACGCAGATAACTGAACACGATAGCTGTTTTTCTTGCGCAATTTTTTTAAAAACAAAAAAGTCTCTACGACCAATAGAAGGCAAGATAGATTTTTTCTTTTTTTTTCCGGTGGCGTTGTTTATTGACATTAAAGAATTATTTTTGCAGAGATTCACAAGACATTGCCTAAATTATCGTACGCGGGAATTTTCGACTCGATTATTTGAAAATTGTTAATGTGACAATATTTTAAAGTTGAAGATTTCTGAGACTCAGTGTGAATGAGGTGATACCTGAAGCGCGCGGTCAAAAACGAGACTCTGACATTTTAAATTCGTTTCATCCGAAATATTGGAATGATCTTGGCGAATATTGTTCGTAAAACCTTCATTTTTTTCTTGATTAGTGGCATCTCGACGAAACATGAACAATGGAATATATACTTTCCTGAAAAATGTATTTTTAAACTTAGCAATAAACAAATTATTGTATTTTCATATATTTTACGCATAATAATTAGTTAATCGATTAACGATATTTTTAACATACCATGCATTTGAAATTACAAAAATTCACTGACATTGATATAACAACATGCAACCTATGACAAACGATGACTTAATTCCGCAGGAATTATTGAAACATATAAGTAATAAGAAGGTTTGCACTTTCCGGAAAAATGGCTTACGAATTTGAGGCGTCAGAGTCTCGTATTCTCTGCGCGCTGCCAGCATCCCCCACCACGGTAGCCACACTGACTCTCAGAAAAACTACAACTTTAAACTGTTATGACACTAACAATTTTCTAATAATTGGGTCGATAAATTCGACATGTGGTAGTTTAAGCAATACCCTGTGAATCCCTACTAATATAATTCCTTGACGTTAATAAACAATGTCACAGTGATTTAAAATAAAAATCTATCTCGGTTTTTATTAGTCGTAGAGACCTTTTATTTCTTTTTTAAATTCACGCAAAAATATCAGCTATCACGTCCAATTATTGACGTTGCAATATCGTTGTTTGTCTAAGCAGTATTTTATTTGTTTATAATAAAAAAATGAACGCTAATTTTGTTAATCTATTTCAACAATTTAAAATCAATACTTCGTTTTGTTCTTTTTTGAAACTACTAGCATACGGCTCGAAACTTGATTTGCATACTAGACCAGGATTTATCTGCTTTTAGGTGGATGTGAAATGAAACATATAGATTTTTGCATGGAAGCCTTCAGAATAACCTGAATAACAATAATTTTGATATGCGTACTTTCAAGAAGTTGGGCAACGTTGTTTTTATTAATAAAAATATAAAATTAACAAAAAAACTGTTTTTTTTTTCAACTTTTCTCTAGTGTAAGTTTGAAGGTATTCATTTTAGAGGAAAGTTGAAGAGAGAAAAAAGTTTTGCAATTAAATTTGCCATAAGGTTGGTCGGAAATCTCAAAATATATTTCCCTTATGGCAAAATAGCAATAATTAAAAAAAAAAAGGTAAAAAAGCAGGTTTTTAATCAATTTTTTTCGACCTTCTCTGATGACCTTCATGTTAGAGCAAAGAAAACTTTATGCCAGGATAAAATAACGCGCTAAAATTCATTATAATCGAATCGATAGTTTTTCCCCATTATTTTTGCAATTCGATTTGGTTCACAAAAATTGACCATTTTTCAAATTTGTCTGAGTCGAAAGTATCACGTTAACGTATTTGAATTTATTTTCTACATATAGTAGCGAACCTAAGATTTCCACGCTTTTTTCAAAATCAAAATCAGATGATTTGGATGCTCTCAGGTATTGTTTAAAGACATTCTTGATATTTTTGCTCATAAACAAATAGATTATCTCGACGGATTCTCATTATAATTTTTTTGTAATATATGGTTTGAAAGTACTTGGAAAGACGCTTCTTGTCGTGGAAAAAAATTTCAAATCCGTCAATTGCTTTCCGAGATACAAGCTGTTAAAGTTGACAGCCTGTTACGGTGAATCTATAAACAATACAGACCTGATTCTTGAACCAAAAACTTTGTCTTGCCCAGCTCTTTTTTGATACAAATATTTAAATGTTTATGTTATCGGAAACTTTAATAAAAAATGAAAAGAATATCGCTCATGCGCGAGAAAAATTAAAAAAGAGGGGTGGGGAGCTATAATTTTAAAATTGAATTCGAAAATTCAAAATACATATCTGGAAAAAATTTTCATTTTCTCGGCTTCTAATGGAGCGATTTTGATCATTTTTTTAAGCCAATGTTCCGCGAATAATGGAACTCAAATATCATAATGTCATGTGCCCATCATGCATTCATTTTGTTATAAACAAATGACGTTATTTATGCATCATACTTACAGCATACTGCACCCTATAGACTTTCCAAGCGAATCTTCATTTATTAATATAATTAAGCATATTATAACGATATATATTTACTTTAATTATCAAAATTGTTTAAACAATCATAGTTTAAACAAATTGAAAAAAATTTTGGTTTTAAATTATTTTATTCGTAAAATACAGACAAAAATAAAATAATTATTTTATATAAATCATATATGAAAACTAAATAGTTTTTAAGTTATAAGTAATACAATATTTCTACAAATATTTGGAGATATAATATTTTCGGAGATGAGAGCATGATGCTTTAAAATGTAACCGTTAAGATGAAAGTAGTGGGGCGGGAATAAGAAACATCTGCTCAAACTTAATTTCTAAAGGTATAGAATAGGCAGTAAAGGGTGTTAGTCTGTAGTTATTATGTGTTCCTCTTTGTGGAAATGGTTATAGTGTTACCAAAAATTGTATTTTATAAATGTGCACGACATGGTATGTATAATTAATATGCAAATAAATTCAATTTGGAAACAAGTTTTCAATTTGAATTAATGTCGTTTTCACTATTATATTTACTTATTAATCAAATATTTTTCTTAATTTTTTCGTAGAGGTGAATAATATGAAACAATTCATTTTTGCCGAAAGGAATGGTAACTGGGAATTGCATATATAAAGTTCGCGTAGAATGTTGCCATATTTAAATGGTGGTCATTTTCTTTATGCCAAATCTTTGGAAATATATATGCAGGATATGCACAATCTTCCAACCATAATGAACCCCACTAAATATGACAAATTCGTCAATTAGATTATTTTACTGTTAGAAGATCTGAAAAATTATTATGTGGCGTTTGGATAGACATGTGTATAGAACAGTTTGAAATAAAATATTTATTGTTAAGAATGCTTTATTGAACTTTTTGAACATAATTTATAAAGAATAACTATTTTAATTTTATCTGTATTTTACTAATAAAATAATTTAAAACCAATTTTTTTTTCAATTTGTTTAAACAATGATTATTTAAACAATTTTGATAATTAAAGTAAATATATATCGTTATAGTATGCTTAATTATATCAATAAACAAAGATTGGCTTTGAAAGTTCAATACTATAGGGAGCAGTATGCTGTAAGTATGATGCATAAATAACGTCATTTGTTTATAACAAAATGAGTGCATAATGGGCACATGGCATTACGACATTTGAGTTCCATTATTCGCGGTACATCGATTTAAAAAAATGATCAAAATCGCCCCATTAGAAGCCGAGAAAATGAAAATTCTTTTCAGATACGTATTTTCAATCTTCGAATTCAATTTTAAAATGAGAGCTGCCCACCCGTCTTTTTTTCATTTTTCACGCGCGTTGGCGATATTTTTTTCATGTTTTATTAAAATTTCCGATAACATAAGCATTAAATATTTGTATAAAAAAATAGCTGGACAAGATAAAGTTTTTGGTTCCAGAATCAGGTCTGTATTGTTTATAGATTCACCGTAACAGGCTGTCAACTTTGACAGTTTGTATCACGGAAACCAATTGACGGATTTGAAATTTTTTTTCAAGAAAAGAAGCGTCTTTCCAAGTATTTTCAAACCATTTATTGCCAAAGAAAATCCAATGAAAATCCGCCGAGATAATCTGTTTGTTTGTAAGCAAAAATATCAACAATGTCTTTAAACAATTCCCGAGGGCTTCCAAATCATCCGATTTGGATTCTGAAAAAAGCGTTGGAAAACTTGAGTTCCCTGCTGTATGTCGAAAATAAATTTAAATACGTTAACGTGATATTCTGGACTCAGACAAACTTGAAAAATGGTCAGTTTTTATAAACGAAATCAGATTGCAAAATTATTGTGCAAAAACTATCGGTTTTCTTTGCTTTAATATGAAGGTCCTCAAAGAAATTTAAATGGTCGAAAAAAATTGATTGAAAAACTGTTTTGTAAGCTTTTCTTTTAACTATTGCTATTTAGCAATAAGGGAAATATATTATTTTATTTCTGACCAACTCTATCTTATGGCAAATTTAATTGCGAAACTTTTTTCCTTTTCAACTTTCCTCTAAAATGAATACCTTCAAAGTTACACGAGAGAAAATTTGAAAAAAAAAACTTTTTTTTTTGGTTAATTTTATATTTTTATTAATAAAAACAATATTGCCCAACTTTTTGAAAGTACGCATATCAAATTTATTGTTATTCATATTATTCTGAAGGCTCTCATGCAAAAGTCTCCATGTTCCATTTCACATCCACGCAACCCCGATATTTTACAGAGCCTCTCGATCGCTGAGAATAAACCGTTAAATTCAACCCCAATAGTTATAAACAAATTCACTGTGCAAAAAAGTATTGAATATTTTTACTTGAAATTTTACATCCTTATTTTATACCACAAGAGGCTTCTTCTGCTTTAGTATGAAGTATATGCAATATATTTTTCTCTTGTTTATTATCAATTGAAAAAACAGCCATTTTATCAAGTTTTTTTGCAATAACTAATGAACAAATAATCCGATTTTAACATTCTTTTTTTTTATTTTGTAGGCATTTTTAAGGCGCACAACTGTTATTTGAAACTTTTTTTTCTAAAAAGTAATAGTCTTTCACAACTTTATTGTTTAGTAATAATTTTTTTACCCAAAAAAAATTAAGTCTTAGAAACCATGAATTACTACAATCATTCTGAGCATCCTTTCATCAATTGAGATCGAGATTTAATTCCACTGGCCTATAATAACTTTTTTACGCGAATCAGAAACTACGGAAAAAGGAAATTCACAGATAGACGTCAAACTATAGGATTTTTCACTAAATGAGTACTTTGATGTAAATCTTCCACGATCCAGTATTACATTTTTTTCGAGTCATTATTCTCATCAAAAATTCGCTTAATTAGATCAACGAGTATAACTCATTAACTAAATTTACGCAATCCTTATTATTTACTGAACAAGCGCCCACTTCCGTTTTTATAAAGATTTCCTCAAAATATGTTAATAAAATTTGCCAGGTTCTCAATTTACTGGGTATTTTATCAAAGTTTGATCTGGGAAGCTTTGCCACGATGCCTTAAGGGCTAAACGACCTTAATTTCAAATTTCATATTCTAAGGTTACAAGGATAAGAATGAAGACGTAACAAGGTGTTTTACGGTGGCCGGGGAGAGATCTTTGATTATTAAATTGGAAAATGGATTCTCCTTAAATATTCAAATGACCGAATTTACATTTTTATTAAATCAGCGACTCTCCTTAACACAAGTGTTTTGATTTAGACCTAAAAAATGTATATTTGTTAAAATATTTATTAAATTAGAGTGGTTGAAGGAAGAAGAAAGTATAAGTTCATAATTTTTATATTAATTCTTTATTTCCTGAATTACAAACATCCAAAAAACTTGCAAAACAATTTTTAAATAATGTTATTCAGTGAATATTAGTAATTTTAACCATTGCATGGCAAATAGTAATAGGTTGAACACTAGTAAATTTTTAGAGATTGTATTTTTCATTCTATATATTTAAGTGGAAATTTTGCGAGGTTCTTTAAGCCAGCCTAATATAATTTTGCAGGGTGTCTAAAAGTGTACAATTTGGGGTCACTGTTTAACAAATCGATGTTTATTAAGACACAGATTATTCCAAGTCACTCTGTAGGATTAAATATATTGGGTCACCTCATTCGGTACATCTCGCCTTTGCATCCCATAAAGCTGAATTTAAAATCAAAAAACAGCAAACGAGACGATCAAGGCGACATCTCGATGGTTCACTTGATAACACAAAAACCACACAAACTAACAAAGTTTGTAAAAACCGCCATGTGGTGGCGCGACGGCGAATTCAAATAGAAATATATAAAATCGAGTACCGTCGCGCCACCACATGGCGGTTTTTACAAACTTTGTTTGTTAGATTCTTGTGTTATCAAGTGAACCATCGAGATGTCGCCTTTGTCATCTTGTTTGCTATTTTTTGATTTTAAATTCAGATGATGGTTTGTACCGAATGCGGTGGCCTGACGAGTCCTATATTAGGACGAAACAGTACTGTCGCCATTTTTCGGACCCGGAGTTTTTCCATACTTTCGAGTGCTCCGCACTTTTTTAACACGAGAATCGTGGATTGACAAATTTCACATCCGCTTCGCCAATATTATATATATATATATATATATATATATATATATATATATATATATATATATATATATAATGTTATATCGTAAGTTTTCACGGATGGTGGAATGAATGGTTTGGTTATTCCGGGTTTCAATCCGTTCGTTCAAAAAATCGTTTTCACGACGTTTCGCCAAAATCTCATTTGGCATTTTCAAGTGCGGTTCATCTCATTACTCGCTGAGAACTGATGGTGGCTTCTGATGAATTTCCAGTTTTGTTTAGCTGACTCGCTTTCTGATTGGACGCTCGGCTTTGCAGGCTCCTCCCCTCTGCCTGTGCGATATATTTTGTTCTTGTATGCTGGTCTCTCGTGACTTGGTTGATTTTTGTTGTTTTGTTTCTTGATTTTTTATTAATGTTTTCCATGTAGTTGGAATATATATCGCGTCGTCTCGTTTATTCAGCTGTCCTGCTTTTTCGATTTCTAGGGTCTCTCTTATGACGCGTACCTTGTTGCTCTGTCCTGGTGCTATTTATTTTGTGTTTTTTAAATCCATGATATGTCCGGTTGTTTGGTGATGTTGAAATAGAGCTGAAGTTACCTATTTGTTTTTGAGGCTATTTTTATGTTCTTCAATTCTTGCTGATATGCATTTGTTTGTTTGTCCTGTATATGTTTGATGGCAATCTGCACATGGAATGCTGTAAACGCCATGATTTTCAAGGTTGGTCTTATCTTTGGGATTTCCCAGGATGTTGGCTATTATTTTTTGTGGTTTTAATATGGGCTGTATGTTGTGTTTCCTTAAGATTCTTCCGATTCACTCTGTTACTCCTTTTATGTATGGGATTATAGCTTTGTTCCTTGCTTGGTCTTAGTCTTTGGTTTTCGTTGTGTCTTCTCTTGTCTTTTTATGGCTTTCTTTATATCTGATTGTGAGAAACCATTCCGTTTTAGAGCTGCTGAAATATGTTTTATTTCGTCTTGTTTTGTATCGAGATCTGTTAGGCGGAGAGATCTTGATTTTCAAAGTTGGTCTTATCTTTGGAATTTCCCAAGATGTTGGCTATGGTTTTTTGTGGTTTAAATTCTCCCGATTCTGTCTGTTACTCCTTTTATGTATGGGATTATGGCTTTGTTCCTGTTTAGTCTTGGTCTTTGGTTTTTGTTGTGTCTTTTTATGGCTTTCTTTATATCTGATTGTGAGAAACCATTCCGTTCTAGAGCTGTAGAAATGTGTCTTATTTCGTCTTGTTTTGTATCGAGATCTGTTAGGCGGAGAGATCTTGATACTAGTGTGCTGACTACTGGCTGCTTTTAAGAGGGATACTGACCCATATCTCAATGCTGAGTCACGCATTGAGATATGGGTCAGTATGTGTGGGTTTCTGATATACGCTGAAACCTAGGGTATTGTTGGGTTTCCTAGTTAATAACAGATCCAAAAAAGGAAGTTTCTTTTCTTGCTCGATTTCTAGTGTGAATTGGATTCTATGATAGATATTGTTCAGGTATATGAGGAAATCGTCTAGGTATTCTTTTCCGTGTGGCCATATTATAAAAATATCATCCACATAGCGTTTTCAAAATTTCGCTCGTCCAATCAGAAAGCGAGCGAGCTAAACAAAACTGGAAATTCATCAGAGGCTACCATTAATTCTCAGCGACTAACGAGACGAACCGTACTTGAAAATACCAAGTGAGATTTGGCGAAACGTCGTGAAAACGATTTTTTGAACGAACGGGTTGAAACCCGGAATAACAAAACCATTCATATATATATATATATATATATATATATATATATATATATATATATATATATATATATATAGTCGTGTTGTGTCGCACTAGTATGCGCAAGATAATTGAGAATGCGGGTAAGTCATTGAAGAGATTTATTTCAAATTTTTGTAATTGTCTGATATATGGGCGTTAGGCCTAAAAAAGCACAATAAGGTTTTTATTCCTGGAAAATACATCTTTCTGCTGCAGTTTAACTTAAGTCCTAATTTTTAACACAATAAAATAGTTTAACTTATGAGTAGTATACAGTAATGCATTTTCAAATACTTTTTAATAAATTACTGATAACATTGGTTAGCTTATCCCTTATTAAAATAAATTTTTCCTAGATGTTTGTCACTTTTTCCGAAGTAACTTGTGTTAGAAGAGAATTGAGGTAAAATCACATTATTATGAACAAAATTATATTATTGTTCCAAAGAATCAATATTTCTTTGAAGAGAATTTTTTTTTGAAAACTTTTATAATTTTAAATATAAGAAAAATCCAACACTGTAACAAAGAAATATTTCCAATTCAGAAAAAATAATTTATCTAGCGAATGTATAATTTCAGAAAACAATATACTTAGTGGTAAAAAACCACCTCCAACAAAATTCATTGAATATCTATATTACGGGTATTAAAAATCGTGAGAACCTATATTGCCGAGAGGCAATATTTTTTTGTAATTCGTCTATATGGTAAAATTCTTTTCCTTGTCATTAAATTTAGCCTCTTCGCTTCTTATTTAAAATTTGGATGAAAAAATTGAACCTTTGTAAATAACAATTATTACGAATACTTGAGTTAGGTATAATTCGATAGTTCGATAAAATATACATCAAATGATCGAACAACGTTGAAATGTATTATTAAAGCAACTTTTGGAGTTTTAAATATCCAACTAAAAATGATCTTGTATCCTAACTTATAGAGAAACTTAAAATAAAAGTTTACCGTGCAAAATTGCCTTTTCCTAACAGTTTTCCTGTGAAGCGGTAATTTCCAACAATAAGAACTTTCCTGTTTCCTCCTTGCAGGGTCATTTCGCAAGGCCTTAGTTTCTTACTTTTTGCGCTTTTTATTTTCTAAAACTTTCTTTTGTTAGAATGCATGCCCCAATTTTCACTTAATCGTTTAATTTGTCAATTCGGTTGGAAAATAAATCGACAAAAAATATTTGGTACGGAACGAAAACTTAAAATTGAGGCATTCAAAATTTGAATGACAAATACTGTCAAATACTCTTGACATATAAATAGTTTTGATATCACACGAAGAAGAGTATATTTAATTGTTTTCCATGACAACGATTACATCGCAAGTGTACGGTTATTTATTTATTTATTCAAAGATATTCCAATGTGAAAATCGCGCGTAACAATATCCTTTTTTTATTTTTTTACGTTAACTGTTTCTCACTAAACGTACTTGAAAACAATATATATTTAAATAAATATTAAGGAAAAAATTCGGATTGAAAGAGTGTTTTTTTAAGAGGTATACAATTTTAAAATAAAATAAAACACGTATATATAATGTTAATAGCTATAGTTTGAGCTTTATTTAAAAGATTGTATGCCATTAGTGTTTAAATATGATTTCAGGCATATGAGCTCCACGGCTGACTCGAATGAAGCGCAATCGGGAAGTCCAATTTTCGACCAATTGATCGAGCAACTGGGGCCGTATATCGGCAATTACGCAACGAATATTGACTTCCAAGTGGTGCAACGTTTGTAGTTTATCGGCGTAGACTAGTGACATTACATATCCCCGAAGGAACTAATCTATAAATATGAGATCCCACGATCGTGGAGACTATTACGGGAAATTTTGCGCTCATTGAATATTTTTCGCAATAAATTGATGGTGTCGTGCGCTGTGTGGCTTGTTGTGTATTCTTGTTGAAACCAAAACTCTGTTACATCAATATCATTCAACTGAGGAACAAAGAAGTCAGCAATCATGACTCTATAGCGCTCTCCATTGACGGTAACATTTTATCTGGAATCATCTTTATATGGCATCTTTATGGCCCAATGATTTCATTTGCTCATAAAGCACACCAAACAGTGACTTTTGATTCATGTAACTTTGGACAACGTTTTTTACATACCTTTAACTATTGACTAAAAATTAAGAACTCTTTGTTCATGTCACTAATCCTAACCGTTTTCGAAAAAACGTCACTTTATTTACACTGTTAGTCCCCTAACTTCTGTCGGGTTTAATATGATAAAGGAGAGGCACAATAGCTTCAGTAAATAATTAAAATATTTGCTTATATAAAAACTTCGTAAGACGATTCAAGGTGGACTCTGTGGAGTCTGATACACTCGCGGGCACGACGAATTCAGAACTGCTGTACCCACCACATTTACTCAGCATTGTTCCTTATTTGATCACAATGAAACGTGATTCTCCGTAGAAGTTCCTCCCTACTGTCGACCGAAATGAAATACACTAAGGTTTTGAGGTGTTCCCACAGGCAAAAATCCAACGGCCTTACATCGAGAGATCGAGGAGGCCAGGCAATGGGTCCTCCTCAACCTATCCAATGAATGGATAGACGTTAGTCAGGTACTCCTGCACAACAATGCTAAAATAAGGTGATGCCCCATCGTGCATGTAGTACATGTGTCGGCAGATTTTAAGTGGTAAGTGCTCTACTAAATTGTGGAAAACGTTCTGAAGGAACTCTAAATAAAATTGTCCATTCAGTCATGCCGGCAATGCGAATGATCGGAACTGATACTGATGATGCGAAACAATAATTGCATTAGGATTTTTATCAGCCCATACATGTGAGTTGTGTAAATTTATTATATCATTTTTTTGTAAACCCTGCTTCATTCGTGAAGAGAATAGTGCTAATGAAGTTTACATTATTTCATTGTTGATCTAATGGCCAGTTTACAAAATGCATTCTACGGGAAAATCTTCAGGAACCAATTCATGCAATTTTTTTAAATTATATTGTTTTCGACGTACTAAATTTCGCTAATAATTTTCGAGTGCTTGTTGCAGAAGGGTCATCTACAGCATTTAAAATATTTTCCTCTAATGGCGGCGTACGTATTGTTCTTTCCCAATCAGTATCAATACTTTTTTTCCCAAAAATTTCCTAAAATTAGGAAGAAATTTAATAATATTACCTTATTAAATTGAATCGTCTACCATTCTCCTTTAGACGTTGGTCAACTCGTTGAAATGTTCTCTGATCTGGAAGAGTGCGATTAGGATATCTGTCGTGATATAACTTCCTGGCTTTTAAAATATTGCAAGATGCAAGACCAAACATTAGATGCATTTCTTCATACTCTATAAACGTGTATTCCATATTTCGAATTATTTCAGAATTAATTTCACCACGAAATCCAAAAATCAGTAAATTAATATCCAAGTAAAGAACCAATGTGTCAGCGATGTGTACGTTGACAAGTTGTAAAATGTAGGATATTTATTTCTTTCGTACCTAGCAAAGTTTGCAACAACCATACTTTGTTTTTGGTGCCGATAAAATAAAACGCACATTTTTTGTGAACCTAGTTCGAACTGCAATTCACAGAATTAGACGTTTTTGACTAAAGTGTTAAACTCTAATTTTCGATTGAACTTTTTTATCATAAGGTTGAAGGTTGGACATTTGATAGAAACAAAGAGGTTTCGAAATACACGAAATACATGATGTAAATAAAATGACGGTTTTTTGAAAACGAATAGGATTAGCAACATGAATGAACAGTGCTTAATTTTTAGTCAATAATTAAAGATATATAACAACCGTTGTCCAAAGTTCTTATAATACAAAGCGTAAAAAAATGGATTCATGAGTATCACAGCCAGTCCTTCCCTGCAGCTGTGAGTAATTCACAATATTTTATTTAAAAGTAATTTGAAGAGTCTTACCTAGTAAAGATCATATTAAAAAATATTGAAATATACCTGGCGTTTCAATAATTATGTGTAAGAAACTTGATTTCATTGCAGCTCTTTGGGAGCCCATATCTTCGAAGAGGAGGCCTATATGAAAACAGTTTATATGTACTTGTATTTTAAAAATAGTTAAATATGCATAAAGTGTGTAAAATTATTAGGTGATATTAACATAGAGAAACTATACTTCAGCCGGAATTCTATGAAGTATCGGTATCGAATATAATCTATAAAGCATTGTCTATTCTCGAAAGATCTTCATGAAAGACAAGTATAAAACTTTTCAAAGATCATACAGAAAAACATGAAAAATCAGTGGCCTGGGATAGTTTTTAGAAACAAAAATTGGTTAGTAGTGATGGTACTGGCTACGGAAGACCATTAAACGTGATAGTGATATTATTATAAAATGGGTCTGTTTTCGTTTATTTGGTGTTGGACCAATTGTAATGACACAGAGAAATATGGACACCCAAATGTATCTCCAAATTTTAAAAGATTCCTTTTAATCATTTAGGGAAGGATTTCAGCTATAAAAATGATCCTAAACATAAATCATGAATAGTTTAATCAATTTAAACATTAGAAAATTCGCGCTGGACATAAAGCCTAAAGAAGATTTGTGGAACTATCCAGATAACAATGACCTTTAGAGTGCGAAACTAGTCTACTTCATAACCGAAAGAGATATCCAATTAAGTATTTATATTTTTGTTTTGTTGCTAGTAACTTTATATTTATGTTTAAAAGAAGATGTTTCCATATTTTGGTTAAGACCCCCTCGGGCTACGCTTTAACAAAATATGATATTTTTTACTTCCAAAATATATATAGGTCACAATTGCTTGACAAAAACAATGCTCATTTCTATTTAGAAAATATACCGATTAATCTAAATGTTTTCATACTTTTGTTCTCCACTGTATAAACCAGAGTTAGATTTACAGTAGATCATTAAAAAATTATTAAAAAACAATAGCACATATTTTGCGAAATTGTTAAGTGCTAAAATAAATTTGAGAGATTTACCACCCTTCTTTGCAAATTTCATTAAAACCGCTGTAATACTTAGGTAAGAATTATTAGGTAAGCTAAATTTCAAAAGGCATTCGGAGCATTCTAATATAAAATTGAGAGTGGCAGAATAACATTTTATCTCTTATATTATAATTCTTCCCAAAGGCGTAGCCAAAAAATAATTTCTTAAGGCTCAAATTTGAAATCGGTATTTTTCTTATTATCATGAGTTACAGAAGTACCCCCCACTAGGTTGAGTAAGCACCACATAGTGACTTTCAACTGAAGCAACCCAACATACTTTTAAATACTCTATAGATTTACACTGTGGATGATTACCAAATCGTTACCAATAGAACTTGGCAAACTGATCTAACTTCTAAACTTCATATTTTCATCTTTTCCAAATCCTATGTTTGTTTAATACATTAACATTACTCTTTTTTTTTACACTTACTTATTCCCTTCACCGATGTTCAAGAATTAAAGATACTTATGGTAATCTTAGAAATTTAATATGAAGATAGTGGTTAGTGGACAGAGAAAAAAATTGAAAGGGGATAAATCCGTTTCTCCTTGACTACTCAATGTTGGAAATCAAAATTTTCGTAAGAATTAAATGAAATATTTCTGCCGTGTTTAAAATAGTTTCCTATATGTTATTCTGCTTTAATCCAGAGAACAAAAGAAACAATATTTAGAAACAGTTTTTTTCCTACAAAAACAACTGAGGTCCTCTCTCCATACGCGTTTCGATCACCTCGTAGTCTCGACGGTGGAGCTATTTCGAGCCGAGAACAACATTTGCAGGGAAGAACTGCTGGAGAAAATGTGAATTCTCAGATATATCAGTTAAAAACATGCCGACTTGGATGTCAAACTAAAGAATATCGCCAATCAGAATGACATCGATACATTCTGTGGAGTAGTGCAAAATTTTGAAAATCAAAATTTTCGTAAGAAATAAATGAAATATATATGTTATTCTCCTTTCAGGCACAGGAAAGGAAAGAATATTTAGGAACAGTTAATTTTCTGCAATACCGGTCGAAATGACATCTATGCATTCACCGGAGTAGTGCAAAATTTTAAAAGACAAAATTCCTGTAAAAAATAAATGAAATATTTCTGCCGTATTTTAAATAGTTGCCTATTTGTTATTCTCCTTTTAGAGAGAAAACAAGGAAAAAATATTTAGAAACAGTTTATTTCCTGCAAATACAACTCTGGCCCTCTCTCCATACGCGTTTCGACCACATCATGGTCTCGCCAGTAAAGCTGTATCGAACCGAGAGCAATATGGAGAGATGACAAGAGTTGTATTTGCAGAAAATAAACTGTTTCTAAATATTCTTTCCTTTTTCGATACCTGAAAGGAAAATAACATATAGCCACAGGGAATAGTGTTATAGCCTTTGCTGTGGAGCCTTGTGGTGGACAGCCTGTTGAGTGAAGTGAATAATGCCGGTTTGTATACATAGGCCTATGCCGATGATAGTCATTTTGTGCCCTGGTCGTGATATCAGGGACCTGGAGAAGCCAATGGTGCGGGCCCCCCGGATCGCGGAACGATAGCGCCACAGGAAAGGACTCGGAATAAACCCGGACAAAGCCGAGGTGGTACTTTTTACAAATGGGGAGATTTTTCACAATTACATTATCGGGAAGGATTTTTCAATTCAAGGGGACAGCTAAATATCTGGGAGTAAGTCTGGACTCACGACTGAGCTGGAATGATTATATTGGGGCTCGAACCAAGGAAGCCATATGTGCTTTCTTGGCTGGTAAACGAGCCTTTGGGTGCACATGGGATCTAACACCTAAAGTGCTATTTTGAATATGCACTGTGTTGATCCGCCCCATGATAACTTACGCCGTTATTGTATGGTGGCATAGTACAACAAAGCTCAACCACAGTATTCAACTTAACAAAGTTCAAAGAATAGCTTGTGTGGGAATATTGAGTGCGATGAGGACTGCTTCCATTAGAGCTCCTGAAGTCCTGCTGAACCTGCCTACTCTTCACTTATAATAGAGAATGAGACCTGAAGATTTTTTATCGTCTTAGTTGCCAAGGACATCTTGGAATTGGAACGAGCGGATGCTAAGGTGTCTGGGAAAGCGCGGTGGAGAGGTGTTCATCACTTCTCATGCAGACAGTTTATATAACGCCGCTTTTTAAACTTAACCTCTCCCTGGAGATATTTCTGCCAAGTAGAAAGGATTGAGAGGGAGAGCAAAATCTTTCAAAAAATAGATCCTGGTGGTATACTGGTGGATCTCGACAAAATGAAATAGCTGGAGCCTCTAGGACAACGTGCGATAATCTTCACAGCGGAAGGTATTCTGCAGTGTACCCCCTTCACCTGTGAGAAGGATATAGATAGGAATGGTGTAATAAATATATACTCAGACAGTAAGGCTGCGATATTGGCGCTGAAGTCCAGTGTCATAATTTCGCAACTGATGTCTGAATGCAAAGACGTACTAAATACCTTCTGTATGATAGTCTAATATATAAAATTAGAATATTTTTAAAATTCTCGGACTATAGTGTTGGTCTAGTTGTGAAAAATTAAAACCAATTAAAGCAATTGGTTAAAACTTTTGGCAGTATCAGTTAATACTTGTTTCTAATTTATACATCGAAAAGTTAGGAAATTATGGGCTCTTTGTAATATAAAGCCAAGAACACATGGACTGCACTGCGTTATATTTCGTATGCAAAACCATTACGAGCAACTTTCAATTCCAATGTTACTCAATGTTAAAAGCAGTTTTATTATTTAGAACTTACAATTACATTTGTTTCCTCTTCTATCTCTTTGACACTTCCATATATCTCATGATTTTGCCTCGACAGTAGCAGCGCCGCTGCAGGAGTTTTTGTACAAACAAATTCAAAGTTTAGTCATTAGGGAACCTAAACTTTATAAACAAAGTGACAGGAAGATATAAGGTGTCGTCGGCTATGATTGAAAGTTTAGATGGTCAGGGCTATATAAAGAGTTATCTAATATCTAAAAAAGTCTTTGATATATTTTTAAAATTCTCCGGAGTCAATAATATTCAAATTATTTATTTTTTACCTACAATTGTTTATCTTGAAAGCCAAGTTTTTTACCATATTGATTACTTTACCAATACATATAATTTTAATTAAAATCTTTTAACATGGTCGAAAAACATTTCAGCCACTCTAGTAAATTGGTTCTTTTTTTTTGAATAATTACATGAAAAACCAGTTATGTCGATTTTAAATATCGACAACAGTAATCCTACTCCACTTAATACGATTGTATGTAGGTCAACACATAAGTTTTGTCTTACTCGCAGCTTGTTTATTTATTCTGAAAATGATTCCCATTTATAACTATTAAAAATATCTTACCAGAACTTCTCTGAAGCTCTAACCTATACCTCGTCAGGTAAATCGATTAGTGCGACTTCAGTGAAAAAACGCGGGTCCATGGAAACAGGCAAAGTCGCTTTGCGCCAAGTTTAAACTATACGAAGCTTTACCAAATAATATGATTTCATTTTAAATTAAATAATCAATAGTTTCCTCCGCTTGTTATAGAGTATGAAGACAGGGTGTTCATTTATCGGAGCCTCAATAACTTTAGAGAAGACTCTTATAGCCCTCAGGTTATCAAAATGTTTTTCTCTTCACCTCTGTTACGCCCAAAATTGAGTATTGGCCTCCTTAACTTTCTTTCAACGTCTGATGTCCTGAGCGATTCTAATCCAGATCTGTTCGGCAACTCTTTTACAGTCACCATGTCAATAAGATCTTCCTCTTGAACATTTACCTGACCAAGGTCTCCAGCTCATTATTCTTCCATTTTATCTATCATCTTTTATCAGTAATTCGAGATAAACAAACAAGAAAAAAGATAAATCAAGATATTATAAGAAGTTGTCGCCAAATAAAAATGCTCACATAAAAGATGTGTAGGGAAATAGAAGAACATAGAAACATTCCGAAAAGTAAATCTCTTGGATGTAAATCCAAAAAAACTAGCTATAGAGAACAAGAGTGGAAAATAGCTATTTTAAACTAAAAGGTTTTTGAATGGATGGACGCAATACTGTATGAAACTGTATAGCGACTACACAATATACGAAATACTAAAAAATTAAACTCAACTTGACGACCACCATACTACTGTAACGAAGTTACTAATTTTTGGGCAAGTGTATGTTTGCCGGAATTTTATTTATTTAATTTACATCCGAAAAATCTGATCCTTGCGGGAAAAAAATGTTAAAGTTTTCCAGATTACCGGTATATAATTAGATTTACCGCGCTATGCCGGGAAATATCATTTTCCGAGATTTTCAGAGCGTCCGACCATAGTAATCGCGCGCCGCATACAGCAGTATCGTATGCGCGATCACCACACACCGTCATACGTCAGCGTAGTGGGAGCTCGGGCCATCTATTTAAGTCCGAGCAGACCATTATTTCGCTGAGAACTATACGTTCTCCACCCGGGTCAACAGTCCAAACGGACTGGACTGGGTCGCCTGCTGGGCCGCGCCTTCCTGGTCTGGTAATGTAGGTGAGGCTAGGCTTGTGTGTATATGGTGTTTACCATACACTTCCTTCCTTACGTCCTACGCCTCTAATGGCCAGCATTGCCCAGGACCCTTATAAGAACGGGCAATATTGTGTCATCCTACCGTCGCTTTCGTGGACCCTTATAAGAACGGGCAGTAACGGTTCCTTTCCTAATTTCCTACTGCTATTGGTCGACATTGTCGAGGACCCTTATAAGAACGGGCAATGTCGCTCCATCCTGCTGACGCTGTCGAGGACCCTTATAAGAACGGGCAGCGTCAGTTCCTTTCTTTCATTCCTACCGTCACCGATACACACACGCACTGATGCCGTAAGTTTGTTATTGTTTCCGTAAAGACCAGGAATGTGTTTACCACCAAGTGCCCTCCGACGTCCGTTGATAAGGGCGCTTAACAACTGTCGCCCCGACGCCTATCGCCGCCGCCGCGTGTAAAGACTGTCGCCGTGTAGAGACGCCGCCTATCGCCGATCGATGCCGTGTTATTGTTAAATACCGCGTATACCGCCGTTGGTCAAATTTTAATACGAAGCGCCGTGAACCGTGAACGCGGATTTTAGATACAAAACGCGATAATTTGCGTACAAGCCGTCGTGAATAGCGTCGCGACCGTATAGTACGAGCCGTCGTGAATAGCGTCGCGAATGATGCCACCGGGTTACCGTCTTCGGCGCAACCGAACAGAACGAGCTACCGTGAACAGCTCTCAAAACATACTCTTGCCCTCCAGACCGTTTCGTTTGTTAATATTATTGTACATCTTAGATTGTAAGTTAGTTTTAGGCCATGTCTTTGTATAAAAGAATGAAATACAGGATACAGGATATTTTATAACCGTTTGTTTTATTACCTAGTCCCATTTTTACCATTACATGTAACAATTGGCAGCCGGCAGCCAGCACTAATACACGCAATTGACACCTGGCTTGCCGTTTCTCCACTGTAACAAGCTGCCCGGTGCATAAAGTGGGCCCTCGACCACATTAAATCCCGAAGGTGGCGTCCGAGAACCGACCACCGAATGGATGTTTTGACCTTCAGGCAGTCAAACCGTTGATCAGCTGAGAGAGCAGGGATATCCCGAATTTACGTAGATGCCGCTGACCCGATACCCCTGCGCTGAGCATTTGACCGATGACTGTCTGCACGAGAAATATCCACTGACCGATGTTCCGCTGCCGTGAACGAAGAAGAGCCGAAGAGCACGACCTGCTCCCCCGCTCCCCGCCTACGCAAACGCGTCACACTACACCATATTAAAAAAAGAAGTGATCGAAACCATAAAATCCTTAAAACACGAAATTCCAGGAGCATAGTGGATATCAGAAATACTGAAAGTTTTAGAGGGCAGTTGACTAGAAATTCTTCTGGATTTATGCCGCAAGATATAGCAAACGAGCAAATAGCGATCTGATTGTAGCAAATCAATACTTACTTCTATACAGAAAAAAGGCTCTACGAAAAAAATATAAAAATAACAGGAATACCGTAAATTATCGATCGATGATTTCTTCATAATCTGCAACCTTAGATATCACTGAATCAGCAGATTTTGTAGAAGACAGATGGACTATAGATCAAATTTTTAAAGTTAGACATCCAATCATAACAAACAGTCCTGCTTCTCTGTTTCACTAATGATAAAAAGGTGTTTAACTATATTTGCTGACGGCGTCTGTGGCTGTTTTTGGTAGAGCTGGGAGTTCCAACCTATCTGACAAATCTGATGAGAACATTATATGAGTCTAACGATGCAGTAGTTAAGCTGAATAGCGACATTTCGCAACCATTTAAGATACAAAAATACATAACCTAAGGCTGCATACTATCGTCAGGACTTTTCAATAAATACGGCAAATATATCATGTATCGTGCACTGAAGAGATTTAAGGGTAACATTTTAATGGGCACTAGAAAACTTACATTATACTGACGATATCACCTTATTGGCGAAAGGTCTACTACCCACAATATATGCTTGGAAATAAACTTAAGCAAAACACAGTTGTTTGTTGATAACTGAAATAGATTTCTGGAAGGAACGTTGTTGGAACAAGAGTTAGTAACTTTATATATCTGGAAAGATTAGTAAGTAATAAAAAACGCCAAGATTATACTGGTTAAGTCATTGATGATTAATTGGTTGATTTTGGTCCTTCTCTATGGACCGGAATCCTGGAGAGTTCAGACGGTTGAGAAGCAGCAAATTAATGTATTGGAAATATGGTGCTTACTTTCTATATTAAGTATATTCTGGACTAAAAGACGCACTAACACATTGGTATTTAACGAGCTAAATGATCTATCGTCAACGAATCTTTTAATATTTTGGCCACTTAGTCAGAAAAGAGGGAGATAATCTGGAAAAATTCAAAATCCGAGGAAAAGTAGCAAGCTAGGAAAGTAGTGAACATAACCCGATTCGCTCGATCCCCCCACTCCTCGACCTTGACCTTGACCTTGCTTCACCCCTCTTTGGCCCCGCCCACATGTCCTTGTCATTGACCTTGAAAGTGCACGTGTGCTTTGGCCTTGGCCTTGTGTTCAAGGTTGTGTGTGTGACCTTGACCTTGACCTTGGTCGAGACGACCTTGACTTTGTTGAAGGTCATCTTGGGTGTGTGACCTTGAAGATATGTTACGTGGTTGGGGGTGACCTTGAATGGTTTTATATAATGTATGGGGCAGTTTCATTCATCAGTTGGCTCTGACTTGTATAGGTAGTACATGTGTTAATATTTGACAAATCATGGCATATGTTTGTGAAAATTGCGGTTCTAAGTTTACTAATATTTATAATATGAGACGTCATCAAAGAGAATCGTGTGCGGCGAGATTTAATGAAGTGCCTGGAGGAAAACGGCTCCGAATTGAAGAGTATACATCGACGATTCCGCTAATTAATTGCGCTACATGTAATGTAGATGTTCCAATAAATCATATGTCGGTGCATAAACGAACACAACAACATAAAAATAATTCATGTTTGCCGGTATGTCATGGTGTGCAACTCGTTCAATGTGCCTTCAAAAGGAGAATTGCAACCTATCGGGTTAGCAGTGATATGGAGCATTCCGATTACGTAATGTTCTTTGCAGACATTAAATCCAAGGTGGTGGAACTTGTTAATAATTTATTGCGTGTGCATCATGCTTTAAAAGTTAACATGACAGCTGTTGGCGAGTACATGCTTCCATCACAAGAAATATTCAGTGAAAAATCCTTCAACACTGCTAATCAAATAATTAGTGTAGAAAGTGATTTGGATGCCGTTTACCATTCTTTCACCGAATTAATAAAAACGCAGGCGACAGAGTTCCAGGAGAAAGATTCAGGTATGGAAAAATCAAAACCCGATATATTAAACTGATTTTTATATATTATTTTTCTTGTTATAGGATGGGCTCTTGTGCGAATTTTATACTTGGAAGTTGGTATCAACAAGTATATGCCTATGGGTGGCTCATCATACATCAAGTTGCCGTGTTCTATTGAAAAGAAAGGAGCTGTCGTCAATGTGATTAACCAGGACGAATTTTGCTTTGCGTGGGCTGTAACATCAGCATTGTTTCCTCCAACAGCAGAGACTTCACAGAAGACATCCTACCCCCATTTTTCTAGAGTGCTAAATGTAACAGGTATGGATTTTCCAGTAAAATTACGTGACATTAAAAAATTTGAGGAAATGAACAACATATCAATTAACGTATACGGTCTGGAATCTAAATATGAAAATAATGAAGTAATACATGAAGTTATTGGTCCACTGAGGTATGCGTCAAAAAAGTTGGATAGGCATGTAAATTTATTGTTAATTACAAAAGACTGTAGTAGTAAAGATGGCGGTGAACATTTTTGTGATACGACTTGTTCAAAGAGTCATTATTGTTGGATTCGGGATTTATCACGTTTAGTTTCAAGTCAAATTAGTTGTCAACAACATAAAATATATTTCTGTGATGGTTGCCTCATTTATTTTAGTACACCGTCAGCTTTAACTTTACATCAAAGCTACGATTGTAACCACATTTTCACGCAAACACCCTCAGTGGATTTAAAAATCGATAAATTTGGAAAGAGTGTGCCGGAAAATATTTTAAAATTCGAGGGTATAGAAAAGCAAATGCGCGTTCCATTCGTGGTTTATGCAGATTTCGAATCTGTTTTAAAACCCATTGAAACGGTACAACCAAACCCACAAAATTCTTACACTGTAAAAAGTTTTAAACATGAACCATATTCTTTTGCTTATTTAATTAAATGCTCTTTTGACGACTCACTTTCGAAATTTGAGCTATTTCGGGGGAATAATGCAGCTCAAGTCTTTGTGGATCGTATCGAGTGTGATTTAAGGGCTCTATACAACACATATTTAAAAGACATTAAGCCTATGAAACCGTTAACGCCTGAAGAAAAAAGGGAGTTTAATGATGCTAAAATATGTGGTATATGTGAAGGCCCTTTTGAAGAGGGTGAGATTAAAGTACGAGACCACTGTCACATAACTGGTGCAAAAAGATTTGGTGCTGCACATTCCGTTTGTAATTTAAATTATAAATTACCCTCTTTTATCCCTATCATATTTCATAACTTAAGCGGCTACGACAGCCATTTATTTATAAAAGAGTTATGTAAATATGGGGATAAAATTGGTGTTTTGGCTCAAAGTAAGGAAAAGTACATATCATTTACCAAAAGCATTTATGTGCACGATTATTTTGATAGTAAATGTGGAAAAGTCAAGAGGAAATATTTAAAGTTGCGATTTATTGATAGTTTTAAATTTCTGTCAACGTCTTTGGAAAATTTAGGCAGCGGTTTAAACGACGACGATTTTATTGAAACGCGGAAACATTTTTCAAATATCAACCAATTTAATTTGATGCGTCAAAAGGGTGTTTTTCCCTATAGCTTTATTGACTCTATAGAAAAAATGGAAAATACATGTCTTCCAAGTAAAGATGAATTTTATGATAATTTACGGGAAGAACATATTAGCGATGAAAGCTATAGAAGAGCAAAAGAAGTATGGCGCTTGTTTGGGTGTAAAACTTTGGGGGACTATTCGGACGTGTATTTAAAATCAGATGTGTTGCTATTGTGTGATGTTTTTGAGCAATTTCGGAATAATTGCTTAAAATTCGATAAACTTGATCCAGCACATTACTATACCCTTCCAAGTTTATCATTTGATTGTATGCTACGTATGACTAAGGTAGAGTTAGAGCTCTTAACTGATATAGACATGATACATTTTTTTAAGAAAGGTATACGCGGCGGCATAAGCCAGTGTACAGAAAGGAAGCACATCGCTAATAATATTTTTTTACCAGACTATGACCCAACAAAACCTTCTTCATTTATAACATACCTTGATGCTACAAATCTATATGGTCATAGTATGTCACAAGCATTACCATATGGTGGTTTTCGATGGTTAAGCGAGCGCGAAATTCTGGATTTAAATATTATGGCTGTTGGTGATGATAGTTTACATGGCTACGTTTTGGAAGTGGATGTGCATTATCCGACTGAGTTGCATGATGCACATTCTGATCTTCCATTTCTAGTAGAAAATATCATACCGCCAACAGAAAACGCTAAATTACCGAAATTAATTCCCAATTTACAAGATAAAAAAAAATACATTGTACACTATAGAACTTTAAAACAAGCCATCGCCAACGGCTTAGTGGTAATGCAAACCCATCGAGTATTACAGTTTGAGCAATCAAAATGGCTAAAATCGTATATTGATTTTAATACCAATTTACGTAACAAGGCCACCACAAAATTTGCGAAGGACACTTTTAAATTAAAAAATAACGCGATATTTGGTAAAACTATGGAAAATGTGGAAAATCGAAAGGATATAAAATTAGTAACACATTGGGAGAACAGTGTAGGCAGAAATGGAGCTAGAGCACTAATATCCCGCCCCAATTTCAATAGTAGCTCGATATTTACCGAGAACTTTGTTGCTATACATATGAATAAAGTTAAAATATTGTTCAATAAACCAATTTATATCGGTTTTTCCATATTAGATATATCAAAGACTGTAATATACGATTTTTATTATAATTTTATTAAATCCAAGTTTGGCGATGATGCTTCGTTACTTTACACCGATACTGACTCGCTTATATTAAAAGTGTATACGGAAAACTTTTATCAAACTATATCAGAAAACCCCGAAAAATTCGATACATCAAATTACCCCGAAATTAATAATTTCAACATAATTAAAAGTAATTCTGTAGTTGGTAGAATGAAAGATGAGTTTCCTGGTGATCCGATAATAAGTTTTTATGGTACCGGCGCGAAGGCTTATTATGTAAAGTCCATTAATAATGAATTAAAAAAAGCCAAAGGTATCAAAAAATGTGTTATCGAGAAAGACCTTCATCAGGAAGACTACCAAAGAATTGTTGAACGGGGTGGTTTGATATTAAGAAAGATGAAGACATTTAGAAGTGAATTACATAACATTTATACCAACATAATAAATAAAGTAGCATTGTCACATAGCGATGATAAACGTTATGTAATTCCCAGTTCAACCAAAACTCTACCTTGGGGGCATGCAGACATAGATTTTTACAAAACAGACCCGGAAGAAAACTTAGCAAATTTAGTCACCGTGTTGGAATCATTTCTAAGTCAGGACAGCACGTAATCTGGAAAATCCATATTTCATTATTTGTATTGTTTTTATTATTTCTATTAAACATACAACATTAATATGTAACAATAGTATTGTAATTTTTTTTTTTTTTTTTTTTTTAAATAAAAAACATGTATTCATTGATTGATTGCTTTTTTATTGAACCTTTATTTTAAAATTATAAATATAATGAAGTGTCGACAAATAACAAACTGTAAAAGTTATTGTTGAAAAATTTGTCTAATAGTAAATTAAACGCACAGGTCTACGAGTAAATGTTTAATGTGAAACAGGTTTGCTGACAAGATCCTCCATAGTCTTTTCAATTTTCAACATTCTAGAGTTAAGTTCATCACGCAGTTCGTCTTGCCTAAGTTCATATATTGCAATAACAGTATCATCAATGTATCCTCTAAGTTCTTGACCGGTTTCAATTAATTTCTTGCGTACGTAACCTTCAAGTTGGTTTCTGAATATATCTTTAATAACAATTGTTGAGTCATGTAAAGCTTTCTGCGTATCTTGCACACACTGAGCAAGGTTATTATCAACATAATTTCGTGTGGTCGCATCGTCTCCTTCAAGAGGTTCTGCTAAATAGCACAATCTTTTGCTTCCCATGTCGTAATCTCCATTAGGTGTAAGTTTAAAACCTATTCCTGAAGGACCTCGCATAAAGTTAAAATCCTTAAATTTTCTTTTGCGACCGAACTTATCAATAGTGTTTACTTCTGACATTGTTATGTGAGACTGATTTGAAACCATTAGATTTCACCCTAATATATGGTTCTATTTCATTAATAAACGGACTCTGCAGAAAAATATGGATTGCAAAACGTATTTTAGGTGATGTTTAATAAATACACATACAGATTCATTTTACTATTGTTTTATTGAAAAAAAATTAAAATATAACAAAAGATTGAGTTTACTTTTTATTATTAAAAAAAAATAAAAAAAATAACAAACAAAAAATTAAAAATTAAGAAATAAAATACATGTTAATTTCTTCTGTACAGGTAAGCTTCTTCTATGACCCAATTTCTTCTCTGGATGGCACGTTCATTAATGTCCTTGTTTTTAAAATAACCTTGACAGGACCAAAAAAAAATCCTTGAAAATTACAACCTCGAAAACGACCCTGACATTGACGGGTACTTTGACCTTGGCCTTGGCCTCGCATCTAACAAGTTTAGTACTATATTTATATGCTTCTTTAAAATAACCTTGACAGGGACAAAAAAAAAATCCATGAAAATTACAGCCCTGAAAACGACCCTGGTATTGCCGGTTACGTCGGCCTTGGCCTTGGCCTTGCATCTGACAAGTTTAAATATTATACTTAATGCATCGAACAAAAGGAATAAAGGCGGTGTAGTGGGGGAAATGGGCATAAAAGCAGACTTGCTGGCTCGAGCTCTTCACAGTTCGTCAGAACAGCAAACAGTACAGTGCTAAGAAAAAGTTAATTGTGTGAGTTTGAATATCGAAAATGTCTAGTGTACGGTCTCTTTTAGATGCTCTTGACGTGAGCTGCGGTTCACAGCAAGGCATGCTGGATAACATGAGTGGTTTAGAGGTGCTAAGTCCGGGGGTGTTCGAGAACTGGAATGGCGTGGAGCATGAAGATGCCGAAGACCGAGCCCTCAACGATGGTCGCGACGAGGAGTTAGTTCAGTCGGCAGCGCAATTCCTGGAATGCTGGACGGAGGAGAAAGAGCCAAAAATTAATGTGATTAGTGATGTGGTTGTGCGAAAAGCATCGCGGCCTAGGGAATCTTCTCCGAAAGCGTCGAAACTGCAAAAGCTCTTGACTATGCGGAAGTCGGAAATCGCCGATAAAAAAACATTTTATTCGGCGATTAAAGGTGTGGGACAAGGGAAGAAGAAAAAGTTTAACTTTAAGCGTCCCTCCACCCCTGTTCCATTACCCGACTTCCTAAAAACAGCACCGCAAGAGCCACTGTCAGTAGAAGTGGAAGTCATAGAAGGCCCCGATGGACCAACACCACCAACGCCACCAACACCGGCCAGCGTCGAGAATGAAATAGTGTCGGAGGTGAAGTCTTCCCCAGCGCCAGCGCCACTGTCGCCGATATTGGGGTGTCGGAAACCCATGAAGAAGCGGTTTAAGCGGTGTTTTGAAGGCGATGAAGTTTCCGCTGCTTCGTCGTCGTCGTCGTCGTCATCGTCTTCACCAAATAAAACCGCGTCTTCTTCCGAGCCATCACAACCGGAGTGGGTCGAAGACTTCACCAACTCTCAGAAGACCAAATTGACTGACATTTATACCATGAAAAAACGCTTAGTGAATGAAGTGAACGAGTGTGCCAGTGACATTATAGAACTTGAAAAACAATTAGAGATAAAAAAGGTGAAATCTGCGCGGTTAAAAAGACAATTAGAGGACTTTAATAAATTATGTAGTAGGTGTTAGGTAGTTGTAGATATTAGCTTTTAATTTATAGTATTAAGTTTGTAAATATATATATATATATATATATATATTGTAGTTAATAAAAAAGTGTTTGATCAAATTTTTTATATTTTATAATGAGAATAAAAATGACTTGAAAATTTATTTTTGTGTGTTATTTCATATAGGCCCTGTCCCACATAATATTAGGTAATAAAAAAAAAAAAAAGTGAATAATCCACTAAAACTACGCAATAGCAATAGTTGTAAATATTTTCTGATAATATTTACAAGTATGCTAAAACATGGTTCGGTTTATGAAGTTAAGGTTCTGTCGCCAGAACTTCTAATACTTTGTATCTCAATATTGTATGTTTTTATGAAAAAAACATAAAATATTGGTTACAAAGTATTATAACCAACTAAAACTACGATCAAATTATTTTGTGGTCCTGAAAAGGACCGTTTGGTTTTAAAACATGCGACTCTTTTATTGAGTTGTGGAGTCGCACGGCCCGTCATCATCATCAGCGGGGGTGGCGGTGCTGTCCTCTGTGTATTCGATGATGACGGGCCGTGCGACTCTTTTATTGAGTTGTGGAGTCGCACGGCCCGTCATCATCATCAGCGGGGGTGGCGGTGCTGTCCTCTGTGTATTCGATGATGAACCGCCAAAGTTCATCCCATCTAGGATCGTTCGGCTCCCACTCCAAACAATTCTCTGTGGTAGAATCTACCACAGGGCATTGGATGGGTTGTTGTTGTTGTTGAGTCGCAGACATGTTGAACTAAAATGATTGTAATAAGTATTGATGGTCGTATATATAGAGACAAATTAATGGTGGGGGGTGAAAACAAATGTCATATTACGTATTGAGACCAAAAGTTGTTTGTGGTCTCAAATACGAACGAACGATTTAGCTGGGTTCCACCAGCACTTAAAGTTTTAATACTTTGTATCTAATATTGTATATTCTATACATACAATATTAGTAACAAAGTACTAATATGTACTAAAACTACGATCAAAGTATTTTGTGGTCCTGAAAAGGACCGTTGTTGTGTGCCCTTAAAAAGGGCCAGGGAGAGTGTGGGGCTTATGGTGCCCCATCCTCGCTGGTCGACCACCAGCTTGACGAATCGCAGGGGCCTTGTGGGTCGTCGGGTGTTGGTGATGCTGGAATTTCCAGCACCGCATCTTCCGTCGAGTCCGGCTCTGGCTGCGGCGACGGAGTTTCGAGTCTTTGTAAGACCCAATCACCCGCATCGTCTAATTCCACTAGACCCGGATCATGGTCATATACTAGCGGAATCGGCTCATCCAAGTCGTCCCAACGTAGGACGTCAATTTCAAAATCCATCTCGTCGTCGTCGTCGAAGACTTGCAGGTCTCCAACGTTGTCGGCTACGGTGTCATCACTAAAGATGGATGAGCCTCGGCTGGCGGGTCTTTCTTCCTCCATGTTTATCGTATGAGGGTTGATGAATATATGACTGTGTAACTGACCCAGTCTCATATATATAGAACTACCCCCACCCCACCAACGAATTCTAAATGTTATGTATTGGTGAGAGCTTATAGAATTATTGATTTTTTTCAAAAACTTTAAATAAGGAATTAGATTTGTTTAGACAATAAGACTTATTCTTAATATTTTGTGAAGAATACATTACAAAAAAAAAATAATAGAAACCTTGTTTGAACTGTTAACATTTTCATAGGTTCTCAAGCATATAACTTGGCACTTAAGCTACGAGACAAATCGTCGTTAAACGAATATCTCGCCCCATAAGTGACGATTACTAAACTACGATCAAAATATAATGTGGTCCTGAAAAGGACCGTTTTTGTGGCCCTAAAAGGGCCTGGGGGGAGGGTGGGGTGCCTACCGTGGAGTAATACCCAACGATATTAACACCGACCTAGGTGCAGCCCTTGGTCTTCTCCTTGGCGGCACCGTCACTTAGAAAAAAAAAAAAACCTCCCCCTACAACTTCCACATACTCCCGTTCGGCGGCCCTAGCCTCATAACTCGAGAATTTCAATTTTTTCGTCTAAATTTTTTGTCATTTTTAAGATTTTCCAAATTTTTTTTTCACCATTGTATTCTACTCAAAATTCTAGGTAATTAAAGTGCTTTTATTTTTTCTCTATCTTGAACGGTTCCAGAGCTACAGCGCTTTAAAGAATTCAAATTACTAACTTTCTATAACCCTTTTTTTCAAATTTAATTTTTTCGAATTTTCAAAAATACTACAATATGTAGAAAAAAGTTCTCTCTTTAATTTCCCAATACCGTTTTTCTCTAAATCTTCAACTTTAGCGCGTATTCAGCATTTTCAAAAAAAAAAAAAATTATAATTTTTTTTACACCATCGCATTCTCCTCAAAATTTTGGGCTATCAAAGTGCTTTTATTTTTTTTCTATCTTGAACGGTTCCCGAGCTACAGCGCTTTAAAAAATCCAAATTACTAACTTACTATAACCCTTTTCTTAAAATTTCATCTTTCCGAATTTTGAAAAGTACTACCATATGTAGAAAAAAATTCTCTTTCTAATTTCCTAATATCATTTTGCTCCAAAACTTCAACTTTGGCGCGCATTCACCATTTTTCAATTTTTTTTTGAAAAAAATTTTTTTTACGTTTTTACTATCGAGAAAAATGCTTGCTTATAGTACTCGATTTCCTCTATAATTTTTTCTTATAACTTTTTTCCCTATTCCTAACCGTTACTTTCCTACAAATTTTCTAAATTGTTGTTTTCATATTTTGCCTTAAAAATTTTTTCTTGTGTTATTTAAGCTCTTTTTTCCACTTAATAAACCACCATTTTCTAAATTCCCGTACTCTTCTCTTAAAGAGCGGGCTTTTCCGCCAGCTTTTTTTTTTTTGGTTGGGTTTCAAATAAATATAAAACTACTACTTCACTCATTACAAATTTATTGATTCAAGAACATTATTTTGTGTTACATATAATAGATACATTAAAATATAGATTTATTGGTCACCGAACCGTTTAATACATTATAACTAAAAAATGAGTCGTGAATAACTAATGCGTACACTTTAGTGTCTTTGGGGAATTTATTCTTTCTCGTTTGGAACTCCAATTTTACATCCACTGTCGATGAGTTAATCGCCTCTGGTTGATGACTGCAATTGATAATAAAAACGGGGTTTTTCATATATTCCGCGAACGTTATCATCGGATCGTTTATCTCGCGCCCGTAGTAGCTGCTTTGGAAGTTTTCGTAATTGTAATAGGCTGCTGCGTACAGTTTCTTGGCGAAATCTAAATTCCATCTTTCGTATGGATAAACGGTTGAATTCAGATACAGTCTAATGTCGCATACGTCGGCGTGGGTAAACTGGGTTGCGTTTTTTTCTTTCTTGTCGCAATTATTGCTGTCTTGAAACCCGACGATTATATAGCGCGGTCTTTCCAGACTTGTACTCGTTCTCAAGGCCCACACGTCGGAAGATGTTTGCCTTAAAGCTGGTAATTCGTACAGATCTCATTTACGATATGCCATTTGAATACTGGCATTGTTTCCTCCTTTATTAATGCGAGACAGTATTTTCAATTTTTGCTTGTCGTCTGGAATGATGTGACGAATTTTCCATTCGATTTTGTCGATACTAATTTCTGCCTCTACTTCGCCGACGTAACAATTGGTAAAAGTGCGAGCTATAATCATAATAAGCTCTTGTTTTACGTTGAAAACACCTTTTGCGTAATCTTCGGCGAATCCCATAAGATATTTTAAGGGTAATTTTCCGGAGAATACGTTACTTGCCGTGTCTACGATATCTTGGTTTGCTTCGTCGAGACCCCATCCGCACGTCATGAGAGATCTTTGTTGCAAACTTCCGAATGAAACCATGGTTTTTAATGTCGTCGTAACTCCAGGTTTACGAACCACGGCGACCTGCTCACCTCCCATCTCGTAGCGAATTTCATCGAACAAAAATGCGAGGGCATTATTTGATAAAAAACATCTTTTCGTTGCATCTATGGGTTTAAATTTTCCTTCGATATATATGTAACTTTCGGCGATATCCAGTATAATATCTTGAAAATTAATGGGGATACGGACTTCATCCGAATTGTTGAATGATGGAGATCCGTATGGTTTATACGTATGCTCTTCTAGACTAATAATGGAATTGTCCAAGATGGGCTCGGAGAAAACCTCTATTTTATCGCTGGTGGTGGAAATCATTTTCGCACTTTAAGACCGATTGATTTTAAAAATTTATAGTCTTCGGCAGATAACTGTTGAGATGTTTGTGATCTAACGTCTGGACGACGACTAACCTTGACGTTAACTCTTCTTTTACTTTTATTATGTTTCGGCGGTTCCCCCATCTTAGTCGACAGCACACACAATTGACGATTGAAGCAAAAACCCATTTTTATGAAAGTTTCTTCAGTTCCAATTTCACGATTATTTTCTCGCCTTGAAAATTGATTAGATCACCGCTATCGTCCAAGATGCGAAGAGTAATGTTGTCGATAAACTGACGTCCTGCCGGCATTAACGGCATATAAATATTATTTTGTGGTTCTTTACTGATTTTGTAACCGGGCTCCACGTCGATATCGAATTCGAACAAGGTATGACCTTCCACCGAATTCATATATGCTCCGGAAATTATATTACAATCTACGCGTATGATGCGTACTTTCATTATTTCCACCATCTCGGTTGATTCGTGCTTTTTGTCTCTTTTTAACACTGTATGATTAAATCCTAACATTTTACCGATACTCGCCTCTCCCCGGAAATCTATAGTATATTGGGATTTCAGTTCACATTTCAGCGTATTATTATTAGCGACCAAGTAAAAGATTCCATCGTTCTTTTCTTCAGTTGAAATCCTCAAAGCCTCCAACATAGCTTTACCTATCTCATCTATTTCATAGGCCCCAGGTGGAATCTGCAATTGTATCGGCTCGGTGGTGTAACCCTCCTTCATGTAGGCAAACTTATTGTTGCTTTCGTCCACATTAAAAATTGAATTGTATGTGTAAAATCCCAGCAATGCCAGACCATATTTGTTTTCTCTATTTAATTCGACTGGTGGATAAAAATCGGCGCTTAAGACGCTCGAGTGTCCTGTTAGTGTGAACGTATAAGACATGACTAACCATTAAAACATCACACATCTCGGTTTTATTCTTAGCGGCAACATTTAAAAAGATTCATCGTCACACCTTTTCTCACTGCATTAGATAGTGATGTTTTTATGCTATTTTCTGCTTTTATGCGCACATCGCTGATTTTGCAATAACAACAAAATATTTTTCTAGCCGTAAGATCCTCATCAGTCATAACCTCGTTTAAATTGCTGCTGCTGCTGCTGAAATAATGTTTGCAACCGCACTGATATTTTAATATATCGATATCGCTTTTAAGGTGCTCCGGCAACTTTTCCCAAACGAATGGAATTTCATTTGAGGCTAATGCAATCATTACTTCCTTGGGCATGTTTTCTAACTGTTTCACGGTCATTTTCCTTAATCCACCGGCTAGATGAAATGCTTTCAGTGATTGCAACATTTTAGTATAGTTATTGCGATCCATTTGCGGTGTTAATGGTGACGATGATGATGATGACATCTTTTACGCTGATGATTCGACAAGAAACTTTAAGCACAAATGTCCACACCAGACTGTTCCAAAATCCTGCTGACGATCGTATGTATAGTAAATAATTTTTGATGGTTCCGATCCCGTTTGTAGATATCGTACCAATTCGATCGGTGGGGGTAAATCGCCGAAGCTGTCATAATATGTTACTTTAGAATTATTTTTTCTATAAGCTACCCAATGAGTCCCTGCACCACGCGTACTATCCAAATTCACTATTGCTGCTTCGTAACGTCGAGGACCTTGTCTAGGTAATAAATCCCTCATATAAACGCCTCGAAAGTGTCCTATTCTTTTCTTTTTGGCATATTTTTCTATATCGATGTTAGATAGTGGTCTTCGAGGTAGGGATTCAATTAGTTTTTTGATCTACGATTTAAAAATAATCCCATACCTTTACGATATGGCTTTAGAAACAAACCATTTCCTTTCGATTTTAAATACAGGCCGGCACCGGTTTTATCTTCGCTGCTTTTTTTTACTGCTTTTATGGCGCGCACAATTCCCGCTGCCCCACCGGCTAATGAACCCAAAGCTGATAACCCGGCAAAAATTGGTATTAATGGTAATATTCCACCAGTTTTAGGAATCGGTATTATTCTCGGTGTACGAACCTTCCTTTTGCCACCTGCCGCTTTTACCGATCTACGTGCTGCCGACAGAGCTATTTTAGATGCATTCATGACATTTTTTTCCAACACATTTTTACTTCCGGCTTTTAATAATTCCCTTCGAACTGCTTGTCGAATAGCTGTTCCGAAACTGGCTTTCCGAACATGTCGATTTTTATTAACACCTTTCCTTTTTGTATGACGCGTGCCTTTACTAGATGTTTTTTTTGTTGATAATGATGATGGTACACCCATACCAAAACGTTGTTTTCCTTTCATAATGTTTGTAACTAACCAAGCTGCTGTTTTTTCACCTAAACTGGAATCTTTCGATTTTACTCTATTCCAAGCACTTTGTTCGAGCTCGTAATCCGCTCGATGTCTCGCACCTATGTTGTCTTTATTATGTAAATAGGCTAAATCGTGTTTTTTGCATGCGGCATCCAAAGGATTAATGCCTGGATCACCTCTTGTCACACGTTTTATTACTTTTGTTCCGGGTCCGCAATATTGATAACCAGGAATGTGTACCTCGAATGGTAATTTATTTATTAACGAATTCACAATACCGTATCCAGTTTTGTTGGAAACGTGAGACCGTCCACTTCGTTTGACGCTCGGCATCTGAATGACAGTTTTTGTGAAAAATTGCCTATAAAATATCAAATTTTCCTAAGATGCGCGTTATCGATCTTAAACAAAAACTTCCTATTGACAATCTCGATGAAAAAGTCGGACTTGGATTTGAAAAGAAGATAATGAAGAGACACGGTCCTTTACTTCCTTCCTCTATTCGCGGCCTGTTAATTGGTCCATCCAATTGTGGAAAAACTAATGTCATGATTTCGCTGCTTACACACCCCCTTGGGCTACGTTTCGAAAATGTCTATATTTACTCGAAATCTCTGTATCAACCGAAATATGAGTATTTAAGGAAAATTTTAGCGCCCATCAAAGGTTTAGGCTACTATGCCTTTAGTGATTCCAGTAATATTGTGGAACCGTCCGATGCAAAACCAAACTCTATATTTATCTTTGATGATGTTATATGTGAAAAACAAGATGTTATAAGATCGTACTTTAGCATGGGACGTCATAAAAATATCGACTCCTTTTACCTAGCGCAAACATATTCGCGAGTGCCTAAACAGCTTGTGCGAGACAACGCCAATTTTATTATTATGTTTAAACAAGATGAGTTGAATATGAAACACATATTTTCCGACCACGTTTCACCGGATCTAACTTTTACTCAATTTCAAGAAATGTGCTCAAAATGTTGGGATAATAAGTATGAATTTTTAGTAATTGATAAAGACAGTGATGTGAAATCGGGAAGATACCGCAAAGGATTTGATAGCTATATATTACTGTAATAATAAGAGAAAACGCTCATTTGATTGTTGAAACGTCCTTTGTTAACATCATGAATAACGCGATCGACTTAAAACGTAAACTAGTGGAAGCTACCAATGCCGTCAGAAAAAAATTTAAACAAATTAAAGCGGCTAAAGAGTTTAATGTTGTGGAATTGGAAAAGTTTTACGAACCCATTTCTAAGCCGTTGACAACTATATCTGATGTGGTTAAGCAACGTCAGCAGCAGCAGCAGCAGCAGCAACAACAACAGCAACAACATTATCCAGCTACAAAGCCACATAGTCTCAGTACATCAGTGCAGTCGACTCAAATATCAGGTTTTCCCCAACCTACACATTCCTTTCAAACCTCCACACCTATTCAGCAGCAGCAGCAGCAGCAGCATCGCATTTCAAAAGAAGATATTAGCCAATCGGTGTTTGATACACCCTCGACATCAACTAATACATCTCTCGCATCCGCTGACACCACAACTTCCGATACTTTAAACGCACACCTGAAAGGATTACGTTCGAAACCATCTCTATACGATACTGTATATGGTGTACGTTTTGGTTCAAAAACAGATAACAAAAATTTTATTGGTAATTTAGAGGTGCGTTTTCGAAATGGAAATATTGTCTTATACAAAAAAGGGAAAAATATTGCAGAATATGGTGGATCACCGGCACTTTATGATTTGTTATTTCTTAAAACACCCCCAAGTGTAGGCAAGGAACAACAACAATTAAGTGATAATGTACTTTCAACGTACAAGGAAATTTTGGAATCAACGAATGCTGTCTACAACAATTTTAAAAAAAGTGATGGTTTACGGGAGACCAGATGGAACAAATATTTACGAATTATTAAACCTCTGATAATGGGCACAAAATTAGGTGGTACTATTACAAGAAAAAATCTCTCGGAAAAACTACAGTTACCCACAAACAAGAAATTATCTTCGAAAAAATTTCAATATGTCTACTGGAACAAAGCTAAAGAGTTGGTGGATCGTTTACGTTTGTTGTGGAGTTCCAAAATGGCCGGTCACACTGGACACGAAAATGAAATTATGTCAATCATAGAGGAATTACGAGAAGAAGATATAATATATTAAGCTCAATATTTAATGATATTATTCAGTTCTTCCTTCGATCTGAAACCTTTAGTATTACTAATAATATGGAGCCCAGTCTAGAAAAAATCAAGATTGTTAATGAACTACATAGAACGGCTAGAAAAAATTTTGTAAGACGGCGCACGATAATAAAAGGATACAGAGATTTGTGGCAAATTGATTTGGCTGAAATGCAACAGTATGCTGATGAAAACGATGGTTATCGTTATATTTTGGTCTGTATAAATTGTTACTCGAAATTTGTCTATACCAAAGCCATAAAAAACAAGACTGGTATAGAAGTTACTAATGCGATGAAAAGCATCATTGAAGAGGCATCATATACACCAACAAATCTGCAAAGTGATCAAGGAAAGGAGTTCTATAATACAAACTTTCAAGCCCTGATGAAAAAATATAATATAAATCATTATTCCACATACAGCACAAAGAAAGCTGCAATTGTTGAGCGAGTCATAAGGACTTTTAAAAATAATTTATATAAACAATTCTCGACAAGAGGATCTTACAAATGGATACATATATTATCGGCAGTAACAAAAACCTATAACCATTCGAAACATCGCACCATTGGAATGAAGCCTGCAGACGTGCAAGAAAAAACACATATTAAAGCATATGATTATTTAAAAATTGTACCTAAAAAATTTAAGTTTTCCATGGGTGACATTGTGCGTATTAGCAAGTACAAAAGCTTATTCGAGAAAGGATATACGCCCTCTTGGTCAACCGAATTGTTTAAAGTTGTAAAAGTTAACGTTACAAATCCACCTACTTACTTGTTGGAATCGTTAGAAGGTCAGCCTATAAGAGGGTGTTTTTACGAATCAGAACTACAAAAAACAAGCAGTCCTGACGTTTATCTAGTAGAAAAGGTCCTTAGACAACGCAAGAAAAATCACATCGAACAATTATTTGTCAAATGGCTAGGATTTCCCAACCACTTCAACTCTTGGATAGATAAAGCTAATATTGTTTAAATAACATATTGTATGACTATATTTTTTATTTAAAATGTAAAATAAATAAACAATATATTGTAAAATAAAGTTTTTTATTTCAATCTTCATTATTAAAAACAATGACAATAAAACATCATACACATAAATAACATTTCAATATTCTTGGAGGGAAGGTCCAATTCACCGACGACTACGACGTTATCTTCAAGGCTATGCCACTCGGAGTGCGTTCTCCTATTCTTTAACCTGCTTTTTTTAGATTTTTTTTGAAGTCGAGTCGTACGACAGTGCGCTTAATGAGTCATTTAAAGGCTGATGATAGAGTATTTTCTGCATAACTTCAATTTTGGTTTTAAGCTCACTATTATTTTTGTATATCATGGGGAGGACATCCTTGTTAAATATGTCACATATTACAACTGCAAAATTGTAAAACTTTCTATTAACAAAGTGTTTTGTCACAGCATCGTCATCATCTTTAGGTTCGCCTAAGTTGGTTATGATTTTTCCACCCATATCATACTGCCCATCCGATGTAAGTTTAAAACCAATCCCTTGTGGCCCAGATAATATATGATATTTTTCATTATATTTCTGACGACCAAATTTATCAATTGTGTTGTTTCCTCGACTCATTTTCAATCTTTACTAAACTATTTTATTTTTATTTGCCCTACTTATATTAAATATTTCAGCTGAGAAAAAGAAACACTGACTATGATCTACTGGGTTGGTATGTTTATAAAAGAAATAAAATAAAACTGTGATTGTAATAGATATTTATTTACAGTAATTTAATTGCACAAATACAAAAATTATAAAAAATTAGTTTTCCATGTCTTCGTTTTCGTTGCTCAAAATTCTATCACATCCGACACTATTTCGATCGTCAACGTCTTGGGCTGTTGCTGTTGCAGAAACCAATTCATATTTTGCAGCAAGCTCACCTGGTAAATGTGGAATATTGACGAGGTATTCTTTTAATTCTTCTTCAACCATTTCAGCACAAAATGTATCCATGTCTATGGAACCATATAAAAATTTGTCGCACAAGTGTGCCCCAGCCATAAAATTGATTGTATCCCTGATCTCGTTCTTATATTGATCTTTGGTTACATCAATATGCGACCAATCATTTACGCTATCTAACATATCGTGAGCCCTATTTCTTAATTCTCTCCCCAACCAAAATATGTATCTATCTACACATTCGTTGGCGGTCGTCGTCGTCGTCGTCGCATCAGCAGACATCTTTAACAGAAATAATGAACACGCGTAAGTATTCTGACATGTGCAACTATATTTTAAATTTAATTACATCCTTTTTTTCAAACAATTTACATACAATTTACTCCAATGAGCCAAAACGTAATAATGTTCGAGTATTGTTTCCAAAAACTCTAGTGCCCTGCCCCAAATAAGTTAGAGTGTATTTATCTTTAGTTTTACTCATAATATCTACAATATCGTCAGGTAGTGTTTCGGCCACACGTTTTGGTAAAAAAGTCTCAAATGTGCTATTATCACCGTCATCGTGTAAAGCCACTAAAAGAGTTTTACCAAATCGTGTAGTCATTGAAACCATCTTTACAATTTTATACACTTTGCCTACAATCATTTCGGTAACCTTTTTTTTCTCTAAAACCTCGAAATCTTTGCTAAACATTTCATTAATTTCATCTAGAGTTTCTTTTGCAATACTCATTATTGAAAAAAATGGTATATAAATCCAAAAATTACCGTGAATATAAAAGCACTTTCAGAACACTACACGAACACAATATTTGATGTTTATGCCACTGATATCTGCGACTGTTTGAAGTCACTTCTTCTCCCACGAACCTTTATAGCGAGGTTTCAAGGTCGAATTGTAACAATGGTGGGGGTAGCTTAACGATAGAAATAGTGGGAGGAGTATTCAAGGTCAAATGACGTCACACATTTAAATTGGTATAAGGATAACTTCAAGGACAAAATATAATGAAACAAATAACTACATTTTATGTACTTTATTCATTGATTTTTTTCTGCCATTCTTCTATGCGTTTAACATTATCACCTAAACCTAATTTCCTTAATTTGTTCAATAATAATTGTTTATTTTTATTTCTAAGAAAATTCTTACAAACTATACTAGCTAAAAGACACACTTCGGCATGGTCCATATACTTAAAAAATACACTAAAGTCCTGAGCCTCCGAATCTTGCATTTCATATGCGTAAAATTCCGAACAGGCTGCAGAAATTAGAAATTCCTCGTACATTTCTCGCACTAAACTTTCCATATTAACTACTACTACGTTAAACTTATGTCCTACACTCTAATTTCATCTAACACAACCGGATCTGCAATGAACCGAATCAGTTTTTCCAAACAGTCACTAAACCCCAACTTTTTTATCTCACGAACAAAGTCTTGTAAATTTATTGTTTTGCTGCAATATTTACGACATGCATTCGCAGCCTTTTCATATTCATAAGCCAAATCACAATAGCGCGACGCCCATTCTGCTCGACTTTTCATTGCATCATTGAAATAATTACTAGCCGTTTCAGTGAACTCATCGCCCAATTTTTTTACTGTCTCTTGCAAAGCACTATTCATATTATTCACTCATTTTTACATTCACGACACTTTTTTATTGCTGGTGGTGGCCCATCTATATGATGACGATATATTTGTTCATAGTGAATGTAACAGGGTAAGCTTAACTGTAGTTCCTTGTTACACCGATATGACGCTGGCAGCTTATCCCAAATTTGCCGTAAACTCAGCGTATCAACGCAAGTTTTTAAATATTCGAGAGGAAAAAATGCTAGATCCTTCTCTTCAAAATCACACAAACTTTTTAAATTACTCTGATATAAACAAATTACTCTGCTGACTTGCTCTATAATTTTTTCTTTAGATAGTTCCGTATCTGACATTTCACACTGAATGAATGCAAGTAGACTCACACAATTTATAGAACAATTTGCAAGGTCGAAATCATTTCAAGATCATCCCACACTATTACAATGCACAAATAACTACTTCAAGGTCACACACCCAAGATGACCTTCAACAAAGTCAAGGTCGTCTCGACCAAGGTCAAGGTCAAGGTCACACACAACCTTGAACACAAGGCCAAGGCCAAAGCACACGTGCACTTTCAAGGTCAATGACAAGGACATGTGGGCGGGGCCAAAGAGGGGTGAAGCAAGGTCAAGGTCAAGGTCGAGGAGTGGGGGGATCGAGCGAATCGGGTTATGTTCACTACTTAGGAATCTCGAAATAGCTCACCATCTAAATACTTAGACAAGGTAAAAGTCATAACCGACGCTGTGCTACACAACGCACACTCTTAACTGAAACTGATGGAGACATAAAATCAACAGTTGTTCGTAGCAAAAATCTAGTCTCATTTGACATGACAGTTTTTACAAATAAATTTTAAATTTTGTTACACTTTTGGGTAAAATTTCAGACTTCTAAATTATGTCAGTTCTATATAATTACTGGTAAGATTTTTATGCCTTTGAATTTTAATTACATGTTTTGTTGTTGTTAGAAAACTTAATATTCCCAATAAAATATGTTTAAACTACAAATTAGTGGAAACATTTATAGCACCCATTTTCTTGTTCTTTGGCTCGCCTTAAATTACTCAATATTCCTAGTTAGGTCGCTGGTTCTTTTAATATTTTGTAGCTTCTCTAAAATGAATTTTTTTTGTTAAATATAAAAGACAACTGATTTTCATGGGTAATATCTCGTTTTTATTTGAAATTTTACAATCAAGCTTAATAAAACAAAATGAATTTTAGGGGGAATTTTTTTTTATCATATTTTAATTTAATTAAAATTCTTGAAATACTTTACAAAATTACTTGGTGGAATTGCTTTTGCAACAAAGTCGAATATAAAGTTTTTTTTAAATATTTTAATATGAAACAAATAAGAATTCAGGAAATATCGTTTTAAAATGTTTTAATTTAAAATATGAAATTTGTTTATGCCTTGGAAAGTTTTCGATTTTGAAAAAGAATTACTGAATATATTGTTCTCTTTTGTTCTCTAAGTGCTACAAAATATGAAAAATAACTATTACAATAGAATTTAAACTTCACATATATTAAAATGAAGCAGAAGTTGATTTCCAAATCCTATTAATTTCTTCTCGCAGTTAAGGACTTTGGTGCTAAAATAAAATAAATTAATTTCTTGGCGTAAATATATCAATAAAAGATTAAATTCATTTTATTTAGGTATTGCATAAAATACATGAAAAAGATGAAAAAAACAACGTCGAAATATATTTTTGCAACAAACAAATATATAGTCTGAGTCGCAGGCATGGTCTATCTTTGGATCCGGTAGTTCGTTCCCGTCGTTTTTTAAATCCTATTAAAACCATCCGAGGTGGTAATGTACCCATAACTTCGAATAACCACACATAGTTGTAAGATCGATCTAACTTTGTTAATAATAATATAGGTGTACTGTGTGTTAAAACTGGGATCGGAAACCACTATTATGTTTATTTGTTGATGTTGTACCTCCTGTGCATTTAATTCATATAGAAAACTTTCCAGTTTTATAGAATCTCTTCAATATTTATGTGATAAAAATTTTCTAATTATGGAAGATGTAAATTGACCATATTTAGATAAGTGTTTCAATTTCTATGACTATACTCATCTCAACAGGATTGTTAATATATCTGATCATATACTGGATGTGGTAATAATAAAAATAAAAAGTAACGTATTGCGGAATGACTATGACCCTGTTGCTAAAGACAGTCATTATCTCATTTTAAATTTGTGTATATTTCTAAATGAACAGAAATTAAAAGAATTAACTATAAAACCCCCAAAATATAATTTTACCAAAACTGATTTTTATTTAGTGTATTGCTTAATACTGACTGATAATTCCTTAAGAGCTATATCGATGTGAACGCTGCGCTAGATGACTTATATAAACAAATTTATGAATTATCGATGCCTGTATCTTAAAATTCAGGAGAGCCAAAAAACATTGAATAGGTTTTAATTCTCAAATACTAAGAAATCTTAAGTGGAAAAATAAACTCCGTAAGAAATTCAAAATTAAGCTTAAAGATGTAGTTTAGAAATATAGTTGTATTATACATTATACATTAGTACTAATCTCTGATTTCAAGCCAAACGGCTTCGCACTCCCTCCAGGAAATATTAACTCATATCAGGTATACAAAGATATCAAAAGTATGAAGCTCTGTGGGAACCCTTTCCATGTTATCGAGTCCTAGGTGACGTTGTCTGCTGTATTTCCTACGAACTTTCGAACTGTTCGCGCGGTTGCTAGGAGAATTGCTTTCTGCATCGGCTTATACAGATGCTCACCAAGGCCTAGTCCCTTGATGTTCTGCAGGAGGTTCTTTGGTATCACTCCAGTTGTTGACAGTATTATGGGAATCGTCCGGACGTTGTTCATTGCTCATTGTCTTTGGATTTGGACCTCCAGATCTCTGTATTTGGCGATCTTCTCGTTATATTTTGGCCTTAGGTTGTTGTTGTTAGATACAGCAATGTCGATTAGTGTAGTTCGCCTAAAAATTTTATCTATTAGTATAATGTCTGGTCTATTATGAGCTACTGTCTGATCCATCAGAATCATTCGGTCCCAATATAACTTGAACTGGTTGTTCTCAAGAATAGGCTCCGGATTGTACTTCTAATAAGGCACTTTTCCTACCTGTAATAGGTTTAATTTATCTGTTAACCCTTGGTGGAGTATCTTAGCGGCTGAGTCATGCCTCTCCCTGTGCTCCGTGCGGCAAATGCTTGGCATCCTCAAGATATGTGCTGGATTCAGGCGCGAATTCAAGGGGGGGGAGGGACGATCGCCTCCCCCAAGAGGTTTGAGTTCAGGAAATAGACCCGATTTTGCCTCTTATACTATAGTTTATTCAAGTAGTAGTGAGAGTAATAAATCATTTTTTACCCTTTTTTTTCTTCGCAAACTACCTGTGTTCTTTAGTCCGGTGTCTTTGGAAAAATCTTTTAGACGCATATATATTTATAGAACTGGGTTAGAAATTTTATAATCAAAAATACCGGTCTATAATAATGGACTATTTGGGTTGGATAACAATAGATACTTGGACGTGTGAAGTGTTAAAAAGGATCTTAATCCTTGTCACCGGCGTCGGAAGGAGGTTTATTTTATATCATTAATTATTACTTCACTCATTATTAATTCATTAAGTATTTATGGTATAGAATATTATTTCGGTAATAAACTTAAAATAAAAAGTTTTTATAATATTATTTTATTTCTTATGATTTTTTAATAATTCACATACATTTTAAAATATAGATAATTTTTGACAGATTTAACACAAATCAACTGTGTTCTTATTTTTTTTAATTTTAGCATAGAAACTGTTTTAGGTACACTCAGACTAAAACGTAGCCTTATTCTCTCAAAAAATTCTAAGTTATAATTTAAATATTTACAAAATACCCATTGTCAAACATACAAGTTAAACATATATAAAAAAATTAATTCGTCCATATAATATTAAAAATTTTTTGGGGCTATCGGTCATTTTATTATTCATTGAAAACATTTTTAAGACACTTGCCATTTCAGTTTAATTATATCTTAAACTATATGCAGAATTACAATTAAACACTAAAAAGGGATTCAAATGTTATTAATTTTTATATGTTACAGAAAATTTAAATAATAAATTGTGTTTATGCTGGAAAACATTATGTATCTAATTCGTAATCAAAGTCAGTGAAGCTATCTTCGCTCAAATTAATTATAATTGGTTCCTCTATCTCACTGATCATTAAATCGAGTTTCCACATTTTCTTTTATTCTTTTATTATATGGATTTTACCCAATTTTCTGCAGCAACTTTATTCAAAAAAATCTTTCAAAAGTTCAGTTAAATTAATAATTTTGTAAGTTGTGTTATTCCTAGCAGCTCTACCTTTTAATTGAAAGAGATATTTTCTTCTCCAATGGATATTTTCCGAACAATCTATATGAACAGATTTCCTATCTGGTTATTCGCAGCAAAAATTAAGTTCTCTGAGCAACTTCCAGAGCTCACTTCTTTTAATTTCAGGTAAATTCCGATCTTCATTCATTTTAGTAAGAATTTTGTCGACGGTTGGGATCTGCTTCTCATAATAAAATGTATGTACAACTCTTTTTATTGCAGTTTACATCTCTTCTTCCAACGAGGTTTTTCGCCTGCCTGTGATTGAATGTGGCTTGGGAGTCATTTTTTTCTCCTTCAGTATTCGTTACATAGCAGATTTTCCCACTCCTGTCATGTTGGAACACATCTCAACAGAGCTTTTAACATTATTATCTAGATATTGATATCTTAAAGCATTCATCGTAATAAGTTTTTCGTTGAGGAAAAAATGCCTTGGTTTAACGACTTTAGAATAAATATAGAGGTGGAAGCCATATCTTTTGGGTATGTCGCTAATCTCAAATAATATCTAAAAACAATCGCAAACAAGATAAATCACTAAGGACACACTTTAAGGTGTACTTTGCTTATTAACAGAAATTAAACTGAACTATCAGAAATTTTATTGTAGCAGTAAATTAATAAAAGCTTACAATATTTAAATATAGTTAAATATAATAATATAAGGTACGTTGAAGGTTTCGGTAACAGTTTATTACTCTCTCTAGTTCTTGAATAGAGTATAGGAATGTGTATGGTTGCGATCGCCCCTCCCCTTCCCACAGGAAAATAGAACCGATTCTGGCTTTTATATTAGGAATGTGTATACTGCTGGCACTCCCCCCACGTTGAAAACTTGTTTTTCTTGCGATAGCCCCTCCCCAAGAGCTTTGAGTTCAGGAAAATAGACCCGATTCTTCCTCTTATACTAGGAATGTGTATGCTGCTCACATCCTCCCCCCCCTGTCGGCAACCTGTTTTTTTTTGTGGTCGCCCCTCCCTCTCCAAGAGCTTCAAATTCAGAAAAATAGACCCGACCCTGCCTTTTCCACTAAAAATGGGAACCCCCCTCCGTCGACAACTTGCTTTCTCTTGCGATATTGTACTTTTGTGATATCACCCCCCCCCCCCAGAGAGGCTGGATCCACCCCTGGCTGGATTGTCTGTGATGTTTGACAGCCGTATCTACCCTGGTCGTTTTCTATTAAAGGATCTCTGATAATGAACTTCCGATAGTTTTTCGTCAGAATAACCTGGTCTTGGATAGATAACAAGAAGCCCTCCGTTTCCGAAGACATCAACCATTAGTTCAACGTTGAGTTGTCGACATTGTCCTGATCGACCTCATTTGGGTGTTGTCCATGAAGTGGCTTCCGTAGCAAGGCTTATAACTTCTCTTGGTCTGTTTGGTGGTAAGAAGCAATATCCTGTTCCTTCAGCTGCGTTGAATCATCTGCCTCGCATATTGTTCGATGTTAATTTATTATTTATTGGTCGAGCTTCGTACCAATATCCACCAATCCTCTTCCTGTTTTTCTTAAGAGTGTTCGTATTTTTCTTTGCATTTTTTGGATATCCGTCCTGCTCCATTTTACAGTTCCAAAAGGATAGCTAAGCGCAGAACATGTGTACGTGTTGAGAGCCTTAAACAAATTTCTACTATTTAAACTAGTTCGTAACACTCTCCTTACCCTCCTAACATAATCGGTGGTCAGTTCGGCGTTCATAGTGCGATGGTCAATTCTTTTAGTCTGTTTCATACCTAGGTATTTGCATGTTTGTACTGCGTCCATTGCAGCTATAGTTTCACCGGTCTTCATCTCAAATGCTCCTGGTTGAATCTTTCTTTTAACAATGTTCAGAATACTGCATTTGTCAAGTCCAAACTGCATTTCGATATCCCCGGAGACCTCCTCTACAATTTTAGCATTGGTTCCAACTGGTTTCTGGTAGCATCCATCAGCTGAAAATCATCCATATATACCTCTACGCTGTTATTTCTCATACTGAAGCCGTATCTGGTGGGGTTCAAATGGCGTGAAAGTGACTTCATTGAAAGGCAGAACCATAATGGACTTGGTGAATCGCTTTGAAATATTTCTCTTCGTATTAGGATTGTACTCGTTTTAATGGTATCGTTGGGTGACATTTGCAATTGGATCCTAATTCTCCAGGTTGACATGATGCGTTCTAAAAAGGAAAAAAAATGAATATCAACCTTATATATTCTTAATATAGTTGTGAGCCACTCATGTGGCACTGAGTCGAAAGCCTTGTTATAATCCACATAAGCAGCAAAGAGATTTCTTCGGTTGGTACAGGCTTGGTTACATATGACAGAGTCAATAATCAATTGCTCCTTGCATGCCACTGCTCTCTTGATGATTTTATTATTTTTAGTGTTATTCTACTTTGTAATAGAGTATATTGTGTATACGTGCCTGTAAAGTACTGAATAAATAAAGAAATATTACCATAAATCCACAGTCGAAATATATTTTTCTGCTAAAAGCTTGACATCTCATAAGTGATTTTTTTCTCATCTAGAGATAAAGAATATGGCTATCATTCTCAAGTTTGGTAGGACAGTTGAATATTTTTATGACGACAAAAGCAATAAAACAAAGGAGGAGTACACTTGTAATGCTGAATTCGATGTATGTAATTTTATGCTTATATTCAAAATGTCTGTATGTCAAAACTGAAAATTTATAAAAGTTACTTTAGAACAAGGTTTAAAGTGGCTTGTGAGATTCGTTATAAAATCATGTGTTACGTTTTTAAACCTAAAAGATTTTCGAACTAAAATATTACTATTTTCCATTTTTTGATTAATTGAAATAAACGATCACAAGGCAGGAACCTATAACTACGTTTAGATATTGAGAAATTTGACCAAGTTTTGATTTTTATTTTTGAAGAATCAGTTATTGTAAAAGGTATAATGATTTTACTGCACTTATTTGTTGCCCTTTCTAGAAGTGACCTCATAAAGTTGAAATATCATTGGAAACAACGTGTACATAAAAGTCATAAAGGAATAAATTACATCGCCGGCTAGTATGTGACGTAAATTTTGTATAAAATCAAAGCTTAGGCCTTCTGTCTAAAGATTATTTTTTTCAATATTGATGTTTCTTTTTCAAAAATATAAAACGTTTTGAACTTTTACACTTCAAATTAGTTTTCTACCTGATGAGCAGTTCTACATTGATTATTCTGCTCGGCATTATTGAGTCGTGTATTCGATCAGAGAGATCCTCTCTACAAAATGCCCAAGCTTGTACTGAAATTATTTATAGTAATAATAAAGGCCATAACACACCTTTGCCGTACACATGTAACCTTTTTCTATTTTTATGTATATATCTAACTCGTACTGTTCAAAAACATTTTATTTATTTTTATGACATTTAAATCAACCAATATAAAGAATAATAGAATCTATTACCATTTTTGTCCCAATTACAATAAAAAGTGCGTCTTGAAATACCCTTTTTCCAACGGTGTAGAAATATTTTTTGTGGGGATTTTGCTAAACGACCAGTTATGTGTCTAGTACCTCCATGTATCGCCTAAGTGTCTTTTTATCTGAAATCAAAGATTAGGCATGATATACTTATTTGTAAAATGGTTTAGAGTAGAATAAAACAGAAAAGAATATTTATTTGCCTTAATAACTATTACAATGGTTTTACATAAAACAACAGGTATACAAAAACCAATAGAAACTTACTTTTTGTTCAAATGAAGCTCATCATTTTTTTTTTCAAATGGTCTTATCTGCCCAAGGACTGGTAGTAAATTAGTCTGCTTAAATAGATATATTGCTTATATTATTTTATAATAATAATCTTATGCAAAATATAATATATTTTAATGTCTTCACTTAAGGGAAACAATTTTTTTCCCTGTCCATACTTTCTGTTGGCATCAAAGGACCCGTCTTAGTTGTGTGAACTTTGCCTTCAACTGTTCTGAAGTTACCTATAAATCGCTACCATTTTCGGGACTTAGAATGCTCTTCTTTACTTCGTATTGAAGTTTCTTAATACTTTGTCTAATAAGCACTTCGGACTTAAACGAAGTGTCACGACGTCATAGCTGGCGCCCTTTGGTTTTACAATGACTCTGATAATACGGTCTTTGAAGAATTCCCATAATTATTAATACATCACTGCAGCGACATTGTCAGACTATTTTAAATTTCTTAGCGTTGAAGAGCTTAGAAATAAGTTTTTTCTTTTAAGCGTGTTTATTACTGAGTTAAAGTATTAAAAAACACACGCCCAAGATAATTCTACAATCATTAAAATAGATTTTTTCGGCTATTGTTTTAGCATTTGCCCCGAAAAATTATATTTTAAGCTTTATTACTTCATTTTGAAGTGAAATGAACAAAATTACAATAATTTCCTAGACGAGCAAAAAGATAAACTAGATCTGGTAACGTTGCCTGATATCTGCATGGCTGTTCAAGTTTTTGATGCTTCTTTGATCGCAGTGTGGTATTATTATTTTTTTGTATTTATTAAAAATTCTCCATGCATATACAAGTTTAAATAGTGTTTTATATACTCTTAAAATGCCGTATAGATACTATGTACCTAGTTGAAAGGGAAATTAGTCAAACAATCCAACGAGAGGAGTACTTCTCTTTTCAAAAAAACGACCGATGCCGAATAAAATAACAGAAAGCAATTCATCGTGAAAGTTTATTAACCCAGTTTGAAAGTGTCATTTTACAAAAGAGGATTTTATTTGGTAGATATAGCAATAGGACTCCAAAACGGATGAGATCATTTCCTTAAATGTAAATATAACAAAATTAATTTAACACAATGCAGAAAGTAAATTTCGCAGTAACGAAAAAATTGGAGGATATTAAAGAAAGTAAAGACAAAATTTTATCACATGATAAGCTGTTATGAAATTTTTGTAGAATATGGTGATTTGTTAATAACGTTTAGTTTAGTGGAAGGGTAGTTCACTATTAATGAAGAAACTTATAAAAGTCTTTTTTGGATAGGATATATTCCAGGACTTCTATTCCGTGGGTTGTTCACCTAACAAGTTAATGAGAAATAAGTAAATATTTGTAAACAACCAGTACATATACAAAATAAAAATGCCCTTGTATAAAATAGTTTGCACGGTTTACAAAGTGTACTTGAGACCATTAATTCTCTAATATATTTTCAATAACTGGCTAAACTTCAAATCTGATCAGATATTTATATATCCCGATTTTATTACTGACAAAAAAGTTTCCGTTTTGCGGCTTATAAAAAATGCATGACTTAAAAAACACCCTGCTAATAAAATTTGAATTATATTTAAATTTAAAAGCTTTGTATCCATTTAGCTTGGGAAAAAATGTAAAACAAGCAGTTAATACTTTTAATCCTTCTGTGGTTGCAGGCTAAACGAATTTTGACTAAGATATTCCTTCTCACCTGAATATGACAAACAGGACAGTACTGAAGACTGTTCTAATAAATTAACGACATACTAAAACATAATTATACTAAAGAACATGATATAAACAATCTGAAACCAGAAATGCCAGTGTTTACTTATTAATGAGGATACTGCAACCACATTGATTTCACTAAAATGCAATTATTGCATAATTCATTGACGTGCTTAGCTATGATAAAGAACTTGTTGTTGAAGATAATTTCAATCTCATAACTAATTTAAACAGAGGCGCATTGCAATATCCTCGCGATTCTCTTGTTGAAACAGTTATTGTTTGACATATTTTGCTACAAAAAAAATATTTAGTGACCACAAGAATAAATTCTTGAACATTTTTATTATAATAATTTTTGAATAATTTTATATTTAAGTATGCCCTTAAACAAGAATTTTTATTTTACTTTGATGTATGCAATACACTTTCAGCAAAAACAGTTATTGATATTTCACTTACCAATTACTGTAGTAAGAAAAATAACCAATTAGGCAAAGGTCATAAAAGAAAATTAAATATATAGATAAAATAACTGTACATACTGTATAATAAAAAGTAAGCCAATGATGAAATTCAGAAAAGCTTCCTCAGGGTCTTGCTAATGGTACATTTTTGAGAAATTTTTCAATCTGAGGATTCCCAAAATCGTTAGAGTTTTATTTTTTAATATTAGGTATTATTTTATATAATTTATATTAAAACTAACTTTCACATATTTATCTAAGAAACTTCAGTAAAACATTTTATAAAAAGTAGTGTTTTTAAATTATGTTATAGTTTTTCTTACCTTTCTTTTTAGTCTTTCGACAATTAATTTACTTAAATATTAGTTTAAAATATTTAAAAAACGATCATAAATAAATTTAAAAGTTAACAAGCGCATTAATATAACTAAAGCAAATATTAAATAAAATTTTTATAAAAAAAATTAAACCGACTTCTGAAAGTGTGCTAAAAAGAAAAAAATAACTATAAATTTATATATGAAATTGAAATTTTTGAAGTTGGCGCCAAACTAATAGCTGACAAAATGGGATTCGCATAAACAGATTAACACTACTTTGTTTGTAATTGCTTTCTTGACATAATTTGTATATATTAGTAATTATTTGTTTCATTTAGAAATAGCTTGGCGCCGACTTCAAAAATTTCAATTTCATATAGAAATTTATAGTTATTTTTCACTTTTTAGCGCACTTTTAGAAGTCGGTTAAATTTTTTTTATAAAAAATTTATTTTTCGATTTTTAGTTTTGAGTTCATTATATTATCCATAGATTATTTGAACTAAGTACTAATCGAGATTAGTGTACCTCGCAATGACTCCAAGGTGACAAAAAAGTACCCATTTTATTCAAAGTTGTAATCACCCTAAAATGAACCACTAAAAATTCTTGGATTCTTAGAGTTCTACAAAAACCGGTGAAATTATATCAAACAAATATTTAGCCTGTCATAGTAAATCCACTATCTTAAATTTTAAATTAATTTTAGATTTGTAATATAGGGCCCAATGCCTTCCAATATCGATATTTAAAGAACTTGAGACGTAAATTCCTTAGCTCGATATATTTTATAGTGCATATTGAGTTTGTATGCATTCCAAGAAGCCCGCAATATCAGTTTTAGGCAAAACCGGAAAACTAAAAATTTTCACTCCCTCACTCCCTTGTCAACCTAATATTGTAAAAAATTAACTTCATATTTGTGATATTTGACCCCGAAAACACCCTAATCCCAAATCTGATAAAATGCGAATAAGGTAAAATTTTCAACTCACTATATTGGATCCGTCATATTGAATTTCAAAAAAAATATTTTAACGTCTTAATCTAATCTAAATCTAAACCCTTCAAAGCCCCCTAGTACCAATTTTAGATGATATCCAGAAACTCAAAATTTCTAGACCGTCATGTCATGTTAGATTTTCTTAAAATAATTTTATATTCGCTATTTACATCTTTAAAAACGATTCAGTCCCATATTTGAACAAAATCGAAAAATGTAAAATTTTTAGTCTGCCATATTGAATCCTGAAAAAAATACTATTAGATTCATAACCGCCTCAAAAATCCCCTATGTCAGTTTTGGAGAAAATCGAAAAATGAAAAGTTTTTAAGATGCCATGTTGAATCCGCCAGATTGAGTTCTTCAAAAAATATTTTAAATTCGTACTTAACGCTAACAAAAATTCCTCAATACTGATTTTAGACAAAATTGAGAGATGTAGAACCTTTAATCCGCCATATTTATTTATTTTTTTAAATAATGTCAGATTCATAATGTGCAATTCCAAAAACTCCCCCATATCAATTTTGGAAAAAATCGGACAAAATTTATTTTTTGTTCCCCATATTGGATAGGCTACATTGAATTTTTTAAAAATAATTTCAGATTCGTTATGTACGACCCCGAAAACTCCCCCATACCAATTTTGGAGAAAATCGAACAAAATTGATGTTTTTGTCCACCATATTGGATTCGTCATATTGAATTTTTTAAAATAATTTTAGATTCGTCATGTGCGACCCCGAAAACTCCCCCGTACCAATTTTGGAGAAAATCGATAAAAATTGATTTTTTTGTTCGCCATATAGGATCCGCCATATTGAATTTTTAAAACTATTTTGGATTCGTTATATGCGACCCCGAAAACTCCCCCACACCAATTTTGGAGAAAATCGGACAAAATTAAATTTTCTTGTCCTCCATATTGGATCCGCCATATTGAATTTTTAAAAAATAATTTTAGATTCGTTGGGTACAACCCCGAAAATTTATCCATGCACCAATTTCATCTAAAAATACATGAGACCACCACAGTAACTTCCTGAACATAATGTAAAAAATTTCATTCAAATCGGTGCCGCCGTTCCGGAGTAATAGATGTACAGGGTGAGTCAACGATTGGATGAAGTAGATTTGTGCCTTTTCCGTGAAATTAACAAAGAAACTATATTTATTGTTTGATACAGTTTATTTTAACGCAGATTTTAAAAATATTTAGGACTCTACAGGGTGAGCCAAAAAACTAGGACAGCATAAAGTTGTATTTTTTTAAATAGAACACCCTATATACGAATCGTATTTCCGATTTAGCTTATAATTTTAAATCTTTTTTATTAAGGGTTTACTATAACATAACTTTATAGTTTCTGAGATAATTAAGTTTAAAGAAAAAAAGTTACATTTTCAAGCATCAATTCAATCCTAAATAACGTTTTCAATTTTTCGACAAATATATTCAAATTTGGGATTTAGCAAGGCCAAGTTAACATAATTTTTACCTAATATTTGCAATAAAAGCTACAGGGTGTTGAACACATCGGCTCAAATTTGAACAAATTTAAATGAATAACAATTTTTTTTTTAAATGGTACACCCTGTATATTTTCATGTTATTTAATAGAGTAATAAAAACCCTAAAAGTTTTGTTCAATATATCTTATACCTATTTATAATAGTTTTTGAGATATTTCAGTTTTTCTTATTTTCCATACTTTTTTACAGAAATAGTTTTCATTATCATAGTAGCCATGGCAAAATCAATGTAAAAGAACATTTTTCTGTGTGTCAAATTTATAACCGCAATCGCTTCTTTTGGTTTTTATGTAGTGTAGTTTGGTTTTTTCTGCATTCATCTTATATTGTAAAATGAATTTTCCAAAGAATGAGTTAATAGATATGATTTATACAATAGGAGAGGCTCAAAAAAATTGCCTTCTTGCTCAAAGAATTTACAAAATGAAGTATCCTGATCGACGCCAGCCTAATACCCATACTTTTCAAAACGTAATGCAAAGATTTGATTCTTCTGGTACTGTTGATTATCCAAAACGTAAAGTGGTCAACAAACCAGTAACTAATGAAGAAAAAGAACTACAAGTATTGTTAAATGTTCAGGAAAATCCTTATATTGGTAGCCGTCAGTTAGCAGCATTATGTGAAACATCACAATCCACCGCTAATCGTACTACCAAGAAATATAGGTATCATCCATATCACATGGAATTACACCAAGAATTGCATGGACAGGATTTTGAAAGTCGTGTAAACTTTTGTCGTACAATAAATGCGGAGATTCAATTAAATCCAAATTTATTATGCAAGGTAATGTTTAGTGATGAAGCTACTTTTAGAAGTAACGATGCCGTAAATAGACGCAACATGCATTATTATGCCACAGAAAACCCATTTTGGATTAGAGAGGTGCAACATCAAAACCACTGGTCATTAAATGTTTGGTGTGGTTTTCATCATAATTGAATTATTGGACCCGACTTTTTTAATGAACCACTAAATGGCCATAGTTACCTGAACTTTCTACAAGAAGAACTACCCCAACTGCTTCAAGGTCTCGATAGGGATGAGCTCGACAGTATGTGGTTAAAGCACGATGGTGCGCCTCCGCATTACCATCGTGAAGTTCGTGCGTTTTTGGACCAACGATATCCGCAAAAATGGATTGGACATGGGGGTTTCATTGAGTGGCCACCAAGGTCTTGCGACATCACCCCATTAGATTTCTTCCTATGGGGTTATATTAAAAATAAGGTGTATGTTAATCCACCAACAACAGTGGAAGATATGCGAAACAGGATTAGGGATACCTGTAGAACAATAACGCCACTAATTTTGTCCAGGGTCCGAGAAAATCTGCAAAAAATACTAAATTTGTGCATTGCACAAGAGGGTCGTTTATTCGAACACTTATTAAAAAGAAATAATTAATCTCAGTATTTAATAGGTAATTTTTTTGTTTCAATTTAGTATAAAAGTAAATATGTATTTGCCTTGTCGTTATTGTTGTGTTAATTTTTTCACATTATGTTTAATTAAACTATTGCCGTTGTTGTAATATAACGAATAATGTATTTCGTCATATTTAACCACATTCTGTTTGTTTCTGTAGTTTCTTTTTATTATTTTACATGGCTACTATGATAATGAAGACTATTTCTGTAAAAAAGTATGGAAAATAAGAAAAACTGAAATATCTCAAAAACTATTATAAATAGGTATAGGATATATTAAACAAAACTTTTAGGGTTTTTATTACTCTATTAAATAACATGAAAATATACAGGATGTACCATTTAAAAAAAAAAGATATTTATTCATTTAAACTTGTTCAAATTTGAGCCGATGTGTTCAACACCCTGTAGCTTTTATTGCAAATATTAGGTAAAAATTATGTTAACTTGTCCTTGGCCTTGCTAAATTCCAAATTTGAATATATTTGTCACAAAATTGAAAACGTTATTTAGGATTGAATTGATGCTTGAAAATGTGACTTTTTTTCTTTAAACTTAATTATCTCAGAAACTATAAAGTTTTGTTATAGTAAACTTTTAATAAAAAAGATTTAAAATTATAAGCTAAATCGAAAATACGATTCGTATATAGGGTGTTCTATTTAAAAAAATACAACTTTATGCTGTCCTAATTTTTTGGTTCACCCTGTAGAGTCCTAAATATTTTTAAAATCTGCGTAAAAATAAACTGTATCAAACAATAAATATAGTTTATTTGTTAATTTCACCGAAAAGGCACAAACCTACTTCATCCAATCGTTGACTCACCCTGTACATACGTAAAAAAAACATACATACTCGACGAATTGAGAACCTCCTTCTTTAAGAAGTCGGTTAAAAATTGCAATTAACGAAGTGTTAAAAATTGTTATTTTAGAGTTTATTACTCTGTCGGGAAGTCCAAAAATCTCAAACATTCTATTACTAACAGAAAACTACAATTTTAAAAGATTGATTACCCATCTAGAAGATAAATTTATGAACAAGAAAATTTTATTGGTTATTTAAAGCAACAACCAAATAATTCATCCCTAGGACACGGTAGGGAACTAGAAGGTCCATATGGAATATACGCAACCAAAAATTCAATGGTCAGCAACAGAACGGTTTACAAGAGCCCAAATTCTCTCAAGTGGATAGATAGATCTCAGAAAACAGGGCTTTGCCAAAACTGCGATGCTATCTGTTATTTCATGTTTTAATTTACAACAAGGCACATAATCTGCCCTACTACCGAACCAGCCTGTCCATACACCTGCCCATGAGAGACCAGAAAATATCGTTATCTTCGATACATTCTAATGGATTTAAACAACAATAAATTTGTTTGAAGGCTGTTAATGCTCGGTGGGGGAAGGGATTATTGGATCTTTGATAAACATAAATATTTTTATTTGATTTTGTTTCAGTTTTTTTTGCTTCTCGTGTCTCTTTTCAGTGTTTTTAAGTGTTAGAAATTATTACAAGTGCGAAGTTTACAATTAATATTAACCAAAGAGAGACCAAAAAAGTTATTTTATCGGTAAATATTGTTCTATGTTAATTACATATTGAAACTAATTAATAATAATAATAATTTAGGCAACCACAAATTGGCGTACCGATTAACATGTCATAATAGCTTAAATAATAGAATTAGAAAGGGATAACATAAAATATGTATGTGTACCAAGAAATTAAAGATCTACCTTTTATCAACACTGTTCCAAATTTGAGTAACAATATTATTATGTTCTTTGGCATTCAAACAACGGGGCCCTAGTTCTGATGATATGATAATTCTACGGGGAAATTCGTTGATCGTTGCTGATTCTATAAAGCAGAAGTAAACAGGTAACATACATTTTAGCGGCTATTTGGAAAACAAATATGTAATCAAAAATGAATGAAGTTTTGAACATGTAATTCGATGGTTTTAATAAGGTTGTTTATAAAATTCCGAGGAAAAATTTACCCATCATAAATATATAAGAAAAAAATTGAATTTCTGCATATGTACAATTTGAATCCAAAAACAACCACCAAACAAATTTTAGAATGGATAAAACCCAATTGTCCTGAAGTGGAATGTAAAGCTATAAAATCGAAATATCCTAATTTGTATAACTCGTTTAAGGTGACTATGAACGAGAGCAGTTTATCAGATATTAGCGGTAAGACTAGTAAGGCAAATAGTGTGAGCTTTTTTTACATTAAAATGCTATATCATTCAAACAAGAGGCATGAGACTGATCTATTTTTATGAGATAGGTCTTTTACCATCTTGATATTTTGTAAACATTAGTTATCTAGCTATAATATAAAAATAATCTACATTCAGAGATATGCATCCTTTTATGCAAGTAAAAGTCACCTACATTGTGGTACCTGTGTTTTTATTAAAAACAGTCGAAATTTACATTACAGTTAATAGAAATATATCTCAGCAAAAAACTGTCAGCCATGGGGTGCCACGTAGCTCCGTCCTGGAACTCTGGAAATTAAGAGTAATGGAGATAAAAAATTTCTACAAAAGTTCCTGGAAATCAAACCGTTTATGTTAAGGCGACCTTCAATTTGACCTTGATCTTAATCTTGAAGATCATATGAGAGTTATGATAACTTTTCAAATGGAATCCAATACTTTTTACTTTTGAGGGTTTGGATGAGAGTAAAAAATTTTCCTTTGGAAAGGACCTTCGGTAACCCTCTCTTGAACAACATGAAACTGCAAAAATTCCGCTAAACCAGGAAAGCTGAAATAATTCAAACCATAAGGGAAAATAAATAAAAACGACTCAATTGAAAATAACCGGCCTAGATCATCATCACCTTCGGGTAAATTTTCAAGATCAATGTAGATCGAGTTCATTTTCTTTTAATAGAAAAAAAGAAAGAATGGAAAATTTCACGTCAGAAATGATATTTTAAAATTTGCTATTCTGTTCTGGGAGAGCTGAACTGTTTAAAAAGTAGACAAAAGATTTTTTGGCTAATTTTATTGCTTTTCTTAGTATATTATACGATAAAAGTGCCATCAACAAGTACCAGATGAAATGCACAAGTTTTGATGACCTTGACAAACTTGATCTTTAAGCCCATTTTTATACGACATTGAAGTTCAAGATCATTTATGTTAAATAAGGGGAGTGCAAAAATTATTTTCTTCCTTACGTTTAAATTTTTTCAGCAGTCCTAATTTGGCAGATTTTTCGCAGTTTCGCATTGTGGATGATCCGCTAGGTTCAAGAAGGGATCACTGAAGGTTATTTCTAAATGAAAAATTTTTTACTCTCATCCAAATCGCCATTAATCTAATTTTCCCCTAATCCTTGAACAATCCCCAACATCCTGCCGTTTCAAGATTTTTTGATATTTGACTTTGAAACGACTTTGACCTTGATCTTTGAAATCATTTTGAGATCATATTCGATCATAAAATAATCCGATAAGACCATTTTCGGGGTCTAAAGAATCGGGGTTTCATTTAAAAAACTATCGTAACTTTGATTTGATCTTCAAGGTCAAGGTCAAGGTTACTGTTGCTACAACTTTATTTTGCCAAGGCAAGAGCATCGAGAAAATACATACTAAATCGAAAGAAATAAAATATAATGCCGACGAATGGTTTATCTCTAATAAATTAAAACTAAATCTCAGTAAATCCCAGGAAATTGTTATATCCTCAAATAATAGAGTTACTAGGGATTATTGGAGCAGTCATTTGGATCGTTTGGTCTCTAAACTATCTAGTATTCTTCTCCTTAGGTAATTAAAGGGTATAATATTGTTCAGCAATTTAAAATTATTGTATTTCTCCCTTTTCCATTCACACCTAAAGTTTGAGACAACAAAAATAACTCACTGTCAACATTTTTTTGAAATTTAAGATCATGTCACTTCCCTCTATATATATTTATGAAACAATTCTAGAAACTCATTTACATATTACCAGAAATGCAAATCAACTGCGATTAATCCGATTCAGGCTTGAAAAATTCCGGAAAATTTCATTAAATTTATACTTCTACAATAAACTCTCCCTAGAGGTACATAAGCTGGATTATCCAGACTTTAAGAATAACTTAAAGCTTTTATTCTAAAAAAATGTTTCTATAGTTTTGAGTTCCAGAGACATACCTCAAAATTCCGAAATTAGATTCATAGTTATGATTGTCGTTTTATTTTTTACCTTTATTCGTGGAGAATCACTGGATAATGGTGAAATGAAAGAGTTTTTTGAAAATAAAAGTGTTTTTCAAGTCGTATTTCTTATTCAAAAGTGTTTTCATTAAGTCTTGCCCGATACTGGTGAACGATTATTTTGTTTGCCCGTCAACTGAAGAGGCTGTTGATTGTTTTGGTGCGGAAGAGTGTATTGTAATATTTAATTTTCCTTTTTAAAATAGTTTAGATTAATGATGATTGTTGTGCATTCTACAATTTTTACATATCATTGTATTAATGCATATGTATTTAGTTTAAAAAATATCTATCTCTGTATCATTTAACCATGTGTAGATTTAAAAGCCGCAGGGTGATGACGTCATAGATCAGCGTTGTGCATATCCTAGGACTTGTTAGGTTCTTCTCCATCTTTTCGAATCGATTGACTCTTGGATTTTTTGTTCCTTACGATAACTTATTATTGTTACTCGAGACATATTCCCAACGAAAATATTTTTAAAATGCGCAGTGAAAATGTGTCGTTTCCTTCACAAACATCACCAAATTATAGCAATCTTTGACAAGTTATTGGTGATTCGATCCCACCAAAAATGTATCATCCTGTTAAGCCATTGGTTATAAGAAAATTATCTAGGAATTAATATTTCATGTACCAAAAATCGAGGTGTTAAAAATATTCGGAAAAAATTTAACAGACAATTTTGATGAAAAATGGATTTGTCTTTTGGTACCTAATTTTAAATGAAGACGTGTTGGTGTTTATTTAGAATTAAAAATATTTTTCGTTTCAGGTTTACTATCATGTTAAAAAATTAGGTCTATTAAATGATGTCCATTATTTTTAGATGGATCATTAAACTTCAAATATTTTCCATAAAAATTATCCGATTATTAACAAATAATAAAAGAAAATTATCTTCTTAGTAGTTTTAACAACAACACTACAATAAAACAAGTAGTATTTTGAAAAATAATCTAAAAATATTCACGTAAGGTGATTGCTGATAAATCATTTTTATATCTCCTACTGCCTATATTTCTATCCCGTTGTGAGTCTAATCCTTATGTATGTGCCAAATCGAATCGTATCACGATAAATCCAAACCAACAAAAACGTAAAAATAACATTTTTTCCGATATTTCCCTCTTATGTATATCAATTAATTATGAGATTTTTTCTCTATTCAATTTTGTTTTGCAAATAAAGGTTAATTTAAAGGCTACGTATGTATTTAATGTATGACATGCAAACTATTCCTAATTCAACTATATTTGTCTAATTAATTTAATATAATACAGAGGTAGAGTTTAATTGCTTGTTTACTGCGGATTTTAAAATTTCTATCAATATTGGAAGATAATATTCTCCGTCTAAACCTGGACTACATTTTATCCAATTTTAAAAAAAGGAGTGGCGCAAAGAGGCCTAAAATAAGGAAAGTCGAAAAAACGCCCGCACTTTGAACACCCATCAATATTTATCAGCGACTACGAAAGGAATATGGTAAAATTTAACATAGCGAAGAGTAAATATACGAAATTCTCAATATCTTAAGGATGGTTCTGGGGGTTAACTGGGCCATATTTGTTCTATTCGTGGTGTATCAAAGAAAAGTTCTAAAATGCTTATTCCAAATAAAAAGTAAAAACAGCCGAATAATTTGACATAAGTATAACGTCACAGCACAGCGACCGTCTACAATAACTTTTTTGATATAAATTCTCCAGACCGTTTTACAACGCCAAGGAAAAAAAATGGAGAGTTCTTTGATTTTATGACCTATTCACCTATCAAACTTTTATTATTATAAAGAAGTTGCTATATATCTAAAAAAACAAGTGTTCGATTCTTATACGTACCTCAAACCTATAGCTTTAACACAGCAAAGTGCAACCAAGTTAGGAAAATTAAAAAAGTCATGTAGGAAATAATGCTGGAAGTTTAAGATGTAATGGCGTTTTAAAAAGGAACGTCGTGCTCTACGGATGCTTTTGTTTGCGGCAGCGGTAATCTAATTATGCACGGCGGTATCTACCTACAACCGGAATATCCTTGCTCTCTGAACTGTTCAACGGACTATCCGATGGTCAAAACATCTAGCTGGTGATCGGTTCTCGGGCACCACCCTCGGGATTAATGTGGTCGAGGACTCATTTATGCATATGGCAGCTTGTTACAGTGGAGCAATGGAAAGCCAGGGGTCAATTGCACGTATCAGTGCTGGCTTCCGGCTGCCAATTGCTACCTGAAATGTTAAGAATGGGAACTACGTAATGAAACAAACGGTTTTTAAAATATCCTGTCTCCTGTATTCCAGACTTTCTACAAAGATATGGCCTAAAACTAACTTACAATTTAAGATGGACAATAATATAAACAAATGGTAGGAGAGCCAGAATATGTTACCCACGGCGGCGGCAATAAACGTCGTGGTGGCAATTGTTAAGCGCCCTTATCAACGAGTATCGGAGGGTACCCGGCGGTAAAATACATTCCTGGTTATTACGGAAACAAAACAAAACCGACGGCATGCAATGCGTGTATATATAAGTGACGGTAGGAAGAAGGAAAGGAACCGATGCTGCCCGTACTTGTAAGAGTCCTCGTCAGCGTCGGTAAGATGGAACGAGATTACCCGTACTTACAAGGACCTTCGATAATGTTGATCAATAGCGATAGGAAATGAGGAAATTAACCGACACTGCCCGTACTTATAAGGGTCCTCGGCAGTATCGATAGGAGGACACAACATTGCCCGTATTATCCTCGACAATGCTGGCCATTAGCAGGGTAGAACGTAAGCAAGGCAGTGGATGGTAAAACACCATATACACATTGCTAGACCAAGAAAGCGCAATCCGGCGGGCGACCCAGGCAGTCAGTTGTAACTGTGAATCTGGGTGGAGAACGTGCAGTTCTCCGCAAATTTATAGCCATCTCAAGCGTAAATACCCTGCCCGAGCTCCTACTACGCTAACAATGGAGTGATCGCGCAAGTACTGAGGTACACGGCGGACGATCACTATAGACGGACGCTCTAAAAACCGGGAATATGGAAACTTTAAGCATTCTTTTCCCACAAGAATTAGATTTTTCAAATATATATAAAGCAAAATAAATCCCGGTGAACATACTCATGCCCAAAAATTCGGTTATTTCGTTACAAAGAGACAAGATCAGAAATCAGGAGAAAAGATGCAAAACAGGTACATAGGATATTTTTAAACGAGTAACAATATTGCAATGACGCTGTGTACATCATAAGCTTTTGACGGGCTAGGAGAACACGAGGGTGAGGAAGATCGCCAAAAAGATGAGTACACGATGTATGCAGAATGTGGAGAAAATATTAAAGGATTCAAGATAGAGAAGGAAGGAAGAACTTGGGAGAGGACTATATCCAGGAGTGGATGAGAAATTGTATGACGAAGATGAAAAAGAAAAAGCGTTTGTATAGGGCGTTTCTAAAAGGTCAGTACAACACACTAGCGCAAATTCTTAAAGCTAAAATATTTATCCAAAAAAATTTTACCTAGTAGGTGTCGCTACGAACTGCTGTTTGTGAGATAATCGAATTTAAATGTTTTATTGCATACTGAGACCCTTCGTAATCACCCTTCACATTTCAGTCAAGCTTAGGGCTAGTCCAAGAAATCTGAAATATGTTTAAATGCCAACACGTCAACAATAATAACAATTTATATAGCAACATTTTGATAATAATGTAAGAATGAACTTGCAAACAAAATAAGAGTAACACACGAAGTCTATAACAACTGAAAAATTTTATTTATTTTTTTTATTAAACTTAAGTAAATGTAAATGAGAAATTGAACTGGACCTGAACCTACACCCTTTCCATCATCTCTACATATAAGCAAAAAGTATTTAGTGAATTTTGTTTTCATGTCCACAATTCTCCTTAATGTTTTGAGGTGCTACATTCAGTGAGCAGGGTGATCAATTTGCTTGAACATCATTTTCTCAGCCGATGCATCGATTTTCAAAATTCTCATTTAAAAGATTTTTTATTTTTAATATAAAGTTTGTTGGTGTTTTAGATAATTCAAACCATTTAAACGAGATGGTAAGATTACAGGACGAAGCTCTTGTACTACCTGGAGTTGAAATAGATTCAAAAGCTGTTCTTTTAAAGTCCTATTTACTATATTTTTAGAAACTCTAGTTCCAAAACTTAAAGTCTGGTGCTTAAACTCAGATTCTCTGCAACTTCTTCTAATATTTCTTACTCAATTTCAGGTGTCCTAGTCGTAAAATTCCGTCCATAATTATTCATTGCAGGAGCAAAACTACCAATTTTTCGAAGACGCCTTCTAACCGCGGCCAATAATCCAGTAACCTTCAACAAGCTATGTGGAAACTTATTAATAATAAAAGCAAAAATAATACCTCTGACTCTGAAACTAAATGCAAATGATTTTAATAACCATTTTTGTTCAACTGCTGAATGTGTGATGAATAAACTTGAAAGTTCTCCACAGCCTTTTGAAAATTACCTAAAATCTATGCCACTGAAAAACATTCCGTCCTTTAAATTTCAATCAGTTAGTTTTAATGATGTCGACATGGCCATTTCAGAAATAAAAAATAGTAACAGCAAATATATTGACGGAATTAATACAAAAATTATTGAAAAAATTAAGGATATAATAGTTCAGCCCCTAACAATATTGATAAATGAATCTATAGCTTGCAGTACATTTCCTAAAGTTTTCAAAACTACAAGGGTGTTACCCCTTTTCAAGAATAAAGGCCCCATTGATGACTGCAACAAGTATCGCCCCATATCTTCATTACCAATCTTGTCAAAAGTTTATGAACGAATTTTGAAAAATCAGGCTAATGATCACTTTGAGTCAAACAAATTATTTACCTTGAACAAGTTTGGATTCCGAAAGAACAGGACCACAACTTTAGCTATTGATCACTTCACTAGTAATGTTTTACAGGACTTTGAAAAGTATTTTGACACTCTTGCATCCTTTTTAGACCTCACAAAGGCATTCGATTGCGTTACACATAGTATTCTTCTGAAAAAACTACCATTTTACAATTTTCAGGCTGATGCCATTCAGCTACTTAATTCATATCTATCGGATCGTGATCAGTATGTTCACTTTGGGCAGTATAATTCTAAAAAACAATCCTCAAGTTATGGTGTACCTCAAGGGTAGGTATTAGATCCCATCTTATTCCTCATCTATATAAATGACCTGACATACTGTAAGGGCAAGGGAGTCAATACTGTTTTGTTTGCTGACGACACAACGTTTTATATGTTATCACCCTTCAGAGATTGACAGTCTTGATTACCAAACTTCAGAAAAAAAACTATTTCAATGGTTTCTAGCCAATCGCCTATTCTTGAACAACTCCAAATCACCAAGTATTAATTTTACTCTAAGGAATAACAGTGAAATTGTACAGTCTTTTCTACCTAAATGTGCAATGGAGGTCAAATTTCTGGGAGTACACCTAGATGCAGGATTAACTTGAGAACACCTTGTTTATCTCTCAAAACTATCCCAACAACTGTTCCTGTTCAGGAGTCTTGTACGGGTAACTTCCAAAGAAACCCTTCTGACAGCATATCACAGTAACTTTCATTCTCTTTTGGCTTATGCTATTCTTTCCTGGGGTCATTCTTGTCATGCTGATAAGGCGTTTGGACAACAAAGAAAATGCATTCGTATTATCCCTGGGCTTAGTTATAAAGAAGACTGCCGAAATTCATTTAAAAATTTAAAAATTTTAACTTTACCTTTTGTGTACATTATGCAGTGTTTGTTGTACGTTAAACAAAATCTTGATCTATACAGATCACACTAAGATATTCACAAGTATCCAACAAGAAACAACAACAATCTTGTACCAGCCGGCTTGAGAGATCCAGGAATGGTTCAAGATATTTAGCAATTAAGTTCTACAACTGCGTGCCAGCTAGAATTAAAGCTCTTGACTTCTATCAGTACAAAAGGCAAATCAAGAGCTACCTTGTGCTGAACGCGTTTTTTTCGTTCGAGGAGTATTTCGAATCTAATTTTAATCTGTAGTATTGTCTTTGTCTATTGTCAGCTTCTCTTAGCTTTTTTTTACCAAAACTTTCTTCTTAAGGAAGAATCAATATCGTGTAATGTTTTATTTGTATTAATGATAATAATTAATTGACAAAACTTTAATATTTTATTGATTTGACTTGTAAAAGTACTATTTGTATATTATTACTAATAAATTATCTTATATTATCTTATCTTATCTAATATTTGGTGGTTTGGTAAACGTCTATTTGAAAATCTTTCTCTTGTTAACTACTGACCATTTTCGTAAAAATAAACTAATATCGTATCAATTATTTCTGCGTTAGTATATGGAGAAAAATGTATAAACATAAATGATACATTTTAAAATTAAAGGATAAAGATTTGTCAGATTGAATCAACTAATGACGATACTTATCATTTTTAGCTTGTTACTATGTAATTTTTTTATTATGGTAGATATATTGCCCTTAAACACTGTTCAAGCTCCTTGAACCACTCCTAAGGTTGGATAAAATGCGAAGGAGGCTACGAGTATAATTCCACAATAAGACTTATAAATTCGATTACCTCAAAAACGGCTGCTCAAAGCTGATCCTACTAAGTTTAACATTTTTGGATAAAAGATGCCAATGAGTAAGAATTTTTAATTAGAAACTTAATATACTTATATAGACGTAAAAAAAGTTATGAAGCTTTAGATGTAGAAGTGCTGCTGATGGCGCCTTTTGCAATATACATTAAATCAAATCTTGATTTCTTATTCTAAAGAACCCCAAATACCAAATTTAGTGCAAATCAAGCTATTGTAAAGACAAATACTTACAAAATAGGTTAAGAAAGTTATAACTATCTTCTTATTGCGAAATATGTCTATTTACTGGTCGTCGACAATACAAATTCACCAAGTATGCCAGGTCATTTCCCGGGTCAAGATGAGACCAGATTTGCTATAGGATGCGAATTCTTGACTTGTTAGAAAAACAATAAAATATTAGACGTGGCTTTAATCGTAGCGAAAGTAGAAACTTATTTTAAATAATATACAGCCCAATATGTTAGAATTAATTATCAAATATATTTTATAAACCTTTTTATTAAAACGAAGTCGAAGAGGTGTCATAAAGTTTAATCCCGCAGACCAACGATCCCGATTCCTTTACGTCACTAGTCATATCCCAAAACTGGGCGTGCCAATCACAAAAACAGTCAGAGAAGTTAGCATGAAAATAAACATACAGACTTCTAATTACAAATATACAAGTGCTTCAGAGTTATTACCAAACAAGCTTAATTTATTTACGCTTTTTTAAAGCACGAACAGCTAAATTTGGAGGTTTAAAAAATGTATCTTATTAATAATCAATAAATGAGCACAGAATTCAAACTTTTTCGAATTTCTACTCCTGGGATAAAAGAAACAATTGCTTTTGAGACAAAACAACACAAAATAAATATCAACGATTCAAAATTAAATTTGTTTTAAAAACTATTAACTGATAAGTTCTTTTTTCTGAAATATAATTTTTAATTTGTCTAACGTAGATTCTAGCAAAAAAAAGTTTTAAATTATTTCCTTCATTTCACTCTGCAACTATCAACGAAAGAGCGTCGTTTGTTGTTGATATTGTGGTCTTCGGTATAATCAAATCTTCGGACTCATAACATGATCTAATTATATGCCCAATCAGTACAATACAAATTTGTTGTGAAAATATTTATATTTACCATAGTCGAGTCCGCACGTTAGGTGTTCGCCTCGTTCAATTTATATCTCTTCTCACCACACGCTCTAAAAAATAATTAGTGGCTATTCTTAATTATAAAACACGAACTCAATGAAGAACTAATCATATAATTTTAAAATATTTCCTGCTGGTTTAGAAACTACATTTCCGGAATCTAATTTAAATAAAATAAATATAGTATTTCGAATAAGAAAAATCCTGCAGTTTAATTAGGTTTTACAAAAAAAATCAGTCTATTATAATTTGCACATAATATAAATGAATGAGTAGCTTTATAAGTACCAAAAATATTTAAAACAGAAAAAGAAATACCTACAGATTAATTGATGCAAGTAATCAGCAAACAACAGCATATTAAACTTTCGTTCTTGTTAAGTTAAAATTATCATGACCAACTTGATATTGCGCAAATATAAGAAAAGATCCTATAACGCGAAGATATAAATCCGGCCACGGTGGTGGAGTGGGGATGATGATTTTGTAATTTATCTTCAGAATAAGAAGTTAAATAATAATAATAATAAAAACGCTCCTGACAAAAGCACAAAAACATCACCCTCGAAGTTCTATTGAACGTACAATGCTTCCAAGACATCAAGGAGGAAGAGGCGTGGTGGATATTGATAAGCAGCTCGACCAACAAATAATAAACTTACGTTCATATTTCCACAGGTTAGCGGCCTCTTTCGCACTACATCGAGCAATATGGGAGGCAGATGATTCAACACTGCTACAGCTAGGGGAACAGTATATTGCTTCTCACCACCAAACAGATCAAGAGAAGTTACAAACCTGGCTACAGAAGCCGCTTTATGGACGGCATCCAAATGAGGTCAATCAGGATAATGTCGACAACTCAACATCGAACTACTGGTTGATTTAAGGACAGATGTTTCCGGAAACGGAAGGCTTCTTGTTAGCTATCCAAGACCAGGCTATTTCGACGAAGAACTATCGGAAGTTCATCATTAGAGATCCCTCAATAGAAAATGACCAATGTAGATATGGCTGTCGAATATCACCGACAATCCAGCACACAACTGAAGGATGCCAAGAGTTTGCCACAACCGAGTATAAGGAAAGACGCGACTCAGCTGCTAAGATACTCCACCAAGAGTTAGCAGATAAGTTAAACCTATTGCAGGTAGGAAAGTGCCTTGTTATAAATACAATCCCAAACTTATTCTTGAGAACAACCAGTTCAAGTTATGTTGGAACCGAACGGTTCTGATGGACCAAACAGTTGCTCATAATAGACGAGACATTATACTAACGGACAAAATTTCGAGGCTAACTACACTAATCGACATTGCTGTACCTAACAATAAAAATCTAAGGCCAAAATACAACGAGAAGATCGCCAAATACAGATATCTGGAAGTGCAAATTCGAAGACAATTGTCAATCACCATCGTTCAGAGGATTCCCATAATTGTATCAACAACTGGAGTGACACCAAAGAACCTTCTGCAAAACATCAAGGGACTGCATCTTAGTGAGCATCTGTATAAACCGATGCAGAAAGCAGTTCTCCTTGCAACCGCGCGGACCGTCTGAGAGTTCGTAGGAAAAGCAGCAGACCACGTCACTTACGACCCGATAACATGGAAAGGGTTCCCACCGAGCTTCATACTTTTAGTATTTTTATATACCTGGTATGAGTGAATAATCCCTAGAAGGAGTACGAAACCGGCTTGTAAATCTAATAATAATAATAATAATTTATTACCATTAAATAAGAAAGTTACAATAATTTTCTACATTCATGTATTTGAGAAACTCCACATACATAGATATCAAATCATATTTAAAGATATTAACACAAAAAAATAATACCCAAAATCATCTCCATTTCCAATACTAATTTAATATTGACACTATATAAACAATCCAGTCTTGGTTTGCTTTTATCCACTCAGATATTCTCACACAAAAATAATACACATTTACAATTGATTTTATTTCTAAAGGTAATAAATTAAATATCTTTGGACCGATGTACGTAATATGCCTCTGCGAAGCCATATATAATGCTACACAAATGGTAAGGCCTCCACTGTGAACAAACCTGGTATGAACATTGTGCATAATCGGACTTTTATATTTATCACACTTTTTCATAAAATTTAGAACATTTTTAAAATGCAATTGTCTGATAGTTCGAAAGTCATCTTGTTAAAATAGTAAGTCCAGTGGGAATCTCCTTGATTTATTTAAAAATATTTTTATTATATACTTTGAGTAACAGTTAAGGGGTAAAGAATGCTACCATATGCACTGCCCAAAACATTCAAACCATATGTGAGGACTGATTCAATTAAAGCCTGGTGTGTTATTCTTAGTAGTTTGAAAGGCAGGAATTCTCTCAGTTGGTATAATTTGTATATAGTGTTTCGAAGTTTTTTAGTGATATAGTTTACCTGAGCATCATATCTAAGATTCCTGTCAATGATCACCCCCATCTATTTAACCTTGTGTGTCACTGCCACAGACTCAATACATCCGCACTGTTTCTCACCCATAACATATTCATAATTATGTACTAAAGAATTAGGATATAGAGTATTAACTCTATTATTCATAGAAAATGTTACATGGACAGTTTCCCTGATATTAATAATCAGAAGATTCTGATCCATACACAATCGTACCCTCGAAAAGTAATCCTCTGCTCTCGGAAATATCTACAGCCAAGATTTACCTTTAATTAAAATAACTAAATCATCGGCATAACAAATATATTCACTATTTTCACTTGAGAGAAGAGTAAAGATATTATTTATATATATATATATATATATATATATATATATATATATATATATATATATATATATATATATATATATATATATATATATATATATATATACACAAAACTACTTTCAAGAATTAAAATAAATATACCAGCTCTTTGAAGCAGCTCACTATGTGGAGCGAAACGTCCGAAAAATTGTTGTCCTTTGTTTTTCTAATGAAAAAACCTATACCCAAGAAAATATTATAAAAAAGTATTTAACAAAATGTTTGGGATACAAAAATTATATATATATATATATATATATATATATATATATATATATATATATATATATATATATATATATATATATATATATATTGTTATGTCGGATATTCTCACGGGTATGATGTGTAATCGAAGGTTTTCGGGCATCCCGTATATGTGCTGAGTCCCTCTCAGGACTGTAAGGCAGCTGACGTTTCGGTGAAATCTCATTCACCATTTTCAAAGCTCACTGTATGGCGTCTACTAGCGAAAGTTTATTACGTTAATTAGCACACTCTCAGTCCATGGGATTAAAAAACATGGAATTATCCCAACCAGAAACTCGACGTTTCTTAAGTATGATAAAAAAATACTATATTATTCACCAAATCAGAATGAGACCGAAGATAAGCATCCTTAAGCATCGACATACGTGTAAATTACCAGTTTGGCTCTATGGTGAGGGGTAATACCATGCTGGCGCGCTAAGAGCGGGCAGCAGCATACGCCACGCCCTAGCACAATAAGAGGATTCCAAGTGATTTGCTTTTGATTCGGCCGTCGAAGCACAAGTATCGAGTGTTGGTATTTCCGTTTTTCGAGTCAAATTTTTTTATTTAAAATCGTAGTTTATTCCACGGAACAAAAAGTACAGATTATTAAGTGATATTATTCTGGTAAAAGTATACATGAGATAATCGGCAGATTTGTATTTACGTACGAAAATCATCCTATTCCTTCAAAATCTAGAATTTCAGAAATTATTTAAAAATTTGAGACAACCGGTTGTCTAAAAATTTGTAAAAAAATGCACTGATAACAATGAGGAGCAACCGGCTCCTCAAATTACTGAGGAACGAGCAAATTGGAAAACTGACGTATGTAGTTTAGCAGAAATTAATTTTCCTTGCAATAGTATCGCAATTGCAGCAGAAGTTGATATGAACGCTCGAACGGTTCGAAATATTTTAAAGCGTAACAAATATCGCTGTTACAAATTGCGAACAACTTAAGAAATTTTTCCGGAAGACCAGGAAAAACGTATGGTGTTTTGTGAGGACATGATGGAAAGGGCTAATAGGGACGATCAATTCATCAGCAACATTTTGTTTACGGATGAATCTTCATTCTCCTTGCACGGCCGTCACAATCCTTCTATTGCCGTATGATACTCTAGAGAGAATCAACACTGAATATTCCTCAGAGAACACAATACCCGCAAAAGGTTAATGTATGGGCTGGTATGTTAGGGAATTTTATCATTGGACCCTTTTATATTAATGGGAACCTAACTGCCAATAAAAATTTGGACCTTTTGCGAAATCACGTCATTCCAGCTATTCGAGCATTCAATATTAATTTTGAGGAAATTTGGTTTCAGCAGGATGGTTGCCCTGCTCATAATGCGAGAGCAGGGTAACAGTTTTTGCAAACTGTATTTCGTGAGCGTCTCATAAGCACAAGGGGAACCTTCAGATGCCACCCAGGTCTCCCGATTTGGCCCAAAACGACTTTTCTCTTTGGGGTCATGTTTCCCAACAAATATATGATCGTGCTATGAATTTGGATGAATTGAGACAAAAAATTAATGAAGTTATTATAAATATAACACTTGAGGTTTTGGCAAATACGCGAACCTGATTTTTCAATAGAATGGGTTATTATCTCGCTCAAAGTGGAGGCCTGTTTGAACACCTCTTGTAGAATTTTAGATGTTTTTATTTACTTAAATAGAATTTAATTATTTGTTTATTTATTTATAACTACTGAATATGTTACTTTTATTTTTTACCCGAATCAAAGTTTATTTTTGAGAATAATTTTTTTAATGTGGTTTATTAACTTATTTAGTTAGAAACTACCGTTATATTTATTATTATCGATGTTTATTTTGTAACAAAAATACCAGTTTTCTTTACGCCCAACGGCCAGCAAAAAATATTTTTTTTTGTATTTCGACTATTTGATGCATTTAAAACAATAAATGTATCAAATAGTCATTAAATATTCCAAATTCCGTCAATTACGTTACGTTAAGTTTAGACAAAAGCAATACACCCTCCCATTCGTTTCCAGCTACTGATGGTTGGCTGTTCGTTTTTCGTGTCGCACGGAAGTTAGAGGGGGTTATATGTCGTGTAGGCGTTCCCTGACAACGTCTGTCCCGAACTAACCTGAAAGGTTTAGTGGGTCACAATTAAGAAAACGTGGCCAAAAAAAAATCTAGTTAAGAAATTTAAACTAGAAGTTTGGCTATAGTACTGATTCTATTAAATCTTGGTAATAGGAGCGGCCAGGCTCCTTCAGGAGGTAGGCACTTAATTAAAAATAACTATATAATTTTTTTTTAACCTTCATACGAAAAATTAAGCAAATTATCTTAAAATGCAATGACAATTGAAGTATAGGTTACGAATTCTACACAATTGCGCAGAATATCCAGTTTTTTCCGAACTTGCTTAATGCCAATGAAGGTGCCGCTCTTCTATTTGACATTGGATTGTCAAGAGACAAATATGGTGTGTAAAATACAAAAAAAAGCATGTTATTCAATAACAATTATCGAACCTCTACTAAATCAAAAGCCGAGGATAAATTCCAAGGCTTACTGAATCATACAGTAGATCGAATTATATTGCTTCTATTAGACGCCCTTCAGCAAATCGATAAATTAGATTTGTAAATATGAGTTTCATTTTCAAATAGGGCTTTGATGGAACGTCAGATCAGAGCCAGTGTAAAATGAAATTTACTGATTCGATTATTTCTGATACAAACTTATTCCTCACCTTTCTTGTTCCACTTCAATTAGCAGGTGTTAACACAGAAACTCAACAGAAACTGAACAAGTCTTTAAAGAAAAAAAAAATTATGAACTAAACAACTTGCAGCATATAAAAGAGTTCCCTTTGCCACCCCACCTTCAGTACAGTACAACTTACCTTTGACGATGATAGACGGCTGTGGCTGGAACGAAATCGGTCCAACGTTGTTACCTCTGCCAAACAACATCTCAGTTCAACAACATTGATACTGTGTTCCAGTAAATACAGAATATTTCAAGCTACGGCTGTTAACTCTACACGCATGTATTCGATTCTTCGAGTGCTGCTTGTATTTGTCGTATCAACGTGACACACAGAAGTGGCAAGCACGTAAGCAGAAAGACAAAGAGGTGAAAACACAGACAAAGGCTACCATCCAATAGACCTTTAAGGAGAGAGATTAGGACTTCTCGTTAACATGCCAAAAAAAGGGTTAGGAAGCGCTAAAGATGACAACACGGCTCGACGTTTCTTCGAGAACAGTGATGAGTCAGCTATTAAAACAAAAGTAAAGCAAAAACTGATCCTCCGGTTTCCCGTCATTTTGTAAACTATTGAAAGCGGACATTAAACTGCAATAGAGAAGATTAGGGAATACACACTTCAAACAACAAGATTGTTCTTCAAAGAATAATATTGGTACAACATGCCAACAGGAATCTACAAATTACTTACTTCATTTACCAGACATCATAGCATTTGTAATATTACCGATAGCTAAACAGTCGAAAGGTGCACAAAAATCAACGGACAAGTTGATAAGAAACTATCACCTAGACTTTGCCCGAAAATCTTCTCGAGAATAAAACATGGAGGATCTGTTCCAAAACTTTTGGCATCGACGGATCCTTACACTATTTTTTGACGTCGTCATGATTCGGATAATAATTCGTACGTATTGGGACATGAGAAAAAGTTGTTAGTAAAAAAGGCAATGATTAAAATGTTCTTTTTATTATTTTTATTACAGTCGTATTATTTATTCATTTATGTTTATCAATAAATATTATATTACTTACAAATTATTTGCATTAGTATTTGTTAAGAAGTCCTAAGCATACAGGAAAAAGAACTTTCGCATTTTTAAAGATTATCGATATCCATGTATTTATTATTATAGTATTATATTTAAAATGTACCTTGAAGTCAACCGCAATATTTTATTCATGGAAATACAATTATTCTTTTTATTTTATTTTTAAAGCGTTGAACCACATTAGATGTTTTTCGAATTTATATCAAATCCGTGCTTTCGACCCACTGTGTTTTGACGACCTGAAACCAGCGAAAGGTCCTTGCCCGACATCATTTTTGCTGTAAACCAGGAAGCAAGCTACGATAAAACAGTATGCTTTATTTCACTTCTTCAACATGGCTAAACAGGTTGTCCGTCGTTTTTTGTTACGTTCTCTTTTTTAAGAGGTTCTGTTTGCGATTTTCCACCCCTGTATATATATATATATATATATATATATATATATATATATATATATATATATATATATATATATATATATATCTTATACAACACGTCATAAAAGATCCTAAGTATATTAAAATTTAATGATAAAAATTTACATGAAATTTTTTAGATATCGAAAACAATCCCGTAATAATCGGAAAATAGCATCGAATATTGATTATCTTCAGACCGTTTATTTTCCCCCTTCGTAAGGAAATATCTGAAACAATATCGCAAATGTATTTAGAAATTTAGATCTTTATTATTCAAATATATACCCAAACAAAGCATTTGTAAAATTGTCAGCAGCTACTCTCTTTTCTTGAACGTTTCTTTTTTCGTATTTTGTATGCCTAATATAATTCGAAAGACGTTTAAAGATGTGTTTAAGTAGATTTTGACAAAATTCGAAATGAGGGTCTAACATGGCAAGTATATAAATAAGACAAAATATGATAACTATTATATTGTTTTATAGGTTACTGTTACTTGTTTGTGTATTCATGTTTCTTACGTTTCGGGAACAATAATCTGCTGCTATTTTCCAAACTTTTTATTTTGAATTTAACAAAAATGGAAGACTGATTCAAAAATGTAGTAGAAGAAAACGTTATGAAGAAATGTAAATATGGGTTGCCAATTATATTTCGTATTTATTTAAAAAGAATTCTTAATAACTTCTACTCAATACCTTGAGATACGTCAATTTATTTTAATTTCTCAAATGTAGCTACAATTATGCGGGTAGACAGAAAAAGTTTCAGGAACTGCCACAATATATTTAATAAATGTTCACTTGGTCATTGTTAATTTGCGACTTAAATCTAAACTTTTTCCATTGGCTGTACAGAGCAGTGGAACCATAGAGTCTGCAAGTCTGCTCTCCCCCCCCCCTTGCTTGATATAATAAACATGGCTGAAGTAAAGGTGAAAACATACAGGCCGAAACAAAACAAGGTCTACTTTACAAATGGGTCTTAAACTAACCATGGTACAGGAGCCGGAATACACGGTGACACCTCGGAGTCATTGTAAACTAGTCACAGGAACCGCGCACTGTATTTCAGGCAGAAACACATACAATTGTTTCAAGAAATCTTACACGGGGTTACAGGGGCAGGACCGTTCTCAGCTTCTCCGACAGGCAGGAAGAGCTAAAAGAACTTGCATGTCATCAGATAAAATTAGAACAGACTTAAACTGGTGTCAAAACCTTATCACCCTGGCGAGACATAACCAGGTTAGTCTTAAGTGAGTATAAGGACACAAAATTATCCTAGGCAATGAAAAACGAACCATCTTGCAAGACAAGGGTCTTCAGCCGCATTTATTGGACCAGAACCAGTAATTGGCATTACTAAGCCTGCTATTCGTGAATAAACAACCTGGTCAACAAACTATCAACATCAGACCCACTGAAAACACATTGTGGACATAGACACAGTAAACTATTTCTGGCAAACTAAGTTGCGAAATCCTGCGTTTGGGCAGAAAACAGATTATGCTGGTCACAAGACTAATAACCGGCCGCTGCAACTTAAGAACACATCTACACACAGTATGCTTCTATTAAAGACAGCCTCACTCATCATCTTCGGATATGAAGTTCTAGCTTACTGGACATACCCTCAAGGATTGATAAATCTTGAAGGTTTATACATACAGGATAGACTAGTGAATAGATTGCTAAATCTGACTAACGCAAACAACCTATTCATATAGAATAGATATAACACTAACCACAATACGCTACTAGACTGGAGGTCCTCAAACCATCATCATTGAATCACTAGCTCTGCAATTTCAGAAACCTCTTTTATTTATTCATTCATGTCATATGCAGTCTACTGTATGTCATATGTTAGTATCTCAAGAACTACTGTGCCAATTTTTGAGAAAATCATAAAGATATTTTTTACTAAAAAATATTTGTTAAAGGATACAATTGGAACACATTTAGATTTACAGGAAAAATTTTGAAAAATTCGTCCTTTTAAATATAATTCCATATAGGTAAGAGATAGAAGTATAAAACTATATAATTATTAATCTGCAATGCTCAGGTATAAAACAAACAGTTTTATTTGCTGTAAAGCGATAATTCGCAAAGTTAACACGCTAGATCCTTCTGCGATAAGTAACTATTAAGAATAATTTCTATTTAAAGTTAAGATTAGATACTTAATATAAATAAATCTGTAGAGTATTTAGCAGCTAATAGGTTGTTCATTACCTTTTCGTATTTGGACAATAAAATTTTATCTCAAATTTGAGAAATCAACAATATAATTAACACGAGTATTTCTAAATTTTCCTATTAAAGAAATATCTTTTAAAAATTTAAGAAAATATCATATAACTAACATATGATTTTTGCTGTTGAATTTGAAAAAAAAAACTGAAAATATTTTTCTTTTCCAGGTATTAAGACAGACAACCTTGCCAATCGTTTCTGAAAGACATCAAACTTTCCAAAGGCAGTATTCGCACGCACTGGATATGAACACCGAAATTAAATTTAGTATATGTAGTCTGGACAAGAACTACAGTTCTACAAAAATTGGAATCATCCAAGTAAGTTATTTGATACCAGGATTGCTCCTTTAAATTTTCGATTCGTTTGCTTATTTTTAATTCTTGTCAAATTTAATTATATATTAAACGCCAATCAAATTTAACGAATATTTAAAAAATGAACCTTCTTCTAACATAGTATTTATTAATTCTGACTAAAATTGTACAAAGCTTAATTTTTCAAAGACTAAATGCGATCAAAAATTGAAAAATATATTTATATTCTTGAAAGCAGTTTGCTGCCAAAGTTATTTAATTGAATCCAGGCATTGCGGAATATATATTTAATTTTTCCATGCAACTATATACACTTCTTATTATGAAAGCATACACTATAACGAGTTATTACTAAAATTATTCTGAATTCAAATAATTCAATGTTTTTACAGATACGTATATACACTGCAACCAAAAAGATCTATTATGTCCTCCTGCTTCTGCCAAATCATTAGCGATACCTTGCCTACTAGAGTATATCCTCCAATCCTATTTCGGTTAAAATTTAAATTAACATGGCTCTGCTACAGTTTGAAATATACGTTGTATGTCTGTCTGTTGCATTTCATGTCTCTGGTTTATACCAACTGGTTTGCATTTCTCTTTCCGTTCAAACTAATATATAATGTTAAGAAAGAAAAATTGAAAAATCAACTTTTCCTTCATTTTCATCCAGTGCTTCTTGACTAGTAATTATGGGAAACGTTGGTGATAAACAACACCATACAACAACAACGGGAATAAGATATTTGTTGGATTATAAGGAGTATGTTTCTATTGGATCAGATACAATATCTATATTTTTCTTATTGTTTAGGCTCTATCTACTTTTGTATTTTTGTACACCTCCTATACCAAAATCTAGACAAACAATCGGATTTCATTTGGCTTTTTTTGAAATAGCTATTCTTCCTTATAACAATCATCATATTATATTGTCGACAAAATCTTAAAATTTGTTCCTCTTTGTTATCAGTGCCCTTTAGAATTTAACCATAATTATCGGTGATCATTGTAATAATCTACTTTACCTATTGTTACATTTATATATGCGGCATTTTCACTTTTTAGATTCCCTTATATAAATTAGAATTTTGATTCATTTTACTAATAATCCTGTGTCAGTCAAGCTGACGGAAACTGACACTTTTATTCGAGTATGGGTCAATTTCTTTTTGTGAACTGTGTGTAAATGGTAAATAATTTTCCCTTACATATTGCAAATTTCAAATCTGTAGGGGATAATTTGAATTTATCAGTTAACATTCCCAATATTTAATCAAAAATATTGAAATTTTAAGTGTATTAATAAAAAAAAAAACAATTTTTCAGCAAACTCAATAAATTAAATATCCAAAACCAGTTAAAACAAACAAATAATCAAATTATATAAATAAAAAAAAATCTAATTGAATTTATAGATAGGGTATCATATTTTACAAGTGCTAAGTATTTGATAGTTCAGAATTGATAACATTCGAGTAAACGGAAAGTTGGCATTTGCAACTATAAAATGGAAAACTAAAATTTGTATAGAAATGATTAGATTACATAAAATTTATTTGAATTAATTGTAAATATCAAAATTAGTCAAAATCTTACCTAAATCTAACTAAAAAAATAAATATCCTAATTGTCACCCTAAATATTAACCCCTTTATTCATTAACATAATGTAACTTTAAAACCGTTCTAAATTGACAGCAGAATGTTTACACTGATCTTAACAAATTAACAATAAATCAACCACGTTCTTAACCCTAAAAATACAAGAATAAAAAACATTCTCTTTTATTTCTAAATCAGCAAAAATGGAGAATTTTATTTATTTTCAGGATACAACTAATTAGTTTAAAAATTTCATGGCTTTATCTCTGGGTTATTTTCCTTAATATGCCTTTATAAGCATTTATTTGTTGACACTTGTAATAAAAATTACGACAGTATCGTAAACAAAACTGATCTACAACAAGATTTAACTTCATTGGCAACTAGATCGGGTTTAAGTCGTAAACTTTCTTAGTGGATCTGACTATTAAAATTTATCATATTGTACAAAATTATGATCACGGAAACCTACGAATCGATTCATATTATATTGTGTAAACTTACGTATACTTTCTGATTTAAAGTTAAAATAACTTTCTACATTCTATTCTTTTATTAAATATTTTATTAGATTTCCTTATTTAATAGACTGAGGGCAAAAGAGGATATCTCCAGTTGCTATTAAAAGAAACACGATTGTCATACTATACTAAATTATGAGGAAATTTACAATTTTCAGGTCATTCAGTATTAAATTGTAAATATTTTTAATGAAGTATTTCTTATCAATAACGATGTTAGTTAAAAGGTCATTACAGATTTGTGTTTGTATATATAGATAATTTCCAGGATCTTAAGTAGTGAGATTATTTAATTACCAAAAAAAATCCTTATGCAAGTACTTTTTATAAAAACTATTTTAATATTTATTGATACAGCGATATTCCAGTACATTTTTCTGAGCCATTTAAAAATTTTAAGGTGCATGTACCTTATCTATAAAGCAACCTTGCATGCATTTATGATAAATCATGTGACTAAATTTTTTTCTTAGCCCAATTTGTATAGCAGTTATTTTATTTTTCATAATTTGTACCTGCTCCTGCGAAATATTTTATTAAATATATGATATACGTACTAAAATATTCTGTTTGTAGTATTACGTGATTAAATACTGGTTACTACTTTTTTATTATATTAACATATTATATTTCTTTTCCAAGTTCTTTCTGTTTATTTAACATCAAAATTGATTCAATTATCCTTTGATACTATAATTGAAAAATTATATTTACAATTCGTGTTGGTATATTTATAGCGTATGTATATTGTTTATAACATTTTCCTACAGAGACATAATTCATATATCAGTATTTCTTTTTGGTAAAAAATCCTGGTCAAAATTAGCGCAATAAAATTTACGTATATTAGGAATTTAATATTACCAATCAATAAAGATGACTATTTTAAGATAATCAATCATAGCAGCAATAAATTGATGTTTCTAAAAGGAATTGCTACAGGGTATACTCAATGACCGTACTGTAACGAATGCAGCTTTGTGACGTGTCGTGTAACAAAACGAGAAATGAAATTTTACTATTTCTAGGAAAATATTCAACTATTAATAATGTATCGAAACCAAAGAAAAAATTAATAAAAGCTATTCAGTTAGAATTCTAAAAACTGTTAAATGAGGGACGAGATTAAAACTGGTATGGAAAGTGGGACCGCAAATATTGGAAGGTTGAGAAGCGCTATATGAAACAATCACCTAGTCATAAGCTCTGGTTGAACATAGAAATATTTTTTGTTAATATCCCTCGTTAGTTATTGCTCTATAGATCCCAAACCTTTGGCAAAGTTTAAGATACAACCAAGATCAATTAAAATCCTCAAGAGTAAAAAATATACCGTAAAATCTTAAAACAGATGGGAAACTATTTAACCTGTAACGTTTATTCTCAATATTTCCTTTCTTTTGGAGCTGACACTTCAAAGAGTTTAGTTAGTTTAAGTTCATAATAGTTCAAAGATCCTTGCTGTATTTAGGTGAATGTAAATTTTTTCGTATGTCTTCGCCGTGAGATATTTCGGTAGTTCTTGAAATATAACATAGAGTCCATACAATACATTGTTTTATCAATAACAAATAAATTATACTTTGAAAAGTATTTCAAAAATATATAAGATATTAGAAAACTTAATTAATTTGCAATTATCTTTTCTTAGCCTGAACTTTACAAAAAGGAGCTATTACAAAGGCAGCCCTCCGTAAAGAGTGAAAACGAGCCTAAAATGGTTACCAATGGATATTTACATTTTTCGTTAAAATTTGACAGAGAACTGGAAGGTTTAGTCGTTAAGGTAAGTCAAATATTTCGTAAATTTGAATTGTCTCTATAACTTGTTATAATTAGGTTCTTTTCTTCCAATGTAAACAACATTTTTGCTTTATTTTATGTCTAATCCCTAAAGCTTTGCTTATATATCTATTCTTGGAAACAATATGTACATAAGTTTAGGTAAATAAAATAAGTACAGTCTTATATTACAAGAACAATAAGGTAGAGGAAGATAGATAGAGATTAACTAAATCTTTCTTGAACCTTAAACAAGCCTACAGCAAATATCCAGAATCCCCTGTTTACATTTTCTCGGCATTACGAGCGAATAAGGCACATAGGTAATATTGTTGCAAAGAAAAGAATAAGGTTTAGAGAATCTCGACTAATCTAAAGAAATTTTAAATGCACAATATGATTTTTTAAAATTATTTATATCGGAATTAATTATAACCCCAAATAATTAGAAAAAAATTTAATTGACTGAATGTGTTAAAACATACATAAGCGATTGTAACTACTGCATCAAAACTGAAATACACTCAAGTGTCATCAAAGTATCTAAATGGAATGCGTTCATAAACTATTGATCAAATTTAAATAAATTTCAAGCAATACATTTTGAAAAAGAATCTCAAATATGTAAAACAATTTATTTCATTGCGTTCTTTTTGCGACCTTGTTTATTTATACAGGGTACTCTATTTAAGCTGTGATGTTTTTAAAAAAACTTTCTATATATAATTAAATATCTGAAATTTGCGAAATATTCTCAGCTTGCGATATTGTCCGTAGACAATTATTCAGAACTGATTAACGGATTTAAAATTTAAAAAAAAATCATAGAAATGCAAAAAGTATCTAACACAGAAGGTTTTGTTTGTTAAAAGTAACTGAAAAACGTACTTTGCCAAGTTTGAACCCAAGTTTCTTGATATTCATATCTATCTTTCTCTTTTACGCATATGAAGATAGTGTAGATTAAGTAGATAATACAAACTTTTATAATTTATGTGAAACAAAAAAATTATGTAACAAGTTTGGAGGAATAAACTGATATGTATAAATATATATATATATATATATATATATATATATATATATATATATATATATATATATATGTATTGATTTTCTTGAACAGTTAATATTTATTTATTTTTATTTTTGATTTTTTCTTGGGATTAGGTCCATATATATATATATATATATATATATATATATATATATATATATATATATATATATATATATATATACTGGTGTCATTTCTTTTGCTTTCTCAAAATCGATTGTATGTCCGATAGATTGGTGATATTGAAATAGAGCTGAGGTTGTTTTTTTGTTTTTGAGGCTATTTTTGTGTTCTTGAATTCTTGCTGATATGCGCCTATTTGTTTGTCCTATATATGTTTGCTGCGGTAGTAAGCTTGGCCATAATGGACGGAGACAGATATTATAGCGATAGGATAAAAAGAAATGGACGTATTTATCGGGTCAGTGACAGTGTCGGTAGGATGAAACAATATTGCCCATTCTTATAGGGTTCGCGACAAAGTTGACCAATAGCGGATGGATCCAGAGAACGCACTGAGAAGGTGAAACATGATATACACACAAGTGTTTCCTCACTTGTAATGCTAGAGCAGAAAAGTGCGGTCGGCAGGTGCCCCGGGTAGTCGATTCGAACTGTTCATCCGATTGGACCGTGTAGTTCTCCCCGAACTGACGTGCGAAGCTTGAAATAGCTGGGCGTCGATCGATCTTACGGTCCTACTACCATACCCACGATCAATGGCATGGAACGCGCGTGCTCAAAGTACCCCTGTATATGGCTCGATATCATCATATTCAAACCCTCTTAAAAACCTCGAAAAATCCCAATTTGCGACATGGCACAGTTAAATTATTTACTGAACAGTAAAGCCTATGTCTCAAATATTATTTTCCCACAAGAATTAAATTTTTCTCATGTATAGTAAATAGGGTTAATTCAGGTTAGTCCCACTTATCATGTTTATTCCCGAAAATGTAGTCACTTCATAAAGATTAATACTTTGGAAATACTGAACAATACAAAGTGTATATTGTTTTTAAAATAAATAAACTTATTCCCGTAATCTGATTAATGTTATACAACAAGGCGTAGAAAAGGAGATATATTTATGGTGAACTAATTACCTTTCAAATCAATTCAATACAGAGTTAATGAAAGCCAGAGACATTCTGGCGAATTTATAAGACAGTCTTTAGAGAACAACCTTAATCTCTGTTTATTTATTGCTATTATAATATACATATTTTTGTAAATAAATAAATTATTTTTATTTATTTATTCTCACCCTACTCATTCCTTTCGTAATATATTGTTAATATCATTTTAAAAAGGTTCAGCTTTACTTACATAATATGTAATTCTTTAAAAGTATTTTGTTATAGTTTTACCTATAAGTGAGTTCTGTAAACTAAAAAACAAAATTGTAACGATATTAGTAAATCGTCTGCTCGGCAAATTAAGCTAGTTAAACTTACTTAAATAGATGTCACTTCTAAATTACCCTTTTTGTAACTTAAGAACTAACCTGATGAAGCGAAAATCCTTGAAGTATTTCTTGATTAAATTCTCCTTGGAATATTAGAGTCTAGAATTACACAATGTCTTAACACTTTAACAACTAAAGTTTCGTGTGAAATCAGAAAGTTCTTACACTTTTCGTTATTATACCATCAAGTATGAAACGACTTCAAAAGTTTTTTTAATCAATTAAGTAAAGTGTTGAGTTAGAAAATTGTGCTTGTAATAACCAATTATCATCAAATGGAATTTATTTAATTAAATTTATCTGACGCTAATTAGAACTATCGATTTCTAATGTAAAACGTAATAGCAACTTAAAAATAATCATGAAAATTAGACCAATATTATGATTTATTGTCAATATCACCTTTATTAATTTATCATTTATTGTGTTGCCTATTATATGCGTTCTATGTGAAAAAGTTGCTTGATTTGATTAGGTTGAATAGCCTGTTCACTTGTTTGTCCTCTGAGTATAAGGCTTTCGGATTCTTGAAGTTGTCTTTAATAGGTTTGAGCGTCATATTATAATATTATTACAATTTATTTGAATTTTTTAGAATAAGTGAATATTTTCCTATAATTACAAATTTTCAGTAACTTTTTCTTTCTGGTAGGTATAGTAACCATAAAAAAAATAGTAGAGAATAGAAGCTAGGAAGTCACGGGATAACGCAAAGAGGTGATAAGACAGCAGCTCATACTGATGAAAATAAACAAGAATATGATAAAACCTCCGTAAATGAATCTCTTTATTTTTGATCCTTGTATACCACAAATTAGATTTGATAATATTTTATCGAGATTGCTACGATCTTTATAAATAAATCAATGTAACAAAAAAAAACAGAAAATACATTTAAATAATTATAGGTTTCTGATTGGTGGATATATCAACCAAAATTAGACGAAACATAATTTATATCAATCAAAGCATTTATTTTCTCCTTCAATCGTGACCATCAACAGACAATATCTATTTACATTTTTCATTTTGCTTAAGCCCTCTTCTGAGTATTATTACTACTTTGTTCTTTATTAAATGTGATTTTGTATGGAAAACATCGTATCAGAAAGGAAATACGAAATTTTACTTCTTTTTTTAAAAGCAGTGCTAACGATTTTCTCGTTGTGTTTCTATTAAAACATCAACTTTTGTTTAATATATGATATGAAGCAAAGTTCACATATTTTATTTAATAGAAGTTTCATATACAACTTAAACTATCATTTAAAAATAATAACATTATTTAAGTATCATCCGATTTCTTTCTTGCTATTTCAGATTTCACATTTATAATTTCAATATTATCTGGAGCTAAATATTTCCGCACGTGGTCACGGTTCAAATTTCAATTTAAATTTACTATGGCTAATTCGGTTAATTTGGTCTTTTTTTGAAATATTCGAGTTAAAGGCAAACACAACATCCTTTTTTTTCAAATATCTCTAATGAATTCCTCAAATGAGGAAATACCATTTGTCGGTTAGTTGCATTTTTATTTTCCTACAGATCCCAGTAGTTTTGCTTCCTTATCGATTCCTTTCAGAGCCCGATTATTTTATCTTCCTGAATTTTGGCTACATTCTTACACTACAAAGTTAGGTTTTATGTTGTTGTGTTTTACTAGACTGAGGGTGATGGTATTTATTTCTATTGTTGTTGAATTTATTGTTACTTTTTTCCTGTTAAATCTCAGATTTCTAGCCTAATATTCGAGAGTAATTCTTTCTTTCGTATTACAGTTTTCTTGTAATTTCTACACTTAATTCCTTTTGCTTTGTTTATGTTATGTTTTTTATAGTTTAGGTTCGTGTCTATGCTATCATTGTCGAATATGACATAAGGTTTTTTAGATGTTATTACTTTTCGCATTGTCTTATTTCTAAATAAATCAATAACTGTATTCACCATGTTCTAGCATAATTGTAATACCTGTTAATGCTTTTTGAGTTGACTGAAATTAAAAACTTCCCATCAATATATCACCTAGCTGTTTCGTCACTTGCCTTAGCAACATCTAGTCTGAGGGGTACCCAAATTCTCAGAAAACCGATAATTGATTTAAGTGCAAAGTCCTTTCGTTTGCTGTACTTTTTTGCGGGAAACTTATGCATTACATGTTTTACGTCTATAGTAGCCAGCTGGAACTATATTTATTTAATTTAAAAATAACTAATGGGTTAGTTATTTAATTTTGAGCCAAGAATTTTGACGCTTAATGAATGGCTTTTAAATTTTTTACATTTAAAAGAAGGAAACGTGGAGCGTAAAAATCTTTGATATAAAGCAAATACAATTTTACCTTGACATTTCACTTTTCTTTCTGAAACAACTAAAGAAACTGTGATTTTTACGCCTCAGTTTTCTTGAACCATCCTTTTTAGCTTTTGGGGTGTACAATAATTTAAATTTTCCCGGCAATTAAGTTTAATTACCTTATATTTTAACTGTTTTGTTATTAATTGCGTTATTTTTCCTGGAAATTGCCACGAGACGGCGATTTTAGCAGTTCTGCACGTTTCAGTGAAGAAATTCATTCAACTCCACATAAGAACGTAGGGGTTCTTCCTTGCGTTTTTCTTGGGCTTTATTGTACGTTTGCCTTTTGGTTTTCTCTTCTTTTCGTTAATTATCATTAACTTTCAATGTACAGGCACTAATGTTTAACTACTACCTACACAACACTACACGGCTTAACAGCATCGTAGCCAAATTTGTACGAGACCACATAGCTACCAGTCTCCCCATAGAAATAACAGACAGGCTTACAATTATTATTTTTTTGTGTTTCAAATGATAACAACCCATTTAATTTTGTAAATTAAATTTTTTTTTTTTTGTAAGACGATGCCCAATTTTATTCCATTCCATGAGCATAGAATATATAGGGTTTGCGTTGTATTTGGCAAAAGTAGGTACTAGAGTTTGTAACGCATTAAATTTTATAGGATCCTTTTATTATAGTATAACATATTTTCATTAATATTTATTGAAATTATTTTACCTAGGTTTACTTCAATTTATTTTTTTTTGCTTTAAGTTATTTCACAGTTTAATAATTATAAAGTATTAGGCTCCACAATTCCAAACTAATCTGTTATTTTTCTTTAAAGAAGGAAATTTTTTAATCATTTTAATTTGAAAAAACATCGCTAGATATTTAATTAAAGATTTTTTTTAACATTTATTAACGAGCTTTATTTGACCCACATACTCACTTGATTATTTATTTTTGTACTTGTGTATCTTTGGGAGTGAAATTGAAAGCTAGTTTCTAATGACATCTCATATTCAGCTCAGCTATAGACACAGTGGCGCCCTGAATAACCTACCTATACTCACAGGATAGGGGGTTAACTTGGCATGTTTGCTCGCTTGTGCCGCTAGTAACTTTCAACAGGACTCCGGTGATTTTATTTTTATAATATTCTGTCATTAAATTTATTTTCACTTAGCTGTGACGTTTTGATGTAAAATACCAGCGTAGCAACTTTTAATTTATAATGAGGTAGAGGAGAAAAGAGAGAAAATTATAATATTTCCTTGATTTTTTAGTGCTGATCTGCATAAATATTTAAGATACAAACTTTCAGCACTTTAAATATCAGTATGTGACACGAAAAAAACAAGGGTTCTAGAAATTTGCTATAAATAAATATTAAAAAATTCTTTAGGAGTAAGTAGGTAATAAATTTATGATGATCTATCTCTCGTAAAACAACTTTTTTCGCAATTTCTTTGTTTATGCCCCTTGCATGAGTTTCTTTTGTAAAAAGTGGCAAAAAAATTACATACTTACTATTGTAGCGCATGTTAATATTTTTTAAAATTTATATATTGAGCTGCCGCCTCATTACTAAATTAATACATAATTTTTTAATTTGTAAAAATTTTTTGAAATGTGTTGAAAGCTACAGAACCAGCACCGGTGGTATGTTCTACGACGCAATCTACATATCAATTTAAACATTGAAGCCCTATTTGTATAATATTAGGTTAATCTATTATTTGTTAATTAGAAAATGAATCCATATTTAAATATTTTAAATTTAAATTGTAACTTAACCCTTATTCCTATTTACACAATATAAGTATGAAACATTTAGCTATGCTTGGAGATACTAATTCAGTTCAAAACATTTATAATAATAATTAAATACAAATATTTTTTAAATTGTATTTTTCTCTTCAATCAGTTGTAGGTTCTAAGGAGGAGGAAATAATAAATCATAGCTAATGGAGTTTTAAAGTTACATTCAAAATTTACTGAAAGTTTTAGATTTCTAACTGGAACGCCACAAAAAAACTGTCAAATAACAAGTTATTTTTTTAACAAATGATAGTTGAATGATCATATCAAAGGTTTTATTACTCTGTGAAAATGAACACGTTCTACCTACCAGAAATACCTCGATGGATTTAGCAGATACTAGAGCCAATTAGAAATCATAAAATAGGGGAAAAAAGTATATTGTCCACTTCTGCTAATTATATATATAAAAAAATAATATTCTAAATTTTAAATTTCTTTGAGAAAGTACATTTTTCAAATGCAACCTCAAATCTTTAGATAACTATAATAATTTTGATAGCCGATGGTAATAGGGTATAAAAGTCTCAGCAAATTTTACCTAAATCGGAATTATCGCAGCTTCACGCATTTTATAACTTCATAAAAAACTACGGCAGCGCAAAGATGCTAGACTGAATTAAAAAATATTGAGCAGTTGAAAGAATCTTCATAAATGATATTTGAGTTACATTTAAAAAATGTCTAATGCTCCAGAGTAAACTTTATCTGTCAATGTTCATTTCTTTCGGCCGAATAAACATTTCAAGTTTTCAATTGAATTATATATTTCACAAAAGTTATACCTACACTGTTACAACAGGTTTTCAATTATACTTTATTTTCCATTTACTTAAGCTGAAAATATTGTATATCATAAAAATATAAGAGGAAATATCGATATATGTTATTTGCGTTGATGCAAAATACGCTTTGGGCTTGATGAACAAACATTCAAATCAAGTATCTATGTTTAATCTTCAATAATTTAACTAAAAAATTAATGACCAACAAGATTAAATATAATTTCAAATTAACCCTTACTTCTTGTATTGATTTAAAAATTATAATATCTTCATAATTTGTTAGTGTGTTTCAATTAATCAATTACATTTGTTTAAACTTAAAATGATTCAATATGGCGTATATTTGTATTTTAAAAATATAATGGCTTCGTGATCCTATAGCTCAGCCGCAAACCCAATCCTTGCCAAACGATCTCCTTTCTCGTCTTTGCGACCTGAAATCCACGCGAGTCTGATCATACAGTCATTGCTTGTTAGATTATCAAATACATCTCTGCACGCATACACCAATGTATGACTCTAATACATTAAACCCTAATGCTAATATTGCAGCCCTACTATCTGAGCATATGTCAATAATCCTATTTCTAGTTATGTTCCCCTTACAGGAATGCCCACATTGCAGATAAGCATACATTTTTTCTCTTGAGTGTTACTTGCGTGCTGTCTCAGAAAGTAAAGCTTTCTGAGTCATGTGCTTCTATCGAACACTACAGCTCCGGCTCTTCCATTTTGTCTAGATCCGTTTATTAACTACCAGGATTCACATCCGGGAGGAGTTTGCTCTTCTTGCTAATCCTCTCTGATTGATAAAAGTATCTCAGAGATTTGTTTTTAAAAACCAACGCCATGTAGTTTATTTGTATAGGGAGAGATGACCATCTTTCCACAATGCTCCCCCAGTTACACGCATAGCCACGAATTCTTGCTCAGAGATGCCAAAAGCAACCGATACGCTAAACTGCCTTCAGATCCTCATCTCCTATTAATAAGTGGATAAGAAGTAAATTCATTAAAATTTCCAGCGTCCTAGTGTAGGCTGTTCCCATCGCACTCATTATCTTTACACAAGCAATTCTGTGAGCCTTGTGAAGTTGAAAACGTTGTTTGCGGTTGGCTTTACTAGGCCATCATACAATACCAGCGTAAATATTTTTTTTACCCAAAAAATACAATAAAAAGTAATCAAATGAAGAAGTATTTCACAAATAACATAAAACTTTGACACTGGACTTTAGTGCTAATATCGCAGCCTTACTGTCTGAGGATATATTTATTACTCTATTCCTGTCTATGTCCCTCTTACAGCGATGGGTACACTGCAGAATAGCCTAAATTTTCGCTGTGAAAATTGTCGTACATTTTCCGAGAGGTTAGTATTCTCTGAATCCTGTGCTCCTGCCGAATACTCCGACTCCACCTCTTTCATCTTGTCAAGATCCATCCATATACCACCAGACCATTTTTTGGAAGATTTTTTTCTCCCTCCCAATCCTTTCTACTTGGCAGAAATATCTCCAGGGAGAGGTTGGGTTTTAAAAGCGACGTCATGTAATCTGTCCGCATGGGGGGTGATGGACACCTCTCCACCGCGCTTTCCCAGACACTTGAGTAGCCGCCCGTTCCAATTCCAAGATTCCTTAAGCAACTGAAACGATAAACAGTCTTCAGGGTCTCGTTCTCTATGTATAAGTGAAGAGGAGGCAGGTTCACCAGGACTTCCAGAGCCCTGGTGGAACCAATCCTCATCGGACTCAATATTCCCACACAAGCCATTCTCTGAACCTTGTCAAGTTGAAGAATGTGTTTGCGCTTTGTTGTACTACGCCACCACACAATAGCGGCGTACGTTATCATGGGGCGAATCAGCATTTACAATAAAATTTTATTAGTATTTCTTTTGAATTATCGCGTGTGGGTTTTCATCGACTCAAAAATGTATATTATGTTAATTTATTATGCCATCTCTTGTAAATCCGGCTCGTTGGTCAACAAAATAAGGCCAGAAAAATTTAGATTTAGGTTATGTTGCTGTATAAACCAGTTGGAGTATTGAAGTCTTGCGGGATAATCATCCGGAGACATAACGTGTACTTTTTCAACGTGGTACGGGTAAAGTAACTGTTCTGTTGGACTTTCATGTGCAATCCATTCTGTAACATTGTTTTGCGTCGCGAGCTTTCTTATGCTATTTGAAGGATTGTCAGCAATATCTTGCGTGAGGGTCGCGTGTTCTCCTGGGAGGACTCTCTCCGCCACGTCGCGGCAAAAATGATCCTGAATAAAACATATAAAAAATTAATTCGTTAACTCTAATAATTATTTTTTAATCACCTCTTATCTGTTTTCCTTAGGCTTCGATCAATCCTTTGAAAGATTTTTGAACTTGACAATATTCGAGATGGAAACCTATCAGCATAAAATCTGCCTGTCTTCGAAGAATTTGACAGCGCTTCACCATAAATTAAATGCACGTCAGCATACTCTGCGTAAAAACATTATTCCGTTTCTTTAAATTATGTTTACTTGAAGGTGGTTTTGACAAGTTCCGTCAATTGTAATTGATTTTATAGGTAATAACAATGACAACCTGATTTTTACCTGTTTGTGTTTAGCATTAGTAACTTTTGAGTATTTCGCATAAAAACCGATTTATCTCGAAAACCGCCGATTTTATCGAAATAAATTGAAAGGTTTAATGAGTCTTTATGGCGTCTTTAAAACATTAAAATTTCATTAAATTATATAAGCCGGTTCGAAACTTAGGGCCGATAAGTTAGTGCCCTCTATCTCCGTTAAGGGGCACTTTAGGAATTTTTTTCTATGAAAAAGTAGGGTTATTTTAACCTTCCTTGTATGCTACCGAGAAATTAGGAGGTACTTATAAGACATCTTCTATATTACCTAAAAAATGTTTTTTTTTCTTAATTTGATACGAAAGGTGAGTATAAAATTCTGCTGTCCTTATCTGAAGAATTTCATATCTTTAATTAAATCAAAAATGAGTACATCTAAATTAAACTTTTTCTTTGACAAATTTTGATAAATACCTGAAAAATTACGAAGAGATATTCTTTGCTACGCTCCTCAACAATTTCTCGTTCTCCGCTTTTTAAGACAGTTATTAAAGTTTGAATTGATATATAATATTTTGCTTGGGTGTACTTTCTTTTTATAAACTAAATATAACAAATAAAAGTTTTACTAGATTTCCTCTTACAGCTACCACCTAGAATAATATTATGATATTTTTAATAAAACGACTATTTGAGGCAGATAGTAAGAGCGGATATTGGCTTTAACAGCGGAACGAGGATCCTAATCCACAATTTTACCAAGACTCGAATACCAATTTATTAGGGCATGTATTTGTTCAGTAAAGTGGTGCATTTCCACTTTTCTTTCCAGATAATATATGGTCTTAGAGATACCTAGTGGAGAACTAGAGATTTTTAGTTTAATATATTTTGCTTATGAACAAGATGCCCAAAATTAAATAAAATACTTTTCTTAACTAAAAATACTTGATTTTTTGAAACAAATATGTGAAGCGTTCCAAGCCAAATCGACTGCGTTTAATCATCAGGTTTCAAATTTGTTTCAAATTTGGAGGGTCTAACAATAAAGAAATGTAAAATGTCACCACTTTTGATACATTTTGGTAAATATCATAGCATAAACAATACAAATCGACGAGTTTCATTGTTTTCGAATATCTCAAAAGTAAATCGAGGCAAATTTTTGAAATAATCACATATATTTTTGATAAAGCTGTCTGTAGAATAAACAAATTATTTAAATAACTATATTTTATAACAATCTGAAAAAAAAGCATACTGACAGCTCTACGCTTTCTTCCAATTTTAACACTTCGGCTCTTTCGTATACTCCAAAATTGAAAAGTTATGAATTTGTTTGTAAAGCGCTACGTGTGAAGTCGGACGATCAGATTGATGAACTTTTATAACTTATCTTTCATGACGTGTAAGAAGTAAGCTATAAAAAATTATAGTCACGTAACTAGTTAGCTTATTTACGTGGCTACAATTTTATATTCAATGAAAACAAATTTTATTTTGTGCTAGAAATATTTTATTCTTTTATGTACTCATGATCGTACAGTTCAAAATTTATTAGATATACGGGCTGAGTTGCAAATGTTATTTGCACAAAGAGCCTAAATAACATTCGATGAGTGCTATTTTGCTCAAAAAAAGAATTCATAAATCATTTTGTATGCGCTCTCAGTTACGCGAAATACGTCTTTACATAATGTGTTAAAAAACCTCTTGTTAAACCTATTTGCTTTATCATGGTGGAACATCAAACAAATAATAATTATTCGCATAACTTCAGTTAGCGGTATCTTATCGAGCTCATCAACTTCATCACTCATCACTTCTTCAAGTTATTCAATCACGTAGAAGTGGTATTTATAAATGTCCATATACACACAGGAAAAAATGACTAAAACAAAGGTTGTAGGAAATCGAATGGAAATTCTAAAAATGACCTTTATCCTGACCTCGACCTTTAAAGTAATTTGAAGGTCATTTTCACAATTTTTACTGTGGGCCTCTACTTATTAAAATTTGACCCTAATTTCGTGGCCAAGGTCATATTCTATTGTAAATTTTTTTGTTCCTTTCATTTCTGGGATCGAAATTAAGGTTCCCCATTTGAAATTCTGACCATCAAATGACCTTGAAAGTCAAGGTGGAAGCAGCCGTAAAGGTTATGTTTAGAATATCTGTTTAATTTTTTACAATTTTTGTAATTTTTTACTGAAGTTAGTATTTACGAAGTCAATGAGGGGGTTCCACACTTTTTGAACACCCTGTACATATCAGTTCTATGTGATCGTATCATTTGAACTACTAACTGGAATAATGCAAATAGTCATTATTTATACTATTTGGTTGATGTTTCACAACAATATAAATAAGTTTAAAATGAGATGTTTTTTAACTCAACGTAAAGAGGTGTTTCGTACGAATAAAAGTGCGTACAAAATATTTTATGAATTGTTTGTTTATATGAACTAATACTTCTGTTTTAACAATATGCAAGTGTATAAAGGCCTTGGATGGTTTTGTAGGCTCTTGTTACACATAACATTTAAGAACTACTTATATCTAATAAGTTTTATATTCTTCAATGATGATGACATAAAGAAATAAAATGTTTAAACCCCTTTCCAATTTAGGAATCGACTGAAAGGTTGAATTACCAAATCTGAGCAAACTTTAGATTTATTAATATGCTTTTTTCAGATTTTTGAAATGTTTTTTTTTAATTAATTTGTTTATAAAAAATTTTTGCATAATTTTTTACTTAAAAATTGAAAAAAAAAATTATTTGAAAGACATTATCATAAAAAATGTATGTGATTTTCTTCAGAATATTTCAAAGATATTGTTGATTTGTGATGTTTATGTTGTAAAATTCAGAAAAATGTACCGAAAATACTTAAATTTTAGATTTCTGCATTAATTTGGTACCTTCATCGATCCTCTAATTTTGTAGCACATTTGAGACAAGACTGTTAATGCGATCAATTTTTGCTTAAAATGCTCCATATATTTAAAATACGAACTTGTTTTAAATATATATCGTAAATATATTTGACAAAATCTGCAGTGGATTACTTATGGATCATACTTGAAATACTGATTAATATGACAATTTTTGCTTTTTAATGTTCCAGGTTTTGATTGGAGTATTTCTCTATATATGTTTCGCCTTTTTAGGATTTTGTTAACGCCACTTGAACTATACTAAGTTAAAAAATTATAGGGTTTCGTTTGATGAAATACGCCTACTCTTATAACCTTTAACAATGCGTTTATTATTAGGGTATATAGGAGTTCCCAGCTGTTTGTGAGTCTCATTCATACTTCAATGGTTTTTTGAGATATTTTAATTTTTAATTGTTCGTGTAAGTCTAGTTTTTTTACATTTTGTTTCGAAATAGAGGTCTTGAGTACTTAAGTCGATAAAGTCATTATGATTGCAATGGGTTTACATACCTGTTGATTTTTCATTGTTTAATATGGATTTTTTATATTCCTTCTATCTAATGTTATTATTTCCCCCACTTTAGCAGAGGCCAACAGCTAGGTAATCTTTATCTTTTTTCTTTATTAACATTTATTGTTTTACACTCTAAATTACTTCATTTATTGCAGAATCCTGGTATTCAATTCAAAAGTATTGATATAAAATTTTTGTTTCTCAGTATATTTACAATATAGAAGTGTTCGAATTTTTTTCTGTTTTTTTTAGAAGAATATCTATTAAATTTTCTTTGTATCCGATTATTTTTACAATCTGTTATATATATGTATATATATATATATATATATATATATATATATATATATATATATATATATATATATATATATAAAGTAAGAACCAGAATATGCAATAAATCAGACAATTTAAAGTGTAAATAAAGAAAACATGGATAAAGTTATTAGTTAACAGTAAATATGAGATTAAAAGATTATACAGATCAAGGATATATAAAATAAACTGCAAGGATTGCCCAGCTATACACATAGGCCAAAGTAGAAGAAAGTCCAAACTCGCAGAAATTGTATGTAAACGCAATTTTTTCCGCATGCTACACACAACGTAAATTTTTACTAATGGCGATCTGGCTTTAGAAATCGGTTAACAAAAGGAGGTAAATTGTAATAAATGAAACAATTTTCAACTTTTTTACTTTGATACTTTTTGATACTCTTGAGAATGCTCTTAAAATGACAAAAATATATAATACTTTAATCAAAATCTGGAACATTTAAAGCAAAAATTTTTATATATCTTTGGGTCTAATCAGATTAAATTTCAGATTTTTTACTTTGTAATTATAGTGATTTTCAGTACTTTTCATTGTATCTCTGCCTCTTCATTATATTTCAAATAATTTCTGTTACCTGTTTTTGCCATTGATCGTTTTCCGCAATTTTTATAATCAATCATCGTTTCCTTAGCCTTTTGAAGTTACGTTGACTTTCCCTCGGCCACCATTCTATCACTGTTCTACTTTACCTTTAACCCTCTACTTCCATTACATGTCCACTCTATTCTGTCTAGTTATCTACTCGGTTATATCTATTACTCTATAATTCTTATAAATATTTATAGTAAAATATATTATAATAAAATGTCTGTCGCCATAGAAAAAATCAACCTTAGAACTTTTATTTGAAAACCTTCCTAATACGAATATTTTTTTCTCAAATGTACGTCCAATATTAGTAATCAATGTTCAGAAAACAGCAATAAAAGGGCTGGTCATTTGGGTGTCGGACAAGCAATATGTTAGAGTTCCGAAGCAGTTATTGGCGTTATCAGTTATTTCTGAAATCTCGTTCCAAGTCTGTCACTTAATTAAAAGCATATACCTGCAAAATTTTACCATAAAAAATATTGACTTTTTGTTAAAAAAAGCATATTAAAACATTGGAGATTAAATTTTGAAGATTTTTTTGAATTTTATAAATTGGTAAATGCAACTCAGTCTGATTTACCAAGTACTATCATATCGTATTTATTCATATTTTTGAAATCTATGTTGAAAAACTAAAAGCGGGATACAATAAAATTTCAGATTTTCGTCTAAAATAAATTAAGTCAGAATTTAATTTAAAAAATCATTTAAATATAAACAAATATAAAGATTGTAGTAAATATTAAACTGACAAATCAAATACAAAATGTTAGAAAAATGGGGTTAACATATAATGAAACATATCATTAGTAATACATCAAATATCAAAAAAATACGCGGGAAAAGCCCGTTGAAACACCGCGCTTCCATATTAAGGAGTCACATACCATCTGCATCCCTTTTAATAGAACACTGCCTTGTCCGGCGCACTCATCAAAATCTACATTCATAAAAGAATGTGACTGTTGTAGGCAACTTTAGAGCCTTATATTGCATGAATGTGACTACTAAACAGTTGATCCATCGACAGAATACCCATGCGTCATTAATAATATTCGAATGAACTAAATCAAAATTAATTAGTCAATACAATGTATTGATAAAGACGTGCGAATTGCATCCAAGAACGGAACTAGGTAGTATATTGAAAACTCCTTTATATTGCAATATCGGTTTAGGTAAGTGAAAATATTATTGAAAAAATAATTGTGATAAATAGATTTATTGAAAAGATAAAAAATTATCACAAGACGCGGAATAAGGCTCCTGTGTTAAGCGTAAAGTGCATTAAATATAACACAAACACTTGAAATAAGCATTTTCTACAATGGTACAAACTACGAAAAGTTATTTGTATTTTTTCCTATAGCTCTTTTGAACGCAATATTTTAAAGAATATATTTTAAAGATCGTTTTTTAGAACTGGTCGCGCTTAGCACGCAACCATAATGTAGCCATTATAATGTATACTAGGTAAGACCCTTCAAATTACTATCCAAGAAAGTGCTGTAAATTACTCACAGCTGCAGGGACGGATTAGCTGTGATACTCATGGAATTTTTTTACCAAGTAAACCAATCGATATTCAGATTACGTCAGGTTTCAAATAGAGATTCAGAGCTCCTCCCGTAAAGAGGTCAATCTACATGGAAGTGGATGAAGTTAGTGGATGTGCTGATAAAACGGGAGGAAATACTGATATCGATTCTGGATTTGAAAATATGAAAGTTGATGAATCTGACTCACAGAAAAAAGACATTCATCTTCAACGTACTACCTCATCTACAGAACTAACGGTGAAACAACTACAAGAAACCCCCACTCTCCAATTCGCGATCTAACTTCGTGCGCTATAATGGAAATTCTATATATATATATATATATATATATATATATATATATATATATATATATATATATATATGTATATGTATATATATATATATATATATATATATATGGAGTAAAATGCGAACAGTAAATGCAAACTTCTCTCCATCATATCCTTTCTATGTTAGAGGTTGCACAGTTAGAATAAATTTTTACAAAACGCAATTTATCCTATTCCACCACCATCGAGATGATGGCCTACCTGTACCACCATACCGAGAAGAAAGTCAAAACTTACCCTCCCCGCCACAGTGATACGGCAGAGGTACATGTTTCGTCTCTATTAGACTCATCAGGGTACCGACATGCACCTGGCTGTGCAAAGGACAGCAGACTTCATTCATACACGGACCTGCATATAGTTGTATGTTTGCAGAATGTCATTTCAGCACTACAACGGCATAATGTGGATATATCCACTGCTATGGCATCTCACACGGAGGAATCCGTGAAAGCCGCATAAACATATATATATATATATATATATATATATATATATATATATATATATATATATATATATATATATACATATATATATATAGTCAACTATTGACTAAAAATTAAGTACTCTTCATTCACACTACCTTCTGTTGGTTTGAATTTGAAAAAGAGGAATTTTTCCTTGTCACTATAGTTTCTATAAGAAGTTGATACACTCGCGGGCATGACGAATTGAGGATTGCTTTATCTGTGTCGGGCATTTAAACACTAGCGACAGATTGCAAGGTTAGAAATGTTTATGCGTCTAGGTATGGGTTTTTAATAAAAATATATATACTTACCGGTAACAAATTATAAAGCAATAATTAATAGCTTTTATATAAAACAATTTTCTGTTTTAAATTCACTTATTAAATAGTCAAAATGTCTTAAAAACACAATATAAAGATAACTTTGAAGGATGAATGTCAATGAAATAATATTTTGACTGATCAAAGATAGTTTGTATTCATAGAAGGAAATGACTCGTTTGTCTCGGTTCTATTTTGTTTGACACATACCGGCAAATTTTTTGCTACATATGACTTGGATTAAAAGAATTATGTTTTATTTTTTGTTCTTTTAATAGTTATAAACAAATTAAGACGAACATGGGTCAAAATTATCTCTGATATGTTCGTAGACTGATGATGTATAGGTATTCTCTCATTAGACCAACTGTACATATACAATTACATTTGTAAACACCTATTCTACAGTTCCTCAAAATTGAAATAAACTTTTAAAGTTTGTTAACGTAATTTACCCGTGATAATTTTGATTACATATATTTAGTAAGAGTTAATATACCAAATTTTTTCGGACTTTTGAAATTTACCGTTGGAAAGATAGAGTTTGAAAGCTCACATTTTGCAAACAAAACTACTAAATTAAAAATGTAATGTAAAATATTTACGTGTATTTTGACGATCTATCAAACAAAATCCCACTCACTGGGATAAAATTGTTTTTATCAATTCACAGAAGGGTAGGTACCTTAAACTTATTTTCGAATTTGGTCTCAGATCTGCTTTTGAGATACGAAACGAAACAAATGTATCTGCAAAATTTTATTGTAAAAGATTAAAAATTGACGGAGTTGTAAGGCTATGATATACGAATGGACGAACAGATGGACGGACAGATAGGACGAAACTTGCTACGGAACCTTAAAAATATGTTTTCGGAAAGAAGTATATCGAAAAACAATTTACTTTCTCACAGTAAATTTTCTTCCTTAATTTTATTTTATTTTACAAAAAGCTCTGAGATTAACCATATTTAATAAATTTCTTCCAGCTATAGTAGCTTTTTATGTATAGTTAACTTTTATCTTAAAATATTAGACCATTATTACTTTACAAACAGCTTTTAAAGCTTTAATTATGAATATTAAATACAAAACCAACAAATTTATCTTCCTTGTAGACTTTGCGCAACTAAAGCCAAATTGGTAATTTAGTAGTTAGTAGTTAGTAGTTAGTTTTATGTTTCCTTAATGATAAAATTACTTAAGTAACTTTAATAGGTCCTAATTGAATATACTTTATATGTACTTGTAATTTATAACTAGTTTCCGAAGTGAGAAATACATTTGGTTCCAAGTTACGTGATTGAATAATGTGGAAGTCACTTTATGTCTCGCTTATAGCTCCAATGGTAGCATAGTTTAATGACCTTGTAACTCATTTCCGTTTCGAATACTGTTCAAAATATTCAAAAATATAGAATTAATTTTAAATAAAACTTAGTTATTCGTATTTTTTTACAAATTTTCCAAAATAGAAACTTAGTTTAATTTTTCTTAAGAAATATTTTGTAACCTTAACAATATTTTTACATATTTTGCTAATCATTTTCTAGATTCTTTGACAACGATGTAAACATATCTGCATTTATAGTTAGGCATCTACATTTTTTTTTTTTCATTTAGTGGGTCAATGTTGTTATTAAAATTATTTTTGTAAACCTTTTGCTTTTAGTATTCCAGCGAAAATAATCTAATGTGGTCAGATCAGGCGATCGATCAGGCAAGGCGACTGACTAAAAAATGCCAATCTACTTATTCTGGAAGCGAACGTTTAAAAGGTTTATCACTCGTAAAATAGAGTGAGCAGGACATTAGTTTTTGTGCGAATTTTGATTTAAATTATTTAATGAAAAACAAGGTACAATTATTTTATGAGACAGCAGGCCACACAAAACATTAACTATTCAAAATTTTTGACTATAAGAGGTAATTCTGAAATTCAGATATTCCTGTAACCAGTACCTACGATTTCATGAAGAGACTACCCCATTAGTCGTAAAAGTTGTTCGATCAAAAATAGAAATGTTTATATTACCATGCGAACAGTTAATGCCAACTTCGCTCCATCATATCATTTTCGTGTTAGAGGTTGCACAGTTTGAATAAATTGCTACAAAACACGATCAGCGAGATGATGCCCTTCCTGCTACAGTGATACGGCAGAGATACATGTTTCGTCTCTCACTAGACTCATCAGGTTACCGACATGCACCTGTTTGTACAAAGGATAGATCTGAAAGAAGTATGCAACACTGAACGCGGCTTAACCGAGCTCCAGCTGGATGGCGTATATATGTTTATACGGCATTTACGGATTCCTTCGTGTAAGATTCACTAGCAGTGATTTCATTTACACACAGAGTTGCATATAGTTGTACGTTTTGGTGAAAGTGATTTCAACACTACAACAGTATAATGTGGGTGTAACTACTGCTATTGCATCTCACACCGAGGAATCCGTGAAAGCCGCATAAACATATATACGCCATCCGGCGAAGGCGCGTTCAGTGTTACATATATCCTTCCGATCCATCCTTTTGCACAAACAGGTGCATGTCGGTACTCTGATGAGTCTAGTAAGAGATGAAACATGTACCTCCGCCGCATCACTGTAGCAGGGAGGGAAAATTTTGACTTTTTTCTCGGTATGGTAATGCAGGTAGGCCATCATCTCGATGGTCGTGGAATAGGATAAATTGTGTTTTGTATCAATTTATTCAAACTGTGCAATATCTAACACGGAAAGGATATGATGGAGTGACGTTTGCATTTACTGTTCGTATTTTACTTTCATTTACACACAGAGTTGCATATAATTGTACGTTGTGCTGAATATGATTTCAGCACTACAACAGCATACTGTGGGTATAACCACTGCTATTGCATCTCCTACGGAGGAATCCGTGAAAGCCGCAATTTCCAGGCATCAACTTATTTCCTTTGTGGACTAGCGCTTTATTGTACTACTTTTTCTCAATTTGACCTTTATCCTGGCTAGAAGGAGATCTAAATGGTCTCGTTTTTGGCAAAATCGATTTAGACCAGGGTTTATCTGTAAAATATCGGGGTTTCGTGAATGTGGAATGGAACATGGAGATTTTTGCATGAGAGCCTTCAGAATAACCTGAATATCAATAAATTTGATATGCGTCAATTCAAAAAGTTGGGCAACATTGTTTTTATTAGTAAAAATATAAAATTAACGAAAAAAGACCGTTTTTTTCACCTGTTCTGTCATGTAACTTTGAAGGTATTAATTTTAGAGGAAAGTTGAAGAAGAAAAAAGTTACGTAATTAAAATTTCCACAAGATAGGGTTAGTCGGAAATCTCAAAATGTATTTCCCTTATTGCAAAATAGCAATAATTAAGAAAAAAGGTAAAAAAGCAGTTTTTTAATCAATTTTTTTCGACCATTTAAATTTCTCCGAGGACCTTCATATTAGAGCAAAAAAAAACCTTATGCCATGATAAAATAACACGCTAAAATTCGTTAGGATCGAATAGATAGTTTTGCACAATACTTTTGCAATCGGATTTCATTTACAAAAAGTGACCATTTTTCAAGTTTGTCTGAGTCCAAAATATCACGTTAACATATTTAAATTTATTTTCAACATATAGTAGGGAACTCAAGTTTTCCAACGCTTTTTTCAGAATCAAAATCGGATGATTTGGACGCCCTCGGGAATTGTTGAAGACATTGTTGATATTTTTGCTTATAAACAAATAGATTATCAACGCGGAATTCCATTGGATTTTTTTCTGCGATATATGGTTTAAAAGGACTTGGAAAGATGCTTCTTTTCGTGAAAAAATTTCAAATCCGTCAACTGGTTTTCGAGATACAAACTCTCAAAGCTGAGAACCTATTACGGAGAACCTATAAACAATACATACCTGATACTTGAATCAAAAACTTTGTCTTGCCGACTTCTTTTTTGATACAAATATTTAAATGTTTATGTTATAGGAAACTTTAATAAAAAATTAAAAGAATATAGCCCACGCTCATGAAAAATGAAAAAAAGAGGTGGGGAGCTCTCATTTTAAAATTGAATTCGAAGATTTAAAATACATATCTGAAAAAATTTTCATTTTCTCGGCTTCTAATGGAGCGATTTTGATCATTTTTTTAAACCGATGTACCACAAATAATGGACCTCAAATATCATAATTCCATGTACCCATCAAGCATTCATATTGTTATAAACAAATGACGTTATTTATGCATCACATTTTTAGCATACTACACCCTACAGTATGGGACTTTCCAAGCGAATCTTTGTTTATTATTATGATTAAGCATACTATATCAATATATATGTACTGTAATTATCAAAATTGTTTAAACAAATTGAAAAAAATTTTTGTTTTAAATTATTTTATTCGTAAAATACAAATAAAAATAAAGTAGTTATTCTTTATAAATTATGTTCAAAAAGTTCAATAAAGCACTCTTAACACTAAATGGTATATTACAAACTTTGCAGAGTGCAGAAAAATGTTTTTTTACATACATATATATATATATATATATATATATATATATATATATATATATATATATATATATATATTTGTAATATAGGAGAAAGTTTAGATTTACTACTTATCGACTTATCCCTGTATACCCCTATATTACAAGTACGTTCGGTTTTCCTTCTTTGTCTCTCATATAAGTTGTCTTTATTTGTCTCTCTTTTCAGGCTATTATTGTCATTATGGGATAATTTAAAAGGGAAAACCTAGAAAAGACTTGCCGTGTCTGAATCGGGTCTCTAAAAATGTGGGTGTTTCGTCCCGGTACCAACTATAGGACTCATCAGTGGGATTCTAGGTAGTACCTTCCCAGACACCCGTCGTCGTACTTATTTATGTTCGGATCTCTTATTTGAAGTTAAATCTGACCGGAGAATGGCGGTAAGATGTTGAATAATACGACACCCCCCCCCCTTTAGGCCAGACAACTTCGTCGTTCTTTGAGATTTCATAATCCCTGATCTCGAACGAACGCTGAACGTTGGATGCCTAAAAACTGCGGGGACTAACACCCTGAATCACGTATTATTCAACGTCGTCTTTGTCACATCTGTCGTGGGCTCAGCGTTAGCTTAATGCCTTTCCATGCAGGGATCATATATCTTAGACTTCATCAGGGCCGTCGGGCACCCTTAACCCCTATCATTTAAGTTACTTTTTCGGATGTCCTATCAGGAAGTGCTTCACCCTTATCAACTAAGTGAAACCGAGACTCTTATCAAGGCCGATCTACACTTCCATCCCCCCATCACACAGTGATACCGAAAGTACTTATCAAGGCCATTCCGGTAGTACCGTCTCCCCATCACACGAATATCGAGACTCTATGACCTGCTGAAATCGTCCTCTACAGGGATGCCATGTTGTAATATAGGAGAAAGTCTAGATTTACCACTTATCGACTTATCCCTGTATACCCCTATATTACAAGCACTTTCGGTTTTCTTTCTTTGTCTCTCATATGGGTTGTCTTTATTTGTCTCTTTTTCCGGGCTATGATTATCGTCATCGAGTAATTTGGCAGGGAAAACCTAGAAAAGACCTTCCGTGTCTGAATCGGGTCTCTAAAAATGTGAGTGTTTATATATATATATATATATATATATATATATATATATATATATATATATATATATATATATATATATATATATATATGATTCAGTATTAATCCGGGAATACATCCGTTCGTTGGTTTGGTTTCCTGTAGAAATTTGCAGACGTTTCGCCAAAATCCCATTTGGCATCTTCTGTGCTTGGTAGTTGTAGATCAACTGAAAGAAAAGTCAGCGTGCAGAGTGCTTTATACGCGGTCGCAGATAGTAGCGGTTGGTTGGCGTTGGCTCCGCCTCCCTCTCGAGCGCCACCGTTGGTGTCAGTTTAAGCGTGGCAGGCGTGTCGGTACCATGGTCCCGCTTGAAGAGAGTTTTCCAAGTAGAGGGCAGATTCAGTGCATCGTCTCTCTTGTTCAGAGTGCCGTTCTTTTCAATTTCGATGGATTCACGAATCAGTCTTGCCTTGTAGTGTCCTATATTAGCGATTTGCTGGCCGGTGTCAAAATCAATTTTGTGTCCTGTCTCGTGCTGGTGTCGAAAAAGCGCCGATGTTGTCTGTTTGTTTCTTATACCGAGCTTATGTTCTTCTAGTCTAGCTGATATTCTTCTGTTGGTTTGGCCTATGTATGTTTTGTTGCAGGTGCCACATGAGACTTTATATACGCCTTGATTTTCTAGACTGATTTTGTCTTTTGGATTTCTTAAAGAAGAGCCTATTGTTTTATGTGGTTTGTAGGCTGTAGATATGTTGTGTTTCCGGAGTAATCTGCCGATTCTGTCTGTTGTGCCTTTTATGTAAGGAAGTATAGTGATTTGTCTATCCTCGGCAGGTGGTCTTGTTTCTTGCGTTGGTTTTTGTTGCAATTTTATTGCCTTATTTATTGTTGGTGTCTTGTAGCTGTTTTGTTGGAGGGCCCTTTTTATGTGTGACAGTTCCTTTTCTTTTCCTTGGTCATCAGTTAGGCGGAGAGATCTTGATATTAAGGTATTGGCTACGCCCTGTATTTGTGAGGGGTGATGGTGAGAATCAGCATTCAGGTATCTGTCCGTGTGTGTTGGTTTTCGATATACTGTGTGTCGTAGATCTCCATTCATTGTTTTGGTTATGAGGACGTCTAGAAACGGAAGCTGATTATTTTCCTCTAGTTCCAGAGTAAACTGTATCTTTGCGTGTATAGAATTGAGGAACTCATGGAAGCAGTTGAGCTGTTGTTTGCCATGAGGCCATATTACAAATACGTCATCAACGTAGCGACGTTGATGACGTATTTGTAATATGGCCTCATGGCAAACAACAGCTCAACTGCTTCCATGAGTTCCTCAATTCTATACACGCAAAGATACAGTTTACTCTGGAACTAGAGGAAAATAATCAGCTTCCGTTTCTAGACGTCCTCATAACCAAAACAATGAATGGAGATCTACGACACACAGTATATCGAAAACCAACACACACGAACAGATACCTGAATGCTGATTCTCACCATCACCCCTCACAAATACAGGGCGTAGCCAATACCTTAATATCAAGATCTCTCCGCCTAACTGATGACCAAGGAAAAGAAAAGGAACTGTCACACATAAAAAGGGCCCTCCAACAAAACAGCTACAAGACACCAACAATAAATAAGGCAATAAAATTGCAACAAAAACCAACGCAAGAAACAAGACCACCTGCCGAGGATAGACAAATCACTATACTTCCTTACATAAAAGGCACAACAGACAGAATCGGCAGATTACTCCGGAAACACAACATATCTACAGCCTACAAACCACATAAAACAATAGGCTCTTCTTTAAGAAATCCAAAAGACAAAATCAGTCTAGAAAATCAAGGCGTATATAAAGTCTCATGTGGCACCTGCAACAAAACATACATAGGCCAAACCAACAGAAGAATATCAGCTAGACTGGAAGAACATAACCTCGGTATAAGAAACAAACAGACAACATCGGCGCTTTTTCGACACCAGCACGAGACAGGACACAAAATTGATTTTGACACCGGCCAGCAAATCGCTAATATAGGACACTACAAGGCAAGACTGATTCGTGAATCCATCGAAATTGAAAAGAACGGCACTCTGAACAAGAGAGACGATGCACTGAATCTGCCCTCTACTTGGAAAACTCTCTTCAAGCGGGACCATGGTACCGACACGCCTGCCACGCTTAAACTGACACCAACGGTGGCGCTCGAGAGGGAGGCGGAGCCAACGCCAACCAACCGCTACTATCTGCGACCGCGTATAAAGCACTCTGCACGCTGACTTTTCTTTCAGTTGATCTACAACTACCAAGCACAGAAGATGCCAAATGGGATTTTGGCGAAACGTCTGCAAATTTCTACAGGAAACCAAACCAACGAACGGATGTATTCCCGGATTAATACTGAATCACATGTTCCCATCCGTGAAACACTACGCAACAACATATATATATATATATATATATATATATATATATATATATATATATATATATATATATATATATATATATATAAACAATGTTGCCCAACTTTTTTAATTGACGCATATCAAATTTATCGTTACTCAGGTTTTTCTGAATGCTCTCATGCAAAAATCTCCATGTTCCATTTCACATTCACCTAAAAACAGATAAGCCCTGGTCTAATTAGTAATTTAATATATATAATAAAGAAGGTTTTTAATTTTTTTTAGCAATATTGAGGAGGGCCGAAGACCAGCCTTATAGACCCTTCCTTTTTGTAAAATTGACCGTAAATCTATTAATAATGACGACTTTGCCAGTCACGTTAGCGGCACCCTATATATTAAGAAATAATAAGTATCAATAGTTTGTACTTTATGGTTCTTTAAAAATTAAAACATTAACAACATGTTCTCGCAACTTGGTAAATTTACCCCCTTTCAGACTTTCCGTTATGTTATCAAACTGGTAATTGAATAAATTTCTTGTTGCTTTTACGCTTTTACGAAAGTTTCTTAGTCAAATTGATAACGCTATAATTGAAAATGGGGAAAACTTTGTTGCGCGATCAAGATATGAATTATATATGTTCAGTCAATATTTTCCCAAAGGGGCGAATTTTAGAAATCTGCATTGAAGTATAGAGTCAGCAAATAAAATTGGAAGATAAAATTAATAAAGTTACACACAAAAGTTGTTCTAAATTTTATCATTTTTACAAAAACTATTAATCCAAATTTGAGTTTTCTTAATGAGGTATTGTTACAGTTAAAAATTGATCTTAAGTAATAAATATTTTCGTTTACATTTTTCTACATTAAATTACAGGTTCAGATCACTAAAGTAATAAATAGATTTTTGATTTCTACGTTTTTCTTTAAAGGTTGTCAATGACATGCATAACTTGAAACGTAAATTTACAGTAAACGATGTTTTCTACTATAAAACTAATGATTACCTTTTGTTTTTCGTTCATTAATATTAGTTTCATCTATATTCAGATCATTCCTTTTGTTTACATTTTGAAATTTTGATTGACATCGAAACTTGGCCTATTTCTGTAATTTGTAAATTTCATCAGATACCTCGAGATAATGTCTCACAGATTGGGAAAAGCGTTATCTTAATGATTGGATAAATCTAAACAGTGTTTATTGGTTTTCTTGTTGATTTTCCTTTTTCAGGAAATATTTATTTATTGTCACATATCAGCTGTTTGAGATAGCCAGGTCCACTGAATTGCATGGATAGTTTTTATGGTTGCCTATATGACGGCACCTCTTTTGAATATATCGAAATGTTAAATTCGAAATAAGATTGTATCGACTTTTTCATTATGTTGTTTTTAGTTTATTAGTTGAATATTTCCTTTTACTTTACTAATTAGAATTTTTGGTAATTAAAATATTTAAAATTAGACCCTCGAACTAACTCGAACTATTTCGAACTAATTGGATTTCATTTTTGAATATTTTGAATCCGTAAAGTACTTTGTTCATAGGATATTCATTGTGTAAGACGAGGCATTTTAGATTATTAAGATATTGGTTGTCTCTGTCTGATTTCAGTACTGGCCAATTTAAAATTGAAATAGAAGAATTTTTGTATATATTTTCCGGAAGTAGTTCAAATTGTATGATAAATTTCAAGGGTTCGAGATTATTGCTACGAGATTAAGATTATTTTTTTTTGGATAGATTTTTGATGGACTTTTTTATTAAGTTTTTTTGGTAACTTCCGTTTGGAGGAATGTGCGAGTGATTTGAGAAAAATCGTTCTCTTTTGTCTATCTGACACAAGAGCGAGAAGAAGTGGTCTACTTTTACTACTTTCCCAAGTTAAGGGATTTGGTCATAAATGGCCGATTAAAGTAACAAAACCAAGTCGGGGTGCAAACATTTTTTTGGTGATTTGGTCGTTTCACCCTACAGCCAGTTTGGCGATTATTTTTCTTCGGCCAGCCCAGAAACAACGGCTTAACAGTTATCAGATGCCACCATTTTCTTGAGTTCGAGGTATGTACATTTTTCTTTTGAAACAATCAGTTTTGTGTTTAAGCAAAATTTAGCTATGTTTGCGTAGGCCTTTTGTACGACGGATTGAATAGGAATTTTTATTTTTTAATTTTAGGGTCTTTGGAATAATTACAATATGTTTTGGAATAACTACAATACGTCTTAGAATAACTTCAGTGTCTTTGGATTTCTTCAGTTTTTTTGGATGAAATTTTATAATGTACATTTTGGGAAATAATATGCAGTTAGGGTTTTCGTGCTGCACTTCTGGGATTGTGAGCCTCTGAATGGGACAATCTCCGTATTGAGCCAGGTCAACGTCCTTTCTGGTGAAGCCGTCTATGTCATAGGCCTTGTTTAACCACCTGTTTGAAAGTGATTCAGCTAAGTGCCTAATTTTAGCCAAAGTATGTACACAAGAGTTTCTGATTGTTAAGCCTAATCGGTAATAAACCTGTATTTTTAATCGCTTAGTTATCTAAGCAAAGTTTCCTTTTCGATTACCTAGAGGGCTAACAAGTGAGGGATTCTGCTGTACGTGATTTTGAACTTTTTTATAATTAATAGATTTTAAATATTTGGACTTTAATATTTTTCTAATGATATTTATCTTTTGCTAAATTTACCATATCACATAATATTTGCGGCGAACCAGTAAATTGTCTAAAGTGAAACGAAGTCGACTCCGTGGCGCTTCAACCTCAGATTTAAATGTTTTATTTTGCGAAACCCCACTGTAATTGAGGTTTTTTTATTATGGTTCCTAGAGTGGCCATTTAACCGTTTAATAATTGTTTAAAGTAATGGATATTATAATGATAAATTTATTGAAAATTTTAATTGCTTAACAATTCAGTATTTTGGAAACTAGTCATTTTGTATAAAATTGTAACATACTTTTCCGCAAAATTTTATTAAGATTTTAACCACTTGAGCGACAGTTATAAGTTGATTTCTATGATCTAATTCTTGCAATTATTTATCACTTTTTTGTATAATTATCTATTGCTTATATTCTATCACTTAAACACTCATCATCTCTCACATTATCAATTTTCTAATTCTTTCTCTTTGCAGACATTTTTGTACTTTTTTGATATTGCTTATTTTTTTTATTACTGTAAAGTTGATTGTCTCCTGCATTGTTGGGCTTATGGAACTTCATAGTCTAGTTTAAAATAGAGAGTGTTTTTTTCTTCTATAACTAGGTTATGTCGACGTAAACCTTCCAAGTAGAGTAGTTGATTTGTTTACTTTTGGATCGGTTTGCCGTTCACTGTGCAGGACACTGTCAAGTTTAACTTATTCTTGTGTTTTAATTTTCACATTTTTTTACATCATAGAAAGTTAATAACTTTCGACTAAGTCATTAACAAATTTTTTTTTACTGCAATTTACCATTTGTAATCGCATTTCTATTAGATAGCCCCATTAGAGGAGCTTGCAATAATTCACACTGGTGATAACTTTTTCCAGGGGTTGTCCTTATTTTCTGGGAAGGGGTATACCGTAAGGAATAAATGTATTGGCCTCTATTTAATTGGTTTTATTTCCTATAATCTTAAATTAGAATGCGATTAAGCAGTTAAACTCAGTGATTTATCTACCCGGATATGACATATTAAATATTTGTTCTTTTCCAAGTTTTCTCTACTACAAGTGCTCGTAGTATAATCATTAGGGCAAATTTTAAAGTAAAATTTGGTGGCGCTTTTTTCCTGAATTAGACATTTATAAAACTTACACAGGTAATATATTAAAAATAGTGGAAAAATATAAAAATAACGAATCTACCCTGAGATGAGCTAGCGTATAGGTAGACTCCAGTCAGCATTAGGACAATCATTAGGTAAGTCTGAACTGAGGTACCTTACAGGGTGTTGCCAGAATGTGGTAAGGCGTTGATAGTTTGTAATAAAATATTACATAGTTGATAATAAAATATTATATTTCATGGTAAAATATTAAGATTTCATTTGCGCCCAAAAATTCTTGATTTCAGTATAAGAGAGGCATTTTTCATACTGCTGCTTTAATCATATCTTTATTTTTTTGAAATAATGTTAGCGCTTTCTTGATGGATAACATGACGAAGTGATTAAATTATAGTCGCGATAAATATTCTACTGTTTAATTAAAAATGATTAAGTGAAAATGAAATTATTAGCAAGGAAATTGACAATTTTAATGGAATAGTTCCAATAACTGTGTTCTGCATCAAAATTTATCCTCCAAAACAATAGAGTATTTTGTGTAACTTTAACTTTAGTTATCTTAAAACAGAATTTAAAATGAATGTCCCACTTTTGAGTGAAAGGGTTAATAGTTTCACAAAAGCGAAGTTATCTACTTTTCCCTGTGTCAAAGAGTCTTTGGAGGCTTTTAATTAATTAAGTAATCTTTGAAACAATCATATCAACCTTATAATATGGCTGCCTCATGTCTTTCCTTTTAGACATCGTACCAAAGAGCTCTTCTCAGAGAGCATAAGAAATATAATAAAAAATCTACAACTAGTTGAAGATGCGGGATACAATTGGCTTTACTTAAGACATCCTCCTCTGAAAATTGCAAAACAGCTTTTAGCCAATAATTATGACCATATTTTCGAACGAAGGGAAGGGAGCAATATAACCCTCACGAGATTACTGTTCTATGTACCGTAGAGATATCTGATGGATTTGAAATAGATCGCAAGGCATATTCCACACTAAGTAGAATTAGAACCAATTATGGCAGGTATGTTGATGCCCTTTAAAAATGGTAATGAACAACATACCATCCACCGAGTGCGACTACGATGCAAAAAGATAAATGATTCTTTACTTCGAACAGGAATGCCCCCTTAGAGCATATAAGGGAAACCCTAAAGATTGTCTGTGTCCAACGCTATCGTCAGTTAAATATATGTGTGTGTGTCAATTAGATATAAGCTTATAGTTAATCCACATATTTGTTACACACACTGAACAATGTATGTTATGTTCATCTTATATTCTTGCCAATTCTTTACTCATCCTATAACTGTTCCTGTTTTGTTTCGCAATTGTAATATATTGTCACATAGGGAAAAACATAAAAACATAATATTTCATAAATTGGCATTTTCCAATTTTACTAATCTTTTATTTTAAATTTAAACAATAACAATCGCTTTACCTTTTATAATTTTATAACCTTTTAATTATGAAATGTTATGTTTATTTACTGGCCGTCGATCGTGCAAATTCACCAAGTCAGCAAGGTCGCTTTTCGAGTCATGATGAACCGAGGTTGTAAGAAGGCGATTCGTTGACTTGACAATAATAAAACAGGATAAAAAGGAGGGACATGCTTGGGATAGGGTGCAATCGGTTCAATCGGTGCAATCAGTTTAAGGGTCAGTTGATCCGATGCAGAGCAGCCAGTCTATTGTGAGTTAGTTAATTACCCAGAAGATTAGTGAAGCGAAAATCCCAAGCGTGTCCCAATCCAGAGCAGGTCGACAAATAGTAAAACTCTTGTGACAACCCCCGTCAAGAGTTCCAAGATGAAGATAATCTTAATGTAAGTTAAAAATTTAGTCATAATGATGTACAGTCCAAAATGTCAATGTCGCTTATTTTTAATTAAACTATTTTTTTATATATAATCCGAAGTAAGTGTAAGAGTGTAATCTCTGAAGACCAAATTCCTAAATGCTATGTCCCTAGTCACACCTCAAAGCTGGGCATGACTATATATATATATATATATATATATATATATATATATATATATATATATATATATATATACCATACACCAAATAAATAAATCTATAAGATATGGTAACAACAGTATATCAAGATCTCGACCTTCAAATCCTTTAAATAACAAAAATACAGCATCTTTACCTATCAAGATCACTGGTGGCCCCTGTGCTTATAGATCAATTACGCTTACGATGACTATTCCAGATTTTCTGGAATTAAAATTTACTAGAAATAGAAGAATCAAGAAAATATCACCAATGAACCAGTCTAAGTCATATTATATGAGAACAAAATGAACTTTAAAACTCCTTAAAGTTATATTGATAGATACTTCAGTGAGAATTTAAGCAGCATTTTACTGACTGTAGAAATTTTGGAAGTGACTGTTTAATTAATAGTGCTGATACACCATATCATGATCTTGGGTAAACTTAGCTAGAACCTTTTGTTATGTTGTTTAAGAAATCGTGAAAATGACTGTCATTTCTACATGTTAAATCTTATATGAATATAATAAAACCAAATACAAAATTGAGTCTCTTAATATTCCTTCAGCCATCTTGTCTATTCCTTATGATAATGCTTTGTCAGTAACTCAACCTTCAAAGAGTATTCACTTGACCTTTAGTCAAAGTGTGAAGAATCTCCGTCAAAAGCTGGACCAAGCTCTAGTCTTTCAAGTCTTACCTGAACTGAATAATCTTATTCAAGATCTAGATCATTCTAAAATGAAATTACGATTTCTCGGATCACGCCTTTAATAATGATAACTTTCGAAAAAATAAATAAAAGTATCATACAAAATGAGGCAGTCTACTTTGACTAATTATTTCAATGATTGGTGATTTAGTTTATTGTCATTGCTTTTTCCGACATAATGATTGAAAAACTGTCATCTAAATCTCATCCTATTGATTTATCCGCCACAAGTTTGAAAACTGTTTTGCTTTGTAACTGAAAGGAATTTTTAAATTGTTTTTGTTGGACCTCAAATATGAAAACTTTTAAAGACGCCAACTTTAAAATAAAACTAAATAAGGCTGAGGCAAAAGCTTGAAATGCATTCAAAAAAAAACTTGCTATAATTTTCTAGAAAATGAAAATTCAAAAATTAGATATCTGTTCATCCTACAATCAATAGATTGTAATAAATGACACTATATTTTCTACATATGCATTAGGATTATTTCCTACAAAAATTAAAAGTATTGACCGATCACGGAAAAATATTTTTTAAAAAAATGTTTTGACTGACTACTACTTAACTCTTAGAAACGAAAATTCCTAGTGGTATCTATAAAAGGAAGAAAGCAAAGTAAATGTGGCCGTTTATTTTACTTGAATCTTGTTACCATTAAGATAGATTAAAAGTTTTTTAATTTTTTAAAAACAAAACAGTTTTTAAGAAATATAATTTTTAAATTTCAAATACCTTCATCTTCCTAGGAATTAGTGGGTGCTGGCCAAAACTGGAAGTGACAGTTTTGTACAGAATAAATAAAAACAGCAAAAAAGTTCCGCGAAAAAAGAATATACTTCAAAGTGTGGAGCATTGTAATTTAATATTGTAACAATTGAACTCCTACATCCAAAGACCTAAATATTCTTGTTAAAATATGAAATGTCAAAGTCTATTAATAATATATATTCTGACTTGAAGATAGTAAACATAGGAAACTTTTAGATGATTTTTAGTAATCTTAAATCGACCCAAATCGTCATTTTAATACACGTACATTGCTAATAGAGAGTCTTAGAGAAGTTTTTGCATGTGTTAATCCAAAAATATTTTCTATAATTTATTTGTTTATAATACGACGTACTGATAAACTAATCTACGATGAAAATGGCAAATGGAGGTCATAAATTATATCCTCTTTAGTCATTCAATATCAATAAAAAAATTGCTATAAACATTTTTTGAGTATCTCATTCGGTCTGCATCCATAAAAATATGAAAAAAATGTGATCTTTGTTCAGAGTACTAGAAAAACCAATTTTCTAACTAATTATTTGCTTACTCCATATCTTTGTGTCAGAGAATATGAAGCTGAAGTTTTTTTTGGTAGTCGGACATAATTTTTCCAAAAAAAAAAATCACTCTCACACCTTATTTCCTCACTTAATCCTTTAAATTTTGTCCCTTTTTATTGATTTTATTTAGCTTTACTGCTGCCTATGGGCTGACGACTGACAATCAAATTTTGTAATGGAATTTTAGCTCACTTCCAAGCTGAAATTTGATACACATATACAGGATTTTTCTAAATAAGTACAAAAAATTTTAAAAAGTTATTCTTGAGCTCATTTTAAGCATAAATTTCGTGTAAACAAATGACTTTTTAAGATACAGGCTGATAAAATTTATTATAATTTTTAATTTTTTAAGATAATTAAGGCTCATAAAAAAATTATTATTATATGAAATAAGATACAGAGCGGTACTTTTTTAAGAATCTTTAAAATTTTGCCCTCTCGAACTTTTCTTTCGGGTGCTGCTGACTCGATTTAATTACTCAGCATTCCCATCTTATTTTCAAACTTTTTTATATTCTGAGTTTTCTTTCAAAAGTCAATGGTTTTCCACAAAAAAAGAAAATACATAAGTAAAAAATCATAATGTATTTGTTTTAGTCAATTTTAATTCAAATTTGTTTTAAACAACAGGGACTAAGAAAAAAAATACAACATAATAGTAACAGAATTTGAACAATAGTAACAAAATATTAATACCAATAATTACAAGAAATGTTAGAAGTAACCACCCTCAGATATAATGCAACAATCCGATCTTCGTCTCAATGAAGAGCGTATTGGTTGAAATAACCCCGGAGTATTTCTTATTCTTTCGCAAGAAGCAATAATGCGATTTCTCAAATCTTCAACATCTTGAACAAAAGATGCATAAACCAAGATTTTAAGGAAACCCCAGATGCAAAAATCCAAAACATTCAGATCCGGAGATCGGCCTGGCAAATATTGAGTGCGTCTCTGGCTAGAAAAAAATATATCAGGGCCTTTAAAAAGCGATTTTGACTGGTACTTTAAGATGCTATAGTGAGTTTAGTGAAGAAATGTTACCTAGCGTTAAAAAGTAACCACAAATATGGCCTAAAATGCCGTTTTATGCAGTTTTAAGTTAAATTATCTCGAAAACCTGACGTGCTGAAGAAATTTGGTTTCCGGATTTAGATTTAGCCCATCAAAAGCCTGCGGAAAAGTATAGTCCGATTTCTGGTTTAGGAAGTTGGTCTAATTTTGTCCTCATGTTTTACAAACATTTACTTCAGTTAAAAAAAATTCAAATAATCATACTACTGTAGTACTTGCAGAACGTTGGCATTTAATTTATCCTTAAAGCAGTTTAGAAGCATTTCTAAAAAATCAAAATTTCAGTAAGAGATAAAGAAATCTTTCTCCCGTATTTAAATAGTTTGTTGTATATATAAATTCTCCTTTCAGGTAAAGAATATGAAAAATATATATACAAACAGTTTATTTCCTGCAAATATCGCTCTGGTCCTCTCTCCATACGCGTTTCGATCACCTTATGATCTCGTCAGTGGAGCTTATCGGACCAAGAGCAACATTAGCAGGAAATAACTAATATAAAAAACATATCATGCCGACGTACCTTGAAATTTATATTTCTTATATCAGTTATTTCCTGCTAATGTTGCTCTCGGTCCGATACAGCTCCACTGACGAGATCATGAGGTGATCGAAACGCGTATGGAGAGAGAACCAGAGCGATATTTGCAGGAAATAAACTGTTTGTATATATATTTTTCATATTCTTTGCTTGAAAGGAGAATTTATATATATATAACAAACAGTTTAGAAGCAATTTATATAAACTGCCTTACAATTACCTTAAATGCCGGTTAAATAAAATTTATTGATATTACGAAAAATCGACTGAGTAAACAAAAGGAAAAAAGTGCTGGGGTTAAATTAAAGGTTTAAAAAGGTAATTTGCGTCTAGCCCGATCAGTATATAGCTGACATTTATTTTTTTCATCTACAGTAAATACCAGGTAAAACTCGGCCAGAGTCATCCTATATTTTACCATAGTCCCCTCAAAGCACTGATGAAGCTCCTTCTACCAACAGTTATTTAGGACGGAGAAAATAAGGGTCGTGATATATTCTTTAATTATAACATGCCTCAAAATAGAGTAATCTCTTTTACGGTACGTTACTACATTAATATCCGAGAAAGATTATTAACTCTTAGAAAAAATAATATATAGCAAATTAAGAGAACAGATATCACTTAGATAAAGATTTTAGTTTCCAGCAATTCCCTAGAATGCTCATTTGCATGAAAAATATCTATTTTAAGTTTAGTACAGAATTTGTCAGGAATCGTCGTACATAATATAATTACTCAAACCAGAAAGCATGCGTATCGTGTTTACGACGACTACCTTCAGATAATCGTGCAGCTAATCAAAAGGCAAACTAATTTCTAGTATTATTTTACATATAAATTTGAAAATTTATAAAATTTAAGAATATGCCCAATTATTAAAAAAATTATAATTAAATCATACATGATCAAGCGAACATAAAATGTATGAAAGCATCAAGCTCCTATTTCTCTAATAGTGTGTAACTTAAAAACTGGTCACGAGACAACTATTTCTTTTAGCATTTCTAAGGCTTTCTCTCCAGATTATTATCATTAATTTCCTTATATGAAAGATGTTGGCCTATATAATACAAAGTATAAAAATATCGTAAGCGAAACAAAACAAACAAAATCTAGAAGATCTAACTGTCATAACTACTAAATACTTAAACTACTTAAATAGAGAAGGAAATGCATTTCTTTATTTTAGATGGAAAATTTACGCTTAAAGTAGGAACGTTCGTTGGCCCTCAAATACGAGAATTTTTAAAGACGAAAATAGAGCATTGACTGCCTTCAAAAATGTATACAACAACTTCTTAAGTAACAAAAAATCGGAAAACTGCAATTATCTAGTTGAAGAACTTATCCAATCTTACATGACGTTAAGTCGCAACAAGTCACTTAGGCTGCATTTCCTTCTCTCCCATTTAGAATTATCCGTTAACAATTTGGGTGCAATTTCAAACGAACAAGGCGAAAGATTTCAACAGCAAATTGTTCAAATGGAAAAGCGGTATAGTGGAAAATGGACCCCAAACATATTAGCGTCTTACTGTTGGACCTTCAAACGTTAAAGCTATCCCGACGAATACAAGCTAAAAAGACAACACACTAATTTATTTGGTTGTAATAAACTTTTTTCAATACAGAATGAAGTATAATTTGTAAAAATGTGATTTCGTTTTTTTTAATTTTTAAAAATTCACTAGATTGCTTATGGTTTGGGTTTCTCATATTTTATATTTTTCTCTCCTTCTCTTGTAACTTATATGTGATAGGTGAAAACCGAGCTGATATTTTAATTCAGTACATTACAGTAAATACAAAAAAACCCAGAAAAATATTACGAAGCGACAAAAAATTTAAAAATGCAGAAAAGTATAGAAACTGGATCCAGATTAAAATTCAAACCTTCTTTAAACAACTGTATTCTTAAAAGTTACTTATTTACCTTCTTTAAGTGCTTCCACAACTTTATATTCAAAATATTCTTAAAATATTTTTTTATACTTGAAATAATTTAAGTTATTCAGCACTTTAAAAGCACTTTTAAAACTAATAATGCAATTGCTCTTACCGACCACTTCAAATATCAGGACATATTTGTATTTGAAATAGTGGTTGATGTAGTCAGTATTTAGTATTCAAGCACATTACCTGAGTATTTAGGACAACTCTAAATTATATACATATAAAACTAGCATTTTTATGTCTCATATGACTAGAATGTGTTAATTAAAGTAAGCGAATAAGTAATTTTGAATCACAAAATATTTGAATCGAATTTTATTAGAAAATCCTTGAAAGAATAGTTTTTTCCGTAGTCATTAATCCACCAAATATGAATTTACTTTACCTGCCTTACTGATTACTCCTTAACTACAAATGGTACAATAATTTACCACCACTTATGCTAATAAATATATTCCATTTGTACTAACAATTTTTCTTCGGTGTTTATAGGTTTACAGTTTAACACCGATTTAAGAGTTCTCAATAAAAAGCAATCCATTGGCACTAAATCCCGTGAACGGAGTAATCAATACCAGAAGGATCATTTCCTCTGCCATTCAATAGATTTTGAAAATTTTTTATACTTAATGTGAAGTGTGGGGTGCACAGTCGTGCATAAACCACATATTTTAACTAGCAATCAGTGGCAGATCATCCAATTAATTTGGCAAATTAACTAGATGTTCTAGATAACTCGAACCATTTAAGTCAGGTAATAATATGATAGGACCAAGAATATACCTGTTAATGATCCCTGTCTATATAATAATTTTAAAATCAGTTTGACAATCATAACCTTTTTTGCATGCTGGTTTTCGTCAGCATGAACATGTACGTTATGAAAATTTGTCATATCCTATGTAAAGCAACACTCATCGATAAATATTTTTTTTATGATAGTATCCATTTTTTCGCAAAATTTGGGCATTTGTTTCCAAAATAAAATGAATTACCTTAATAATTAAAGTATTGGTCATCGTTCACGATGGCTTTTCCCCATCTTTTTTTCCAAGAGTGGATTCATCAAACCACATTTTTACGTCTGTTTACTTCTTAGTAAGAACGTAAATGTTGCAATCAAAATCCGTGCTCTATTGATCGAAATAAATGGTAATCCAACGAGGTTGAGTCCAGTGAATACTCTGGGTGGAGTAGGATATCCCACTTAACTTTTTCCAAACAATTTTCTGTACATTTTGGAATGAGGGACCGAGCATTATTATGTTGAAAAATAACTGTATTGTATCTTTCGGCGTATATTGGACGTTTTTCCTTTAATGTTCGGTTTAATTTTATCAGTTGTTGTCGATATCGATCGCTAGTAATTGTTTTACTAGTTCGTAATACACAGCGTCCTTATCGTCCCACCAAATATACAGCACAGCCTTTTTTCCATGTGTATTACGCCCTGGTTTAGATGTTGAAAGCTGACCTGGATCTACTCATGATTTTTTGCGCGGCGTGTTTTCAAAATCGATCCACTTTTCATCACCTGTCACACCTCGATACAAACACCTTTTCCTGTCTGGCGTCAAAATTTTACAATCAATTTTATATATATATATATATATATATATATATATATATATATATATATATATATATATTGTAAAATTTTAACGCCTTCCGGTTCCCAGTCTCCATTGTTTTCGGTCTTCCCAATCCCCTAGAAGTGAGTTTCTTTCAGACATGGCTCGGTTAATGCCCTTAATCTAGATAACTTTTGGTCTTCCTCTTTTTATTTTTTCATTTGGTGTCCATTTTAGGATTTGCTTTGGTAGACGTTCGTCCATCATTCTCTCCACATGTCCATACTATACCAGCTGACGTTGTTCGATTTCATCAAGAATAGTTTTCTTTACGCCCATAATCTCTTTAATTCTCTCGTTGGTTATCCGTTCGATCCTTGACTTTCCGGCAGATCTTCCCCAAAAGTTCACTTCAAGAGCTAGCAGTTTACGTTCTAAAGTTTTATTTATCTGCCATGTTTCACATCCATACAATACAACGCTTTTGAATATTGCATTGTATAAAAGATATTTTCTTTCATTGGAGATGTTTGTTGACCATAATAGTGAGTTTAGGCATCCGATAGCTTTTTTCCCTTTAGTTATTCGCTTCAATATTTCTTCTTCAGTTCGTCCACTTTGATTGAACTTTGTTCCAAGGTAGGTTTAATCAGAACAAGATTTTACTATGATATTGTCATCCACTTCCAAATCTGTTTCTTCTCCACCGATACACATATATTTAGTTTTACTGCAGTTGACGATTAATCCCCATTCTGTGTATTCTTTAAATAGTTTCCTCGTCATAAATTCGAGGTCTTCTTTATCTTGGGTCACTACCACTTGGTCATCTGCAAAATTAAGCGTATATAAATGGGTGTCATTATTTAATTCTATGCCCATTCTACTGCATGATCTTCTCCAATTCTTTAAAGCTTCATTGAGGTAAATTTTAAAGACAGTTGGTGATGGACAACATCCCTGGCGAAGGCCGTTGGTCATATGAAAGCTTTCTGATGGATTACTGACACTATCTCTTAATAGTATCGACATTATTAACCGAAACACCTATGACATCATGTGCCCTCCGTTCATTAATGAATCAACAGAAGAACAGTATCAATTCGCGGACGGGAGGTAAAAGCTCTTCTATTGTTTGGAGGTAGAATAGAAACAGCTATTCTCTGAAAAATCTATTTACTGTGTCCTTAGATACTCGAAGTTCCAAACCTAAGTGTCTGGTTCTCAGACTCGGATTTTCTTCAACTTATTTTAAAATTTCTTCATCAATCTCTGAGAGCATATTCGTAAGATTCCGTCTATAATCAATGGTTACAGAAGTAAAACTACCGGTTTCTCAAAAACGTCTTGCAATAGCGACAAATGCTTAAGGATTTTGTACTCATCTATTCGGAAATCTTTATCTGTATATCCTCACCGACTCCCAACCATTTCCATGGCAATAATGGTAAACTCATACCATATCGGTTATTTCTGCGTTAATGTAATGTAATGTTTATTTTTATGGGTCTGTTGGCACTTAAATTCGCCCCAAATTGTTTAAACCAATCCTAAGCTACGACGAGTCTCAGTACACAATCAAAAATTTAAATTTCATTATCTCAGAAACGGCTGCTTGAAGCATCACGTAATTAGTAAAATTTTTTTGGATGTCAAGAACTAAGAATTTTTAATTATAAATTTAATATAGAAAGGCACAAAAAAGTTATGAAGTTTTAAATGTAAGCGAAGTGAATCTGATGGCTCCTTCTGCAATGTACATTGAAACTGTAACCAGATCTTAACTTCTGATCATAAAAAAACCCAAGTACTAAATTTAGCAAATCAAGTTATTACTAAGACCAAAAAGTATCCAAAGTTCTTCAATAAAATGAAAACAGTTCTATTATTCATCGATATTCATTTTATTTCATTCAAAGTAATCTCCATTGCAAGCAATACACATATTAAAACGCTTACTCTAATCTTGAGAGCACTTTCATAGGTCGATTTTGAGAATAAAAAAGTCACAATAAGCGATATTGGGTGAATATAGAGCTTGCGGAACGGTATAAAGGTTGTTTGTTATCAAACAGCCGCGTACAAGATGAGAAGTGTGAGTCAATGTGTTGTCGTGGTGAAGAAACAACGATTTGTTTCTTCACAATTCTGGTCTTTTGCGACGAACATTTTCCTTCAAACGCTTTAATACGCTCACGTAATACATCTTATTTACTGCCTGGCCTGGTGGAAGAAATTCGGAGTGGACCACACCGCAAAAATAAAAAAAAAGGTCAACAAAACCTTGATTTTGGATCGACTCTGTCGTGGTTTTTTGGATTTTGGCTCATTTCAGAAGCACCATTCCGATGACTGTTGGTTGGCTTCGATATCATATTCATAGATCCATGTTTCGTCATCGATACTGATGCCGTCGATAACATTTTGGCCCAAAGAAGGCATTTCTTTAACGACATCAATCGGATGCTGTTTCTGCAATAAATTCAGCACTCTCGGCAAAAGCCGCTCACGCTTCAACTCGTTTCATGCCAAAAACATCATGCATAATACTTTGTAGCGATCCGAACGAAACACCAAGATCGGCTTCTATCTCCTTGATGCTCACAAGACGATTTGTGAGTATTTTCTTAACTTTTTTGATATAGTCAGTCACACTGGTGGATAGACGATTGGAGCGGGGCAAATCATTGAACACAGCACGGCCCGCTTTAAACTCTTTGTACCACTCGTACGCTTATGTTTTCGACATTGTCGAGTCCCCATAGGCTATCGTTAATATTGTCAACGCTTCCGCATATGATATTTTGTTAGAAACACAAAATTTCAGAAAAACGCTTTGCTCAATTAAATTCGACATTGCGAAATGCACAGAACACAACAAACACTTACTAGTTTACAAAGTTATCACGCACAAACTCCCCATAGATCACGTTCAAACAGATATTTGAGCTCCAGATGACAGGCGTACCAACCTAGAAAAAACAAATTTTGACAGTATCATATCATATAGCGCAGTTTGTTTGAAAGGGAAATTCCGGGTACTTTTTGATCAGAAGGTAAATCTTTACAAAAAAGTTTTACAAAATAGTAACTTTGACAAGCTGTATTTCGGAATTTTTGGATTAAGGTAACATGTGCAAGATCCTCATATATTACCTTTGCGCTAGTACTCTTTATAGACCTTTTATCAAAATCGCTAACAGAGTGCACAACAAAATTATACCTGCTTTTATACTTAATTATTTTATATATAATCTATTAAATCGCATTTCTTTTTCTGTTTCTTTTTCTACGTGTAATTGATTTTAGGTTCAATTATAAAATAGAAATTTATTTTTAAGCATATTGTTAGGTAAAAGCTATAAATCGGAAAAGTCGTTTTTACAGCGGAATTTTTAGTTAACCGAGTTGAAGTCGTTACGACGAATATAGCATTAAGTTATCTATCTTTATCCTCAAAGTATAAAAAGCTCTCTAAAGGAAAGCGAAAAGAAATTTTAATTGCATCGTTACCATGACTGAGATTTTTTTACGTCTCATCTTTTTATAATAATTACTGTTCTTTAATCCGACATCAAAGGCTTCCAAGCTATTGATGGGAACAGGAACAGAAGGTGCCCTACAAAAGATACATACCTTGTCATTATAGAAACAACTCACTGTGCAATGGCTGGTAAAAATGTAATGGCAACCTTTTATTATTTGCATTTCGCACTTGATTTTAATTCGTTCATTATTTCGTGCTTTATAACCATTGGCATATGGGTATCGTCTACGCTCTTTACAACACTAAAACCTAATAGTTCTCGCAAGTATACATTAGAAAAATATTAAATAAATACTTGAAAAACTATGCTAAGATTTAAAATTTTTAGCAAATATATCCAAAAGCATATTTCACTTATAAAAATTATTTTCTTTAACGAATAAAAAACAAATAAACTCATTAATAGGGAAAATCCTCCAACACCAGACGGCAAGTAGCGCAGAACAAATGTATATTTGTGGTAGAGTGGAAGAGGTAGAGGGGGGGTAACGTTACGTGTACGCGAGACGCAGCTCACCAATCTCGTACTACAAAGAGGTAAGAGCAGTCCATTGTTGTGTTTGGCGGGAAAACACGGCATCGGACAATTTTCTAATGAGTGTTGCTGAAATATTTTTCAGTTTAATTTATTTATGACCATTGAAATAAGTAGTTATAATAGTTATCTCACAAAATTTACAAGACTTTTTTATTCTAATGTAAAAACTTCCTCAAATTGGAATACGATTTGGCAAAAGTATTGAAGATTCCACATCGTTTTAATTGTGAAAAGGTGGTGCTGGTAAGCATTTTTATAATGATTTCATGGCCCGATGTCCTGACTTATCGGTAAGAATGCCTGAGTCTGCAAGTTTGATGCGAACAGTATGAATAAATCAGCCGCAAGTAGATCCATTTTTTTAGAAATTTGATGACTCTTCACAATTCCCACCATTTAATATATATATATATATATATATATATATATATATATATATATATATATATATATATTTATATATAATTGTGACGAAACACGCGTGTATAAAAACATTCAAAAGTTATTGCTCCAAAGGCTGTTAGAAAAGTTGGAAAATTCATTTCAGCTGAGTGAGAAAAAAACATTATTATTTTGTTCTATATGAGCACTAATGGATATTTTATACCCCATTCTTTATATTCTCGGAGCAGAGAATGAACGACCGGCTCATGAGTAACGCTCCAGCTCAAAGCGTAGGTGTGGCCCAACCAAAGGGTTGGATGAACAGCGACTTTTTGCTTCAATGGATGCATCGTTTTATAATTTTCTCTCCCTTGTGAAAAGAAAATCCCCTGCTGGTTCTGCTGAATGGCTACAGTAGCCATAAAACACTAGATATCCTAAATTTTTTCCGGAAGCATAATCATTCACTTAATGACTTCACCACCTCGTAATGGAACAAATGTTAATTATTTTTCACTATTCAAATTATATTTTTTATCACTATCCACGAAAGTCTAAAGGAAAAATAAATCAGTTATCGAACTTAACTTTTATGATCTTTGTCGTTTAAATGTTTTCTTAAAGAACTACATAAAGTCAGTTAATTTATGAAGACGTAATAAGACCCTCTCTTAGAATTGCCTATAAATCTGTCTACCTTGGTTATGTAAATAAAACCGACGTGATAAGGGTAGCTTTTTTTAACATATAGTATATGAAATACCGTTAAAATGTATTAAAATATTGAACGATTTTCCCATTATTAGGAAACAAAAGAATAATCAAATAAACTCATTATACTGTAATATAACGTTTGACCTGTGGAAGGAATCTAATATGGCGACTGTTTTTCCTGATTGCAAGAAAGAATGATTTATATACCAGCAATAGAATAAAAGGGCACTCAGGTTTTTTCACAGACGTTATATTATCTTATTCGTTTAACTATAGAAAGAAATAGTATAGCTTTATTAATTGTGTTTATATAAAAATTAAGATTAGGACGCTCAGAGGCCAATTCAGGAATCGAGCATCCGGTGTAGAATAGCTAACGCCTTCAGCACGTAACGATCGAAACCTTTAAACTTTAAGGGAAAGAAATTGACGTTTAGAGGGTTCCATCGAGTAATATGGTTACAAACGGGAAACAGAGGGGGGAGGGTATAAGATTCGAAGACACTCTTTTAAGGAATAGTAAATTTCAGTCATAATTTGAATGTTGTAGAACGGTACCAGTGCCGTAGAATAATTACGTCACAGGTATAATCATCGGGAAAGAAGGTTATCTTTGTTTAATTTGGAAAATTAAGGGATTATCGTGTGTTATGTTAGTGGGGCATTTAGAGATTTTCATACGGTGTGATTAAGTAATATAAATATCTCTTTTTCGCGTTTTATTTCTTTTTTCTGTTCAATATTTTAGTAAGCTATTTATACGTATTTTTTTCTAAATTGGGTTTTATATTTTTGGTTATTAAATCGGCCAAGAAGAACAATTATGTTAGTTTTCGTAATTGTTATTAGTTTTAAGTTTCTCATTGTAAATAGTTTGTTTTTCTATTTATTTTTGTTAAATAGATTTAAGTGTTTTGAGAAACTTGTTTTATTCATTTTAATGAAAACCTTCACGCGAATTTACTTGCGGGCGCGCTGTTGCGAGACCTACAAAACAAGAGATGTCTTCTGATCAACTAATTAGCAGCCTTTCCTGAGTTCTGAAGTTTTGAGTTGTGGTTGGTAAGCTTAAATAACCGTAGTTGTTTGGTACTAAAGCTGCAAGAGAGAAGATGCACGACCAGACTTCCAGAGTGCCTTTATTACTGTGAAATTTAATTATAGGTTATTAAAATAGCTACTAATTAATATGGGACAAAGAATGATTATAGATAAAATGATTAACGCTACCTCAATATGTCATTAGCAGGAGTCTATAATCAAATTATGTCACAACCTCATACAACCCATAAATTGCAACCTTTGGATACTACTTTTGTGAAGTCGTTCAAAAACGCCTATCAGGAACAATGTGACATGTAGATGCGCACAAATGCTGGAGTATACATAAAAAATTACAACATTGCCGGCTTGGTCAATGGAGCGTTTCGAAAGTAAACTGGCTCAAGATTGCTTAATCAGGTCTTAAATGCACAGAAATTCGTCCACTCGATAAAAATACCTTTTCAGACCTACATTTTTTGCCTGTTAATTTGACAAATATACCACCAGAAAAACGTAAATGTTTGCAAACTGCACCCACTAGCTCTATTTTGATGGCGACCACAAACTCGATTCCTGAAATATCTGTCAACGTCCATCCCTAGCTAGTAACTAATGCCACCTGTGAGCCATTGACTAACATTGTTCCTGGGGTAGAATTGGCAAATAGTACAATTCCCGAGCTACCCACTGGCACCATTTTTCAACTACCTACCAGCACTAGCTTTCATCCCCAGCCGTCAACCAGCTTTAATCCCCAACCATCAACAAGCTTTGCTCCAGATATTATCGAAATGATGCACAAGTTATCCCCATTACCAGACGCTGCTAAGAAATGGCCAACTGCTAGAAAAAGGAAGTGCCTCACTTTATTCCCATTTAAAAACGATTTAGAAGAAAAAGAAAATGAAAAGAAATTAAAGCGAGCAAAAAAAAGAAATTGGAAAGAATTTGGAAAGAGTTATAGGAGAAATAAAAGGCAACCTAAGGGTGAAAAAAGATCTGTGTTAAGATATCTAAAAAAAAATAGTCAAGATAATCTAAGAAAAGTGAACCGTTAAAACAGAAATCCCCAAACGCTGAAACAAGTTGCGTGGTCTGTTTAAAGGACTATGATGAAGACTGAATCCAGTGTTGAAGCTGTCACGGATGGGCTCTCGAAGCTTCCGTTGACATTCCCGAATGCTCGGAAACGTATCTTTGCGATCGTTACAATTTATTTTAAATTTGCCCGGCGTTAGACGTTCTACGACTACTGTGTCCGGCGCTAGGTAATTTATCTAGAAGTTCAGTTTTTTGTGTATTTATTTTGGGTTTTTGACATTCTTACGCTGATTTATACCTGATTACAGAAGAATATTTTGAAATAGTTTTTTTATTCATTCACAATAAACCATAAGTGTCAGCCACTAGGGAAAGTCTCTCGATTAGTAAAAATAATATATTTTTCAAATTAAAAAATCTCTCCACATCTACTAAAGAGGATACGACAATGTTGCAGACACAACATTTCTTTTTAATCATAGGAAAGCCATAAATTAAATTCAATGTAAAAGCCGCTTATTTGTTAATATAAATGCCGACACTGGAACTACAACTTAATAGAGATTTGATAGGGCTATCGTGGAGTATTTAACCACTCCACAAAAATTTTGATGGTCCTCCAAATATACCTGACTATTAGAAGACTTTAATTTTGGGAAGGTCTTTGTTAGGTTCCTTACTTTTGCAGGGGGGTTGACAAATTTTGTGTACTGTGACAGAATTTGATCATAGACTCCTGTAAATGACATATTGAGGTAGCGTTAATCATTTTATCTATAATCATTTTTTTTCTCATATTAATTAGTCGCTATTTTGATAACCTATAATTAAATTTCACAGTAATAAAGAACCTCTGGAAGTCTGGACGTTCATCTTCTCTCTTGCAGCTTTAGTACTAAACAACTACGGTTATTTAAGCTTACCAACCATAACTCAGAACTTCAGGACTCAGGCAATGTTGCTAATTAGCTGGACAATGGTCATATCTTGTTTACAGCTCCCACAGCGGTAAATCCACACGTTAATTCACGAGAAGGTTCTTTAATTAAATTAAATAAATGAAGTTTCTCAAAACAACTTAGTCTATTAACAAATTAAATAGAATAAAAACAAACTATTTACAATGAGAAACTTAAAACTAATAACAATTACAAAAAAAAACTACCATAATTGCTCTTATTGGCCGTTCTGTTAACCAAAAATGTAAAACCCAATTTTGAAGAGATACGTATAAATAGCTTACTAAAATATCAAACAGAAAAAGAAATGAAACGCGAAAAACAGCTATTTATATTACTTTATCAAACCGTATGAAAATCGCAAGACGCTCGTCTAAAGTAACATTAATTACCCAAATTAAATCAAAAACAAATCAAACAAAGAAAACCTTCATTCCCGTCAAATATACATTACGGCACTGGACTTAAAGAGCGGTACCGACCAAAATAAACGTCTTCCAGATTGGTATTAAAATTTAGTATTCCTTAAAAGAGCGTTCTGGAATCTTACCCCCTCGACAACCCTCTGTTTCCCGTTTGTACCCATATTACCCGATGGAACCCTGTAAACGTCAATTTCTTTCCCTTAAAGTTTGAAGGTTTCGATCGTTACGTGCTGAGCGCGTTAGCTATTCTATACCGGATGTTTGATTCCCGATTTGGCCTCTGAAAGTCTTAATCTTAAATTTTATATAAACCCAGTTAATTAAACTATTCTATTTCTTTCTATAACTAAAGAAATAAGATAATATAACGTATGTAAAAAAACCTGAGTGCCCTTTTATTCTTATTGCTGATATTTAAATCATTCATTCTTGCAATCAGGAAAAACAGTCGCTATATATTTCCTTTCACAGGTCAAACGTTATATTACAGTATAATGAGTTTATATGATTATTTTTTTGTTTCCTAATAATGGGAAAATCGTTCAATATTTTAATATATTTCAACGGTATTTCATATACCATATTTTAAAAAAAACTACCTTTATCAGGTAGGTTTTATTTACAAAACCAGGGTAGAATTATCTCGACAGATTTATAGGCAAATCTTAGAGAGGGTCTTATTACGTCTTCATAAATTGACTGAGTTTATGTATTTTTAAGAAAACATTTAAACGACAAAGATAATAAAAGTAAAGCTCGATACCTGATTTATATTTTCCTTTAGACTTTCTTGAGTAGTAATAAAAAAACATATACTACCCTATTCCCACGAGAAATCTATTTACAGAATGATTATTTAATTATTCATTTTAACCGAATATAGTTTACATTGAATATTTGTTCCGTTATAGTACAACCACCCATCTGGATTTTTTCCTTTTCCTCTTCTTGTGAAAAAATAGTAATTGTAAAAATTATTTGTTTAAAATACCTCTCTAAACGTTCACAATAACGTAGTTTTCTAACTTTTTTCCTCATTGGGTAATATTGCTTTCATCTCGTACAATATAGGAGATAAATCTTTTGGTAATGCGGTGTAGTTATTATATTTAATGTCTTCTAAAATAACAGACACAAGTCTTCTCTACGAAATTTATCCGAAGTTAAATTAATTTTTTATCATTCCATAATAGATTCCTTTTTATTTGAATCACTAATTATAGTCTCGTACTAAAAATCATCAAATACGTGAAGTACTTATATAACTTATATCTAACATTTAGAAATAGCACATTGAACGAAATACGTAACCTCTATTTTTCTCTTATTTAATAACTTGATTCGAAATTCTTCGCATAGACCCATAGGAAGCCCGTCGTCCTGAACACAGAACTTGTCCTTTACTTGAAAGTAAGCACTACATAGGCAACACTCCAAAAGGTCCATCACCCCGTCCACATAACTTGAAAGACTAATTTTGATTATGTCTAGTGATTCCCTTCATGGTACATTAGTATAAAGACTTTCCATATCAAAGCTTATTAGTCTGTAGTCTGGCTCTAGATTGAAGCTACTAATAAGGTTCACGAAATGTGTAGAATATTTTTCCTCAATCACTTGAGATAAAGTTGGTGCATTTTCTTTAATAAAAACTGACGCAATAATTTCATCAAAGCTTAAATCTGAAACCATTAACCATCTAATAATTTGCACCCGTAATATAAAAATAATTATTTCACTGCAAACTTTTCGTTGGTGCAAATGTCATTAAAAAAGTATGCCTTTTATAAATAAAAACATAGGCAAAATTAATTATATTAGCCTAATAAGAACTTCAAAACTGTAAATTTCGATTGTTTGAAATCAATTTATGTAATATTCATAATATTTAAAACAAAACTTACCAGATGCTGACAAAAAAAAAACACTAATCACTAAACCTAGAACAGGCTTCTACCGAAATAAAATATGTCGACCGACACTTGACTGACGACATGGCAATGGGTTGAGATTCGCAAAATGAAACAGCAGGATTGTTACATTTTCGAGAGGTAATTTCCATGAACAAACGCTTATCACTCATTTATCGAAAAAACTACATTTAAATAAAGCATTGTAAATATTGTAGTATTGCATTTACATCTATATCCGTAGATCGGAACTTATAATAATTAATTAAATGTGCTTTCAAAACATAAATGTATATACAACATCACATATATTCATTAAAACGAGATAAGCAAGAAAATATCAAATGAGATAAAATCAAATGGGACAGATAAAATCAAATGGGACAGATAAAATCTCTGATAAAAATTAAAAACCTGGCAACATTTCAAATTAAAGTTGTAATATTGTTTGTACCATCCATTTAAAAAAAGATAGTTTACCATACATTTTAAATAGAAGTCCGTTTGAAACAAAACGACTCATTTAAATTTAAATGGATATCTCAAAAACGCAACCATTATACTATTATTATAAAAAAAACATTTGGCATAGACTTTCCGAATCTTCACGTTTCTTCAAATCAAAACACAGGAACCATTTATATTGGCGCTATTATAGCTACTAGATATTTGTGATATTGATGAAAATAAATCTAAAGCATAATCAGGCTCAATGGATTTGCTTTTGCATTATGCATTTGCCACCAAGAAACAATTTAACTTCATAATATTCTTTAACACCTGAATAAATATTATAATTAAACTTACTTTTCCATCAATTTTAATTTAGTTCTTTAAAATTAAAACGATATATTGTAGACTAAATAAACTGCATTCTATGTGATTATATTGCGCAAACAATTTAGGTCAATCAGGCACCCTTTTAAAGTAAAATGAAATACACTAATTACAAAAATAGTCATAGAACACTAACAATTTCATAATAAGTCAGATTGCATAGTTAATTCTCGAGATAAAAATATGTCTCTTTATTTCAAAAGGACTGCTTTAACAATCCGTATATGTGCATTAATAAAATATGTCAAAGCTAGATTGAAGTGTTTTTAACTAATCTAATGAAGTTAAAAGATTAGGTCGTTTAAAATAATATGATTTCTTGTTAAAATTCAGACACTTATTTTCCCTGATTGTGCCATCTTGAAACGAATCTCCACCTATACAATAAAATACTTATCTCTTATCCTCATGTCCTCGATAATATATTAAAGTTTTTTTACATCGGAACCGGATACTTCGAGGCTTTCCTTATAATTTACTTTGCGAGAAAATCTGCGTGAAACCGGGACTTTTGACATCATATAAAACATATGGATAACCCAGCTAACTTTCCACCTTCTGAAAACCCTTTTTAAGTTGAAAATCCTTAGGAGATTGATGACCTGGATACTTATTGCTGAGACCCGAATAATTAAGCTTTCACTGTAATATTAACAGCAAGGTACAATTTCAGCCCGTATACAGAGTACCTTTAATTTTTATCTTGTCTTCAAATAACTCCGAAACAAAATGCAAAAAAATGGTATAACGAAATACTAGATTTTAATGTAAATTTATTTATCAAAAATAAATTCAAGAATTGATGTCAGTAAGAACAAGGATAATTAATCCCTGTATTAACAGTAGATATAACTCAATTATGTTTGGTTCAAAAATTTTACATGGCATGATAAATTGGGCCTTACTACTGATAATAGACATGAAGTTATTTGTCAATTGATTGATTGATTGATTAAGTGGTTAAAAGCGCGTCGGTATCTTAGACCATTTAGCGCCTTCTACAGTGCTGTTGGGTATATTAGATTTTGTTATAAAAACCAATGTGTTTCAGGAAGTTAAGTATACGTTTGGCCTTAATTAATTCAAAAGACATGTCTGTCGTAAAATTATTGGAGATGAGGTACCTATCTCTGGCATTTCTATATCAGTGGCAATCAGATATAATATGCTTTTAAGATAAGACAGACATTGAGGGGGATCCTCGTTATTAAGGAGATAGGAATGCGTCACTTTAGAATATCCAATAGCAATTCTGTTCCACACAACGTAATCCCTTCTGGATAGTTGAGGAAAGTGATAGGTTTCAGAGAAGTTTCTTTTGATATAAAATAGTTTATTGGGGTTTTCGAGGGATACCCAGCGAACTAGTACTGTGACGCATTTTTGGTAGGCGGGGAGCGAGGAAGCAGGTCGTGCTCTTCGGCTCTGCTTCGTGCACGGCAGCGGAACATCGGTCAGTGGATATTTCTCGTGCAGACAGTCATCGGTCAAATGCTCAGCGCAGGGGTATCGGGTCAGCGGCAGCTACGTAAATTCGGGATATCCCTGCTCTCTCAACTGATCCACGGTCTGACTGCCTGAAGGTCGAAACATCCACTCGGTGGTCGGTTCTCGGGCGCCACCCTCGGGATTTAATGTGGTCGAGGACCCACTTTATGCACCGGGCAGCTTGTTACAGTGGAGAAACGGCAAGCCAGGGGTCAATTGCGTGTATTAGTGCTGGCTGCCGGCTGCCAATTGTTACATGTAATGGTAAAATGGGACTAGATAATAAAACAAACGGTTATAAAACATCCTGTATCCTGTATTCCATTCTTTTATACAAAGACATGGCCTAAAACTAACTTACAATCTAAGATGTACATTAATATAAACAATTACACGGTCTGGAGGGCAAGAGTATGTTTTGAGAGCTGATCACGGTAGCTCATTCTCTTCGGTTGCGCTGAAGACGGTAACCCGGCGGTATCATTCGCGACGCTATTCACGTATCTCGTACTATACGATCGCGACGCTACTCACGACGGCTTTTACGCAAATTATCGCGCCTCGTATCTAAAATCCGCGTTCCCGGTTCACGGCGCTTCGTATTAAAACTCGACCGACGGCGATATATGCGGTATGTAACAATAACACGGCGTCGATCGGCGATAGGCGGCGTCTCTACACGGCGACGGTCTTTACACGCGGCGGCGGCAATAAGCGTCGGGGCGGCAGTTGTTTAGCGCCCTTTATCAACGGACATCGGAGGGCACCTGGCGGTAAACACATTCCTGGTCATTAGAGGGACAGGACGTAAGGAAGGAAGTGTGTGGTCAAAACTATATACACACAAGCCTAGCCTCACCTACATCACCAGACCAGGAAGGCGCGGCCCAGCAAGCGACCCAGTCCAGTCCTTTTGGACTGTTGACCCGATTGGAGACCGTTTGGTTCTCAGCGAAATAATGGTCTGCTCAGACTTAAATAGACGGCCCGAGCTCCCACTACGCTGACGTGTGACGGTGTGCGGTGATCGCGCATACGATACTGCTGTATGCGGCGCGCGATTACTATGGTCGGACGCTCTGAAAATCTCGGAAAATGATATTTCCCGGCATAGCGCGGTAAATCTAATTATATTCCGGTAATATTAAAACTTTAAGCAATCTTTTCCCGCAAGAATCAGATTTTTCGGATGTAAAATAAATTAATTAAATCCCGGCGAACATACACTTGCCCAAAAATATAGTAACTTCGTTACAGTACAATGTTACGAATGATGCTATCGATGTGCCTATTGAATTCCTTAGAGTTAAGTAACAGGAGGAAAGGGGCTCCTTCAAGAATTGCAGACTTAGCTTGAGTGTCCGCCAATTCATTCCCATCTATGCCGATGTGATTCGGGGCCCACATGAAGGCTATGTATAAATTATGTTGGGATCCCATTTTAAGAATGTCGATAATTTGATTCATGATGGGGTGGGATGTGTTGAGGGGTTGGATCGATCTGAGGCAGCTGAAGGAGTCCGAAATGATTAGATGTTTGGGAGCGAAGGAGTGTTTAATTACTTCTCTGATACACTGTTTGATGGCAAACAACTCAGATGAAAAAATAGATGAAAGGGGATTTTAGCCTTGTTTTGTTTGATGAAAATCTGAATTGGAACCATCGGTAAAAGATAGTTTGAAGGTTTTGAACTTTGAGTTAATTAAGCTAAGGAAGTATTGTTTAATGCTAGAGGGTATGGTATTGTTCTTATCATACTGAAGAAGATCAAAGTTGATTTTGAAGAGGGAAAAATCCCAAGGAGAAGAGATCTGAGGGAAGATGGGGTGATATTGGGAATGATTATGTTATGGGAAGTTATAAACGCAGAGGCTCTATTATTTGCGCTCAGGGTGATATTTGAAAGAGCCGGAAAATCAGAAGGATTAAGGATTTTATCATGATCTAAAAGGAAAGGTCTAGACTTGACAGACACGACTTATTTTATAAGTAAGGAGGAACGTCGGGGACACAAGGGGGGGTGTTAGTAAGTAAAACTGATTATTGGGGAGGTAAGAAATGCACCAGTCGGTAAACGTAGGGCTTGGTTCTGAATAGGGTCGAGGGAAGAAATATATGAGGGCCTAGCCGAGTCATATGCGATACAACCATAGTACAGCTTGGGGAAAATGATGGAATCGTATATTTTAAGGAGCGTATGAAAATCTGAGCCTCAAGTGGTATGGGAGGGAAACTTTAATATGTTAAAATCCTTAAAGCATCGAGCTTTAAGGGAAGCAATGTGAGTGTGCCAGTTCACCTTATCATCAAATATGAGGCCAAGAAACTTAATTTGGCTGTCCATAGGGAGAAGTCTATGGTTTAGTGAGAGAGTGTTTAGTTTTAAACAGCTTCTCTTTTTACAAAAGTGAGTCGATTCAGTCTGACTGAACTTAAAACCTGTCTTCATTGTCCATGATTGCAGTTTTGGAATGCATTGCTGGAGTTGCCGTTCACAGGTGATAGATGATTTTGAAGCAATATGTATAAGTAAGTCGCCAGCATAGAGTCTAGCCGAAATGGAGGGAGGAATGAAATCATTGATGGAGTTCATGGATAGAAGGAAGGGAGTGCAACTAAGCACTGAGCCCTGAGGAACGCCATTTCTGAGTGGGTGGGCGAGAGAGGTACTGGTACTCAAGCGAACAGAGAAAAGACGATCGCAAAGAAAGTTTGAGATGAATATTGGAAGGTAACCTTGAAATCCTAGTTTATGGGGTTGGATGAGGATTCTATGTTTCCAAGTAGTGTCATAGGCATTAGAGATATCTAAAGATATGGCAACCAGGTGATAATTTCTGCTAAAGACAGCCTGGATATCCATCTCAAAACCATCGAGATGATCTGTTGTTGATCTATGAGGAAGCCGTATTGATAAGGAATTAAGAAATTTTTAGATTCAAGGATTTTGCATAAGTGGTTCGTTAGAGAAATAAGGCGGTAGCTGTTAAGTTGATTTCTGGGTTTACCAAGTTTATGAATAGGGATAAGGAAAGAGGTTCTCCAGGAGTTGGGAAACTGTTGATTTGACCATACGTGATTGTAAAAGGCCAGAAGATATTCGAGCATTTTAGGGGGAAGATTGACAATCATAGGGGTATAAATCCCATCCGGCCCAAGGGATGCATCACGAAACGAGTTGATAGCAAAGAGCAGCTCTTTCTGGGACAAGGGCATATTATAGGAGAGATATTCGGTAGTGTTAAAGTTAATTGGGAGAGATTCCTCAGTGTTCTTGACAGTGAGGAATTGGTCAGAATAAGAATTATTAGATGATTTATCCTCGAAGAAATTAGCAAAAGAGTTACATAGAAAGTCTCGACCAAAAATCCAATTATTGTTGATAAGTTCTGGGATAGATGTAGCAGCGGAAGACCTCATACTGTTAATATTCCTCCACACCTCCCTACTAGAGGATGCGAGGTGCAGATCAGAGGGGTGTCTTTTGAATTTATTTAAGTGGGCTTTTCGTTTCTGGATAGCATTCCTTGCTCGACCATGGGACTGGAGGTCTATCTGGAGAGAACAGTATTTTGGGGATGGAAAGGGAGGCAGCATTAAAAATTCTGTCCTCAATGTCAGACAAAGTCCTATTGATGTCCTCGAATTAGGGAGGGAATGCATGGTATAGGGGCCAATTGGCTTTTTTTAGGTTCCATTTTGGAGCAAAAGGTCGGTCAACCTGGGGAGTCTCAGGGCTTCTTAGAATTATAGGAAAGTGGTACATCGCACTGGAAGGAATTTGTTATTGAAAGGGAACAGATAGAGAGATTAATGGAAGAGAAGCTTCTATTCACAGAGCTTATATAGATTAGAGTGCGATGGTTGAGAAGAGAGAGGAAGTTTTCATTAAGGAGACTCTCAATTTGGTGGCCTTTGGAGCTAGTGGATTCTGAACCCCAGAGTGGGTTGTGGACATTTTTATCGCCTAAAATAAGGAAGGGGTTAGGCAGGAGATCAATGGCCTCCTTAAGAATTGTAGTTGAGTTCAAGGAGGAAGGAAGTAAGTATATACCACACACGGTGACGAGACAATCGAGCTGCGTAGAGATGGCGCAAATTTCCAGGTCGAGGTCGATGTCGATGGATTGATAGTCTAGGGAAGAAGGGATATAGATGGCAACACCACCTGAGGCACGATTCGGATTGGGCCTGTTTAAAAAATGAGTGTCGTAGTTTTTCAGATATATAAGTCTTAATTAAAAATTGTAGATCCTCTATGCGCGGATTAGGGTAAAATAGGGGCAAAGAATGGTAAGGTTGAGGGAAGGGTAAGAGGAGTTTAGGTAAAGGTTTCAGGTATAGAGAGGATTATAGAAAGAGGAAAGGGTATCTGAAAGAGTAAAAATTATTTTGATTGGTGGTTCTTATTTGTGTACTTAGAATTATGGTCTGAGGAGATATCAACTAGCATTTCATCTAGGTGTTCTTTAGAGGATTGAGATGATTTGGATGATTGGATTTTTCCTTGTATGCGAAGGGTAGGAAGACTTATTTGCTGAAATATTAGAGGGTTGGGAGGACCTTGAAGATTATCGAGATGTTTTTGTTTGCATAGAAGATTTGTGGGAATCAAGACTACTGAAGGGTAGCGTGCTTTTTATTGAGGGGGTCGTTAGGAGGGGTTTTGGAGGGGTTGGGGAGGTTTGGAGGGAGGAGGAGAAAGAGAGATGAAGGATGAGTTAGTGGGGGGATCTAGAATAGGGAGAGAAAAGGGATGGAGAGAAGGGGGAAGAGAAATGGAGGGGGTGAGGAGAGAGAGATCGAGATTACATTGGGTGGTAACTGAAACGAAATTGCACTGAGTGGCGACTTTGACTTTATTGATGGTAGAAGAAGTTTGTTTTTTAGTCACAGAGCTGAAAAATGATAAATTAGGCACAGCAGAGGGGTTTACAATAAAGAATTTCTTTTTGGCTTGAAAATAAGAAAGTTTTTCAGTAGTACGTAGTTTTTGAATTTCAAATTCTTGCTTGTAGATAGGGAAGCCTTTGTATCTCGGGGTGTGATTTTCTTTACAATTTGAGCGTACCGAGGGATTGGAGCATGCATTTTCTGGGTGATCAGGGTGACCGCACGAAGGGCAGGTTGGAGAGTTTGGACAGCGGCCTGCGGTATGCCCAAACTTTTGACATGAAAAGTAATACATAGGATTGGGGATAAAATGGCGGACTCTGAGAGAAGACCCACCTGCTTTAACTCGAGAAGGGTGAAAGTGTGATTTAAATGTAGTTATTAGAGATGAAGAGGGTGTTGTGTCTTTAGAGAGAAACAGCAATGACTCCCTGAATTTTAAGATTGTCCAAGATCTTCCGAGTAGTGCAGCAAGTCGGAGCCCTTTACAATATTATGCGGGAGGTGGAAACATTATAGGTATGTAGTATAGTTAAATTGTTTGGTTTTGAAGATTATTTTTCGTTACTTATTTCAATAAGAAGAGTTCCATAACTTAATTTTTTTGTGTCAGATAGAGAACTAGTATACCATGCGTCACGTAAAGAATAAGGTAACCGGGCAATAAAGTGAAATTATAAATTTCTGGTGGCCTAAATTATTACGCAACTTTTAATATATAAATAACATCTAACAATGTACTGAAAAAAATTAGTTCGTGTTTTTGTTGAAATTAATTATAAACACAAATATATGATTTCAAAAGGTAAACCGGGTACAGTAACTTTGGGTATCCGCGTTATAAAATGTTCAACTAACCATTGATAGGACCGAACTTTGAAATTCTATTTGCCCTTATTTTAGAAAAACGTAGACATATACTTTGTGGATCTCATTATATTAAATCAAACACACAAAACAGAAATAAATAAGTTACTTAAAACATTATCAATCCATCTAATTCGCACACAATTCACAAATTAAAAGATGGATGAATGATGAGATTGTTAAATTCATAATAACTTAGTGAACAATTTACAAACATGAAACAATTTCTGTTGCGGGGGAACATAAAAAACATTTCAGAGACTAGTATATTAGCCAACAATACTTCGGATTGGGTACTTTGATTAATTTTCTTTTTTTGTTCTTGCAGATGTTTGAAGCAAGAGACTTGCCAATCAAAGATACCTTTGGAACTTGTGATCCATACGTTAAACTGCATCTTCTACCGGATCGAAAAAAGAAGTTTCAAACTAAAGTGCACCGAAAAAGTTTGAATCCTGTGTTTAACGAAACGTTTATTTTTAGGTAAGCAATTTAATTTTTAAGTTTTGTGTTGTCGTTTATCGCATATACTTATTGTGTTTGCATTATTAATTCATTCACTCGAAAATCATTTCATAAAAACCGGTTGCTACAAAACACGACAAACTATTATCGACAATATCTTCGTATAAGTTAAGTAAATATGCATTTAAAAAATTTTTAAATGCATATTTAGTTTAGTAACGGTTTTTTTAATATAAAATATTACAATAATATATTATTTATGAAACGAAGTGGAACATATAAAAGTACTCAAAGACATCATTGTTCAAAACTATTTTTTTAGTGATAATTGCTCAAATAATGATTCTGAAACTTGAATAATCTTTTTGTTGCATGAAGCTTCCTAAAATGGGCCCAGTATTAATTCTGCATGATTCAAAAAGTCGATTACTTCTTTTAGAAAATGACTTATGTTCTTTTTTAGAAATGGTCGTATTCTGCTTATCAGAGTTGCACAATAATCTATTTCTTCTTCTTCTCTTCTTTCTAGCCTTTGTCTATCGTATTCTTCCAAATATCCCTGTTTGGTGCCGCCCGATACCAATTTAGTCTCACTGTATTTTTGATATCATCGTATCATCGTTATTGGGGGTCTGACAGTGCTTCTTTTACTTTTTCGTAGTCTCCATCTTATCATTAGTTCGCGATAGTTTTTTGTGTTCCTGACGACATACCAAGCCCAATCCATTTTAGCGTGCATATTCGTCTTGCTACGTTTTTGCTTTTAGTTTTGTTTCTTATCCACTTGTGATTTTTAAGTGTTATTCCTAGTATTCTTTGTTCAATTTATCTTTTGTGTACTTTGGTTATTATTTTTTTGGTCAGAATCCACCTTTCTCTGCCACATCTTGTAACTGGGAGAATACATTCCATATATACTTGATTTAATAGTTTTAGGGGAAGGTTAAATTTGAAGATGTGTGTAATTTTACCATATGTAGTGCATCCCAAGCAGTTTTCTGCTTAATTTCTTGGTTCTTGGTTATTCTTTTTCATTGTTATTTCTTGATCTAGAAAAATATTTCAATTAACCTTCCTTATTTGGTGTCCATTTATATTTATCGTTTTCGTGTTTGCCTGCTGGTTTGTTATTAATTGGGTTTTGTGACGTTCATTTGTAGGCTGAACTTTCTTGCTTCCATTTTGAAAAGAAAAAGAAATTTCAGTAAGAAATAAAGAAATCTATCTGCCTTTCAGGCAGAGAAAAGGAAAGAATATATACAAACAGTTTATTTCCTGCAAATACCACGCTGGTCCTTTCTCCATAAAAGTTTCAACCACCTTATGGTCTCATCAGTAGAGCTCTCTGTCTGAAAGGAGAATACATACATAACAACTATTTAAATACGGCAGATAGATTTATTTATTTCTTGCTGAATTGAATTACATACATATTTTATTTTCCTTATTTGCTGACTTCTCCCTTCTTCATTATTTCAGATATAATGTCATCTTCGCCTGCTACCTTTCTATTTTTTATTTATCTCAAAGCTCTTTCAATTTTGTCCTCCTCGATGTCGGGCATCTCTTCAGAGCCAACCTTGGAAATACTATTTTTTTGTTTTTGTTTGTTTCTTTGGCATTTACGTTATCCACCTTTGACTTATATTAGTCTGAAGAGAATATCTCTATTAGTTGTAATATCTCTCTACTATCTTCTAATATGTATGTGTCATGTCTAGCTGATTTAAAACATTAAAATAACGTACATCCCGGCTTGGGATCTACTAAATATATCACAATTATGCCTTGAGGTAGTTCATTGTTTTTTTTTCTTTTGTAATGTGATACAATTAGCACTTGAGGTAGTTCATTGTTTTTTTCTTTTGTAATATGATCCTCTTCATCTTTTCTTCTTTTTATATTTGATTTTATAAGGATGTTCACCTTTACTTTCTGTGAAACTAAAATACTTCAGCTTTATCCGCAAACTAGTATAATTGTTATGATGATGATGAAGTTGATTCATTGTAATGTCAAACACATGTTTTCTAGTCATAGTTTTCATATACTGGGTGAACCCACAGATTCTTATTTCAGGAGCAGATGAATCCTTCTATCCTATGTTTCCAAAATTATAACCAGAAAGCCTAAAGTATAATAACACTTTCAAACTCAAAAACTTTATAACCAATAAAAATATAATTATCAGCATGCAGTATTTTACTAATTCGTAATAATATTAAAAGATACACTTCCAAAATATTAGAATTGAGAGACAAATAATGGACACAAGCTCACTGCAAATAACTAACTTTGTGACTAACAAGGAAAAGTTAACAAAGTTCTACCCCGATGTCATTCATTTTGTAATATGTTAAAGAACTCCAAAAAAATATTCAACACGTATTTTTTTACATCCTAAACTTCATATCTTAAAAAACTTCTTTTTTTTCTTGTATAATTTTAAATGCTAATTTTTTCACATGAAACCCCTTACATATTATTAAGCTTATGCCAAGGTATTTTTAGAATGAATTCACTTAAGATCTCTAAAAAAATAATTAGTTTTGTATGACGTTAAAAACATAGTTGACATGTTTATGTTCAACATTGTTTACTCCGTAGAAATACATTTGAGGACGTAAAAACAACACGTGTCGAGACTACCTGCCAGTGATTAGAACAAAATAATGGCAGTTTCTCCACGTTTCACTTACAGGGTACCTAGTAATTTCGGCATTATGACAGATTCTATAAATTCACCTTTTGGCCAAGTTTTTCTTATGTAAATATCCGTTGTCTAGTCATCAGCTCATATACTTTCCAATTGTGAATTCAGTCACAACTTAACAACAGCATGTGACAACACTGTGCCATATAACAATAAACTTCAGTATATTAAGCAACATTGCGTATACTTCCATTTTGGATTTTGAAACGACAACACGTGCATGAACGAGCTCTTGTGAAAACAAGAAAAACACGGTTTGGATTTTTAGGGACAAAAGTGAAAGTCTAGACTGGCTGTGCGATATAAAGCGGAATCGCTTGTTGTAGGAAGAAGCCTTTGTGTATAAGGGAAAGGGAGTCTATGAGTGATTGCTTAGTCTACGAAGAAGGGAGTGATTCTGGCCCCATAAATCGGACCTCTGCGTATTAAAAGAGAAAGTATATTTGTGGCAACTCTGCATTCGGCAGCTTCATGCATTATTATTATTCATATAACTTGAAATAATTGCGGTTTTCGGGAGTGCTTGCTTGACTATCCAGGAGTACCTGGACTTATTAATTGGATAAATATCTGTGACAAAGCCAACCCAAGCATCAATCGAAGCTAAATAAAGCGAGACGAAAAGAAGGACGTTCCCACAAATCTCTCAACACATACATAGCAAGGCGCCAAATTGTCATAGATACCTACGCGTCTAAAACAAAATTCTCTCTTTCTCACATACATAGCAAAAACGTTTATAAAATATCTTTCATATTAAAAATTCATTTTTAAAAATTAACTTATAAAGTGTTTCTAAAATGAGATACCACTAAAAGTGGGGCGGAAAGAACTTGAAGAAATTTGCTTAATTATAGTGCGCGACGGCAACAAATCAAGTATACCAAACTTGTGTGTCAATTTCATTTTAAACTGTAAACATATTTCTTTTCAAAGGAAAACCAACATAAAACTTTCATTTGTTAATTATTTTGATACTAAAAAATATACTTTTGAGCCATAAAATTTCGATTATCTCTTTGTTTTATGATAAATTGCACTTATAGGTGGTTAATGGTAATCATTTTTTTATAAATCGGTTTTTCTAATTCCTAAAGAAAACAATTTAAAATTACTATTCTACAATTCCTTTCGATGCTAGAATTGATTTCCATATATGTAATTATTTTCATAATATACTGTATTTCCAAAAATTAATAAATATGCGGAAACGTCTGTTACCATCCTAAAAATGATGAAAGTGACTAGGAAAGTGCAGGCTCTAACTCGTGTTCACAAAAGAACCGTATTTTTATTTACACTTAATACTTATCAAAGAAAATGAATTTTTTTGAACAAATAGACTAGCATGCGAACGACAGCCCTTTTTCAAAGAAGAAGGATTTCTAGACAAGTGCACTCGAATGCTTTTTGTAGAGGGCCACTTAATTTATTAAAGGTTCAGTGTTAAGAGGTCCTTGTAAAATTGGGTTGTGCTAAAATACACTCATGTACGAATAGAAAGTTATCTACTATTTATAAATTTTTATAATTTCTTTAAAAAAAAAATAAATATGACTAAGTTAAATCATTTAAACATTATAGTAGCAAGAACAGTATATTTTACAAAATTTAAGCAAGTTTTTGTGAGACGAAAATCGTGAAAAATTCATTATTGTTAAATATTCAGTGATAATAAAATTTGAAGTTATTTACTTTAAATTTAAATGTGTAAATGAAAGAAACACGTACTCAACTTAATTTAGTTGGAAAATTACTCGCGTTATTGATAAATGAAAAACTGGATTTACAAAAAATTTTGTCATAGTTACTTATATCACTCCTAATGTGTCTATGTCACATGAATGAAATAACTCACAAAACTTAAAAATCTACAGTAGTTTCAATTTTAGCGAAACACGTTAGAAATCTTGACGTATCTCAATACTTGCTAATATGGATACATTTTATTTATTGCATTTAATGCTGAATATTCCAAATACATTTGGAAATATATCTAAGAAAACGTTATCAATGATAACACAGGTTTACAAAAAAAAATGGGTGCCTACTTGATCAGACTACTTTATTCTTATGTAATTAAATGCCCTGAAACCAAATCTGAGGTTCGCTAACCTCTGTCGCATGGGGTTCAAGGTAATTTTAAGGTCAAATGGAGGAAAATTCACTAAATAAATCTGAAGGAGTAGGTAAGTGCGTTTTTGAGGTCACTAAATTCTCCAAAGTCGACTAGAGGTCATTTTAGGGTCATTATAAGGTCAAATTGAGAAAAATCCACTCAATAAATCTGAAAAGAAATGTAGGTTTTTGGGGTCGCTGAATCCGAATTCGTCATCTGTTTAATCCCCAAAGGTCGGCCAGAGATCATTTCACTGTCATTTCATGGTCAAATTGAGAAAAATCCACTAATTAAATCTGAAAAAGAAGATATGAAGGTTTTTGGGACTCTGAATCCAAATTTGTGGTTTGTTTATTCCCCTAACGTCAGTCAAATGTCATTTCAGCATTGTTTCAAGGCCAAATTAAGAAAAATCTACTAAATAGATCTATAAAATAAGAATTTGTGGTTTGTTTAATACCCCATGGTTAACCAAAGATAATTTCAAGATCATTTTAAAGGTAAAATTTAAAAAATCCACTAAATAGATTTATACAAGAAGAGAACCCACGTGCAGCTAGATCAATATCGGGTATATACCGGACAGACAAGCGAAAACTCAAGCTTCCAAAACCTCGTACCCCACGCACAGCTAGATTTATATCCGTTGCACAGCAGATATACAAACGGAGTTAGTTATTATGAACTTATAATCCCAAACTCAAGCTCCCAAACTCACATAACCCACGCACAGCTAGATTAAGGCCAAACCCAAGCTGACAATACCATACACTCTACGTGCAGCTAGATTGATGGCCACTACACATCAGACAGACGACTGGACCAAGTTTTTATGAATATGCCAAAACGTAAGCTTTCATAACCACATATCCCACGCGCAGTGAGATCAATGCGCGTTACGCAGCAAACAGAGACGAAAAGCAAGGATTTATGAGTGTATGAAATAAAACCGAAGCTTTCCGAAAACCGTATACCTCGAGCACAACATGTATGAGAGTTGTTTTATACAGTTCTAAAAACTCGTTTCGCTAACCGAGTTGTGATGTAACGGATATCGATTTAGCTGCGCGTGGGGTATGTGGTTTTTGAAGCTTTGGTTCCACCTTGAGAACTAGCTCCGTTCACGTGCCTGCATGGGGTACGTGGTTTTGGGAGCTTGAGGTTCGACTCAAAAACTCGATCCGCTTGCCTGTCTGCTATGTATCGGATATCGATCTAGCTGCGCGTGGGTTCTCTTTTTTTATGGATTTATTTAGTGGATTTTTTTCAGTTTGATCTTAAAATGACTTTGAAATTGCCTCTGGTTAACATTGAGGTGTTAAACAAACCACGAATTCAGAACCAGCACCCCCAAAAGTATACATATCTCCTTTTACAGACATATTTAGTAGATTTCTCCCAATTTTTCCTCGAAATGACGTTGAAATGACCTCTGGCTGACCTTGGGGGATTAAACAAATCACAAATTTGGACTCAGCGATCCCAAAGACCTACATATCTTCTTTTTCAGATTTATTTAGTGGATTTTCCTCAATTTGACCTTGAAACGACCCTGAAATGATCTTTGGCTGATCTTGGGAGATTAAACAAACCACAATTTCGCATTCAGCGAACCCAAGGATCAAATTTTTTTTCAGATTTATTGAGTAGATTTTCTTCAATTTAACCTCTAGTCGACCTTCGAGGATTAAACAAACTACGAATTCCGATTCAGCGACCTAAAAAATATACGTATCTATTTCTTTTGATTTAATTAGTGAGTTTTACTCCATTTGACCTTGAAATAACTTTGAACCTGGCGTGATAGAGGTTAGCGGACCTCAGATTTGGATTCGGGGCGTCAAATTACGTAAGAATAAAGTAGTCTGGTGAAATAGACATCCATTTTTTTTGTAAACCTGTGTAATCAATATTATTCTCTATCAATAAAAGAATACGAACTGAACCAACAAAAAGAGGAAAGTAATATTAATTATGTTATCACTGGCCCAGAACAGGTTAGACCAGTAAATTTTGAAAAAGAATTAAAGAATCTTTCATTTAAAGAACTTTTATTGAGTTTTTAATTCAGCATTGAAATTCTGATGAATTAGTACCATTGGAAATACTATAAAATATTTAAACTATGAATATTGCGATAATTAAACGGAAAAGGGAAAAATTATCAAACCTAGAATACAAAAGAACTTATACAAAATTTGTACATCATATCTGGCAAACTGAAGAACATAGAGATACCATTTTATTAACTGAATCATCAGATATTTATATTTTAATGACAATGTTAGGCAATATGGTCCATTTATCAAGTTAATCATTAAATATTTTATGGAGTACGAATCGGAAACAAGAGAAGGCGTATTAATATATCTTAACTTTATGCTCAACTTGTATCGTCGATATCTTCAAGCTTACCAGAATTTCATGCACTCGCAGGTTACGATTGTAATCCTTCATTTTTTCAAAAGAGCCAAAAATGCATTTTGAAATACTTAAAAAATATATCAGCAAACTGAACGCAGTAATCAAATATTTGAAATTATGGAAAAAATTATTTATAGAATCAAACCAGATGGTGTCGATGATGCCAGATATTATAAATTTATCTCTAAACATACAGTTCAAAGTATAAGAATGTGCCTTTAAAAAAATGTAATTAAATTATGATGCTTCAAATTTGTTACCTTGCGAGGCAGAATTAAATCAACAATTTTTATGGAGACCAGCATATGGCGTAACGCAAATTTGAAATGAGCTACAACTCTAAAACCAGAAAATCATTGATAGACGATAGAAGATCGCGAATATAGCCAGAGAGGGAAATATTGTACCACCGTCTATATATAATGTTTTGTTAAAATCGGGTCAATTAGATGAATCTATATCAGGTAAAAATGTTTAGGATTTTCTTTATGTATTCTACTGGTATCTATGAATAAATATATGTTTGTGAATACACTTTTCTTCATAAATTTTTTCCCGAAGGGGAAGAAATAATTGATAAAGGACATCTAAATTTAAAACATGATAAGTCGTATGATGAAAGGGCGGAAGAGTAACAATCAATAAACATAATAAATTTCTTTGATAGTGGATGTTATTTCTAATAAAAATTTATATAGATCCTATAATTTGTTTCACTTTCTGTACTAAAATGCTCCTTACTTACTATGATCAAAATTTCTATTTACCCTTCCTTTCTCGCATATGCATCAGCATTAGTCTTGCTCACTCACACTCCCATTGAATATAGTGAACATTTTACTAATTTAGAGAGTATTGCAATACCCGAACTGAATTTCAATATATTTTCTTAATGTTTTCCTGAAAATTTCAACGTTTTAAACGTGTGTTATGAAATACAACCTTTCCTGACAACTTTAGGCTCACCAGGAAAGTACTTGCACCAGACAGGAAAAACTGGGATTTTTTTCTATTCATGAAAATGTGTAAATTAAAACATATGTAAACACCTGCTATGCAAAAGCATATTAATTTTCATAATTACGGCTGATGTTATAATGGCTGTCCGTAGGAGTTTAAAGCATCCTGATTGCGAATTCAACACAGAAAATTTTCCACCATGTATTGATTTTAAATTATAGAATGTATCAGTTATTTTTATTTAACACAAACATTTTTATATAATATTTATATATAAGTTCAAACCAAAAAAAAAAAGGTATTTTAAGAATGATAGGATGTATTTAAAAAAATACACATCAAAATACATTTATAGTACGTCTTTTGTACACAACTTTTTTGGAAATGTTAACTTTCATTTATATTCCTGATCGCTTTCTCCCATAAGACACCAACAATAATCCCCCATCATTGCTAGATCCCATCTGCCTTGCTAGCATTGCTCCATTGTTAAAATGTCTTGGTGGAATTTTTCTCCTTGCTCGTCACTAACTGCACCCAAATTTTCTGGAAAAAAATTTAAATGGGACTGCGAGAAGTGTATTTTAAGAGATATGCTACAGCCTATTTTACAGTAGTTTTCAAGTAGTCTTTCTACAAATTTTTCGTAGTTTTCTACTTTTTTGTTTCCTAAAAACTCAGAAAAAAATTGTTTTAAAAGAACTGCACGTAGTTAATTTAATATCACTTAATTTTTGATCAAACTGTTGATCCCTTAGTATTTTTCTAATCTGTGGTTCACAAGCACTTCTTTCTTAAGTATTATTTAGTTTAGAAAAAATTTGTTTGAGGTATTTAAACGCATCTTCTCCTTTATCTAATGCTTTAACGAAATTTTCAATCGATCTCAGTTTAATGTGTAATAGAGGTAACATTACTTTTTTGGGAACAACAAGATGTATATTCTTTACGTTAGCTTGACCTGGAATAAATTGATCTCTCGGAAGCCATTCTTTTACTTGATAATGGCTCTGTGTTGCTCTACTGTCACAAAGACGAAGAAAACAGCAATAGTTCGTTAATCCACCCTGAAGTTTTAGTAATAATCTTATGGCTTTTAGGTCATCACATATTTGCCACTTATACGTATCATAGCTTATTGCATTTAGAATAAGTGACATAATTTCGTATGTTTCCTTCTTGTCAAATACATAAGCAAGAGTAATAGAGGGTCGCTTGTTGCCATTATGAAACAGAACTGTTTTTAAACTTATTTTAGAAGAATCTATAAATAAGCGCCATTTGTCCGGGTTATGTTCAAATCCTAATTTTTCCATAACACTATTTGGATTAGCACAAACACACATTTTACCTTGCAGAATAAAAAACTTGGATAACTCCTGGTTACGATTCCTAAATATTGTAACTTTGATTCCGTGGCTAGTAACTTCCATCGTTGTAATCTAGACCCTAATACTTCAGCATGGTCTTTAGACAAGTTGAGGTCCCGAACTAGATCATTTATTTCAGGTTGTTCGATTAAAAGGGATGCTTTTCTTTCACTTTCAGGAAAATAAGTATCATCCTTTTCTAACATATTATCGGGTTCTGTCTCATCATCATACATCTTTCTACCATTTTGCCGGAGGTGCTGGAACTGGTAAACCTTCTCCATGAAGAACCGATTTTATTGCTGATGGAATATCCGGATATTCAATATTAAGCTTGCTGTTTCTTGGAAAATTAGACATATTTGTCATGCAAAAGTAAGTGTCGTAAAATGATTTGTTGGTTCTCGCCAATTCATTGTAACTGCAAAAGGCAGAGAAGGGCATTAGTCATTTAACCAATTACTTAGATTTGCTGCACAGATTTCGCAACATTGTGAGGAGCCCAGTCCCGATCTTGATTGCTAGCAAGACATCCATAATACTTATGATAAGCTACTTTGTTCTTTTTGTTAATTGTCCTTTTCTGTGATTTAGAGGTAAACTGACCACATATGTAACAAACACTCTCCGCGGGGTTAACACAGCCACGTTTCTGTACTTTAGATGTTTTTGTACCGTAACGTAAGTCGGTTCAGAGATGTGATACAACGATAATACTAATACAAGCCTCTTACTATTGGCTTGTTCGCGCACTTCCCTTGTCTACCTAATACTGACCACTACTCGTGCTAAACCAATAGTGATGATACGACTGCCGGCGAGTTGCTTTTAGAGCCGTTCAGTACTGCTGGTATTTTTTAGAAACATCAAGTAGCTGAAGTTCAAAAAGCGATGACGTACTTCTCGTATATAGGGGCAATCTATAAGTAAATACGGCTACGGGACAGAGTGAAATGTGAAATTACATAGGTTTAAATGGGTATTTCAATCATTTTAAGCCCTAGGCGGTTGAGAAATCATGGGTCATCCCTAAACATCCCTACATGGTGTTACCAGATTGTGTACAATTTCCCTAACTTATGGAAAACGTAATTTGGCGACGTCGCGTCCAGTCTATTACCTTTTAAAATAATGCGATTAAGATACCTATTCATTTTGGCTCAAAAAAATCATAACTCAAAAATTTTTACCACCATTTTCACATTTATAGACCAAAAATTAACCAAAGACTCTATTTTACATTACAGTCGCAAATTGGCTGTAAAGTAGTGTTATGTTACATTTTGAAAAAATTCGGAAGTTATATCGCATTCGCGCCAACTCTGCCAGGTGAAAGTTTTCTTATTTAATTAGCATTAAATGAAGTATACACAAACTTTTAACCTTGTACCTCGTACGTTAGTTAAACTGCATGCCAGCTCTTTTTGATTGATTGACTGATTACATGACATAGCAAGCCCTTTCACTGCAGCCCTAAAATTTATTTTGACCCCTGTTTAATCTGCTCTAGGTGAACAAGTTGGTTACCTTGAACGGGTCTAGCAGCCTGTTCATTAATTTGTCCTCTAGATATAAGCCTTCCGGATTGATTGATCCCTGATGGTGTCTCCAGTAGGTTAAAGCTTCGCATTCGAAAACGATGTATGAAGCCGTCTCGTCCTCTTCATTATACAGTCTGCATAATTTGTCTTTATTAAAGATAACTATTAGATGTAGATATTTTCTCAAACTACAGAGGTCAGTTATATGTCCTGTCACCTGTCTGATCTGTTGCCTGCTTAGACGCAAAATTTGGCTTATTAGTTTGCCGGATAGTCTGCTCAGTAATAGCTTGTTGTACATATGGCCCACAATGTGGTTCCAGTGGGTTTGGTGTTATTGGTTTGTCCACCAGGATAACCACTCACTAATAGCAGTCTTTGTATTTCCAAATACTAGTTCAGGTGCAATAATTGTGGTAGCAGATCCTTGTCTTGCAAATTGGTCCGCTTTTTTATTGCCCAGGACGTCTTTGTGGCCTGGGCATCTACGTAAGAGTAACCTTGTTATGTTATGTCAAAGCGATCAGGTTGTGAAGACAAGCTCAAACCTGTTGGTCTTGGGGAAAATCGGAGAAGGAGCACGACGTTTCTCATTTTCTCTGATAGTCAGACAGCGCTAAAGGCTCTAGCATGCTATCAAATAGCATAAAATGAAATTACAAAATGTCAAACATTGTTACCAACTCACAATTGACTTTTTTTATTGGAATTTTTATTTAAAAAAATATAATTAATTTATTATAAGAAACAAATATTATTAAAATATGTTTCTTACATACTGTTATTATATTATGTTGTCATACACTCGTATTTTAGTGACACGGCCCTTCGCTATAAGGTTTGAACGAGGACTGAGAAGTGACGTTGGGTCGTCCCAAACACGGATCCACATTGCAGTATTACGCAACTTTGTATCAGAAATTCCCATTCATATGAAACTCAAGAGTACTACATTCGAAACTCGCAGTACACGCCATATACAATGTTACGGATCTGTTCGAACACACAGGAGTTGCATCGATTCAGTCACGATACAGCTCTGCAGCATTGACTCGCAACAAAAATTCTCGATGTATATTAAGCCGCTTCTACATTAGTAAAAACATGTACGTTTAATATAGGATTCGGCACACATTTTGTATCCTACACATATAAATATTTATGTTGTGCGCCGTGTATCCGTGATTAATTCGTATGTTACTTGTGCGTTATTTTGTTTGATTTATTACTTTTGTTTATTTTGATTTTAAGTTGTATCTGAATTTAAACAAGATACTAACCAAAAAAACGAAAATAATGTACATAAAAAAATTAAGATTGAATTCTTGATACAATTTCAAAGTAATTTAAACAAAGCTCTTACCGTAAACCCAACAAATGGAATAAAATCCAATTTTAGCAGCATAATTAGATTCTTATAGAGTTATTAAAATAAATTAAATCGAAAATTACTAGTTAATGGCATAAGAAAATTTGAACGGGAACGCCATTTTCCAATAAAGAATTTACAAATAAAAGTTCCCCTTAATTTTAACTTCTTTCCACCAACAAAAAATGTGTTGTAGGTTCGCCAATACTATGTATTGTAAAAAAAGACACTTGATATTTATCCCTAAAACTTTTTATTACGGTCGAGGGTAGAGTGATCTTTGGATTTTTAAATATTTGGGTTGATATGGCCGATTATTTGTATTCATCCTCTATAAATTGTTTCAGTTCAGAAAACAGATATGTGACGCTAGAGTAATAAAACTGATTGTATACTGTTAAATTTGATAATGTTTTTTTTTATCTGCATGTACACGGCTTTTTTATGTTAACATAAAATAAATACTCTTAGTTCATTCGGTTAAAATATATTTACTGAGTGATGGGTAAATTCTTTTATTTAATGGAATAAACCTCAAAAAAAAAAGAAATAAAATAAATTGTCATCAATGTTTATCCCTTTATATGACATATAAAATAGAACTGCTAGTGTAAATGGTTTTTGATCCCTCCTTGTTAGTCGCCATTACGTACCAATATTTGTATGGCTGCATTGAATCTCCTGCTAGTTTCATATATTGGAATGTGACGTGTATAAATATATCTGAAACAATAAATACCTCTCCCTTATTTCAGGTGACAAGTTAATTGAGAATCTTCAATAAAAAACGGGAAAATTAAGTATTTCCGTAAAACAATATATTTAACTTGAATTTCTCAATTTTAGGTTCCCTCAAAATTATAGTTTTTCTGTTCAGAGTAGTTGCTTTAAAGATAATTTTTTGGATTTCTTTGAAGAGCGTAAATATTGGAAATGAAACTTTTCAACAGATTATGTTGCAATTTTATTACTTTTGGATAGCAAGCACGTAGATTTCTTACGAGTAAATAGAACCATAATAATTATATTTTATTTTTTATAATTAAGCTGTCATTTAACCAAAGAGCTATAATGTGAAATTTGTCCCAAAAATTATATTATTTCTTAAATATCTGTTTATTTTTGTATACAAACATTAGTATAATCTACATCCCATTGGACGTGGAATTTATGAAGTTAATAAGTCCTAAGGTATTTATTTTCAAAAATTTTATATCATTAATTAACCATGCATATTGTCTAACGTGATACGTGTCGAAATATCTGTATAATCTATTGTAAAGTAATATAGTTTCATCATTTAAAAATTACTTTAATTAGGTCTTGAGTAAAATTATTTTCTCCTCGATACTTTTGGGACTCCGGGTCCGACAGATGGCGACAGCGCTGTTTCGTCCTAATATGGGACTCGTCAGGCCACCGCAGTCGGTACAAACCATCATCTCGCCTCTGTATCCTAAGTAAAGCTGAATTTAAGATTAAAAACAGCAAATAGGACGACAAAGGCGACATCTCGATGGTTCACTCGATAACACAAGAACTACACAGATTGAGAAAATTTGTAAAAACCGCCATGTGGTGGCGCGACGGTGAATAAAAACATAAATCTATAAAATTGAATACACAAAACGCGCTGCCCAAAGGATAGGGGTCGCATTATTCGGTACAAGGCAACCAGGCTTGCTGCTAGATTGGCAACGAAAGCCACGTGTCGCACCAAACGATCCTCCTATGAGAGCACCGTTTAGTGTGTTTAAAGCCAAACAAGTAAAGAATAAATAAATAAGTTATTGTCCGTGTAATATAAAAACAAAAATAAAATGAAATCTTGGCTTAGCGGACGTGAAAATATATATATATATATATATATATATATATATATATATATATATATATATATACATATATATATATATATATGTATGTATATATATATATATATATATACATACATATATATATATATATATATATATATATATATATATATATATATATAATTTCTTTATTACTAACGACTTTTAATTACTATTTGAAGACTGGAATAAAACTTTTCTAGAGTTGAAATTTTGAACTGGTAATCAAACAATCAGAGTTTCTCCATACTTTGACAAGGAATTTTCACGACATAGATTTTTTTACTACTTGAGCTAAAATTAAGAGTTTTTGTTTTATATTCTTAATATAACAAAATGTCAAAACAAACATAGCAATGAGCTGATAATTATCGTCGTTAGTTACAAAAGAATATTGTCAAACGAATCAATCTGGATTAATTTTGACAATTAATTAACAAGAATAGGATATAAATAGGATAGAAACATAATATTAATAAACAATTAGTAAATACAGGGTGCCAAAAGAATTATAATAGGAATAATAATCAGATTTCATAAATGACTGACAAATGAAAATACAATGAAAGAAGATCTTATATAAAGCAATGTAATGTCTTCGCATATTTTATGTTTCTATATCTTTCCATACCATGGTAACAGTGAATAGATACAAGAGAAGAATGGTTTTAGTTCTAAAATAAATGTTGTATACTTCACCATGAAAACCATGAAAGGAAATCTTTTATAGCAACTTCTTCTGCTCTATTAGTATAGGTTTTTATTATATTTTTCGATCTGAGTTTTTATTATCAAATATTGAAATTAATCATTTAATTCTTCACTATGATCAAGCATAGCATTAACGCAGAAATGATCGATATTTTATTGGTATACGGTTATAGTCAAGGAAATGATCAGGAATCGGTGAACGTAAATAGAGAAAGATTTCCAAATAGACGCGTACCAAACAATCAAACATTTGCCACTATTGAGAGGCGTCATCAAGAAATCATCGATAGTTTATAACGATCGATTATGGATAATGTCTTATGACTAGGACACCGGAAGTTGAGGCAGAAATTTTAGAAGGACTTGTAGAAAATCCGAGTGTGAGTACTAGACAACTTAGGTTTGGAACTTCGATTTTCTAAAGATACAGTAGGTGGGACTTTACGAGAACAGCTGTTGCATCTATTCCACCTCCAGACAGTACAAGAGTCATTACATCTCAAGCTCTGATTAAGACTAGGTTCCTGCAGATTCATTAATGAACTGAGAGTACATGATGTAAATTTTCATAAAAAAAATTTAATTGATAAGTGTTGCTTTACAAAAAGGAGTATGACAAATTTACACAATGAACATGTTTATGCTGACGAAAACCTGCATGCAATAAAGGTTGTCCATAATCAACGTATAGGCAGGGACCATTAATAGACTCATTATATGTCTTGTCATTTTACAACTTTGTTTTAGCGATTTCAATTACCTAGAACATCAAGTAAATTTGGATGATGTTCCACTGGCTACAAGACAAAATATATGGTTCATGCATTACCCCATACTTCCCATTAAATGCTAAACATCGTTTAAATGAGAATTTGCAAAATCGATGCATAGGCGGAGAAAATGATGCTCCTGCAAATTGGCTGCCCCGCTCACCGGATTTAATGCCAAAGGATTAATTTTTGTGAAAAACTCTTAAACAGATGATATATTGTAGATTTGTAAACACCGAAAAAGAATTGTATTCACGAATACAAAATTCACTAAACACTTTATGCTTAAATGCAAAGATCTTGGAAAATGTGCAGATTAACTTTCCCCGTCGAATTAATCTTTGTGTACATGAAAACATAATTCATTTTGAATACTTACTTACAGTTCAATTAAAAAATTAAATAAATTTAATTTTTCTGTTTTGGTTTGTTATTGATATTGTGTGTTCTTCTTACTGTTCTGTGTCGGTTCATTCTCACATTATTGCCGTTGTTAGCTCATTGATATATAAATTTTTATTGCTGCTGTTTTCTTAGCCCTTAAACACGTTTCTAATTCCTTGCACTAGCCGAAACCTAAATGACGAGTATCGGTACGCAATAAACATTTAAATTTGATTTTCTCAAAAACGGCTGCTGAAAGCAACACCCACTTATAACGTTTTTCGGTAAATAATATCAAAGAATGAGAGTTTTTAATTAGAAATTTAATATACCGAGGCATAAAAAAGTTATGAAGCTTTAGATGTAGACGAAGTGCTGCTGGTAGCAGCCTCTGCAATGCAAATCGAAACTAATTAGATCTCGATTTGCCATCCTAAAAAACCCCAAAGTGCCAAATTTAGTAGAAATCAAGCCATTCTTAAGATAAATATATATAAAATTATTTTAAAAAATTATAATTTTAACACCCTGTATTTTGGAAATTATCTACTTTTGGACTAAGGTAAATCAAGCTAGATCCTCATATTTTAGCCTCAGAAACTTGTGCTAGCATCTTGTAGAGACATTTTGGAGATACCCTGTATAGAAATTATCCACTCAAATTTGACAGAAATAATATATTTTAATGTAGAAATTTTTTTTATAAATTATTTTTCCTTTTAGTAAAATTTAAACTTATTTAGTAGATATGTACTTAACTGTCATATATTCGACAGGAGAAAAATACGTGAAAAAAAAATCATATCCACGCATTGAAACTCATACTTCGATAAAAATTGATGTTTTTAAATCGTACTTAATGGATTTTTTTAAATATCTAGTTATGGCTAAAAATTCTAGTAATTCTGTATTCGTCTTCAAAACAAAAAATCATATTTAATTTTTTATGAACTAATTATAGGATTATTATCGACAAAACAATTTCTACTAAAAGAGGTCGCACGAAATCTCTTTGTTTAAAAGTAATATAATTTCCTATTTAAAACCGATGAACGATTTAATTTTATTTCACAGAAATGATGGTTTTTAATCATTTTATTCTAGAAATTCAAAAACAAGTAAGGGCTAGTGACCCGACTAAATGATCTAGTGTACCGAATTTAGAAAAGACTTCATGCGAAAATGAAAGTCGTAGATCTTGACATATTGGCTCATTATCAAGATCAAGAAGGTTGATCGGGACGATCAATACTTGGAAGGGGGCAATGTAATGGATTTTATAGCAGTATACACTTCATAGTGTTAGTGTGTGTTTCTAGTTTGTTGAGTTTTAGGTTTATTTTCTACGAGTTGATAATTTATTTAATAATATTACTTTTTGTTAATTTCCTCATGAGACGTCAATGAAAGAAGAACTGAAACTTTTTAACATGAAACGCCTATGACGGAAAGTATAGAAATCGCCAAATTACTTATTTTTCATATTTTTATTACACCATGTAGTATGAAAATCCTTTTAGAAAGATACGAAATTTTTTGGTGTCCGGACAGTTAGAGAGTTCATTAAAGTAACTAGAATTTTTTGACAAGTTGTGATAATAAAGGTTATAAGAGAAAACAGTGTGTGCATATAGGCCGTCCGGAACAATATATATATATATATATATATATATATATATATATATATATATATATATATGTTTATACGGCTTTCACGGATACCTCCGTGTGAGATGCATTAGCAGTGGTTATATCCACATTATGCTGTTGTAGTGCTGAAATCACATTCAGCAAACGTACAACTATATGCAACTCCGTATATAAGTGAAGTAAAATGCGAAAACAGTGAATGCAAACTTCGCTCCATCATATCCTTTCTGTGTTAGAGGTTGCACAGTTAGAATAAATTGTGATAAAACACAATTCATCCTATTCCACCACCATCGAGATGGTGACCTACCTGTACCACCACACCGAGAAGAAAGTCAAAACTTACCCTCCCCGCCATAGTGATACGGCAGAGATACATGTTTCGTCTCTCACTAGACTCATCAGGGTACCGACATGCACCTGGCTGTGCAAAGGACAGGTCGGAAGGAAGCATGCAACACTGAACGCGGCTTCGCCGACCTCTCGTCGGATGGCTTATATATGTTTATACGGCTTTCACGGATACCTCCGTGTGAGATGCATTAGCAGTGGTTATATCCACATTATGCTGTTGTAGTGCTGAAATCACATTCAGCAAACGTACAACTATATGCAACTCCGTATATAAGTGAAGTAAAATGCGAAAACAGTGAATGCAAACTTCGCTCCATCATATCCTTTCTGTGTTAGAGGTTGCACAGTTAGAATAAATTGTGATAAAACACAATTCATCCTATTCCACCACCATCGAGATGGTGACCTACCTGTACCACCACACCGAGAAGAAAGTCAAAACTTACCCTCCCCGCCATAGTGATACGGCAGAGATACATGTTTCGTCTCTCACTAGACTCATCAGGGTACCGACATGCACCTGGCTGTGCAAAGGACAGGTCGGAAGGAAGCATGCAACACTGAACGCGGCTTCGCCGACCTCTCGTCGGATGGCTTATATATGTTTATACGGCTTTCACGGATACCTCCGTGTGAGATGCATTAGCAGTGGTTATATCCACATTATGCTGTTGTAGTGCTGAAATCACATTCAGCAAACGTACAACTATATGCAACTCCGTATATAAGTGAAGTAAAATGCGAAAACAGTGAATGCAAACTTCGCTCCATCATATCCTTTCTGTGTTAGAGGTTGCACAGTTAGAATAAATTGTGATAAAACACAATTCATCCTATTCCACCACCATCGAGATGGTGACCTACCTGTACCACCACACCGAGAAGAAAGTCAAAACTTACCCTCCCCGCCATAGTGATACGGCAGAGATACATGTTTCGTCTCTCACTAGACTCATCAGGGTACCGACATGCACCTGGCTGTGCAAAGGACAGGTCGGAAGGAAGCATGCAACACTGAACGCGGCTTCGCCGACCTCTCGTCGGATGGCTTATATATGTTTATACGGCTTTCACGGATACCTCCGTGTGAGATGCATTAGCAGTGGTTATATCCACATTATGCTGTTGTAGTGCTGAAATCACATTCAGCAAACGTACAACTATATGCAACTCCGTATATAAGTGAAGTAAAATGCGAAAACAGTGAATGCAAACTTCGCTCCATCATATCCTTTCTGTGTTAGAGGTTGCACAGTTAGAATAAATTGTGATAAAACACAATTCATCCTATTCCACCACCATCGAGATGGTGACCTACCTGTACCACCACACCGAGAAGAAAGTCAAAACTTACCCTCCCCGCCATAGTGATACGGCAGAGATACATGTTTCGTCTCTCACTAGACTCATCAGGGTACCGACATGCACCTGGCTGTGCAAAGGACAGGTCGGAAGGAAGCATGCAACACTGAACGCGGCTTCGCCGACCTCTCGTCGGATGGCTTATATATGTTTATACGGCTTTCACGGATACCTCCGTGTGAGATGCATTAGCAGTGGTTATATCCACATTATGCTGTTGTAGTGCTGAAATCACATTCAGCAAACGTACAACTATATGCAACTCCGTATATAAGTGAAGTAAAATGCGAAAACAGTGAATGCAAACTTCGCTCCATCATATCCTTTCTGTGTTAGAGGTTGCACAGTTAGAATAAATTGTGATAAAACACAATTCATCCTATTCCACCACCATCGAGATGGTGACCTACCTGTACCACCACACCGAGAAGAAAGTCAAAACTTACCCTCCCCGCCATAGTGATACGGCAGAGATACATGTTTCGTCTCTCACTAGACTCATCAGGGTACCGACATGCACCTGGCTGTGCAAAGGACAGGTCGGAAGGAAGCATGCAACACTGAACGCGGCTTCGCCGACCTCTCGTCGGATGGCTTATATATGTTTATACGGCTTTCACGGATACCTCCGTGTGAGATGCATTAGCAGTGGTTATATCCACATTATGCTGTTGTAGTGCTGAAATCACATTCAGCAAACGTACAACTATATGCAACTCCGTATATAAGTGAAGTAAAATGCGAAAACAGTGAATGCAAACTTCGCTCCATCATATCCTTTCTGTGTTAGAGGTTGCACATATATAAGCCATCCGACGAGAGGTCGGCGAAGCCGCGTTCAGTGTTGCATGCTTCCTTCCGACCTGTCCTTTGCACAGCCAGGTGCATGTCGGTACCCTGATGAGTCTAGTGAGAGACGAAACATGTATCTCTGCCGTATCACTATGGCGGGGAGGGTAAGTTTTGACTTTCTTCTCGGTGTGGTGGTACAGGTAGGTCACCATCTCGATGGTGGTGGAATAGGATGAATTGTGTTTTATCACAATTTATTCTAACTGTGCAACCTCTAACACAGAAAGGATATGATGGAGCGAAGTTTGCATTCACTGTTTTCGCATTTTACTTCACTTATATACGGAGTTGCATATAGTTGTACGTTTGCTGAATGTGATTTCAGCACTACAACAGCATAATGTGGATATAACCACTGCTAATGCATCTCACACGGAGGTATCCGTGAAAGCCGTATAAACATATATAAGCCATCCGACGAGAGGTCGGCGAAGCCGCGTTCAGTGTTGCATGCTTCCTTCCGACCTGTCCTTTGCACAGCCAGGTGCATGTCGGTACCCTGATGAGTCTAGTGAGAGACGAAACATGTATCTCTGCCGTATCACTATGGCGGGGAGGGTAAGTTTTGACTTTCTTCTCGGTGTGGTGGTACAGGTAGGTCACCATCTCGATGGTGGTGGAATAGGATGAATTGTGTTTTATCACAATTTATTCTAACTGTGCAACCTCTAACACAGAAAGGATATGATGGAGCGAAGTTTGCATTCACTGTTTTCGCATTTTACTTCACTTATATACGGAGTTGCATATAGTTGTACGTTTGCTGAATGTGATTTCAGCACTACAACAGCATAATGTGGATATAACCACTGCTAATGCATCTCACACGGAGGTATCCGTGAAAGCCGTATAAACATATATAAGCCATCCGACGAGAGGTCGGCGAAGCCGCGTTCAGTGTTGCATGCTTCCTTCCGACCTGTCCTTTGCACAGCCAGGTGCATGTCGGTACCCTGATGAGTCTAGTGAGAGACGAAACATGTATCTCTGCCGTATCACTATGGCGGGGAGGGTAAGTTTTGACTTTCTTCTCGGTGTGGTGGTACAGGTAGGTCACCATCTCGATGGTGGTGGAATAGGATGAATTGTGTTTTATCACAATTTATTCTAACTGTGCAACCTCTAACACAGAAAGGATATGATGGAGCGAAGTTTGCATTCACTGTTTTCGCATTTTACTTCACTTATATACGGAGTTGCATATAGTTGTACGTTTGCTGAATGTGATTTCAGCACTACAACAGCATAATGTGGATATAACCACTGCTAATGCATCTCACACGGAGGTATCCGTGAAAGCCGTATAAACATATATAAGCCATCCGACGAGAGGTCGGCGAAGCCGCGTTCAGTGTTGCATGCTTCCTTCCGACCTGTCCTTTGCACAGCCAGGTGCATGTCGGTACCCTGATGAGTCTAGTGAGAGACGAAACATGTATCTCTGCCGTATCACTATGGCGGGGAGGGTAAGTTTTGACTTTCTTCTCGGTGTGGTGGTACAGGTAGGTCACCATCTCGATGGTGGTGGAATAGGATGAATTGTGTTTTATCACAATTTATTCTAACTGTGCAACCTCTAACACAGAAAGGATATGATGGAGCGAAGTTTGCATTCACTGTTTTCGCATTTTACTTCACTTATATACGGAGTTGCATATAGTTGTACGTTTGCTGAATGTGATTTCAGCACTACAACAGCATAATGTGGATATAACCACTGCTAATGCATCTCACACGGAGGTATCCGTGAAAGCCGTATAAACATATATAAGCCATCCGACGAGAGGTCGGCGAAGCCGCGTTCAGTGTTGCATGCTTCCTTCCGACCTGTCCTTTGCACAGCCAGGTGCATGTCGGTACCCTGATGAGTCTAGTGAGAGACGAAACATGTATCTCTGCCGTATCACTATGGCGGGGAGGGTAAGTTTTGACTTTCTTCTCGGTGTGGTGGTACAGGTAGGTCACCATCTCGATGGTGGTGGAATAGGATGAATTGTGTTTTATCACAATTTATTCTAACTGTGCAACCTCTAACACAGAAAGGATATGATGGAGCGAAGTTTGCATTCACTGTTTTCGCATTTTACTTCATATATATATATATATATATATATATATATATATATATATATATATATATATATATATATTGTAACACTCGGAATATATTCCGTGGAAATAAAAATATAAAAGTTAAATATTTTGCAGGACTGCATTGTACAGAGCCATGGATTGTTACATGTGATTAAGACTATATTATCTACACACCTACTTACATCATTTCTCAGAAAATTTAGACATAATATCAGATAAACATAGAGAATGATTTCATCAATATATTATTTACAGAGGAAAATGAAGCATGAATATGTTGGCTGACTACTGTTGAACGATAAAATCCTACTCATGACTGCAAAATAAGAGAGACAAGAATTTAATAGAGATATTTATAAAAATTGTATTTAATTGAAATAAAAGTACCCATCGCTTGAACGTTTTTTAGTTTTTAAAAAGTGGAGAACTCACTTAAATATTATATTATACGTAGAGTAAAAAAAGCTCCAGGGGAAGAAAATATAGAACAGTGTAATTACTTAAAAAAATCTCCCTATTGTCAAAAACAATTTGCTTTGTACATTATAAACGATATTCCAAATTTCTAAATTTATTTTTGAGTAAACGAGATATTATTTTATATGGGCATGTCCTAACGAAGTAATTTTGTCATAAAATGTTGTTTTATTTAACTTCTAAAAGGTTAACTATACATAAATAAACGCTAAAATAAAATTACTATGCACTATAAAATAAAGAAAGTATATTATTTAAATTTATTTGTCTATGTATTTTTCGTAATAAAGAACGGACGCTTTCACGGCTTTTGTCAAGTTGAAAATCTTGGTTCTTGGGTTGGGAACACTGAATCAGTGTTCTAATCTCATGGAATAAAGATCCCTGAAGATGTCTCGTGCAATCGTATTCGAAACGTCAGATAATAATTCCAATTTGACACGGTCTAAACCCAAGAACCATGATTTTCATATTTTTAATAATGTAAAATAATTTTTTTTAATTTGTATATGGCTAATTTTTATTTTACTATTAACATATCTATTATTTTAATATTAAAATTTTTTTGTTTATAAAATGTTTTTCCCTTAAGTACCCCATAAGGAGATATGGGGCCCAAAAAGTGTACTTTTTGGACTGTAGCTTTTCCGAAGTCTTACATATTTTAATTAAATTTTTGCGTGTTGTATGGCGAATAAAGATCTACGAATTCAGGCCATAACCGGTACACATTATACAAAATTAACTAAGCTCTTTGTTATGAACCAATTAAATTGCTATAACTAAAAGAAATGTAATAATAATAATCCACTAATAAATAATTACTTAATTAATACTACTTATCATTAGAAGCCAGGGAACTTAGAAATTTAGAATAATGCCAACAGGAAAGATGTGTTTATTGACGAGCATAACGCAATTTCCTACAGGCGAAGAGAATTTATGTCCGAAATTTCTTAATCGAAATTTACCGAATCAAAGAATATTTGAAAGGAACTTAAGAAAGACAAAAAAAGATGAAGTGAAACTTAAATTTTAATAAAAAATGAAAACTTCTTTTTAATAAAATCTTGAAAATCACATCTTCAGTGTGTTTAATTAAGCAAATGTTCATGGTACTTCAACACCCTATCTTATTTTGCTGATTTTTTCTCGTTATGTTCGAAATAATATTTCAGGATGGCCTTAAACAAACAAGTCCTTTAAATTCCTCCAAAAATAGGTCAGGGGATCTTGGTAGCTTTATAATACATCAGCCTCAACTCATCCTATGATTGTTAAAAGTATATGTTATTTGTGAGAGGTATTAAATTGTTAAAATTTAGTGAAGTATAAATCATATCTAAAATCTAACCTGCAAGAATACATATTCAATCCTGGATAAAAACTGTAGGCATAACTCTTTCGGTGGACGAAGATTGGTTAAATGTTATTGTTCTGTTCATTTCTGCCCAGTTAAGTATGGCCTGTACAGAAAAGGACATTGATTGTGTTTCTTGTTAATAAAACGAAAGACAATAATGATATTTCTCGTATGATACTTGTCTATTTTATTAGCAACCGTAACACAAATGAAGCGTTTATGGATAAAAAAAAAAAACAAATTAAAAGGCACTAGTTATACAATATATGAAGATATGACTCCTCCTAGATAAGATCGTTTTGCAGCTGCGAAGAAAAAGTCTGGTAATAATAACATATGGTCATTTGTTATTGGGACACCGGTCAAAATAAAAAGACTCCTATAAACTTTAAAAATTATCTCTGAATGGTACTGTATTGTTTTGGTCGACCTAGATTTGGTTATTATTGAATTTGCTTTTTTTTGTTTGAGTATGGAATCGTTGTAACTTTATATTGATTTTGATTAAGTAGTATCTTAAATTTCAGTGAAGTAAGTGAGAAGATATTTCAACTTCTGCATATTAAAATTAATTCACATATACCCTGATACGAAAGGAATTTATATTATTCAACATAGATTGCATGAGATTACGGGAGGTAGCGCAACTTATATTGAACTTTTTATTTAGTATGATATAAGTTGCTTAAAGGTCTCAGTTTTCTTATAGTGAGGTGTACGTGTCTGGCCCGTACTGACGGGAACCAATGAGTTCGAAACCGGTCTAGATGGCGGCAGTGGCGGATCCAGCCTCTCTCTTTGGGTGGGCGATGATATCACAAAAGTACAGTATGACAAGCGAAAGCAAGTTGTCGACGGTGGGGGGGGGGACAACAGCGACATTCCCATTTCTAGTGTAAAAGGCAGGCTCGGGTCCATTTTTCTGAACTTGAAGCCTTGGAGAGGGGGTCTATTGCAAGAAAAACAAGTTTTCAACGGGGGGGGGGGGAGTTAGTGCCAGCACCATACAGATTCCTAATATAGAAGGCAGAATCGGTTCCATTTTCCTGAACTCAAAGCTCTTGGGAAAGGAAGGGGCGATCGCAAGCATACACATTCCTATACTTTATTCAAGAACTAGAGAGAGTAATAAAACTGTTACCGAACCCTCCAACGTACTTGCTCCAGTGCCGCAAATAATTGAGGACTGCCGTAAATCTAATTATATTTAATTGTATTTAAATATTATAAGCTTTTATAAATATCCGGCAATAATAAAATGTCTGACACTTCAATTTATGTCAGTGAACAAAGTACACCTTACAATGTGTCCTTAGTGATTTATCTTGTTTGTGCTTGTTTTTATATATTATTTGAGATTAGTGAAATATTCAAAAGATATTGCTTCCACACCTATATTTATTCCAAAATCGTTAAAACAGGACATTTTTTTCTCAATGAAAAAACTATTACGATGAATGTTTATGATGCCTTAAAATATCAATATCTAGATAATAATGTTAAAAGCTCTGTTGCGATATGTTCCAGTATGACAGGAGACAAAATTCTAACTAAAATCAATGAAGATCGGGATTTACCTGAAATTAAAAGAACTGACCTCTGGAAATTGCTCAAAGAACTTAATTTTTACTGGGAAAAACCAGATAGGAAATCTGTTCTTATAGATCATCAGGAAAATCTCCGTTGGAGAAGGAAATATCTCTCTCAAGTAAAAGGTAGAGTTTCTAGAAATAACACAACTTACAAAATTAGTAATTTAACTGAACTTTTAAAAGATTTTTTTGAATAAAGTTACTGCAGAAAATTGAGAAAAATCCATATAATAAAAGAATAAAAGAAAATGTGGAAACTCGATCTCATGATCGATGAGATAGAGGAACCAATTATAATTAATTTGAGCGAAGATAGCTTCACTGACTTTGATTACGAATTAGACACGAAATGTTTACCAGCGTAAACACAATTCATTATTTAAATTTTCTGTAACATATAAAAATTAATTACTTTTGAGTCTCTTTTTAGTGTTCAATTGTAATTCTGCAGATGGTTTAAGAAATAAATAAACTGAAACGTCAAATGTCCTAAAAATGTTTTTAATTAATAATAAAATGACCGATCGCCCCAAAAAAATTTTAATATTATATGGACGAATTTATATATATATATATATATATATATATATATATATATATATATATATATATATATACAGGGTGATTCAAAAATCGATCACAAAACTTAAGGGGGTGATTCTACTTGACAAAATAAGGGTAGAGCTTCATATAATTTTTTTTCAAAATGTCATTCGTTTTCGAGTTACAAGCCGTCCAAGTTCAAGTTTTTATTTTTTGTTTTTTGAATTACTCGCTTACAGGAAAACCGATTTGACTAATATTTGAAAGATAGGCTAAGTCTTCTGCGCTTCATCATTTTAGTAACAATTCACATTGATTGTTTGCCGCTAGAGGGCACTTTACCTACATTGAAAATTGTTTTTTTGTCATAATTTTTTAGTGTTGACAGCTACAGTAGTTTTTGGCATAATTTCTGAAAGACTGATGCCAGGCCTTTAAAAAAGGTGCTCTTTATTTACATCGCTAAACCCAACGGTTTCGACGTAAATCACCCTTAAAAATTAAGTGGTAAATTTACTTTTCTCATTTCATTACCACCAGCTACCAGGTAAATAGCTATCAAAGTATACTAGAGCTGTCAGTTTAACATCAAATAAATTCGCTTTTTAAACTATTTAATTTATAATCTTAAAATAACTAATAATGGCTAATCAGTAAATATTCATATTATGGATTATTGCGATATACATTTAATTGATAAAAATTAATGAAACAGTACTAAACAAACTAAAAAAGATTCTCAAAATGTCCCCCATTTTCTTCCATACATTTCCTAACACTCTTCAAAAAATGTCGCCTAACTCGATGAAAAATTTCTGGTGTTTCTTTAATAATTTGGCACTTTTCGATTATCCTGAAGCGAAGATCCTCGACGTTGATTACTGGAATATCGTACACCAATTGTTTCAAATGACCCCAAAAGAAAAAATCCATAGGATTAAGGTCTGGTGACCTCGCTGCCCATGCCAATGGTCCACTTCGTCCTATCCATCGCTCAGGATACGTTGCATTCAAATACTGTCGGACACGTATACTAAAGTGGGGCGGAGCTCCGTCTTGGAGGATCCACATGTTGGCCCTTACTTCCAATGGCACATCTTCCAGATACAATGGGAGACGATTTTGGATAAAATCTAAGTATACGTCACCAGTTAATGGGCCATCAAAGAAATGAGGACCAATAAGGTAATCTCCTATTATCCCTGCCCACACATTTAGTGAAAATCTACGCTGATGTTTCGTTTCTACCACATTGTTTGAGTTCTCGTAAGCATATGTGTGGATGTTGTGTAGATTTGTTATGCCATCACGAGTGAAACCAGCTTCGTCAGTGAATAATATGACGCCAATTAATCGATTATCGTGTTCATACTTAGCTAGGATCTGATTGCACATTTCCAACCGTCTCGGCCGATCATCGTCATAAAGAGCCTGCACCTTTTTTGAATGAAACGGGTAGAGTTGTTCTTCTCTTAGTATCCTCCATGAACTAGCCTGACAGAGCCGCACTTCATTCCCAATTTTTCTAGTACTAATACCTGGATTATCTTCAATAATTTCAAGCACTCTTTCTTCTTGTTGCACGTTTCTAGCAGTTTCCCCTATTTCCATTATAACTTTTAAAGGAACCACATTCCGCAAGCCTCCTGTGCACACTGGAAAATGTTTGAGCATGAGGGATATTTCTTTCCGGATAACTCTCCATATAATATCTTCTTGCCAACTCTGCAATACCATTTGCTTTTCCATAACAAAAATGGATATCACAATATTCGATATTTGAATATTGGTGATTAGCCATTATTAGTTATTTTAAGATTATAAATTAAATAGTTTAAAAAGCGAATTTATTTGATGTTAAACTGACAGCTCTAGTATACTTTGATAGCTATTTACCTGGTAGCTGGTGGTAATGAAATGAGAAAAGTAAATTTATCACTTAATTTTTAAGGGTGATTTACGTCTAAACCGTTGGGTTTAGCGATGTAAATAAAGAGCACCTTTTTTAAAGGCCTGGCATCAGTCTTTCAGAAATTATGCCAAAAACTACTATAGCTGTCAACACTAAAAAATTATGACAAAAAAAAACAATTTTCAATGTAGGTAAAGTGCCCTCTAGCGGCAAACAATCAATGTGAATTGTTACTAAAATTATGAAGCGCAGAAGACTTAGCCTATCTTTCAAATATTAGTCAAATCGGTTTTCCTGTAAGCGAGTAATTCAAAAAACAAAAAATAAAAACTTGAACTTGGACGGCTTGTAACTCGAAAACGAATGACATTTTGAAAAAAAATTATATGAAGCTCTACCCTTATTTTGTCAAGTAGAATCACCCCCTTAAGTTTCGTGATCGATTTTTGAATCACCCTGTATATATATATATATATATATATATATATATATATATATATATATATATATATATATATATATATATATATATATATATATATATATATATATATATATATATGCTTAACTTCTTATATTTTTGATAGTGAATATTTTGTAAGTATTTAAATTATAACCTAGAATTTTTTGAGAGAAGAAGGCTACGTTTTAGTCTGAATGTGCCTAAAACGGTTTCTATGCCAAAATTAAAAATAATAAAAATACAGTTGTGATTTGTGTTAAATATGTCAAAATTATGTATGTTTTCTAATGTATGTAATTATTAAGAAATAAAATAATATTATAAAAACTTTTTATTTTAAGTTTATTACCGAAATAATATTCTATGCCATAAATACTAGTGATAAGTGATAGTGATAAAATAAACCTCCTTCCGACACCTATGACAAGGATGAAAATCATTTTTACCACCAACCTGGTTTTTTCTGGTAGTTTGAGAATTTTTTGAACTCATATTAATGTTGATGTATTAAATATGTGATAACATATTTCAAATTTAATGAATACTGGCTGAATATTTAATGTACATGATCACCTTAAAAATAATGATTAAACTTTAAATTTAATATATGATTACCTTAAATTTAATGGAATAAATTAATTTAGATTAATGTAAATTATTAAATTTAATGCTTTATATTAAATGCATTTAATAAAAGTTTGTTCAATTTGCTACCAGCATATTTAAATCAAATTTAATGCATTTATCTTTACAGCGTATTTTTGGTATCACTATGAAAAATAAAATATTACTTTTCCATCATAAGTGCACAGAGTGGTATTCAATATTTTTAAAATTTCATATTTTGTATTCGGTAAAATGCCGTTTTATTTTTAAGTGGGAACTTGATGTATCCCTTAATTTTTAATTAATATTTACATATGAAGATATTGTTTAGGAAATATCTCCAAAATAATAAGCAAAGAGTTGTTCATTGGCATTGAGAAGTCTGAATTTGTGACTTTCAATTTGGGTGTGCTATAGACTAACATTTTGGGGCCTCTCTTAGATTCACTGTATACAGCCGATTTCTGTAAATTTATAGGAACTTATCAATCGCACCGCTGATAACTTGTAAGTCTACTGTTCGTTTATAATGGTCGATATAGCAGAGTATGTAAAATAGTTTAATGATGATTTATAGATTATTTTGGAGATATTCAAGAGGTATGGATGACATATTAATGGTAATAAGTTAAAACTTCTTCTTTTTGATAAACATAGTCAGATAATTAAAATTAGTGAACATTGCTAACACTTTAGAACCTAGGAGCACAGCTTTATTTGGAGGCGCATACCTCCAGTTTATTGCAAATGTGTTATTACAAATTAAAAATTCTTTACATACATAAGGATATCGTAACAACTAATATAAAATCAAGGCTCTATGACTCTTGAATACTCTTTTTAGTGTCATATTATGATGTTTTATATCGGCCAGCACTTAAGTTCCATTAATAGAATAGTCTTTAGGGACTTCTGAATGTATGCCTTAGATTTTGTTGTTGGAGGCAAGATTCTTTATAGATATGGCGACCCCTGTCCAAGGATTGTATTGAAAAAATACCTTATTTTCCTCATAAATTAGTTTATTGAATTGATTGTTCCAGATTCACAGTCTTGAAGCATAGAACTACCCCTTTTTTACAGATCCTTTAAACATAATGCAGTCAAAATTTACAATTCTCTTCCTAAAGATGTTGTAGCTCATAGGTGCCTCGCCAGCTTCAAGAGAACTGTTTAGTTATTCATTGTTAATACGGCTGGTCGGGAGCCGGGAGCAAGTTTAAGCCCCTTTTCTTACGTTCTGGTTCAAGTCTAGACAGGTTTTCTATCACGCGTATGAGCGCAATGCGTTGCTATCAAATACAGTGTAACCACAAAACGAGTATTTACACAATAAGTTAATGACATCTACTTAATTAAAATACAGGATGTCCTACGACAAACTATCGCGAACGCTTTCTCCGAAAAGATATTTTGGAAAATTTTTAAAATTTAGCAGTTTATTAAAGTCGATGGAGGCATTTGGCATAAACTATCCTCCGGTTATACCAAAAGTTGATGCCTTCTTGCTTATTATGAATGGAACACCCTACATGTTATTTTATTTCTCTGACTTCACGCAAATTACATAATATTTCATGTATAACATCTTATACCTAAATCTAACTGTTTTTGACATATTTTAAATTTTATGTCAAAAATGGCGTTTGCAGGCATTGTCAATTTCTCCTATACGAAAGCCTTTATTATTTAATTGAGATTGGTTTCCTTCTAAAAGGAGATCTACGTTAGTATATTGTGTTGATATTTTGATAATAAATAAATACAGGGTGATCAAAAATTAAATTAAAAATTTGATATTAACTTGAAGAAATTGTTAGAAGTAAATTTTTTTCAACAGCTTATTTTTATAAAATTGTCTTGTTTAGCATCAAAAGTAAGAGTGGCTTTGAACAAGATTGTCTATTTGAAAAAATTTCTGGTTTATGAAACATTATCAATTTTTTTTTGTATTTTAAAAGCGCCTTCAAATTTTGCTATTAAAATAATGTCACTATTTCTTGCCATCTGACAATTATTATAAAAATCATGCCCAGGTGATAAAATTATACGCAGTAAGATTATTTCGCGGAAGAGTGTTAAAGGAATATTGGAAAATTTCAAAAAGTTTGACACCGCTAAGGCAAAAATGCTTAAAAAGAAACATATTTTCAATGATAATAACTTAGAAGCTGCAATTCTGGGATATTTCGCGACATATCCTATGACTTCATTAAGACAAGTGGCTCTACAAGCAGGAATCTGGAAGAGCTTAATACATAGAATTCTGTTGAAACACAACTTCCACCCTTATTAAATATACCAAAAGTGGATAATATACTTGCACTTGGGTGATTAAATACAATTATGTAAGGTAAACTTAGCTCTCAACCAACTGAAACAACCTTATACTATAAAGACAAACGTACTCTGTTCTAACACAGTTAGAGACAAAGCACTATCTCAGATTGCAAGAATACCAGGTTGGTTGAGAGCTAAGTTTCTCTTATATAATTGTATTTTATACACCTAAGTGTAAAGTATATTATCCATTTTTGGTATATTTACAGATCTTTATGAGATTATATATTCAGATTGCTTGTAATGCTGGGAGATGGCGCCGCTTGTATTAAATTTCATATTTTGTCTAATATAAGTTGCTTAAAGGATTTACTTTCCTTATGCTGAAGTGCGCTGGCCTATTCTGTACTGACGAGAACTAACAAGTTCGAAACCGGTCTACAGATGGCGGTACAGTACCATAGGAAAGGCTTCCACCCTTTTCTGGTATTCTTGCAATCTGAGATAGTGCTTTGTCTCTAACTGTGTTAAAATAGAGTACGTTTGTCCTTATAGTATAAGGTTGTTTCCGTTGGTTAAGAGCTAAGTTTCTCTTATATAATTGTATATTATTTAATATCATTGATTGAGCACCTAAAAGATACTGATTTTCCAAAAAAAAAGTGCAATTTTGCGAATATATATTAACGATGGTAACATAATTTGGACTGATGAAGCTAAATTTATGAAAAATTACCTTTTTAACAGACATAACTGCCATTTTTGGAGTGGTTCAAATACTCATGCAGCAGGATTGCAAATTTTTTAGTAAACCTGGCAATTTAACCTATTTTTTATTCAAGAAATGAAGGAAAATAAAACTACATTTTCATGAAGCATACTTAAATGGTTATTCATTAATAATTAATACAAAGCATATTTAAACATTCTTTAAGAGTTAGACAATCAATATTTAAGCAATTTACCTCTAGCAGAACACAAGCAAATTTTTTACCAATACGATGGAGCCACACCACACATAACCGTTCCAGGTAACAGCTTCAGACAAGCAACTTTTTATGACAAGTGGATTGCTAACAATCAACATTTCTTGTGGCCTCCTCGTCCTCCGGATTTAACTGTCTCAGAATATTTTATATGGGAAACGATAAAAAAACGTCGTTTATTGTAATCCAGTTAAAACGATGGTATGGCAAGGGTAAGGAACGGGTTCGAAAGTTTATCTCCAGATTCAATTAAAGCGGCCAACCATGACGAACTAACTTGGAGATTCGAAAAATATTTGGAAGTGCAGGATGAAAATTTTGAACATTTATTAAAATAAGTAGGTAAGCCGTTTTGCATTTTTACAATACAAAAATGTTAAATTGCCAATATTTAAAAAACTGCAAATTTTTGGAATAGACAACCTTATACAAAGTTACCCTTATATTTAATTCTAAATAACATTAAAAAAATAGGGGTTTATATTTAAGAAAATTAACTTTTAACGATTTATTCAAGTTAATGTTTAATGTTAGTTTTTGATCACCTTGTATTTAATTATTATTAAAATATCAACACAACCCACTAAAGGAAATCTCGTTTTAGAAGGAAACCAACACCAATTAAATAATAAAGGCTTTCTTTCATATCGGAGAAATTAATAGTTATATTTAGGTCTGAAAAGGTCATTTTTGATATAAAATTCAAAACATGTCAGAACAGTTAGACTTAGGTATAGAATATTATACATAAAATATATCTATAATTTTACGTAGAATCTAAAAATAAAATTAGATATAGGGTGTTCGGTTTAAAATTAGCAAAAAGGCATCACCTTCCGGTGTAACCGGAAACGCCACCATTATGAAAATATTTTAGCTGAATTATCCCCATCGACTTTAATAAACTGCATAATTTTGAAATTTCCCAAGAAATCGATCGCTACATTTCATTGGGAGACACCCTGTATAAATAGGTATTTTCTTTGTTCTATTATAAGTATGGTTTAAGTAAATAGGTACAATCTTTGTTAAGTACAATATGGTACTAACAAAATCCATACTTTTTTGTGATAATCCATTTTCGTAGACCCCCACTTACATCTCATGCAATCCCAATTCTTTTTTCTTTTAACGCAAACCCCTTGCAGGTCGCAGTCGACCACCATGGGTCTATATAGATAGATCACTTTAGATCTCGATGTTCTAAATTATAAAGAAAAAATTAAACAGTTGATTGCTCGATAAGAATGTTGCCTAAAATTCAAGCTAAGCCTTCATGAAAACTAGAAAATTTTTTCGTAAATCTAATTTATAAAGTTATTAAATCAGAAAGGTAAAGACCTTCCACAAAATATCACAACTTTACAAGTTTTAAAGAGGAATGCAGAATACTCTTTAAAATAATTTTAAAATTCATGTTGCACATGATATGTGGTTCCGGACAAAAAATTTTTAAAGTATGACAAGAAATCAATCAGAAGGGAGCAACCAAAAGAATTTCGAAGGCAAATTAGTTTTTGGTACATACTTTGTATTTATCCTAGATCAGAAGGTCTATTAATTTAGAGTCAAATTAATGAAAATTATTTTAATTGTTTCAGTGTTACCAGTCAAGAACTTGAATCCCGGTACCTACAGTTGTCTGTTTTCGATTTTGACCGATTTGCCAGACACGACCTCATCGGGCACATAACAGTAGACAACTTAACTGAAGTAGTTGAACACGAACAAGATTCTGAGTACACTATGCCGATTCTCTGTCCACCTGTTGTAAGTTTTTTTTTCTTTTTTATTGATATGTCTATATTATTAAAAGACTATTGATTTCTATTATAAAGTATTAATTCTGTTTTATTAGACACAGACATGACATATTCGTTTTATACTGTAATTATAAACATTTCTATGTTTTTTTAATGGGGGTTTTAATGACTGATGGATGTGATTTCTAAATACACTAATCAACAAATACAAAGAAAAATTCGACTGATGTTATAGTGGCTCCCCGTGGGTTTTTAATGCATCCTGTTTTGCGGATTCAACAACGTATAGATTTTGATTTATAGAATGTATCACTTATTTTTATTTAATACAAACATTTCTATATAATAAGTATATATAAGTTCAAAACAATAAAAAAAAACAAGATATTTTAAGGATAACAAGATTACATTACATTACAAAAATACACATGAAAATACATGTATAGTCTTTTGTACATATTTTTTTTGCCAATATTGAATTTCATTTATATTCCTGATCGCTTTCTCTCATAAGAAGCCAACAATAATCCTCCATCATTGCTGGATCCCATCTGCCTTGGTAGCTTTGCTCCATTGTTACTATATCTTAGTAGAATCTTTCTCCTTGCTCATCACTAACCGCACCCAAATTGTCTGAAAAAAATTGAAATGGGAGTGCATGATGTGTATTTTAAGATACATGCAAGAGCCTATTTTTCAGTAGTTTTCAAGTAGTTCTTCTACAAGTTTTTCGTAGTTTTCTAGTTTTTTGTTTCCTAAAAACGCCGAAACAATTGTTTTAAAAGAACTCCGCGCAGCTAATTCAACATCACTTAATTTTTGATCAAACTGCTCATCCATTAGTATTTTTCTAATATGTGGTACAACAAATATTCTTTCCTTAAGCTTAGCATCATTTAAATTAGGAACATTTTGTTTAAGGTATTTAAACATATCTTCTTCTTCATCTTTAACGAAATTTTTAATCAATCCCAGTTTAATGTGTAATGGAGGTAACAGTACTATTTTGGGATCAACAGGAGGTATATTTTTTATGTTAGCTTGACTTGAAATATATTGATCTCTCAATTCCCTTATTTTACTTGGTAATGACTCTATGTTCCTCTACTGTCTCAAAGACAAAGAAAACAGCATTACTTCGTAAATCTACCCTGATGCCCTAGTAATAGTCTTATGACTTTTAGGTCACTACATATTTGCCCTTTATACGTATCATAACTTATTACAATTAGAATAAGTGACATACTTTATTATATTTCCTCCATGTCAACTGCATATGCAAGAAGAATAGAAGAGGGTCCTTTGTTGCCATTATGGAGCAGAACTGCTTTTAAACTTATTTTAGAAGAATCTATAAATAAGCGCCATTCGTCCGGGTTATGTGCAAATTCTAATTTTTCCATAACATTATTTGGATTAACACAACCACACATTTTATCCTGCAAAGTAAAAAACGAGGATACTTCCTGGTTACATTTTCTAAATATTGCAACTTTGGTTCCAGTGGCTAATAAATTCCACTGTAGCATTCTAGACTCTAATACTCCAGCATACTCTTTGTACAAGTGGAGATCCCGAACTAGATCATTTAATTCGTGTTGTTCTATTAAATGGGGTGCTTTTCTTTCACTTTCGGTAAAATAAGAATCGTCTTTTTCTAATATATTATAGGGTTCTGCCTTATCATCATACATTTCTAAATCTTCCTACCATTTTGCCGGGGGCACTGGAACTGGTAAACCTACTCGACACTTGTGTCAAGTAAAAGTAACAGTCGTTAAAATAATTTGTTGGTTCTCACCAAGCCATTGTAACTGCAAAAGGCATACAAGAGCATTTGCCATTTAACCAGTTACTTAAATTTTCTGTACAGATTAGTTCACATATGTGAGAAGCTCAATCCCGATCTTGATCGCCAACAAGATATTCAAAACACTTATAAGCTACTTTTGGTCATTTTATTAATTGTCCTTTTATGCGATTTAGGGATAAATTGACCACATATGTAGCACAAACACAGCCACATTTCTGTACTTTAGAGATTTTTGTACTGTCGCCTATGTCAGTTCAGAGATATGATACTACGTTTACAGGCGTCGACTAACTTTATTCAACACAAAGATAACACTAATACAAGGCTCTTACAATTGGCTTGTTCGCGCACTTCGCTTCTCTATCTAGGCTGTATTCTTTTGAGTAAATTATCACTGATCAAAGTGAACAAAGTGAAACTGATAACTTTATGTTCTTTTGAATATGCATTTACTTGTCATTGGGTCGAAGTGATGATGATCACTTCAAGTGACAGAACTGAAAGTGATAATTACTCAAAAGAATATACCTCTAATACTAACCACTACTGGTTACTCGTGCTGAACAAATACTGATGACACGATTGCCAGCCAGCCACTTTTACAGCCGTTCCATACTTCTGGTGTTTCCAAAAAACTTCAGGTATCGAAAGTTTGAAAAGCAACGGCGCACTCATCGTATATAGAAGCCATTTATAAGTAGATTCGGCTACTGAGCAATGTGAAATTTGGAATTATATGGGTTTAAAAGGGTACTTCCATTATTTTAAGCCCTGGGGGGTTGAAACTTCGCGATTGACTTGTCATCTTTAGACGCCCATACGTGATGTTGCCAGATTGTGCACAATTTCCCTATCTTATGCAAAATTTAAATTTGGGACCGTCCCGCTCCAGTATATTTCAAATTACTTTTTAAAATAATGTGGCTAAAATACTCATTAATTTTAGTGGAAAAAATCATAACTCAAAAATCTGTGTTAAGAAGTTTTTACCATCATTTTCACGTTTAGATACCAAAAGTTAACCAAAAATTTCCTTTTACATTATTCGTACCACATTACCTGAATATCAGTTAAATGAAAAGTGTTGTTACCAAGTTAGCAAATTTTCTTTTAGCGGCGGTAATAATAATATGACAGTATGTGATGTGGTATGTAAATATAAAATAACTGAATCTGGGTGCTTTCAACTTCAATTCAAGGTTCCGTAACTAGCTAAGAGCCTTTAGAGATTTAAGAAAAAGGGAGATATTTATATATTTCAGTGTGTATATATTTTTCATTATCAGCCAAGCGCTTTTGGTCTTCCTTAAACAATCCTCAAGGCTCAGATCCTAGAAACAGGAGAATATGGTCAGGAAATATATTTTCGTTACTGATCAACCACAGTCACTGAAAAAAGGCGTACTTCAACCTTGCCATTTGGAAAACAGTCACCAACACCGTACACACATTACAGGCCAAGACACAGCTAAAACAAATTACTTAGTCAATCACAAATTAAAATAAAAAAGTTTACAATAACATGAAGAAAAAATGTTACCAAAACACACAACTTTAACAAACTGAAAAGAAAAGAACGAGGTTATGCCACACACAGTCATGGCATAACCAAATGGTCAGAAGTGTCTGAAAATCAAATATATACCAATAGGTTTGAGCTTAAGTAAAATTATCTATATGAGTTTTTTATATATTGTTTATTGTATTTAATATTACGATTGAATAATAAAGAAACAAAGGACAAAAGAAAGAACAATAGAAATTTTTTGATCTGCATACTTACTGTAGATACGAAATAAAAATTAAAATTGTTCGTATCTTAGTTAAGATGTTAGCAAAGTTTAATTGTAGGCGTAAATATTATGATGACTTTATTCCTACTCTAAATCATTTAAAATCTATGGATGAATTATAATTTCAATGTGCTTTTTATATAGCTATTGTTATTTAAGGAATAAAATAATATCAGTAAAATATAAAAAACATCAAATGTTTATAATATTCTATTGTTTACTATATTTTTTATGCACTCTATTGTTTCATGAGCAATGATCAAGCAATAGAAGTACTACTGGTTTCCTCATGTGACAAATTATGGGTTCCGTCATTTCGCGCAATATGTTCCGTAAAAAAATCTGGCATTGATGTAATCATATTAGTTTCACAGTTATCTGAAACTTAAGTACAACAAAATTGCTGTTAATCTGTATCAGATGAAGATGGCGGCATCTCTGAAGAGTACTATTAAGAACTTAACTTGGACACGGATTAGCTGAATATAATAAAACCAAAAGAATTTTCTTGAGGGATTTATCATCAAAGCCGATTGCCATTTTTTGTTATTTCGTGGCAAAAGATAATGTCACGCACTGCTTTAGTCAGTATATTGCCATTCATTGCAAGATTGAATGTGCAGGTGTATATTTAGCATTATGGTATTTGATTGTGACTAGATCGTTAAATTGATAAAACATTTTATAAGCTAAATTTTAATAGAGTTAGTGGAGGTGATAACTTTTATTGTGTTTTAAATGCAACAGTCTATTTTTTAAATTGAGGCTAGAATCTCATTGAATCTTCCCTTTAACTCCAAAATTTTTTTCCCTAAAATTTGATGCTTTCAAGTTATTACGTTTTTAAATATTTTGTGGCCAAAATCAATATTACATTCAAATTTGAATGTCTACACAACTACTCTTTATTTTTTTTTTTTTTTTTGTAAAAATTTGTGAGAGTCTCCTAAGATGTAATTTAAATATTCATATTTTTAATTCCTTTATATGATCATTTTAATTGAACACCTTGCATCTAGTGGCACATTCCATTCCAACAAATTTGTCAAAAATTACTATTAAGCAAAATATGATCCATTTTTACTTATGCATTGCGACTTTTACGCGGATACAAACTAATTATGGTTTTTTTATATGAAGTATAAGCCTAATGCTAGTATAAGGTGCTTTACCGCCTTATACAATTCTCTGTTGCAGATTTTCTAACCATAAGAAAATTCATAATTATAATACCATTTAGAATAAAAACTAATATGAATAACAAATGCTTACTTTATTAAATCAGAAATGTCTTAAGGGGACTACGATTTTTTTTCTTTTGTGTTATGTTAAGTACTTGCCAGTTTTGATGTTTAAAAATTATTCAATGCATTCTGTTCCTTTTAAAAAAAAATAGCTTAAAATTTGATTGAAAATATTAATATTTATATAATATGATAAAAATAAACCCAGTTAAGACTTCTCACAGATTTTTGAAAAAAAGGGAAAGAACCATGATATCGGTATTAAAATTTAAGTGATTTCGATAAAAAAATTTTAAAAAATTTGATAATATGACAACGTCATATTTTGAAACAAAAAAATTAGAGTTTAAGAAAGGGATCAAGGAGGCTCCAACTTTAATAAAAATGTAATGTTTAAAAAAAACACCCCAAGCTTTTTTTGGACACCCCCATAAGCTAAACTATTTTTTGGATGTATCTCCTTTAGTCTCATTGATATTTCGTCTATTGAATTTTTCATCTATTCACTAATACAGCCATAATGGAATACCGGAAACTAAATGGACAATTCATTTTATAAATATGTATTTTTTATTACTGGAAAATCTATAAAAAAGAATTATGTACAGGGGTAAAACATCTATTGGGTTTATACCTAATTTAAAAACTCTAATTGGTTTGTGGGTTCATACAAGTAGTTATGTGTAAATAAAAATCGGCCATTATTGTTTAATAGCCGTTTGTGAGAATTTTTGAGTGATTCATTTGAAAAATTGTATAAGAATTAATTCAACATATCATTATTAAAGAATCAATTTAAGACATCCTATATAAAAAATAAATATTTTACTATCAGAAGAAAAAATAATTCCAACTAAGACTTCTTACAAATCTTTGGAGAAGAGTGATATGAGTATTAAAATTTTAGTGAAATACTAATTTATGCCAAAAAATATTTAAAAATTTAATAACTTGAAAATGTCGTATTGTGAAGCTAAAAAAAAATAAGGAAAGAGAAGGCTTAATGAGACTCTAATATCGATAAAAAATGTAGATCGAGACAAAGAAAATTTGATTTTTTAAGGCACCCTGTATAAACCTGTTTTGAAATTTAACCCTTTTAATCCCATTAATATTACGTCAATAAAATTTTTCATTGATTTACCTATATAGCCACCATTGAAATATTAGAATACTAAATGGACAACCTGTATTATTAATATTTATTTTTATCACCAGAAAATCTATAAAAGAGAGTTATGTGTAGATGCAAGTCATCTATTGGGTTTATACTTCATTTAAAAAATTGTTTTGTGTCTTCATAAAAGAAGTAATGCGTAGATAAAAATCGGTTATTATTTGTTTACTCGCCGTTTATGTAGGATATAAAGACAAATATATCAGTATTAATTATAGATAAATAAAACATCGACATATGATTCTGTACACAGGGTACTTCAAAAATGGCATAAATCGTAATTCAAATATCAATCAATTTTAGACACACTGTATAAAAAAATAAATAATTTACTGTTGTAAGAAAAAATAATCCTAGCTAAGACTTCTCATATATTTTTGGGAAGAAGTGAAAAATCGTGGTAAAGGTAATAAAATTTAAGAGAAATACTTACTTCGGCCAAAAAAAATAATTATAATTTGACAACCTCTTAGCGTAAAGTTTAAAAAAATTTAAGGAAAGAGAGTGTTTAGTGAAATTCTATAAATAAATTAGGCGCCACGGTGTTTATTGTTTAAAAAAAATGGTAAATTATTAACATCTAATTTGTCATTCAAAATGTTATCTATTTTCTTACGTTTTTTAATCTCTAATGATTCCAATAAAGTCAATTATTTTCTTTTATGTTCGGTATGTGTTATTTTAAAGTTTTCATCAACATTGTGATATTGAGATAACAGATGTATTGCGTACGCTGAATCGTGTTTTTGTCTAAATATTCTCTTTCGTGTTCTTTAATTATATTAATAAAGATGAGACCTGCACAGAGCAAACATGCGGAGTTTATAAATTAAATTACGGTTCATGCCGAAAAAGTTATGTTGACCTATGCCTGCACCTTTAATATTAGAACTAAAGATCACAAAAGAGATTATTTAGAGAAAAAACACAATTCAGCATACCTAGGACATTTTTTATCTTTGCATTTCAGATGGATCACTTTGCTCGCCCGTTTAATGTGTTAAGTAGCCCTCTCTGCCTCTCTTCCCGGGAAATAAGAGTAGATTCTGTTGTAACCCCCGTTATGTGATTTAGGAAGCTAAAGTTCAAATATCAAATCCAAATCTAGGCAAATATAATAAACTCATCAATTCCAACACATGATTTTTTAGAGGACGAACGATATTTGAGTGAATTAATATTGAAATAAATTGATACTCAAATGATCTTGACTCAAGTTCAAATTTGAAGTCACGACACAAGTGTTATTTGACTATTTCGTCGCTTCGGTTTACTGTGACATAGAAAACTTAACCTCTAAATGACTTTTGCATATCATTTTGAGGTAAGAATGGAAATGGTATTTAAATAATATACAGAGTGTCCGGGAAAATATGAGAAAAACACGTGGAAGGAATACTACAATAAACTTTTTTCTTATAGGCCTCCTCTCTCGAAGATATGGACTCCCCAAGAGCTGCAATGGAATCAAATTATTTACATATAATTATTGAAGCATCAGGTATATTTTTTTAATATGATGGTATACAGCACCCTTCAAATTGCTATCCAAAAAAGTGTTGTGAATTACTCATAGCTGCAGAGACGAACTAGCTGTGACACCATAACCCCATTTTTTACGCCCTGTTTGATAAAAACTTTGGACAACGTTTGTTACATACCTCTAACAATTGACTAAAAATTAAGTTCTCTTCATTCATGTCGCTAATCCTAATCGTTTTCGAAAAAATGTCATTTTATTTACACAGTTAGTCCCCTAATTTATGTCGGGTTGAATAAGAAAAAGACTAATTTTCCCCTGTCACCACAATTTCAATAAAAAATTTAAATTAACTGCTTAAATAAAAACATCTTAAGAGGGTCAACATGGGTTCCGTGAAGTCTGATACACTCGCGGGTACGACGAATTGAAGACTACTGTACCCGCCACATTAACTTAGCATTGTTCTTTATTTGATCACAATGAAACGTGATTCTCAGTAGAAGTTCCTCTCAATTATCGACCACAGTGGAATACACCAAGGTTTTGAGGTGTCCCCACATATAAAACTCCAACGGCTTTAGATCGGAAGATCAAGGAGAATAGGCAATAGATGCTCCTCTATCTATCTAACGGTTTGGATAGACGTTATTCAGGTGCTCCCACACAGCAACGCTGAAATAAGGTAATGCTCCATCATGCATGTAATACATGTTTCAGCGGGTTTCAAGTGGTAAGTCATCTACTAAATCGTGAAAAACATTTTGGAGGAACTCCAAATAAAGTTCTCCATTCAGTCGTGCCGGCAATACGAATGGTCCAGTCAAAAAATTGCCAATGATTCCTGCTCAGACATTAATTGATTAGAACTGATTTTGATGATGCGAAGCAATAGTTGCATGAGGATTTTCATCAGCAAATACATGTGAGTTGAACCAATTCTTGATACCATTTTTGCTAAACCCTGCTTCATCCATGAAGAGAATAGTGCTAATGCATTATTTAGTTGCTGATCCAATAGCCAATTTGCAAACTGCAGAAAGAAATCTTAGGGAATCAGTTCATACACTTTTTTCAAATGATATGGATATAACAGCTGTTCTTGAAGAACTTCATGTACTATTGTTTTCTACGTATTAAACTGCTCGTTGAAAGAGTGTCACCTACGGCATTTAAAATATTTTCTTGTAATTGCGGCGTACGTACTGTTATTCTCCGACCAGCATCAGTATTTCTTTTCCCATAATTTTCTGAAATTATGAAGAAATTTAATATTATTACCTTATTAAATCGATTCGCCTACAATTCTCCCTTAGACGTTGGTCAACTAGTTGAATTGTTTTCTGATCTGGAATAGTACGATTAGGATATCTTTCGTGATATAACGGCCTGGCTTCCAAAGCTTTGCAAGATGCAAGACCATACATTGGATGCATATCTGCATACTCAATAAACGTGTATTCCATATTTCGAATATTTCACAATTAATTTCACCACGAAGTCAAAAATCGGTAAATTAATATCCAGATAAAGAATCAATGTGTAAACGATGTGAAAGTTTACAAGTTCTATAATGCAGGATATTTATTTCTTTCGTACCTAGCAACGTTTGAAACAATACTTTGTTCTTGGTGCCGATAAAATAAAACGCAGATATTTTGCTATCCTAGGTCGAACTGCAATTCGCAGAATTAGAAGTTTTTAACTAAAGAGATTAACTCTAATTTTTGATTTAATTTTTTTTATCATTAGGTTGAAGGTTGAACACTTGATACGAAAAATATCGAAATACGGTAAATAAATGATGTAAATGAAATGACGTTTTTTCAAAAACGATTAGGATTAGAGACATCAATGAAGTACTTAATTTTTAGTCAATAGTTAAAAGTATTTAAAAAACGTTGCTCAAAGTATGATAAGTCATACGGCATAAAAAATGGGGTCATAAGTGTCACAGCTAGTCCGTCCCTGCATCTGTGAGTAATTCACAATACTTTCTTGGATAGCAATTGGAAGGATCTTACCTGGTATACATCAAATTAAGAAAAATGGTTCAATAATTATCTGTAAAAAATAGAAGTGTGCGAATAGTACTCGAATCGAATCAAATCGAATAGTACTATTCAATTCGAATTGTGAATCGAATGTTCGATTTTTCCAATAATTCGAAGAATCGAATTTTTTCTTTTAATTATAGACTTAAAATATAGTAATTAACGCATTTATAATATATTATGAACAGTAAGTAAGCTATAATTAAACAAATTAACCTGATATATAAACGCACCTACATACATACGTAGATCCTCTCAAAAACCTCAGTCAAATCAGTATGATTTTAAATGTTCAAAAACATAAAGATATGACAGAAGATCAGATTTTGTAAATCAAATCCATTATAATAACTTTCCGATGGGAAGTTAATATTAATTATTTTTTGGATAAATCATACTATAAATTATATTATAGAAGTTCTTAGTATGTTTAAGCAACATAATTTAATAAAAAACAAAAAATTCAAATTATTCGAAAAAATATAACGATTAATAACTCGATTTTTCGAATTATTCGAAAAACCGAATATTCGATTCGAAAATCGAATTGAATATTACTATTCGATTCGGTTCGAATTATTCGACATTTCGAATTATTTGCACACCCCTAGACTAAAAAACTTGATTTCATTGCAGCTCTTTGGGAGCGCATATCTCCGAAGAGGAGGACTATACTAAAAAAATTTATATTAACTTGTAGTATTCCTTTCAGGTAGTTTTTTTCATATCCGGCAGATTTCCCACATTTTCCCAGATAACCTGTATATTCCACTTTATCTTTAATTTTAAAATCCATGGTGTCCGGTAAGTATTTATTACTTTCTCAGGAGCATACAGGTAAAGTCAAAATAACCCTACTTTTTCATAGAAAAAAAATGTCCCTGAATGATTATCCCGCAAGACTTCAAGACTGTAACTGGTTTATACAGTAACATAACCTAAATTTAAATTGTTCTAAACTTATTTTTTTTATCAATGAGGCTGGTTTTACTAGAGATGGTGTAATAAACTCACACAATTACCATTTTTTAGCCGATGAATACCCGCACGCTATAATTCAAAACAAACACCAACACACGTCATCGTTTATTGTAAATGTATGGGCTGGCATTATCGGAAATAACCTTATAGGTTTATTGGTTTTGGAAGACTCAATGGTAAAATTAATTTACAACTTTTGCAACAAAACTAAAATAATTTATTGGAAAACGTACCTCTTGATAGAAGCATGCAAATGTGGTACATGTATGATGGTGCTCCACCTCATTTTAACGTCAATACTTAACTAATGTTTTTGGCCCTCGATGGATAGATCGAGGTGAGCCTGTTATGTGGGTACCATGGGTCTCCAGACCTAAATCCCTTAGACTTTTACTTCTGGGGACATCTAAAATAACTATTCAACACCAGTAATTACTAGAGAAAAACTTCTAGCGAGAATAGCACAGCATTCTAACGATGTCCGTAAAAATGCCGGAATATTATTTACAGTGCAGCGGAAAAATCTTCAAAGAATAAGAAAATGTATGAAATATGTGGAGCCCATATTGAATATTTACCGAGATAACATTTAAACGTTTTCACTATTTTTTTCATTTTATTAGCATTGCAAATTAACTGAACCCCGATCAACCCTTTGAAAGGTTTCTGGACTTCACAATTTCTGAGCTGGAAATATTTCAGCATAACATCTTCTTGCCTTTGAAAAGTGATACAGTTCTTCCAAATAATCTACATCAGCACACAACGAGTATTTTATTTTTACCTGTTTGTGTTTAGCATTAGTAGATTTTAAATTTTTCGCATAAAACCCGATTTATCTCCAAAACCGCCAGTTTTAGCGAAATAAATTAAGATTACCGTTTTTGAAGAGTAATGACCAAAGTATCTAAAAAATTGATTTTCAGCTCTGTAAAATGATACCTGTCAAAAATTAGGCCTAACGAGTGTGGCTGCAACTCCGTTCCCGGCTTTTCTGATGATTTAAGACATCTATTGTAGTATGATTTAATGAGTCTTTGGGGTTTCTATGAAATATTAAAATTTCAATAAATTTTACAAGTCAGTTCAAAACTTAGAGTCGATAAGGTAAATCGCTGGGAACCCCTTTAGGGCTCTGTGAATGTTTTTTCTATGACAAAGTAGGGTTATTTTGAACTTCCTTGTATATATATATATATGTATATATATATATATATATATATATATATATATATATATATATATATATATGTGTGTGTGTGTGTGTGTGTACATATGGTGTTTTTCCGATTTTCAATCCGTTCGTCTGTAGAAAAATCTTCACCGCGTCGACGTTTCGCCATAATCTAAGCTGACATTTTCAAATGGTGCTTCCTTGACGCCTGCTCGAGCAGGGGGAGTTTTCGGGGTCGTAGATAAATAATTTAAAGTTATTTAAAAAAAAATAAATAACATTGATCCAGTATGGCCAATTAAAAATTTCACATCTCTCGATTTTGTTCAAAATTGGTATAGGTAGGTTTTTGAGTATGTAAATTACGAATTTCAAATATTTTTATAAAATTCAATATGGTGGATTCAACATGGCGGACTAAAAATTTTACAACTCTTGATTTTGTTTAAAATTGGTATAAGGGGATGATTAAAGGTGTAAATTATTGTTTTAAAATTATTTTTAAAATATTAAATACGGCAAATCCAATATGTTGGGTTAAAAATTTTACATCTCTCGATTTTCTCCAAAATTGGTATTACGGGATTTTTGAAGATATAAATTAGGAATGTTGAATCATTTAAAAAAACATTCAATATCACATATGGCGGATTAAAAATTTGACATCTCTCGATTTCGTTCAAAATTATTATTGGGGGTTTCCGAGAGTGTAAATAAAAAATTTAAAATTCTTTTAAAAAAAAATCAATCAATTATTACTGGGATATTTTTCGAAATATATATTAAAATTATATTTGAAGTTTAAAATTATTTTCTTGAAATTCAATATGGCGGATTCAGTATGGTGTGGTGAAAATTTTACGTATTCGCATTTTTTTCACCGCTAAAATTCGTACCTTTGTTGGATAGAAGCTTAATTTATCATATTTTCTCCAGCGTAATTTTTGTTGTTCATTCTTCATATTTCAGTTTAAAATATAATTTATAATGTTAATATGTTAATATTAGTTTTTTGGGCTATTTTAGGAGCCAAAAGTTTTTTCCTCTAAATTTCCATTTGATCTAGAAATTTTAAGGTCATACTCTTCAGTGTCACTTTAGAACTATTTTTTTTATATATATGTTATCAGTCAAACTTCAACCTTCAACAAAATTTACTCCGCAATCTCGTTTCTAATATATACGATTTTGTCCCTCATTTTTTCAATTTATCCCACAATGCGTTGTTGGCAATGGTTGTAGCATTATTTTCCCAAAAAGTGATATGGTGTTTAATTAGATTACGTGAAATTCAGAAAAACGATGTTTTTTGCAAAAATTTCGACACATTTTCTTCAATTTTTCGGAAAACACAAAGAACACTACGTTTCATCTGACATGTTTAAAAAACACCGAACCTCCGTATTTATTTTAAATTATACTAGTTAAAATACAATATGTAATATATTTCCTCTATTTTTTGAACGGAATTTAGCAAACAGAGGACCCCGTACCAACCAAATGGAAATTGGATCCCGGTCAAATTAGTTGAAAATTCAGTATGTCGTAGGTCTAGATGTCCTGAACAAAAGTTCCTATAGGCATAAAGTCCAAAAGTTAATAGTTTTCGAGATACAGAGGGATGAGTTGTGCCTACACCAACCAAATAGAAATTGGATCCCGGTCAAATTCGTTGAAAATTCAGTATGTTGTAGGTCTAGATGTCCTGATCAAAAGTTCAGGTTAGGGCACAAAGTTCAGAAGTTAATAGTTTTCGAGATACAGAGGGATGAATTGCGCGCGATCCACCATTTACATATTTGCTGCTACGTTGCCAGATGTAAAATATTTTAGTGACATAAATTTTTATTTTGGAAAACCATAAAATTTGTCCATCTTAGTCAATACCATAGTTTAATTTTTGTAATGTAAGAACAAGTGTAAAATTAATCTTTATCAATTACAATGGTTGGTTAGCTTTTGGTTAATTTAACTTGGTTCAGGTTTAACTTGGTTTTAATTAGCTTGGGAACTAACCTGAACTACCCTAAACTGACCTACATATATTAATTAAAAAATGTGATTGTTCAGCAGGGACCACGTAGAGACGGTACAATCTCTGCCAGAGAAGCATATTGGCAGGGTCAGGATTAGTAGGGAAGCGAGTCGTTTAGTATCTGCTGCAAAAAATAATATGGTTAATAAAATTATAAGACCAAGATGAATTAAAATGAATTAGGATTAGGAATTCATCATGAGTAGTTTTAAACTATAGGAGTGGAACAGACAAGATTCTTAAAACCTTTAATATTTGGAGACAAAATATATAAATCTAAGAAAGAAAAAAATGTTTTTTTCTTGTCTTTACACATAGAGAAAAAATATATGTAAAATTCACAAAAATCGTATTTATGCTCTGGCAACAGCGCAAATTATTCTCTTTCCAAACAAATAACGTGACTGCTGTAACAGTTATTTTTATTTTCTTTTATTTTTTGGTGTAAAGTGTAAATTTACGAAACTTTATATAATGCAGAAGCTTCTATTAGTTAGAAATTTGTGATCGTAATGAAATTTGAAAAGTGATTTTCTCCATTTTCGGGAAGTGAGGAAAAACAGTGGGAAACTAGAACTACTGTCGAAATTTTTTTTTGAATGACGTCGTTTTTGTAGATTTCACTTGATCCAAATAATTACTAGTGATATCCCGTTCTGAAAAGCTTCAGTGGCATTCCAAGTCCAGACATTACCCCACAGAGGGATATCTCAAAAGTAAAGTTTACACTAACAAACCTCGCAACCTGCGCGAATTGATTCAAAACATTAGGGAGGAAGTTAATGCAGTACAAGCCGAGATATGTTTGGAGATTATTAACCACCTGAGGATGACATTGCAAGAATGTATGATAAAAACGGCAGTGACGTAGACAACATAATTTTAAAAAATTCGTATTTATAAAAATAATTTCATTATAAGTAAAGTTGATTTAGAACTACAAATGGTTTTTTAATTTATCTTTATAATGAGAAGTACATTCCTTTACACCTAGTTTTTTAGATAAAGGATAGTTGGTAAATGTTTACTCTTTTTGTCAGTGGGAAATTTCTTATAAATTTTATAATCAATTTCGCAAAAACTTTGTTGTTTTTATTTATTGGAAAAAAATGCTATAAAAAACTTTAATTTTAAAAATTTTCATGCTAATATAACAAAATTGCCTGTAAACTTCAAAAAGTAAACATTTTAGAAAGTAAAGTAGTAGATAAAATTTTCAATAGCTGAAGATTAGTGGTTTTGTATAGCTTTTTACTCGTACTTTATTCTTTTTTATAGTCCTTCTCTCAACTTCCTGAATTTATAGCATAATAAACAGTATATGGAAGACGCTTAAAACAGTAGATTGCGTGGCCATGGAAATGAAACACTCAAGGATTATTTGCTATAAACTTGACCGTCTTTAATTTTAAATGGAATATCCAGATCGGGATGGAAGCCATTTTATTTCAGGATATTTCGGTTGTATTTATTTGGTTACAAAAAATACTTATTTTGGTGATTTCATCGTTAGATATTCTTTCCAAATTTTATGAATACAAGTTTTTCTAAGTTTGTGTGTAAAAATTTGTGCACAAATAGTTGAAATATATTACATATATTGAATTTTAACTATGGTTCAAAATAAATATGAAAGTTCGGTGTTTTTTTAGACATAAAAGTGACCTCGTGAGGTGAAACATGCTGTTGTTTATATTGTTCGGGAAATAGAGGAAAAATAGTGGAAAAGTAAGGCCGGAATCGTCTTCTATGACATCAAAATCGGAGGTAAGAGTAGAAATTTTTTCACAAAAACGTCGTTTTCCTAGATTTCACTTAATCTAAAAAATTACCATATAATTTTTTGGGTGAAATAATGCTTCAACTATTTCCAACAACACATTGTGAGGTAAATTTAAAAAATGAGAGATTTTCTACAGACGAACGGATTGAAAACCAGAAAAACACCATATATATATATATATATATATATATATATATATATATATATATATATATATATATATATATATATATAGTCGCAAATAGTCATGCCCCTGATGGAAAGGACATACGACTAGCGATCTAATTTTCTACCACCGAAAATGTATGAATGTTTCGTCCCGATACCGGTGGTGGACTCATCAGTGGGATCCACCGGTATCTTTCCCAGACATCCTGTTTGTCATGCTTTCTACAAAACTCCTATTTAGCCAGGTTTTGTCGGCAAATAATGGTGAGATGTTAGGTTTCACAATATGCCCCCGCAAGGCATCTGGTTACCCAACTTTTACTACGATAAGAAGTCCAAGCCGTTGGAAAGCATATGCCTGAGAAAGAATATGAAACGAACATCCTCGGTGATCTTCCAAACGTCAGACCGGGCTTAATCAAAGCCCTTGAGCGGTTTTTGACGTTTGTCCTATATCCGCATCATGAGTGGTGTTGGACGTTTGTCGTATATCCGCCGGTCCTGTCACGGTCGCCATGTCGCAAATAGTCATGCCCCTGATAGAAAGGACATATAACTAGCGATCTAATTTTCGACCACCGAACATGTATAGATATTTCGTCCCGATACCGGTGGTGGACTCATCAGTGGGATCCACTTTCCCAGACATCCTTTTTGTCATGCTTTCTACAAAACTTGGATTCCTATTTAGTTTTGTCGGCAAATAATGCTGTTAGGTTTCACAATATATATATATATATATATATATATATATATATATATATATATATATATATATATATATATATGTATATATATATATATATATATATATATATATATATATATATATATATATATATGTATATATATATATATATATATATATATATGTATATATATATATATATATATATATATATATATATATATATACCTAAACTTTTCCTTATTGCTTTTTATGCCACTTTATCAAATGCCTTTTCTATATTCATTATATCGTCATGTCCAGCTGTTTTTCCTTTTTTTAAAGTTCTATTGGATTCTTCTACTTTTTTCATTGTTCTGTCATTTTCCTTCTTAAAAATTTTCTGTCTGTTTTATTGGTTTTTTTCTTCCGGTCTCAATTGAAATTCACTATTTGATAGTGCCTCTTTTCCATAATTTTATCACCTTCTTTGTCTTTTACTGTCTCTTTTTTTGTTGTTGTTGCTCTTGTCTTTTATTGATTTACCATATCCTTAACTAATCTTCTTCGTTGCTTGTATTCTTTGTCAGTCGTCTCGGTTTTCTTACTTAGAAATATTTTCCATATTTCCTTCTTGATTTTTATTTGTTTCTTTATCACTTCATTCCACCATCTTGTCTGTCTTTTATTTTTATTTATTACAGTAGTTCAACAACTATCTATGGCGTTGCGAATTACAATTTCTCTGAATTTTTCCGCTCTTTCCTCTTCATTTGGTCTATATGTCTTAATCTCTTTTTTTTTAAATAGTAATTAAAGAAAACATCAATTTAATAATAAATTAATAGGTATTAATAATCAAAATTCACATTTATGCGATTTTTCATCCAGAAGGAGATAAGCTTGTACTCGAAGTTAGTATCTATCTCATGAGCTGTTATGCTCATAATATCATTAGATTGCGAATAAAAGTCACTTGTCCATATATCGGTGGTTATCACAATATGCAATAACTCTTTTAACAGTTCTAGTACTTTAGTTCTCACTCTTCTTTAACAGTCATTGGTAGCCTACCTTGGTGACTAAGTCGAATGACTCCATATCAACGAATATTTGCTCAGCAATGGTTAGATATTTTCTTTTGCCCTTATATCATCATCTCTATGAAATGATTTTTTATCGATCATTGCTGGTAGAGTTGCTTGTCGCTGAGGTAGTTGGCCACTGTCATCACTCCTTGTTGTCTTCGGCACTGAAACGGTGTCCTATTTACTCTGATGGTGTCTTTTCATGTGGATCCACAAGTTCGATATGTTATAATTTTTTTAATTGGTACCGCGGGACACGTTTTCTTTATAATGCATACATTTTGCTTTAAAATTTTCAGATGCGGATACTTCAAAGTGATTCCATATAGAACTTTTTGGTTTCACGGTAGACATACTTATTGATTAACTTTTGTTTTTAATCACGCTTAGGATTACGTAGTTATTATATACGTATTTAGTAAAAATGCCACAAGCGCAAGTCACTGCCACAAAGAAATTAATTATTTATTTTATTACGCGTCGAAAGCAACAATTGACAATAGACAACTCGCGGAATGAAGTTATAAAATGCGGGGATTCCACGACCGTAGGTAAATTTTGTAACGTTTACATTAACAAACTAAGCGCGGAGATGGTGCATTTACACGATGGTTATAGCGCGGAATTCAAAATGTATCGGTGTATCGCCAAACTAATATCACCGATTTTGATATATGGGAAAACCCACGATATCGCTCATATATCGGTATCGATATCGGTATCGGATGCATCCCTAAAAATATCTATAATAAATTTTAGCCAGTATAAAACATTTAGAGCAAATCCTACATTAGTTCTTGTACTAAATCGGTTAAACTTGGTAAACCAAATAATCATATTAAACTTGTGTGTACAATTCAATAGCATTTGTATGACTTGAATTTTCTGTTGTTACTATTATTTAAAACGATTTAAGATTATTTTTTACATGCAAGATTATATGAATTTTCATTTCCGCACTATGTTTATTTGAAATATCTTTAAGCTTTTAATCCGACTACTAAATTTACCGAAGACAAATCAATTTATAAAAACTTATATTTCTAGGCATATTTTTCTAACACGTGTGGATTTTGCAATCGACGTCGAGTCCTTTATCCCCCATCCAATTTCAGTACTGATTATATTTAAAATCTTTACTCGAGACGCATATCTCACGCTTAGTAGTTTTATTATCCTCAACTTTGGCGTTAAAGTAACTTTATTTTTCATCTTTTTTCCCTATTTTATATTTACGTCCTTCCGCTGCTTTTAAGGATAAAAAATTGCGTTTACTCAGCGAGCGTATCGTTTAGGTGAACAACATTAAAATGTAGAGTCAACATAAAAATTAAATCGTTCGTAAAACTGAAAGCCTACACTTTACAAGTTGTTTTCCTTTTTGGCGTCTAGGCAAGGTTGCTGGAAACAACATAAAAGCATTAGTAGTTTTTTTACACCAAATTAAGATTTATACCAAACAAGTAGTTACACATCGCGGCCTCACTCCCACTAAGACTCTCGCGGAGTTTAAGAAAACATTCTAATTTAGTTTCATTTTTATGCTTATATTTGTCAATTAATGCGGTTATCCAGTATACGCATTATGATGAGTTATTCTAGTTTTTTGTTAATATATTCAATATAATTAATCACATAATAATAAACTTGTTGTATATTTGTGCTGAGGCTCTTAAAACTCCCAGATATATTCTATATGAACCTGTTTAGCAAGTATAATTCGAAATTTATTATAGTCGTTAGTTAATTCACTTGTCAAATACTTACTCCATTAAACATTACATGAATGAATGTACAAAAAGTTGGTGATATTCGATCATCAATGCTTAAGCCTCATTGGGTCCTTCACATCCCACCATTGCAGCAGGTCATTAGAGGTCGATAACCTTTGAGAATCCAAGCAGCCTTGTTAATTGAACTTGCCATACGCCTTTCGGTGACAAAATTGTATCTTCTAAATGTCCCTGCCTCACTCCGTTGAGTGCTGGGCATTCTTTGAGGACATGGTCAACACTTTCATCCTCGTCCAGACACGATCTGCATATTGGGTCATCTACGACACCAATTTTATGAAGATGGCCTCTGAGCTGACAATGTCCTATCAACGTTCCCGCCACAATCCGCAACTCCCTAGTAAGCCATACGCTAGGTTCAATTATATATTTCTTGATACACCTCGTTCCAGGAGCTCCTCTTCAAGATTCAATAAATTTACTTCCCAATAACAACTTTAATTCCCTTTTACGAACTGCAATTGGAATAGGTAGAATTAGTTGGGGCCCATATTGCGGATCCCATCTTTGTAAGACGGTCCGCTTTCCCATCCGGGTGTATATCCGTGTGACCTCGGACCTACATGAATCTGATGTGCTACCGTTCCTAGTAAGACTAGACTGTTAAGTACATTCAGTGAATTCAGACATCAGTTATGATGTTACGACACTAGACTTCAGTGCCATTATCGCAGCGCTACTGTCTAAGCATATACCTATTATCCCATTCCTGTTTATGCCCCTCTCACAAAGATGACTATACTGCTGAATAGCATAAATTTTCGCTGTAAAGATCGTCGCACATCCCGTGCGCCTGCCGAACACTCGGCCTCCAGCTCCTTTATCTTGTCAGGATCCATCTGTAAATCCATTTTGCGGAAGATTTTGCTTCTCCTCCCAATTCTCTCTACTTGAAAAAAGTACCTCAAGACAGCGGTTGGATTTCAAGAACGACGCCATGTAATCTGTTTGCATGGGAAGTGATGAACATCTCTCCACGACGCTTTTCCATACACCTAAGTAGCCACCCGTTCCAGTTCCGAGATGCCCTAGGCAAATGACACAATAAGTAACCTTCAGGATTTCATTCTTAATGTACCGTAGTGCATTTCCAATAAAACTCTCTCGGTGTCAGCCCCCATGCGCACCCAAAGATTCGTTTACAAGCCCAAAAAGCACATGTGGTCTTCTTGATTCGAGCCTCAATATAATCATTTTAGATCAATCTTAAGTCCAGAATTACTCTCACATATTTATTTGCATTAAAGGATCCTTTCCATCAAGGTGACAGTAAGAAGTCTCCCCGCTCTTCTCTTTACTGTAAAGACAGCCACCTCGGCTTTGTACGAGTTTACTGAGCCCTGTCCTGTGACACCACGGCTCCGCGATTCACAAAGCCTGCATCATTGGTGCTCCCAGGTTTCGGATTTCACGATCAGGCCACAAAATGACCTGCGTTGACCTATGAATACAAACGAGCCTCATTTATTCCAAATGCTAGTGACCACCTCAATTGATTATAAATCGGGGATTTAGTTTGACCAAGTCGATAAAACAACTTATGAACACGTTGCTGTATTTGTCGACGTTTCGACCTCCATAAGATGATCCTCAGGACTCTAAAATATTTGAACATTTATAAAATAAGGAATCTCTTCTAGTTGTATTCGAATTACATAGAATCTCCATATAAAATACAAATTATACACTTTAATTTAGTGATGCATTATCCTTTGTAAAATATATAAATTTTATTATTTTTTTTTGTTTTTCTATTAAATATGCCACACAAATTATAAAGGATAACTTCATAAGTACATAAAATAATAATATTGATGATATAAGTATGCAATAATGACAAATCACACTAAAAGAATAAAAATCAAGATAAATTGGCAAAACCAGTGCATACTCGCGATACTTACATACAGCTAGATCCCGTGCGTATGAAATAAAAAGAAAAACTTTTCTTGGAAGTAATATGCTGGATAATTTAATTATATTTATAAATTGGGGTAGAACGGGCCAGAACCAAATAAAATATCAATTTGTACTAACGTCTAAAATCGATATCTGAAATTTTTTATGTAGAGATATTTTTTTTTATACCTTAGATTATTTATATATTTTTTTTTTACTTTCTTAAATATTGAAAGGAAACATGCAGGTAATACCAATTTAATCTACAGGATGTTGTTTAAAATTCATTATGTTAAAACACCAGGTGCTCAGATTGTCAGTTTCCTGTTTTTTGTTAATATTATTCTTATGTTTTTTATTTATTATCATCTCACTCATAAGTCTCTTTTTATAGTTACTCTGCCTACTGATGTTTGGTTAAAATCAAACTGATGTTGGCGGATTTCAGAATGTTCAGCGAGAGTCGTTTTATTCTTGTTATTAACCAGGTTTAAAGGTCTTATACTTCGTTTGTGTTCTGTTATTCTAGTTTTCAGATATCTACCAGTTTGACCTATGTAAACCCCTTCACCGTCCAAGCATGGAATTTTATAAACAATATTGCTATCAAGATCTTTAGGATTAGGTGTTTTTAATTTTGCAAATAGTTTTTTAGTGGTCTTTTCGTTTCTAAAGGCGATAGTAAGGGAGTTACTTTCAAGTTCCTTAGCTAATTTTTCCAAAAGATCCCGTATATAGGGTATTTTATAACAAGTGAATTGATTTTTAACAGGTTTATTGTATATGGTATCCGATCTATATAATGTCTTATTAATTAGTTTCTTTGGATAGTCATTTTTTATAAGATAATCCTTTATGTTTTAAAGATTTTTGTTATGAAAATCTGGATGTGATAGTCTTAGTGCCCAATTTTCTAGGTTTAGGTTTATACTAATTTTTTGGATGAAAGAATGTTTCGAGTTGAAATTCAAGTACCTTTCGTAAAAAGTTGGTTTGTGGCACCAATCTGTTTTAATTTTGTTGAAGTGTGAATATGAAGTTATTTTATTCCTTTTCTATTGTAAATTGTAAATTAGGACGAAAGCTGTTGAAAATATTTAATAAGCTATCAATCTGTTCAGACGGTACACAAGTAATAATGTCATCTTCATAACGTTTGAAAAATGGTAATTCAAAAGGTAGATTGAGAATGCATTCTCTTTACAGTTCAGACATGACAATGTCAGAACAACTTGGAGATAAACAGTTCCCCATTCCAAAGCCATATATTTGTTTAAACAATTTATCATCGAAATTGAAATAACTGTTTTCAAAGACAAATTTTAGAAGTTCATTAAATTCAGTGATTATTAATTTGCACCTATCTATAATTTTAGCCCTTTTTTCTGAAGTATATTAATAGTGAGCCGTTTGGAACCTGAAAGTTTTTAGTTTAGATAGATACTTCGGCAGATTGTACGTGAAAACTGACAATGGGTCTTGAGGGATTATTTTCTTTGTGAATTTTTGGTTGAAAACACATTTTCGGAAATACACATCATTTAGTTTATTCAGCAGGTTGTCCATGACAAGGCTTCACAACAAAGGTGATAGAACTCCTCCCTCTGGACAGCTACTTCTTGACAGTGCTTTTAAATCGGATCGACCATTCGACAGCGCGTTTTTGACTTTTGTGATGAGTCGATGTAGCGCCATGTCTGTGGATTTTTCAGCCTGATAGACATCTTGTATTCCTTCCAGTGTCGATCCACCAGCCTTTACAATGTCTTTAATAAAAAAACTGGTCAAGCTGAAAGAGGGTTGGTGTAATCTGTTCTCCCTACCTTTGAAATAAAGACTACTTTTGTTTTCTATGCCATCGGAATATATCCTAAGCTCAAATACGAATGAAATAATTTTACCAGATTGCTTATTATAATAGCGGAAGACTTGAAAGAGACATATGTTCCTATCGTCCATTTTACTTGTAGTCTTGATGTGTTAACTTTAGTTCTGTGTGTTAGCGCCTTTTTAAAGAGCTTCCTTACATTTTTCCGGTGGTTCTCAACTTGAGAGTTACACCAGGATATCTTGAAATTCATGGGCTTTTATCTTATTTAACAGCTAGCCTCTTTTACCGTTCCATAGAAAAGTATGCTGATACCGCAACGTAACTCATCATATTTAAGAAAGAGTCTCACCACTACCAAGTATCTGAGTCCTAGTAGGGGAACATACTCCAGTTGTTGTTAAATTATAATGCAGGTTTTATTAGGGTTCTCATAAGGGGTGCAGTGTACAAGTGTTCCTCCCACAGAACCCACACTCCTAATTTTGCTACGATTGAACCATGGCTCCTGTATTGGAACCAGCTTAATTCGCAATTCATTGCATTTTTACATAGGACATCTGATGATGCTTTTTCATATATGTTCACCTGGATGATTTCAATGGGCATATATAATTATGTTATTTTAGAATATTCTTTTTAACCAAGTCCTAGCTCAGAGTTTTAGAAAGACCCTAAGCCAAGAAGAAGCAATGTGGCGTTACCTGAGAAAGTCGTTAGATCCTCGTATGATTAAATGGACAGCGCTTAATTGCTGTCTCCTTCTTTATTACCCATTGTTATTTTTTTCAGATTATTAATAAATCACACAAATAATGAACAACATCTAGTCAATAAAAATATTTAGTCCCTGGGCCCCACAAGGCGTACCTCTACGCAGTTTATGCTGTATACCCGAAAGAGCTGACATTTTGGTGCTTAACCACCTAAAGAGAAGAAAGAGGAAGAAAAAGAAGAGAGTGTAGCCAGGAACAAGTTTGAGGTCATTTTTCGCTTCCAGCTATGATATCAATGTGAAATAAATTTTATACTATTTTTGCAAATTACCGCTACATACTAATGAAGTTTAAACAAAATCTGTGTAATAGTCTCGAAAAATAGTAGAAACACATTTTAACCCAGTTCAGCCTTACAAAAATAATTTCGAAAAATGCAGAGATTGCTGTTTATCCAAAAATCATGTTCTTGTCGTAATTTTTGGCAGAGAATAAGGAGCAATCGTAAAATCGATATATTACTCCTTTTAAATGGTTGTGTCGAAAAAACAAGAAATTGGTTTTTAGATATTGCTATCACATATCTGCTGAAACCAAAATCGAGGCCATATCTTGGTTTGATGAAACGATATCAATAAATTGATATTTAATCAATTTACTTCTTTTCGCCCTTTTGAAGTACGAATTTTAAAAAATCCTTTCCTAAAGGGTGTCTACATGGTGTTGCCAACCTTTTTCTCAAATTTCAAGATTACATATTTAATAATTTGGCAGGTGCATTTATATGTCAGTCACTTAATCAGGATAATGCGTCTTATTAGTACAGAATTTTGAGGCTCAAACTATATAATTTTATTTAAAATTTAGTGTTATCTCATATAATAAAAATTGAACAAGACTGACTCGTAGATCGAATTTGTGTATATACTAATAATTCAACAGCAGAGAAGAGAACCTAACGTAATTTTTTTTGATTAATTTAAACCTCAAAATTTACGTATTACGTTGAGTTTTCACAAAAACCTAAACTTAAAGTACTTAAAAGGTCATTTTTGACTACACTCAAGATTATAAATCATGAACGATGAATTTTTACCTCTCATTTCTCCTCACGGCATCCATTAATACTAACTTTGAATAAAGTAAGCTTGATATTCAAATATTTTTTTAAGTTCAGTTTGAATCATCGTTTTTGATTTTTGTTAAGAGTTACTTTAAATATTCCTAGATTCTGCAAATTTCAGTAGGAGTATGATGATCTCACGAGAATAAAGTAAAAAAGAAACTTTCCTTGTATCAGTTTCTAAGCTGAATTAAAACCTGATTTAAGAATTTGCATATCATCAGATTTTGTTTAGAATACCTACCATCAACTTTTGGATAAATGTCAATATTAACATATACAAGTTGCTATTTTTTTCCTTTCTTATGGCAATTACAAAACTACTTTTCCCCTTTTGGATTGATTTTGGATCATAATTAAAAGATTAACATATTTGTAAGCAAATATCGACGAATTGAAATTTTGTAAAACTAATGTTATATTTATAATCTGCGATTTTGATAACCAGAAATATCCTTTATTCGGTTTTAGTTCATTAAAATTTTGAAATTGCTGGAAGCCTTTTTAAATCTGCCACAGAAAGTTTAAGTGAAATATGTGTATGATTATGCAATGGAAAACAATTTTGCAAAACTAATGCCAGATGAGAGAATTTCTAAAAAAAACAGCGGCAAACATTGTAAATATTGTATTTAAACATTCAGACTCGAAGAGTTTCGTAAGAAAATCATTAACCTATGCTGGTAAATGTGATCATCATTATTAAAATTTTATTACATTGCTCCACATTATAAAATATCTGCTTCCTTCCTAGAACTTATCTCAATACTTTTCCGTATTTTATGCCACTAAATTGTGATAAAGAATAAAGATCAGTCTTTTATATGAAACCTCGCTTATTTGATGAACCATCACTCAGATCCGTTATTTATATTTTTTTAATGCATTTTTTGAAAAAAAGAAAATATTATATAAGGTGAATCAGAAAAGTGTTAAATATATCGATGTAAATTTATTTAATGAAACACATTATACATTATTACATTTTTAGATTCTACAATAAAGTTTTCATAAAAGGTGAACTTTAACCGTTTTCGAAATATATCCAAACAACAAACTATTAAAAAAAATCTATTTTAAAACATACTGAAAATATCTTCCGGCAACTGTCCTATAGTAAATCTATTGGTCTAAAAATTTCTCTTGCATATTCTGTAATATTTGTGGAAAAATTTCTACTCGAGTGGACTCCTTAAGCGTCTCGACCGAGTCGGACTTAGACTTATAAACTTAATTTTTGAAGTGGTACCATTAAGAAAAAACCCTGCGGGTTAAGATAAGGTGATCTGGGTTGCCACTTTGTTGATCCTTTTCTACCTACCTATCGTCCCTAAAAAATTGTATTTAAATACTATTTTACATGAGCACGATCCTGTTGCAATCACAAGGTTAAACTTAGTAAATCATTTGCAAATAGAGTTGCTAGAACTAGATGCAGATCATTTTGAAGAAAAATAGATATGTCTAGAGTGAGGCTTTCATTAACAAAAAACTGTCCGTTGACGCAATATTCAACAATGCCTGGTCAGACATTAACTTTTGTACTGGTTGTGATTTTTTTAGATAAAGCACCTTCATCTGAAAAGAAAGTTTTTGGACAAATTTTCCATTATTTTCTGTTGGCTCCATTATTATTTTACAAAACTATTCCCGCTTCTCAGGATTATCTCTTAGTAATAACGCTTGGAGAAATAATATATTTTAGAGATACCACTCTTTTTTAATGTATTACCGGTGGTGTGGTGTAAATTATTTTCATGTCCAACTTGAGTGCCAGAGCTACAAATATGTTCCATTATTGATAATAATATGCTTGAATTTTCTTCCTCGGGCTTACCAGAATAATCACTTTTAATACTTCCTTTAAAAGAAAAGAGAAATTCTCCACTTCATTGTAGGCTTAGATATTGTTGATTGACTAATAGGCAGGCAATTTAGATGTTTATGATTGAACAAAATACGGACTTTTATATGACTTCTCATTGTATATATATTATCCAATATAATTAAATTTTCTATGAGTTCATCTTCAGTAAAGGGAATTTTGGATGTACTGAAAGCCCAGAAAAATTTAAATTTGACACTGGTTTGATATTAACTGGCAGTTAATTTCAAAATTACAAACACCTTATATGACGATAAATACAAATAAGTCAATAAATAATTTGAAAGCCAAAAGTGTAAATATTTTGAAAACAGCTAAAAGTATAAGGTATATTTTATGAAAAGTATCTCAAATTTATCGCAAAATCTAAAGATGCAACAATAATTCACCCTGTATATTATTTTCGAGTCCGGGAGATTTTTAATCATATAAAAGTCTGATCAGTTTCTTTATCACAGATTTGTAGATACCATAAAATGCTCAACCAACAGAAAAATCCTTATATTATAAGAGCAGATATTCTCTGTTCTAGACCGATTAGAAACAAAGCACTAATTCGGACTGTAAGGTATTTACTGTATGATATTCATGCACTCGACAATTTCTAGAAAGTCGGAGGTATAAAGAAATTATGGAAATAATTGGGGATTAAACTACAACATTTACCTTTTTTTCTTTTTACTTTTATAGTTACCAATGAGAGATTCACCTTTGAGTCAGGCAGTAGACAGCCAACTTATTGACGCTTCATTTTAAATTTTAACATTTTTCGAATAACATATTTCATGTTTTTTTCAGTATTATCATTTAAGATTATTCCAAAATTGGTCTTCATTTATTTGAAGTACAACGAAAACCTCTTCTTTTATTTGGTCTCATTTAAGCATGGAAACTTTTCTTTTAAAAATAGACAAGACTTTCCTTCTTAGCTCGAATCTTCCATTGATTTTCTTTATATTTTAAACTTTAAAGTGGTACTCGAATATTTTTGTAAGTTCATTTTATATTTACTGTGTACGCTACAAGAACACATGGTTCGCTACGAAGCAAAACACGAATTTAAAAAGAGTCAATTAAAAATCATCATTGCTACATGACAGGTTAAGAGGATGTCCGGAATGTGGAAAATCTCCCGGATATGAAAAAAACGTAAAAGTATATATAAACTTTTTTCGTATAGGCCTCCTCTTCGAAGAAGTGGGCTCCCAAAGAGCTGCAATGGAATTAAGTTTTTATACATAATTATTGAACCACAAGGTATGTTTCAATTGTTTTTTAATATGATGTGTACCAGAAAAGACCCTTCAAATTACTATTCAGGAAAATGTTGCGAATCACACATCTTCAGAGACGTACTAGCTGTGACCCAATTTTTTTTACGCTCTGTATGATAACAACTTTGGACAACCTTCAACTACTGACTAAAAATTAACTACTCTTCATTCATGTCGCTAATCCTAACCATTTTCGAAAAAACATCATTTTATTTACACTGTTAGTGCCCTAACTTTTGTGCGAGTGAATATGAAAAAGAGGAATTTTCCCCTGTCACTATAGTTGCAAAAAGTTAACTAACTGCTTAGTTAAAAACTTCATAAGAGGGTTCAACATGGGCTCCGTAAAATCTGATGCACTCGCGAGCACGACGAATTAAGAACTGCTAATACCTGCCACATTAACTCAGCATTGTTCTTTATTTGATCACAATGAAACGTGATTCTTCGTAGAAGTTCCCTACTATCGACCGGAGTGGAATACACCAAGGTTTTCAGGTATCCCCAGAGGTAAAAATCCAATGGCGTTATGTTGAGAAATCGAAAAGGCCAAGCAGTAGGTCCTCTTGTACCTATCCAATAGTTTGGATAGACGTTATTCAGGTGCTCCCGCACAGCAACACTGAAGTGAGGTGGTGCCCCATCGTGCATGTAGTACATATTTCGGCAGATTTCAAGTTGCAAGTACTTTAATAAATCAAGAAAACCATTCTGGAGGAACTCCAAATAAAGTTCTCCATTCCATCGTGCCGTTAATATGAATAATCCAATCAAAAAATTGCCAGTGATTTCTGCCCAGACCTTAGTTGATTAGAACTGATGTTAATGATGCGAAACACTAGTTGCATAAAGATTTTCATCACCCATACATGTGAGTTGTATAAATTTATGATACCTTTTTGGTAAACCCTGCTTCTTCCGTGAAGAAAATAGTGTTAATGAAGTTTATATTGTCTTATTGCTGATCCAATAGCCACTTTGCAAACTGCATTCTAGGGGGACAATCTTCAAGAATCAGTTCATGTACAACTGTTCTTGAAGAACTATTGTTTTCAACGTATTAAACCGCGCTAATAATTTTCAAGTGTTCGTTGGAGGAATGTCATCTACAGCATTTAAAATATTTTCCTCTAGTTGCGGCGTACCTACTGTTCTTCCCCGATCAGCATCAGTACTTCTTTTTCCAAAATTTTATAAAATTATGAAGAAATTTAATAATATTACCTTATTAAATGGAATCGTCTATAATTCTCCTTTGGACGTTGATCAAGTCGATCAAATATTTTCTGATTTGGGAGAGTACGATTAGGATATCTGTCGTGTTATAACCTCCTGGCTTTCAAAGCATTGCAAGATGCAAGACCATACATTAGATGCATATCTGCATAGTCAATAAACGTGTATTCCATGTTGCGAATTATTTCACAATTAATTTCACCACGATATCGAAAAGATTAATTTTTAGTCAATAGTTAAAGGTATGTAAAAAACGTCGTCCAAAGTTCTTATCATACAGAGTGTAAAAAATGGGGTCATAAGTATCGCAGCTAGTCCGTCCCTGCAGCTGTTTACAATACTTTCTTGGATAGCAATTTGAAGGGCCTTTCCTGGCATATATCATATTTAAAAAAATTGAAATATACCTGGTGGTGCAATAATTATGTGTAAAATACTTGATCCATTGCAACTCTTTAGGAGTCCATATCTCCTAAGAGGAGGGCTATACGAAAAAAAATTATATTATATTCCCGTATTTTTTTTTTCATATCTGGGAGATTTCCCACATTTTGTCGAACACCAATACAGGTTTTAGGTGTTTCATATTACGTGTTTGTTGATATGCTTTATTTGTTGGTACTAGAACAATCAATTTTTAAAGGCAATTTTTCGAACTGGAATATTTAGTTTGCCAAAGTAAGATTTGTAAAAGTACCATTCTCAGCTGATTTATTTCCCCGGAACAATAAAATTTATTTGTATTTTCCGAGAATTTTTATAATAACTAACTATATGCATCCTTTTGTCACACATCATATAATCTTTTGTGGCTTAAATGATGTGTAAAAGCCTATTTCTTTACATTTTTGTTTCTTTCCATATTGTTTCATTTAATAGGCATCATTTTCCAATTTCCGACGAGATTTCTGAACAAACTTAATTATCAGGTTTTCTCTTTAAATATTGTTCTCGTAGTTTATTTGTGTTTATTTAGAGCGTAGATTACAGAAGCCTGTTATAAAAACCCATTTCACAATACATACATTAAACTAAAAAGTTTTAACTGAATATATATTTCTTTTTCTTTGAGTAGTCTAGTTCTCTTTTTAAACTTTAATAATTACATTAATATTCTAAAATTGGACGCAAAGTGGAAAACAATTTTACCTATACCTCTAACACCAAGAAAATTGTTCTATATTTAGATTAACATTATTATCTCAAAAATCTAATTTGGCGGAAACCTTTTTATAAGATTTTGTGTCTTCGATGAATTTATTTATTTTCTTGGATAGGAAAATTTTCTGAAATAAAAATCTATTAAGAATCTATTTCCTTTTCCATTTTAACTTAATGGAATGTTTCCTCCATTTAACTCTGTTTTACTCATCTTCCGCGTAATCAAGTCAAACTGAGAGCCATGTAATAAATTCTAAAAAGAACATAATGCAATTTTTGGAAAGCAAATTTGGCCATCTCTTAAGAAATCCATCTCTGAATACGTTTCGTTGCATTAAAGCTTCTAGAAAGCTAGAATTCACAGACAAAAAAAGTTGATAGAGTAATGTTAAAAAGCAATTAAATATAACAGAAAACATTTTAATTAAAAAGCATTCAGATTTACATTATCTTTGCTTTTGTTGGTGTATCTCTAATCATTAGCATATATAACTGAGGTTTTGTCTTAAGAATACAAGCTTATAGATGAGCTGTCTTCATTAAATCATAAGATTTCATTACATTGAACAGATCTCAGTGAGCTGACATTACAAAAGAGCTGTTACCAAAGTTCAGATATCTAGGTCCACTGAAGATTCCATTATTAATTTTAATATAGGATGTTTCTAAAAATTACCTATTTCTCACGTTTCTTTCCAGTTTATATAATATTCATTCTCTCAGGAGTGTCTTGCAATACCAAATCTCGACATTTTTCCTTGTTGAGTTTGAATTTTATGTTTCTTCATAATAGTGTTTAGTTGACGTTTTATTGTTCCAATATAAATTTCACCACAACCACATGGAACTTTGTAAACACGTTCTTTCTTATTGTTGCTTTTAGTTTATTTTTTTAAAATAATTTCTGATTTGAAAATGTTTTTAAGTTGTAGCTTATAACAGTTGTTTTTTATTCTTAGGCCTGTTTTATTCAAAATTGAAATTTTGCACATGATGGTATATATCGCCATCTATCGGCATCGTTCTTAACTGGAGACGCGTTTTTGCGGAATTTATTTATTAGTATCCTTCATCGACTTTCGTATTCGTGAATTGATAATCTGTTTCTGTGGCAGATTGTAGGTAGGTAATTTTGAATTTTGAAAATACATCGTGTCTAATATTTTTCTAATCTCTTATAAGATGCCTGTCGAAAAATCGAATATTGACATTTTGGATTTCAGCTATGTTCTCTGCAACTAGCCAAACTTGCAGTCTTCTAAAATTTTTAAAGAACAAATTCATTAATCATCTGTATTCTATTTTATTTGATTTGATTGATGTACACCAGAATCGGGTTCTATATTCTATATTTTTCGTTATAATCGTGGAGTCCAATAAATTAAATTGTTCCCATTTTATGCACACCATAACTTCCATATTTGCAAGGCCAGCTTTATCCATTTTTCTACAGAATTCACCTTTGTCCCCTCTTCTTCAAGATTCATTTTATCCTCAAAGTTCAGCCTTTTGTCCAAAGTAGTAGCTATATCTTTAGTAGATTCGTCCTTAACAAAAGTACAGGATGCGGCATTTAACTTGGAACAACGGAATATCTCGGTGGAATCACATTTTTTTCGAAAAATATTTTATACAAAAATTATAGAGTGGTAGGCGGCTGACTACTAGTGGCCCTAAAATTTGCCCTAACCTTGACCTTCAAGGTAAGTTTAAGGTCAATTTCAGAATTTTAAATAGGACCCCTCAATTGCGACCCTGAAAATGAAAGGAGTAGGAAATTATGCAATCAGATATGATCTACACCTCAATATGAAAGTTAAATATCAAGGTCATTTCAATGTCAAAACAAAAATGTCGCGATACTTCGTGAAATATTTCGTACCAAATTGGGTTGGTGGATAGCACGGGGAAAAAGTGGCAATTCCCTTGAAAATACCTTAGGCCTTGACCTTCAAGGTCATTTTAAGCTCAAATTTTAAAAGGAAACTACCAATTTCACTCTCTAGAATAGAAAGACCTATCAATTTTACCATAATTTCATCATCAAATATGTCCATGACCTCAAGAGCAAAATCAAATTATCATGTTCAGTTTGCAAATCGAACGTAAAAAAATTAATAAAGTCCTTGTTTTTACGTAACTTATAAAAGGTCACTAGTAGTGAACATAACCCGATTCGCTCGATCCCCCCACTCCTCGACCTTGACCTTGTCCTTGCTTCACCCCTCTTTGGCCCCGCCCACATGTCCTTGTCATTGACCTTGAAAGTGCACGTGTGCTTTGGCCTTGGCCTTGTGTTCAAGGTTGTGTGTGTGACCTTGACCTTGACCTTGGTCGAGACGACCTTGACTTTGTTGAAGGTCATCTTGGGTGTGTGACCTTGAAGTAGTTATTTGTGCATTGTAATAGTGTGGGATGATCTTGAAATGATTTTGACCTTGCAAATTGTTCTATAAATTGTGTGAGTCTACTTGCATTCATTCAGTGTGAAATGTCAGATACGGAACTATCTAAAGAAAAAATTATAGAGCAAGTCGGCAGAGTAATTTGTTTATATCAGAGTAATTTAAAAAGTTTGTGTGATTTTGAAGAGAAGGATCTAGCATTTTTTCCTCTCGAATATTTAAAAACTTGCGTTGATACGCTGAGTTTACGGCAAATTTGGGATAAGCTGCCAGCGTCATATCGGTGTAACAAGGAACTACAGTTAAGCTTACCCTGTTACATTCACTATGAACAAATATATCGTCATCATATAGATGGGCCACCACCAGCAATAAAAAAGTGTCGTGAATGTAAAAATGAGTGAATAATATGAATAGTGCTTTGCAAGAGACAGTAAAAAAATTGGGCGATGAGTTCACTGAAACGGCTAATAATTATTTCAATGATGCAATGAAAAGTCGAGCAGAATGGGCGTCGCGCTATTGTGATTTGGCTTATGAATATGAAAAGGCTGCGAATGCATGTCGTAAATATTGCAGCAAAACAATAAATTTACAAGACTTTGTTCGTGAGATAAAAAAGTTGGGGTTTAGTGACTGTTTGGAAAAACTGATTAGGTTCATTGCAGATCCGGTTGTGTTAGATGAAATTAGAGTGTAGGACTTAAGTTTAACGTAGTAGTAGTTAATATGGAAAGTTTAGTGCGAGAAATGTACGAGGAATTTCTAATTTCTGCAGCCTGTTCGGAATTTTACGCATATGAAATGCAAGATTCGGAGGCTCAGGACTTTAGTGTATTTTTTAAGTATATGGACCATGCCGAAGTGTGTCTTTTAGCTAGTATAGTTTGTAAGAATTTTCTAAGAGATAAAAACAAACAATTATTATTGAATAAATTAAGGAAATTAGGTTTAGGTGATAATGTTAAACGCATAGAAGAATGGCAGAAAAAATCAATGAATAAAGTACATAAAATGTAGTTATTTGTTTCATTATATTTTGTCCTTGAAGTTATCCTTATACCAATTTAAATGTGTGACGTCATTTGACCTTGAATACTCCTCCCACTATTTCTATCGTTAAGCTACCCCCACCATTGTTACAATTCGACCTTGAAACCCCGCTATAAAGGTTCGTGGGAGAAGCAGTGACTTCAAACAGTCGCAGATATCAGTGGCATAAACATCAAATATTGTGTTCGTGTAGTGTTCTGAAAGTGCTTTTATATTCACGGTAATTTTTGGATTTATATACCATTTTTTTCAATAATGAGTATTGCAAAAGAAACTCTAGATGAAATTAATGAAATGTTTAGCAAAGATTTCGAGGTTTTAGAGAAAAAAAAGGTTACCGAAATGATTGTAGGCAAAGTGTATAAAATTGTAAAGATGGTTTCAATGACTACACGATTTGGTAAAACTCTTTTAGTGGCTTTACACGATGACGGTGATAATAGCACATTTGAGACTTTTTTACCAAAACGTGTGGCCGAAACACTATCTGACGATATTGTAGATATTATGAGTAAAACTAAAGATAAATACACTCTAACTTATTTGGGGCAGGGCACTAGAGTTTTTGGAAACAATACTCGAACATTATTACGTTTTGGCTCATTGGAGTAAATTGTATGTAAATTGTTTGAAAAAAAGGATGTAATTAAATTTAAAATATAGTTGCACATATCAGAATACTTACGCGTGTTCATTATTTCTGTTAAAGATGTCTGCTGATGCGACGACGACGACGACGACCGCCAACGAATGTGTAGATAGATACATATTTTGGTTGGGGAGAGAATTAAGAAATAGGGCTCACGATATGTTAGATAGCGTAAATGATTGGTCGCATATTGATGTAACCAAAGATCAATATAAGAACGAGATCAGGGATACAATCAATTTTATGGCTGGGGCACACTTGTGCGACAAATTTTTATATGGTTCCATAGACATGGATACATTTTGTGCTGAAATGGTTGAAGAAGAATTAAAAGAATACCTCGTCAATATTCCACATTTACCAGGTGAGCTTGCTGCAAAATATGAATTGGTTTCTGCAACAGCAACAGCCCAAGACGTTGACGATCGAAATAGTGTCGGATGGGATAGAATTTTGAGCAACGAAAACGAAGACATGGAAAATTAATTTTTTATAATTTTTGTATTTGTGCAATTAAATAACTGTAAATAAATATCTGTTACAATCACAGTTTTATTTTATTTCTTTTATAAACATACCAACCCAGTAGATCATAGTCAGTGTTTCTTTTTCTCAGCTGAAATATTTAATATAAGTAGGGCAAATAAAAATAAAATAGTTTAGTAAAGATTGAAAATGAGTCGAGGAAACAACACAATTGATAAATTTGGTCGTCAGAAATATAATGAAAAATATCATATATTATCTGGGCCACAAGGGATTGGTTTTAAACTTACAGCGGATGGGCAGTATGATATGGGTGGAAAAATCATAACCAACTTAGGCGAACCTAAAGATGATGACGATGCTGTGACAAAACACTTTGTTAATAGAAAGTTTTACAATTTTGCAGTTGTAATATGTGACATATTTAACAAGGATGTCCTCCCCATGATATACAAAAATAATAGTGAGCTTAAAACAAAAATTGAAGTTATGCAGAAAATACTCTATCATCAGCCTTTAAATGACTCATTAAGCGCACTGTCGTACGACTCGACTTCAAAAAAAATCTAAAAAAAGCAGGTTAAAGAATAGGAGAACGCACTCCGAGTGGCATAGCCTTGAAGATAACGTCGTAGTCGTCGGTGAATTGGACCTTCCCTCCAAGAATATTGAAATGTTATTTATGTGTATGATGTTTTATTGTCATTGTTTTTAATAATGAAGATTGAAATAAAAAACTTTATTTTACAATATATTGTTTATTTATTTTACATTTTAAATAAAAAATATAGTCATACAATATGTTATTTAAACAATATTAGCTTTATCTATCCAAGAGTTGAAGTGGTTGGGAAATCCTAGCCATTTGACAAATAATTGTTCGATGTGATTTTTCTTGCGTTGTCTAAGGACCTTTTCTACTAGATAAACGTCAGGACTGCTTGTTTTTTGTAGTTCTGATTCGTAAAAACACCCACTTGTAGGCTGACCTTCTAACGATTCCAACAAGTAAGTAGGTGGATTTGTAACGTTAACTTTTACAACTTTAAACAATTCGGTTGACCAAGAGGGCGTATATCCTTTCTCGAATAAGCTTTTGTACTTGCTAATACGCACAATGTCACCCATGGAAAACTTAAATTTTTTAGGTACAATTTTTAAATAATCATATGCTTTAATATGTGTTTTTTCTTGCACGTCTGCAGGTTTCATTCCAATGGTGCGATGTTTCGAATGGTTATAGGTTTTTGTTACTGCCGATAATATATGTATCCATTTGTAAGATCCTCTTGTCGAGAATTGTTTATATAAATTATTTTTTAAAGTCCTTATGACTCGCTCAACAATTGCAGCTTTCTTTGTGCTGTAAGTGGAATAATGATTTATATTATATTTTTTCATCAGGGCTTGAAAGTTTGTATTATAGAACTCCTTTCCTTGATCACTTTGCAGATTTGTTGGTGTATATGATGCCTCTTCAATGATGCTTTTCATCGCATTAGTAACTTCTATACCAGTCTTGTTTTTTATGGCTTTGGTATAGACAAATTTCGAGTAACAATTTATACAGACCAAAATATAACGATAACCATCGTTTTCATCAGCATACTGTTGCATTTCAGCCAAATCAATTTGCCACAAATCTCTGTATCCTTTTATTATCGTGCGCCGTCTTACAAAACTTTTTCTAGCCGTTCTATGTAGTTCATTAACAATCTTGATTTTTTCTAAACTGGGCTCCATATTATTAGTAATACTAAAGGTTTCAGATCGAAGGAAGAACTGAATAATATCATTAAATATTGAGCTTAATATATTATATCGTCTTCTCGTAATTCCTCTATGATTGACATAATTTCATTTTCGTGTCCAGTGTGACCGGCCATTTTGGAACTCCACAACAAACGTAAACGATCCACCAACTCTTTAGCTTTGTTCCAGTAGACATATTGAAATTTTTTCGAAGATAATTTCTTTTTTGCGGGTAACTGTAGTTTTTCCGAGAGATTTTTTCTTGTAATAGTACCACCTAATTTTGTGCCCATTATCAGAGGTTTAATAATTCGTAAATATTTGTTCCATCTGGTCTCCCGTAAACCATCACTTTTTTTAAAATTGTTGTAGACAGCACTCGTTGTTTCCAAAATTTCCTTGTACGTTGAAAGTACATTATCACTTAATTGTTGTTGTTCCTTGCCTACACTTGGGGGTGTTTTAAGAAATAACAAATCATAAAGTGCCGGTGATCCACCATATTCTGCAATATTTTTCCCTTTTTTGTATAAGACAATATTTCCATTTCGAAAACGCACCTCTAAATTACCAATAAAATTTTTGTTATGATCTGTTTTTGAACCAAAACGTACACCATATACAGTATCGTATAGAGATGGTTTCGAACGTAATCCTTTCAGGTGTGCGTTTAAAGTATCGGAAGTTGTGGTGTCAGCGGATGCGAGAGATGTATTAGTTGATGTCGAGGGTGTATCAAACACCGATTGGCTAATATCTTCTTTTGAAATGTGATGCTGCTGCTGCTGCTGCTGAATAGGTGTGGAGGTTTGAAAGGAATGTGTAGGTTGGGGAAAACCTGATATTTGAGTCGACTGCACTGATGTACTGAGACTATGTGGCTTTGTAGCTGGATAATGTTGTTGCTGTTGTTGTTGTTGTTGTTGTTGATGTTGTTGTTGCTGCTGCTGCCGACGTTGCTTAACCACATCAGATATAGTTGTCAACGGCTTAGAAATGGGTTCGTAAAACTTTTCCAATTCCACAACATTAAACTCTTTAGCCGCTTTAATTTGTTTAAATTTTTTTCTGACGGCATTGGTAGCTTCCACTAGTTTACGTTTTAAGTCGATCGCGTTATTCATGATGTTAACAAAGGACGTTTCAACAATCAAATGAGCGTTTTCTCTTATTATTACAGTAATATATAGCTATCAAATCCTTTACGGTATCTTCCCGATTTCACATCACTGTCTTTATCAATTACTAAAAATCCGTACTTATTATCCCAACATTTTGAGCACATTTCTTGAAATTGAGTAAAAGTTAGATCCGGTGAAACGTGGTCGGAAAATATGTGTTTCATATTCAACTCATCTTGTTTAAACATAATAATAAAATTGGCGTTGTCTCGCACAAGCTGTTTAGGCACTCGCGAATATGTTTGCGCTAGGTAAAAGGAGTCGATATTTTTATGACGTCCCATGCTAAAGTACGATCTTATAACATCTTGTTTTTCACATATAACATCATCAAAGATAAATATAGAGTTTGGTTTTGCATCGGACGGTTCCACAATATTACTGGAATCACTAAAGGCATAGTATCCTAAACCTTTGATGGGCGCTAAAATTTTCCTTAAATACTCATATTTCGGTTGATACAGAGATTTCGAGTAAATATAGACATTTTCGAAACGTAGCCCAAGGGGGTGTGTAAGCAGCGAAATCATGACATTAGTTTTTCCACAATTGGATGGACCAATTAACAGGCCGCGAATAGAGGAAGGAAGTAGAGGACCGTGTCTCTTCATTATCTTCTTTTCAAATCCAAGTCCGACTTTTTCATCGAGATTGTCAATAGGAAGTTTTTGTTTAAGATCGATAACGCGCATCTTAGGAAAATTTGATATTTTATAGGCAATTTTTCACAAAAACTGTCATTCAGATGCCGAGCGTCAAACGAAGTGGACGGTCTCACGTTTCCAACAAAACTGGATACGGTATTGTGAATTCGTTAATAAATAAATTACCATTCGAGGTACACATTCCTGGTTATCAATATTGCGGACCCGGAACAAAAGTAATAAAACGTGTAACAAGAGGTGATCCAGGCATTAATCCTTTGGATGCCGCATGCAAAAAACACGATTTAGCCTATTTACATAATAAAGACAACATAAGTGCGAGACATCGAGCGGATTACGAGCTCGAACAAAGTGCTTGGAATAGAGTAAAATCGAAAGATTCCAGTTTAGGTGAAAAAACAGCAGCTTGGTTAGTTACAAACATTATGAAAGGAAAACAACGTTTTGGTATGGGTGTACCATCATCATTATCAACAAAAAAAACATCTAGTAAAGGCACGCGTCATACAAAAAGGAAAGGTGTTAATAAAAATCGACATGTTCGGAAAGCCAGTTTCGGAACAGCTATTCGACAAGCAGTTCGAAGGGAATTATTAAAAGCCGGAAGTAAAAATGTGTTGGAAAAAAATGTCATGAATGCATCTAAAATAGCTCTGTCGGCAGCACGTAGATCGGTAAAAGCGGCAGGTGGCAAAAGGAAGGTTCGTACACCGAGAATAATACCGATTCCTAAAACTGGTGGAATATTACCATTAATACCAATTTTTGCCGGGTTATCAGCTTTGGGTTCATTAGCCGGTGGGGCAGCGGGAATTGTGCGCGCCATAAAAGCAGTAAAAAAAAGCAGCGAAGATAAAACCGGTGCCGGCCTGTATTTAAAATCGAAAGGAAATGGTTTGTTTCTAAAGCCATATCGTAAAGGTATGGGATTATTTTTAAATCGTAGATCAAAAAACTAATTGAATCCCTACCTCGAAGACCACTATCTAACATCGATATAGAAAAATATGCCAAAAAGAAAAGAATAGGACACTTTCGAGGCGTTTATATGAGGGATTTATTACCTAGACAAGGTCCTCGACGTTACGAAGCAGCAATAATGAATTTGGATAGTACGCGTGGTGCAGGGACTCATTGGGTAGCTTATAGAAAAAATAATTCTAAAGTAACATATTATGACAGCTTCGGCGATTTACCCCCACCGATCGAATTGGTACGATATCTACAAACGGGATCGGAACCATCAAAAATTATTTACTATACATACGATCGTCAGCAGGATTTTGGAACAGTCTGGTGTGGACATTTGTGCTTAAAGTTTCTTGTCGAATCATCAGCGTAAAAGATGTCATCATCATCATCGTCACCATTAACACCGCAAATGGATCGCAATAACTATACTAAAATGTTGCAATCACTGAAAGCATTTCATCTAGCCGGTGGATTAAGAAAAATGACCGTGAAACAGTTAGAAAACATGCCCAAGGAAGTAATGATTGCATTAGCCCCAAATGAAATTCCATTCGTTTGGGAAAAGTTGCCCGAGCACCTTAAAAGCGATATCGATATATTAAAATATCAGTGCGGTTGCAAACATTATTTCAGCAGCAGCAGCAGCAGCAATTTAAACGAGGTTATGACTGATGAGGATTTTACGGCTAGAAAAATATTTTGTTGTTATTGCAAAATCAGCGATGTGCGCATAAAAGCAGAAAATAGCATAAAAACATCACTATCTAATGTAGTGAGAAAAGGTGTGAAGATGAATCTTTTTAAATGTTGCCGCTAAGAATAAAACCGAGATGTGTGATGTTTTAATGGTTAGTCATGTCTTATACGTTCACACTAACAGGACACTCGAGCGTCTTAAGCGCCGATTTTTATCCACCAGTCGAATTAAATAGAGAAAACAAATATGGTCTGGCATTGCTGGGATTTTACACATACAATTCAATTTTTAATGTGGACGAAAGCAACAATAAGTTTGCCTACATGAAGGAGGGTTACACCACCGAGCCGATACAATTGCAGATTCCACCTGGGGCCTATGAAATAGATGAGATAGGTAAAGCTATGTTGGAGGCTTTGAGGATTTCAACTGAAGAAAAGAACGATGGAATCTTTTACTTGGTCGCTAATAATAATACGCTGAAATGTGAACTGAAATCCCAATATACTATAGATTTCCGGGGAGAGGCGAGTATCGGTAAAATGTTAGGATTTAATCATACAGTGTTAAAAAGAGACAAAAAGCACGAATCAACCGAGATGGTGGAAATAATGAAAGTACGCATCATACGCGTAGATTGTAATATAATTTCCGGAGCATATATGAATTCGGTGGAAGGTCATACCTTGTTCGAATTCGATATCGACGTGGAGCCCGGTTACAAAATCAGTAAAGAACCACAAAATAATATTTATATGCCGTTAATGCCGGCAGGACGTCAGTTTATCGACAACATTACTCTTCGCATCTTGGACGATAGCGGTGATCTAATCAATTTTCAAGGCGAGAAAATAATCGTGAAATTGGAACTGAAGAAACTTTCATAAAAATGGGTTTTTGCTTCAATCGTCAATTGTGTGTGCTGTCGACTAAGATGGGGGAACCGCCGAAACATAATAAAAGTAAAAGAAGAGTTAACGTCAAGGTTAGTCGTCGTCCAGACGTTAGATCACAAACATCTCAACAGTTATCTGCCGAAGACTATAAATTTTTAAAATCAATCGGTCTTAAAGTGCGAAAATGATTTCCACCACCAGCGATAAAATAGAGGTTTTCTCCGAGCCCATCTTGGACAATTCCATTATTAGTCTAGAAGAGCATACGTATAAACCATACGGATCTCCATCATTCAACAATTCGGATGAAGTCCGTATCCCCATTAATTTTCAAGATATTATACTGGATATCGCCGAAAGTTACATATATATCGAAGGAAAATTTAAACCCATAGACGCAACGAAAAGATGTTTTTTATCAAATAATGCCCTCGCATTTTTGTTCGATGAAATTCGCTACGAGATGGGAGGTGAGCAGGTCGCCGTGGTTCGTAAACCTGGAGTTACGACGACATTAAAAACCATGGTTTCATTCGGAAGTTTGCAACAAAGATCTCTCATGACGTGCGGATGGGGTCTCGACGAAGCAAACCAAGATATCGTAGACACGGCAAGTAACGTATTCTCCGGGAAATTACCCTTAAAATATCTTATGGGATTCGCCGAAGATTACGCAAAAGGTGTTTTCAACGTAAAACAAGAGCTTATTATGATTATAGCTCGCACTTTTACAAATTGTTACGTCGGCGAAGTAGAGGCAGAAATTAGTATCGACAAAATGGAATGGAAAATTCGTCACATCATTCCAGACGACAAGCAAAAATTGAAAATACTGTCTCGCATTAATAAAGGAGGAAACAATGCCAGTATTCAAATGGCATATCGTAAATGGGATCTGTACGAATTACCAGCTTTAAGGCAAACATCTTCCGACGTGTGGGCCTTGAGAATGAGTACAAGTCTGGAAAGACCGCGCTATATAATCGTCGGGTTTCAAGACAGCAATAATTGCGACAAAAAAGAAAAAAACGCAACCCAGTTTACCCACGCCGACGTATGCGACATTAGACTGTATCTGAATTCAACCGTTTATCCATACGAAAGATGGAATTTAGATTTCGCCAAGAAACTGTACGCAGCAGCCTATTACAATTACGAAAACTTCCAAAGCAGCTACTACGGGCGCGAGATAAACGATCCGATGATAACGTTCGCGGAATATATGAAAAACCCCGTTTTTATTATCAATTGCAGTCATCAACCAGAGGCGATTAACTCATCGACAGTGGATGTAAAATTGGAGTTCCAAACGAGAAAGAATAAATTCCCCAAAGACACTAAAGTGTACGCATTAGTTATTCACGACTCATTTTTTAGTTATAATGTATTAAACGGTTCGGTGACCAATAAATCTATATTTTAATGTATCTATTATATGTAACACAAAATAATGTTCTTGAATCAATAAATTTGTAATGAGTGAAGTAGTAGTTTTATATTTATTTGAAACCCAACCAAAAAAAAAAAAAGCTGGCGGAAAAGCCCGCTCTTTAAGAAAAGAGTACGGGAATTTAGAAAATGGTGGTTTATTAAGTGGAAAAAAGAGCTTAAATAACACAAGAAATAATTTTTAAGGCAAAATATGAAAACAACGATTTAGAAAATTTGTAGGAAAGTAACGGTTAGGAATAGGGAAAAAAGTTATAAGAAAAAATTATAGAGGAAAACGGGTACTATAAGCAAGCATTTTTCTCGATAGTAAAAACGTAAAAAAAATTTTTTTCAAAAAAAAATTGAAAAATGGTGAATGCGCGCCAAAGTTGAAGTTTTGGAGCAAAATGATATTAGGAAATTAGAAAGAGAATTTTTTTCTACATATGGTAGTACTTTTCAAAATTCGGAAAGATGAAATTTTAAGAAAAGGGTTATAGTAAGTTAGTAATTTGGATTTTTTAAAGCGCTGTAGCTCGGGAGCCGTTTAAGATAGAAAAAAAATAAAAGCACTTTGATAGCCCAAAATTTTGAGGAGAATGCGATGGTGTAAAAAAAATTATGATTTTTTTTTTTTTGAAAATGCTGAATACGCGCTAAAGTTGAAGATTTAGAGAAAAACGGTATTGGGAAATTAAAGAGAGAATTTTTTTCTACATATTGTAGTATTTTTGAAAATTCGAAAAAATGAAATTTGAAAAAAAGGGTTATAGAAAGTTAGTAATTTGAATTCTTTAAAGCGCTGTAGCTCGGGAACCGTTCAAGATAGAGAAAAAATAAAAGCACTTTAATTACCTAGAATTTTGAGTAGAATACAATGGTGAAAAAAAAATTTGGAAAATCTTAAAAATGACAAAAAATTTAGATGAAAAAATTGAAATTCTTGAGTTAGGAGGCTAGGGCCGCCGAACGGGAGTATGTGGAAGTTGTAGGGGGAGGTTTTTTTTTTTTTTCCTAAGGGGGGTAGTTTGTGTCCATAACAGAGATACGGTGAGTTATAAAATCATATTATTCTCAAACTTATATAATGCATATATGCACTCCACCTTACCCCCTCCAACTTTTTGAATGTATATAGAGGCCGGTATTAGAATTATTTCATCATTACACATTCGATCGGCAAGATGGAAGATATACCAAAAAGGATCATTGGCATTGTCAGGCCATTCGTGCCCGGCAAAATATGCAAGTGTGAGGAGTGCGGGGGTACCGCACCAGGAGCGGCACCTTCGGCACCGCCTGCAACGCCGACACCACCAGCGACCACGACGGTGCCGCCAATGAGAAGACCAAGGGCTGCACCTAGGTCGGTGTTAATATCGTTGGGTATTACTCCACGGTAGGCACCCCACCCTCCCCCCAGGCCCTTTTAGGGCCACAAAAACGGTTCTTTTCAGGACCACATTATATTTTGATCGTAGTTTAGTAATCGTCACTTATGGGGCGAGATATTCGTTTAACGACGATTTGTCTCGTAGCTTAAGTGCCAAGTTATATGCTTGAGAACCTATGAAAATGTTAACAGTTCAAACAAGGTTTCTATTATTTTTTTTTTTTGTAATGTATTCTTCACAAAATATTAAGAATAAGTCTTATTGTCTAAACAAATCTAATTCCTTATTTAAAGTTTTTGAAAAAATCAATAATTCTATATGCTCTCACCAATACATAACATTTAGAATCCGTTGGTGGGGTGGGGGTAGTTCTATATATATGAGACTGGGTCAGTTACACAGTCATATATTCATCAACCCTCATACGATGAACATGGAGGAAGAAAGACCCGCCAGCCGAGGCTCATCCATCTTTAGTGATGACACCGTAGCCGACAACGTTGGAGACCTGCAAGTCTTCGACGACGACGACGAGGTGGATTTTGAAATTGACGTCCTACGTTGGGACGACTTGGATGAGCCGATTCCGCTAGTATATGACCATGATCCGGGTCTAGTGGAATTAGACGACGCGGGTGATTGGGTCTTACAAAGACTCGAAACTCCGTCGCCGCAGCCAGAGCCGGACTCGACGGAAGATGCGGTGCTGGAAATTCCAGCATCACCAACACCCGACGACCCACAAGGCCCCTGCGATTCGTCAAGCTGGTGGTCGACCAGCGAGGATGGGGCACCATAAGCCCACACTCTCCCTGGCCCTTTTTAAGGGCACACAACAACGGTCCTTTTCAGGACCACAAAATACTTTGATCGTAGTTTTAGTACATATTAGTACTTTGTTACTAATATTGTATGTATAGAATATACAATATTAGATACAAAGTATTAAAACTTTAAGTGCTGGTGGAACCCAGCTAAATCGTTCGTTCGTATTTGAGACCACAAACAACTTTTGGTCTCAATACGTAATACGACATTTGTTTTCACCCCCCACCATTAATTTGTCTCTATATATACGACCACCAATACTTATTACAATCATTTTAGTTCAACATGTCAGCGACTCAACAACAACAACAACAACAACAACCCATCCAATGCCCTGTGGTAGATTCTACCACAGAGAATTGTTTGGAGTGGGAGCCGAACGATCCTAGATGGGATGAACTTTGGCGGTTCATCATCGAATACACAGAGGACAGCACCGCCACCCCCGCTGATGATGACGGGCCGTGCGACTCCACAACTCAATAAAAGAGTCGCATGTTTTACAACCAAACGGTCCTTTTCAGGACCACAAAATAATTTGATCGTAGTTTTAGTTGGTTATAATACTTTGTAACCAATATTTTATGTTTTTTTCATAAAAACATACAATATTGAGATACAAAGTATTAGAAGTTCTGGCGACAGAACCTTAACTTCATAAACCGAACCATGTTTTAGCATACTTGTAAATATTATCAGAAAATATTTACAACTATTGCTATTGCGTAGTTTTAGTGGATTATTCACTCTTTTTTTTTTATTACCTAATATTATGTGGGACAGGGCCTATATGAAATAACACACAAAAATACATTTTCAAGTCATTTTTATTCTCATTATAAAATATAAAAAATTTGATCAAACACTTTTTTATTAACTACATTATATATATATATATATATATATATATATATATATATATATATATATATATATATATATATATATATATATATATATATTTACAAACTTAATACTATAAATTAAAAGCTAATCTCTACAACTACCTAACACCTACTACATAATTTATTAAAGTCCTCTAATTGTCTTTTTAACCGCGCAGATTTCACCTTTTTTATCTCTAATTGTCTTTCAAGTTCTATAATGTCACTGGCACACTCGTTCACTTCATTCACTAAGCGTTTTTTCATGGCGTAAATGTCTGTCAATTTGGTCTTCTGAGAGTTGGTGAAGTCTTCGACCCACTCCGGTTGTGATGGCTCGGAAGAAGACGCGGTTTTATTTGGTGAAGACGATGACGACGACGACGACGACGACGACGAAGCAGCGGAAACTTCATCGCCTTCAAAACACCGCTTAAACCGCTTCTTCATGGGTTTCCGGCACCCCAATATCGGCGACAGTGGCGCTGGCGCTGGGGAAGACTTCACCTCCGACACTATTTCATTCTCTACGCTGGCCGGTGTTGGTGGCGTTGGTGGTGTTGGTCCATCGGGGCCTTCTATGACTTCCACTTCTACTGACAATGGCTCTTTTGGTGCTGTTTTTAGGAAGTCGGGTAATGGAACAGGGGTGGAGGGACGCTTAAAATTAAACTTTTTCTTCTTCCCTTGTCCCACACCTTTAATCGCCGAATAAAATATTTTTTTATCGGCGATTTCCGACTTCCGCATAGTCAAGAGCTTTTTCAGTTTCGAAGCTTTCGGAGAAGATTCCCTAGGCCGCGATGCTTTTCGCACAACCACATCACTAATCACATTTATCTTTGGCTCCTTCTCCTCCGTCCAGCATTCCAGGAATTGCGCTGCCGACTGAACTAACTCTTCATCGCGACCATCGTTGAGGGCTCGGTCTTCGGCATCTTCATGCTCCACGCCATTCCAGTTCTCGAACACCCCCGGACTTAACACTTCTAAACCACTCATGTTATCCAGCATGCCTTGCTGTGAACCGCAGCTCACGTCAAGAGCATCTAAAAGAGACCGTACACTAGACATTTTCAATATTCAAACTCACACAATTAACTTTTTCTTAGCACTGTACTGTTTGCTGTTCTGACGAACTGTGAAGAGCTCGAGCCAGCAAGTCTGCTTTTATGCCCATTTCCCCCACTACACCGCCTTTATTCCTTTTGTTCGATGCATTAAGTATAATATTTAAACTTGTCAGATGCAAGGCCAAGGCCAAGGCCGACGTAACCGGCAATACCAGGGTCGTTTTCAGGGCTGTAATTTTCATGGATTTTTTTTTTGCCCCTGTCAAGGTTATTTTAAAGAAGCATATAAATATAGTACTAAACTTGTTAGATGCGAGGCCAAGGCCAAGGTCAAAGTACCCGTCAATGTCAGGGTCGTTCTCGAGGTTGTAATTTTCAAGGATTTTTTTTGGTCCTGTCAAGGTTATTTTAAAAAGTAATACATAATTAGAGTACCGCGATTGAAAAGTACAACATATTCAAACATCATGTTGCCAACCGATGAACAACCTAGTGAAGCAGCCAAAACATACAGTCATATACCAAAAGCTTTTTATTTAACTTGTCATCATTGTAAAAGACTAGGTATCTGCTGGCGAAATGATCTTACGTACGACTTCAACTACATTGACCTTTTCAGGGTTAAATTTGTACAATGCGGCTTTTGTGGACTAGTTTACTACCAGTTCAAGGGCATTAATGAACATGCCATCCAGAGAAGAAATTGGGTCATAGAAGAAGCTTACCTGTACAGAAGAAATTAACATGTATTTTATTTCTTAATTTTTAATTTTTTTGTTTGTTATTTTTTTTATTTTTTTTAATAATAAAAAGTAAACTCAATCTTTTGTTATATTTTAATTTTTTTTTCAATAAAACAATAGTAAAATGAATCTGTATGTGTATTTATTAAACATCGCCTAAAATACGTTTTGCAATCCATATTTTTCTGCAGAGTCCGTTTATTAATGAAATAGAACCATATATTAGGGTGAAATCTAATGGTTTCAAATCAGTCTCACATAACAATGTCAGAAGTAAACACTATTGATAAGTTCGGTCGCAAAAGAAAATTTAAGGATTTTAACTTTATGCGAGGTCCTTCAGGAATAGGTTTTAAACTTACACCTAATGGAGATTACGACATGGGAAGCAAAAGATTGTGCTATTTAGCAGAACCTCTTGAAGGAGACGATGCGACCACACGAAATTATGTTGATAATAACCTTGCTCAGTGTGTGCAAGATACGCAGAAAGCTTTACATGACTCAACAATTGTTATTAAAGATATATTCAGAAACCAACTTGAAGGTTACGTACGCAAGAAATTAATTGAAACCGGTCAAGAACTTAGAGGATACATTGATGATACTGTTATTGCAATATATGAACTTAGGCAAGACGAACTGCGTGATGAACTTAACTCTAGAATGTTGAAAATTGAAAAGACTATGGAGGATTTTGTCAGCAAACTTGTTTCACATTAAACATTTACTCGTAGACCTGTGCGTTTAATTTACTATTAGACAAATTTTTCAACAATAACTTTTACAGTTTGTTATTTGTCGACACTTCATTATATTTATAATTTTAAAATAAAGGTTCAATAAAAAAGCAATCAAGTAATGAATACATGTTTTTTATTTAAAAAAAAAAAAAAAATTACAATACTATCGTTACATATTAATGTTGTATGTTTAATAGAAATAATAAAAACAATACAAATAATGAAATATGGATTTTCCAGATTACGTGCTGTCCTGACTTAGAAATGATTCCAACACGGTGACTAAATTTGCTAAGTTTTCTTCCGGGTCTGTTTTGTAAAAATCTATGTCTGCATGCCCCCAAGGTAGAGTTTCGGTTGAACTGGGAATTACATAACGTTTATCATCGCTATGTGACAATGCTACTTTATTTATTATGTTGGTATAAATGTTATGTAATTCACTTCTAAATGTCTTCATCTTTCTTAATATCAAACCACCCCGTTCAACAATTCTTTGGTAGTCTTCCTGATGAAGGTCTTTCTCGATAACACATTTTTTGATACCTTTGGCTTTTTTTAATTCATTATTAATGGACTTTACATAATAAGCCTTCGCGCCGGTACCATAAAAACTTATTATCGGATCACCAGGAAACTCATCTTTCATTCTACCAACTACAGAATTACTTTTAATTATGTTGAAATTATTAATTTCGGGGTAATTTGATGTATCGAATTTTTCGGGGTTTTCTGATATAGTTTGATAAAAGTTTTCCGTATACACTTTTAATATAAGCGAGTCAGTATCGGTGTAAAGTAACGAAGCATCATCGCCAAACTTGGATTTAATAAAATTATAATAAAAATCGTATATTACAGTCTTTGATATATCTAATATGGAAAAACCGATATAAATTGGTTTATTGTACAATATTTTAACTTTATTCATATGTATAGCAACAAAGTTCTCGGTAAATATCGAGCTACTATTGAAATTGGGGCGGGATATTAGTGCTCTAGCTCCATTTCTGCCTACACTGTTCTCCCAATGTGTTACTAATTTTATATCCTTTCGATTTTCCACATTTTCCATAGTTTTACCAAATATCGCGTTATTTTTTAATTTAAAAGTGTCCTTCGCAAATTTTGTGGTGGCCTTGTTACGTAAATTGGTATTAAAATCAATATACGATTTTAGCCATTTTGATTGCTCAAACTGTAATACTCGATGGGTTTGCATTACCACTAAGCCGTTGGCGATGGCTTGTTTTAAAGTTCTATAGTGTACAATGTATTTTTTTTTATCTTGTAAATTAGGAATTAATTTCGGTAATTTAGCGTTTTCTGTTGGCGGTATGATATTTTCTACTAGAAATGGAAGATCAGAATGTGCATCATGCAACTCAGTCGGATAATGCACATCCACTTCCAAAACGTAGCCATGTAAACTATCATCACCAACAGCCATAATATTTAAATCCAGAATTTCGCGCTCGCTTAACCATCGAAAACCACCATATGGTAATGCTTGTGACATACTATGACCATATAGATTTGTAGCATCAAGGTATGTTATAAATGAAGAAGGTTTTGTTGGGTCATAGTCTGGTAAAAAAATATTATTAGCGATGTGCTTCCTTTCTGTACACTGGCTTATGCCGCCGCGTATACCTTTCTTAAAAAAATGTATCATGTCTATATCAGTTAAGAGCTCTAACTCTACCTTAGTCATACGTAGCATACAATCAAATGATAAACTTGGAAGGGTATAGTAATGTGCTGGATCAAGTTTATCGAATTTTAAACAATTATTCCGAAATTGCTCAAAAACATCACACAATAGCAACACATCTGATTTTAAATACACGTCCGAATAGTCCCCCAAAGTTTTACACCCAAACAAGCGCCATACTTCTTTTGCTCTTCTATAGCTTTCATCGCTAATATGTTCTTCCCGTAAATTATCATAAAATTCATCTTTACTTGGAAGACATGTATTTTCCATTTTTTCTATAGAGTCAATAAAGCTATAGGGAAAAACACCCTTTTGACGCATCAAATTAAATTGGTTGATATTTGAAAAATGTTTCCGCGTTTCAATAAAATCGTCGTCGTTTAAACCGCTGCCTAAATTTTCCAAAGACGTTGACAGAAATTTAAAACTATCAATAAATCGCAACTTTAAATATTTCCTCTTGACTTTTCCACATTTACTATCAAAATAATCGTGCACATAAATGCTTTTGGTAAATGATATGTACTTTTCCTTACTTTGAGCCAAAACACCAATTTTATCCCCATATTTACATAACTCTTTTATAAATAAATGGCTGTCGTAGCCGCTTAAGTTATGAAATATGATAGGGATAAAAGAGGGTAATTTATAATTTAAATTACAAACGGAATGTGCAGCACCAAATCTTTTTGCACCAGTTATGTGACAGTGGTCTCGTACTTTAATCTCACCCTCTTCAAAAGGGCCTTCACATATACCACATATTTTAGCATCATTAAACTCCCTTTTTTCTTCAGGCGTTAACGGTTTCATAGGCTTAATGTCTTTTAAATATGTGTTGTATAGAGCCCTTAAATCACACTCGATACGATCCACAAAGACTTGAGCTGCATTATTCCCCCGAAATAGCTCAAATTTCGAAAGTGAGTCGTCAAAAGAGCATTTAATTAAATAAGCAAAAGAATATGGTTCATGTTTAAAACTTTTTACAGTGTAAGAATTTTGTGGGTTTGGTTGTACCGTTTCAATGGGTTTTAAAACAGATTCGAAATCTGCATAAACCACGAATGGAACGCGCATTTGCTTTTCTATACCCTCGAATTTTAAAATATTTTCCGGCACACTCTTTCCAAATTTATCGATTTTTAAATCCACTGAGGGTGTTTGCGTGAAAATGTGGTTACAATCGTAGCTTTGATGTAAAGTTAAAGCTGACGGCGTACTAAAATAAATGAGGCAACCATCACAGAAATATATTTTATGTTGTTGACAATTAATTTGACTTGAAACTAAACGTGATAAATCCCGAATCCAACAATAATGACTCTTTGAACAAGTCGTATCGCAAAAATGTTCACCGCCATCTTTTCTACTACAGTCTTTTGTAATTAACAATAAATTTACATGCCTATCCAACTTTTTTGACGCATACCTCAGTGGACCAATAACTTCATGTATTACTTCATTATTTTCATATTTAGATTCCAGACCGTATACGTTAATTGATATGTTGTTCATTTCCTCAAATTTTTTAATGTCACGTAATTTTACTGGAAAATCCATACCTGTTACATTTAGCACTCTAGAAAAATGGGGGTAGGATGTCTTCTGTGAAGGCTCTGCTGTTGGAGGAAACAATGCTGATGTTACAGCCCACGCAAAGCAAAATTCGTCCTGGTTAATCACATTGACGACAGCTCCTTTCTTTTCAATAGAACACGGCAACTTGATGTATGATGAGCCACCCATAGGCATATACTTGTTGATACCAACTTCCAAGTATAAAATTCGCACAAGAGCCCATCCTATAACAAGAAAAATAATATATAAAAATCAGTTTAATATATCGGGTTTTGATTTTTCCATACCTGAATCTTTCTCCTGGAACTCTGTCGCCTGCGTTTTTATTAATTCGGTGAAAGAATGGTAAACGGCATCCAAATCACTTTCTACACTAATTATTTGATTAGCAGTGTTGAAGGATTTTTCACTGAATATTTCTTGTGATGGAAGCATGTACTCGCCAACAGCTGTCATGTTAACTTTTAAAGCATGATGCACACGCAATAAATTATTAACAAGTTCCACCACCTTGGATTTAATGTCTGCAAAGAACATTGCGTAATCGGAATGCTCCATATCACTGCTAACCCGATAGGTTGCAATTCTCCTTTTGAAGGCACATTCAACGAGTTGCACACCATGACATACCGGCAAACATGAATTATTTTTATGTTGTTGTGTTCGTTTATGCACCGACATATGATTTATTGGAACATCTACATTACATGTAGCGCAATTAATTAGCGGAATCGTCGATGTATACTCTTCAATTCGGAGCCGTTTTCCTCCAGGCACTTCATTAAATCTCGCCGCACACGATTCTCTTTGATGACGTCTCATATTATAAATATTAGTAAACTTAGAACCGCAATTTTCACAAACATATGCCATGATTTGTCAAATATTAACACATGTACTACCTATACAAGTCAGAGCCAACTGATGAATGAAACTGCCCCATACCTTATATAAAACCATTCAAGGTCACCCCCAACCACGTAACATATCTTCAAGGTCACACACCCAAGGTGACCTTCAACAAAGTCAAGGTCGTCTCGACCAATGTCAAGGTCAAGGTCACACACACAACCTTGAACACAAGGCCAAGGCCAAAGCACACGTGCACTTTCAAGGTCAATGACAAGGACATGTGGGCGGGGCCAAAGAGGGGTGAAGCAAGGTCAAGGTCAAGGTCGAGGAGTGGGGGGATCGAGCGAATCGGTTTATGTTCACTACTGTCACTGATGTTTTTAAGTAGTAATCAGTGTTAAAGGAAACTTCAACGGTAAACTCTTATCACTTTTCAACGAACCTTTTAATTAATTATTCACATCAATAGTTGCTCATTCATTATTTTTTGCAGATGTACATTAGATTACTCACAGTGCTTATTAAAAGGAACATTGATTTTTAATCTAAACTTTCCTTATTTATTTTACGAATCCTTAGCAAAGCAGTAGGTATTGTAACTTAAAATTATGTTTCATGTGTATGTCTATAAAACAGAGAATTAGAATCATTTAACATTTTAGCTAAATAATTCATTTAATTTAATTTTTTGCTAATTTAATTGAATTGAATTTAATTGAATTTCAGTTTGAAAAGGGCATCATTGGGTTCTTTTTTTAGTATTCACTTAATAATACCTGTGGAGGAAATGCCTTTATTCTCCTACATAACCGTGTATTATTCTCCAAATACACTTTTCCATAAACCGCTGGAATCAGATTTAGTCTTTGTAGCACTAAATCCAAGATTTGTTTTTGTTATTTTGAAGGACCATCTGTTGTTTATAAAGGGAAAAACAACAGCAGAGATATCCTTTATAAACGTTTAATAAAATAATTAAACTTTAAAAACTAAAATAAACAATAAATTTCTTCTTCCAAACGTTAGAAAACTTAATGACAACAACTCATTTACAATCCATTAAAATAAAGCAGAGTTTGATAAACCTATAATTAGGGTGAGAAAAATTGAAATATTTCTCGGGAGAGAATTGGGAGAATGTGATAGTGAAATTTCAAAATTAGTATTATCAGGTTAGAGATCAAACGGCAAGTGCTCGAATAATCTGGTACTGTGCGGAAAAATCGCAGCAATTGCCGCTTTCGCAAGCACGGTGATTGATTGCTCATTACATACTACTCCTCGGGCGGGGAACACTTAAAATTCAAAGTCAAGGTTATTTTCAAGGTCACTACCACTTAGCTCCCGTGCCACCTAAAAGCTTTTGTGCGAAACATTTAACTAAATACTACGATCATTTTGTTTTGACCTTGAAATTACCTTGATATTTTACATTTATCTTGAGAACAAGATCATATGCTATAATAAAATTTCCCGCCCTTTTCACTCCCAAGAAATTGGGGAGCCCCATTTAAAATTCTGAGTATGACCTTCAGATGATCTTGAAGTGCATGGTCAAGATCAATTTTAAGGTCACTATTAGTTAGCTCCCCTGTCACCTTATAATTTTTGTATGAAACATTTTTCGAAAAAATGTGATCCTACCGAAATATTTCGTTGTCTCAAGATAAATGCCGCACCCTGTTTATTTCTCCAATATTAACTACATTTGCTGGCGAATGTATTGCGTCTGTTTTCCTTTTGGTTCTATTTACTAAGTACATAGAAGAGAACTGCACAGTTCTACGATGAGTTCATAGAACTATTAACACCTCCAATGTGCTGTACTGTTTTTCAAACTTATTCTCTTTGCGAGACCATCCATTAGTGACTATGTTCCGAGAACATGTCCCTTCAAGCAGATAAGTAATCATATTGTTTGAATTTATAAAAACCTTATTTAAAGTAAATTAGTTATGAACCATTTATACCAATACTTCATAAGGTGAAAGAAATCGCAATTTTCACTGAAAAATAAAATAATGTAACTTTTACTTGTTTTTTTCTGCTACAGGAATATTTATATTAAAGTAAACTTCATAGTTAAGTACACGTATCTCGAATTTTATTTGGATTACCAGATGCGTGTGTCTATCTGCAGAGACTAAGCCTTCCCGAAGATACCATTTTATCAGTTTTAAGCTATATATGGCGCCTTCAGTTTGATCTTTCGGTGGAAGTAACTTCAGGAAGTGCTGTTTTGCATTTTACAGCAACTGTATTATTAAACTCCGCTACTGTATTATTAAACCATGCCACGACAATAGGACCTAGCTTACTTAGCCACTGTGGATTTTTCAAAGGATGGAAATTGACAACTTTATATAATCCACTTTATTAATTTATTATGATTCAATACATTAAGTAAATACGTTTATATGCTGCAGGTCATTCGTTTATTTTTTTCTAAAATCCTGTATGGGATTGTGAGAAAAAAATGTACTTTTTGTTGTCCAGTGTTCTTTGTGAGGGAGTTGGTAATAACACACAATAATTAATTTTTTGAAGTTAACCCTTCTATAGTAAATCAAATTTAATATTTGCTATTTCTTTAATTAGATTACATATAATTTCTGGTTTGTTTAAAATAGAATGATGAAATATATTGTTGAGATATTTTCTAGTGTGTATTGGCTTCCTCTATACTAAAGTTTTAATAATTTTGTTGGAGCGATCGAGCATGACACCAGAGAAGGGTAGCTGATCATTAATTCTTATTCATGGTAAATTTATATATAGGTCGAATGGTATTTATGTAGATGAGTCCAGAAGTATTTTAGGCCTTGAACATTTACCCTTCCATATAAGATTTTCGATTTCACTGTTGTCGTCGACAAAGTCAACATTCATTATTATGTTACCTAGAGTTCGTTCACTCCAGCACCTATTATTTTTGCCTACCATCTGTAAACTTAAAAGCCTTTTATTATCACATGAGACGATGTAATTAACCACATAGTTTCCACAAAGATCATTGTCAAAACTAATATTTTCAAAGCTTTGTTGATGTTAGTTCCATCAGAACATAAAGAATTTTTACCTATAAAACATGATACTTTAAATGCATTGCTAATAATAATTACTTTCAGATTCACTAAGAAGGTTTAGAATTTAGACTCGATGAAGGTGCCATGGCAGTTAGATCTTCTAGTTGACCAGGGTTGTTTTGCTTATGATATTGTCGTAATTGGTATTACATTATCAACGAATAAATGTTTATACAGGAATATAAGGGATAAAAACTTAGAGATCAAGTCTCGAAATAGGTAATAGAAATAGTTGTCTCTCGAAAATAAACAAAATTTTTGCCTGTTTAATAATACATGAAAATTATTTTTTTGTATATTTGTATTTTTGAGGTTTAAAACTTGCTTGCCTTATTATTGCACTTTTCAATATAAGTTCTCTACTCTCAATTTAAAGTAATTTTCTAGTTAGAACATGTTAGTGAATTAGGGGATTAACACCTAAATTCATTTGTAGCATTTTCATATTCTTGCTTATTAATGCTACGATATTATGGATGATAACTTTTTACTTTCCTTTTACAAGTTGTCGTTAATTGTTAAGAAATAAATGCAAGCAATACCATTAGTTACTTGTCTTTTCTCGGTCCATTCTGTGCAAAAACACGAGCACTATTTTATTCCCGAAGCACTCTTTGGATTGTAGGTCATTTACTCAATCACATGCAGAAATTGGAAAAAAAAAATGATTTTAGAAGTTCGTGGTTTTTAGCTGCCGCATTTATCGTTTAGCCATTGGCTGGTTGTGAGTGTAATTTTTTAGTTCTCCCTTTAGAGGCCAAAGACCTTCTAAAGATTGCTTGTGTCTAGATTTTCCTGGGCGTATGCTTCTTTTCGTTCTCTCAACGATCATCTGTTTTCTTTTACGCTAAAAAAAAGAGTCGGAGACACATAGCCCATACGATATTCTATTGATTTCCTTGCCACTTTTTTGAAGAGCCCATCCAGCCACATATTAGCGTGAGGTCGCATTTTTAGGATTTGCAGTCACCTGAGCAGTTTCATCAACACCGAAAGAATCAGGAATAAAATCTTTATAATTTAATTTAATTATTTCATTAAAATTTCAAACTTAGACAAAAACATTTATGCCATAGCATTTATTTTACTTAAAATTCACTCATAGGGTATATCTTTATTAAGTTTAGATTAAGGGGATATATGGATAATAGATTCAGAAACTTAATAACATTTTATTAGATAACATCTCTCCTTATATCTTTACCCAGACATGTCGTAGCAACACCTAACCTTCATATATTGATGTTAAAATTGGAATTGCCTCATCTCAATATAGCTTAAGTTACGTAGCAGGAATTCTGTATATTATTTGCGTTTCCAACCTAAGATTATACGGTTAGATTTTCTCTATTTTAACATCCAAAAAAAAAAATCAGAGTGGCGCCCTCATTAAAACAAAAGGGTTTGGACAAATAAGTTTAGAACCTCGATCCCTCAGGTCTCCACAACGCACTGTGCACCTTACAGATCACGCCAGCCGACGAAACTAGTTACCAATTAATAAAACCTTCCTGAATTTATTTTTAATGAATAAATTCTTAACAGGTTTTTTAAAATATTACTTTTTCATTCACTAATTTAACCAAAAATTTAATTTGCCAAATTTTACATTTCCAATTATAATAAATCATGAAAACAATTCAGGCCTATTACAATCGAATATCAACATCAGCCTGGCTCCAATGGATTTAGAGCTGACAATAGTTAGAACTTTTTCGATATTACATTGGCTAGAGTAACTCAATTAATTGGTAATTGCAGAAAGGACCCCGCACCAACCAAATGGAAATTGGATCCAGGTCAAATTCGTTAAAAATTCAGTATGTTGTAGGTCTAGATGTCTTGATGAAAAGTTCCCATGGGCACAAAGTCCAAAAATTAATAGTTTTCGAGATAAAGAGGGATGAGTTGCGCCCGCACCAATCAAATGGAAACTGTATCCCGGTCAAATTCGTTGAAAATTCAGTATGCTGTAGGTTTAGATGTGCTGATCAAAAGTTCCTATGGGCATAAAGTCCATATAGAGTTTTCGAGATCAGAGGGATTAGTTGCGCCCTATCCACCATTTACATAAGCAAGGCGTAAGTGTCAATTTTCTCTATCTATCTTTTTTTCTCTCTCTCTCCCTTGAGAACTTGTTTGGCTAACCTAAGTGAATGTAAATGTACAATACATATTCTATATATATATATATATATATATATATATATATATATATATATATATATATATATATGTATATATGTATATATATATATATATATAAATATATATATATATATATATATATATATATATATATATATATATGTATATATATATATAAATAAATATATATATATATATATATATATATATATATATATATATATAAATGGTTTGGTCATTCAGGGTTTCAACCCGTTCGGTCAAAAAATCGTTTTCACGACGTTTCTCCAAAATCCCATTTGGCATTTACAAGCGCGGTTCGTCTCATTACTCGCTGAGAATCAGTTCTCACCAAGTAACGAGACGAACCGCACTTGAAAATGCCAAATGAGATTTTGGCGAAATGTCGTGAAAACGATTTTTTTCGACGAACGGATTGAAACCCGGAATAACCAAACCATTTTCATTCCACCATCAGTAAAAACCTACAATATAACATATATATATATATATATATATATATATATATATATATATATATATGTATAATGTGTGTGCGTATATGCAGAGTAAAACATTGCAAACTATGTACCAAAATATTGAAATCGCGTAATCAAAAAAAAATACTTCAGTCAATAGGTTTAGGATAATGAAGGAGATCACCAATTGTAATCTTGATTATGACCTTTAGATCAAGGGTCAAGGTCAAATGTTGTCAAGATGTCATTTTTTATGGAAAAACTTCTCCTTAAGAAGTAGATTTAAAAGGTAAAAACGTTTTTTTCTGAGATATTTTTCGATTTTCGTAATAGTTGGACCTTATATGACCTTGAGGTACAATGGCATGTAGTTTGAATGATTTTTTTAACGAAGTCCATTTTAAAGCTCTTTTTTTGGTAGTTTTCGTATTCATGTCTTGCCTATGTAAATGGTGGATCGGGTGAAACTCATCCCTCTGTATCTCGAAAACTATTAACTTTTGGACTTTGTGCCCATAGGAACTTTTGATCAGGATATCTAGACCTACAACATACTAATTTTCAACGAATTTGACCGGGATTCAATTTCCATTTGGTTGGTGCGGGAGCCTTTTCAAGATCACACTATAATGATTAATATATTTAGAAGCACATAAAAGTTATTCCTGTGTTACGGTGTTATCTCCTTTGGAGATATTGAATGATTTCTCAAAAACGCTCACTCCAATAATTTTAACCAAACCATCTGAAAACTCATTTACTATTCTTTTCAAACGGCATCTATATATTTTAAACCATTTACAAATAGGAACAATTTATAAATGTTCCAGACACTATATTTTAGACTACATATTTACGTCCTGTATATGCATAGAAAAGATGAAAATAATATTTTACAACCGTACAACGGCTTTGTCAATGTAAAAGGACTGTATATTTTCCCACTGTTTATTCCTTGTTCTGGAGCTACGCGAAAGTCTCTGATTATATTTTTTTAATACGTGTAGAGATAACAAAGAGGCTGTAAAACCACAAAAATGGTCTGAAGCAATCTTGTGAAAAGCTTGAACATTATACGGGTCTATGTAATCAAATTTTTTCTTCTCACTATTGTAATCTTTTAAAAGGGAAAATATATGCACAAATTTCCTTTCGGCAAAGTAACCCAATTTAATATACATTCAATTTTTATTTCATCATATACACTATTAATTTTTATTTTACTTCAGATCGAGATATCTCATGAAAATTATGTATGCTTTATTAATATTCTAGATTATCTTCTAATTTGCATCTTCTTTTATGTTTTAAGTATTATTTATGTTATTAACAATAATTTTCACAAAAGGTAATAAAGTGGCAGATTTTCGTGTCTTTCTTAATAGCTAACAACATTCCATCATACAAGAAATTATACCTTTAATTATTCTTTACTTTTAGTACTTTTTAATAATATATCGTTTATTATATAAAGATTATAAATTGTCGTTACCAAACACTTATCAATAGACTATCTAATTAATAAACCAATTATCGCTTTAAGAGGCTAAATACTACTAGCCAGGTTAAATGGCAAATATGCACAGACAACATCAGTGAGTGTCTATACAATCCTGTCATTGTATAAAAAATATAGGACAAACTTATACATTCTAATTTCATCGGATTCCATCTTTCGTACGTCAACAAAATATAAATCACAGATAGTATAATAAAACACAAATTAGTACAAATAAAAAAAAATAAAAAAAATGGTAAAATGTACAAGTTAAATATCTGATTGCAAAATATTACAAAACAAAATAAATAAATAACCAAAACTTTTTTCAATTGGTTCCCGAGATACAAGCTGTCAAAGTTGACAGGCGTTTACGGCGAATCTATAAACAACTCTAAAATCATTAACTTCGTCTTTCCGAGTATTTTTTTGACAAAAATATTCACATGTTTACGTTATTGGCAACGAATGAAAATGACAAAAAGTATGGGTGGGAAGCTCTGGCTCTAAAACTGAATCTGCTGGTTTAAAATCCGTATGTGCAAAAAACGTCATTATCTCTGCTTCTAATAGAGCAATTTTGATAAGTTTTTTTTAAACTGATGTCACGTGAAGAGAGGATTTCAAATATCACTATACCGAGTGTCAATTATGCGTTTTGTGTGTTATAAAAAATTATGTCACTTATGCATTATATGTACTGCACACTATAACATACGGTATGTGTTTTTTTTAAGAAAACGGTTGTTGATTTATATTTTAATTTATTGAATACAAACACATTTGATTTTAATCTCTAAAATTGTTTAAACAATAATTATTTAAACAAATAAATAAAAGAAATTTGTTCTGAAATTACTTTATTCGTATAGAATACGTAAAAACAACAAAAAAATAATTTTAAAAAACTATGTAAAATAATATTTTTATAAAAAAGATTGAACCCACACTTTTAGAAAAAAGTGCTCTAAAAAGTGAAAAATAAATATACATTTTTATATGAAATTGAAATTTTTGAAGTCGGCGCCAAATAATACCTGACAAAATGTGATTCGCATAAACAGATTAGAAATACTTTATTTGTAATTGCTTTCTTACCATAATTTGTATATATTAGTAGTTATTTATTTCATTTAGAAGTAATTTGGCGCCGACTTCAAAAATTTCAATTTCATATAAAAATGTATATTTATTTTTCACTTTTTAGAGCACTTTTAGAAGTCGGTTCAATTTTTTTTACAAAAATTTATTTTTCAATTTTTAGTGGGGAATTAATTTTGATATCCATAAATTATTTGAACTGAGTACTAACTGATATTAGTGTACCTCGAAATTACTCCAAGGTGGCAAAAAAGTACCCATTTTATCCAAAGTTGTAAATCACCCTAAAATGAACCACTAAAAATTCTTTAATTCTTAGAGAAGAATAATTTAAAATTCATAATTTACACCCTCAAGAACCCCCTATATCAGTTTTGGAGAAAATCGAAAAAAATAAAATTTTTAGGACGCCATATTGAATCCGCCAGATTGGATTTTTTTAAAAATTACCAGTAACAACAATTCCCCAATATTGATTTCAGACAAAATCGAGAGATGTAGAATCTTTAATCCGCCATCTTGAATCTGCCATATTTATTTTTTTTTAAATAATTTCCGATTCGTAATGTGGGATCCCAAAAACTCTCCCCCATATCAATTTTGAACAAATCGGACAAAATCAATTTTTATCCGCCATATTGGATATGCCATATTGAATTTTTTAAAATAATTTGAAATTTGTTATGTGCGACCCCGAAAACTCCCCCATACCAATTTTCGAAAAAATTGGACAAAATTGATTTTTTCATCCACCATATTGGATCCGTCATAATGAATTTTTTTAAAATAATTTTAGATTCGTTATGTGCGACCTCGAAAACTCCCCCGTACCAATTTTGGAGAAAATCTAACAAAATTAATTTTTTTGTCCGCCATATTCATTTTTTTTTTTTAATATTTTGGATTCATTACGTGCGATCCCGAAAACTCCCCCATAACAATTTTGAAGAAAATGGGATAAAATTAAATTTTTTGTCCGCCATATTGAATTTTTAAAAAATAATTCTAGGTTCGTTATGCGCGACCCCGAAAAGTCCCTCGTACCAATTTTGGAAAAAATTGGACGAAATTGATTTTTTGTCCGCGTATTGAATTTTTTTAAAAGTATTTTGGATTCATTATGTGCGATCCCGAAAACTCCCTCATACCAATTTTGGAGAATATCGGATAAAATTAAATTTTTTTGTTGGCCATATTGGATCCGCCATATTGATTTTTTTAAAAATAAGTTCAGTTTCTTGTGTACAACCCCGAAAATTTCACCACACCAATTTTGGAGAAAATCGGACAAAATTAATTTTTTTGGCCGCCATATTGTCAGCGCCATCTTGGATTTTACTGCACCAATTTCATCCAAAAAAATATGGAACCACCGCAGCAACTTCCTTTACATAACGTAAAAGATTTCATTCAAATCGGTGCAGCCATTCCGGAGTAATCGGTGCACATACATAAAAAAAACATACATAGTCGACGAATTGAGAACCTCCTTTTTTACAAGTGAGAATGGAAATAAAATATTGGTAAAAATAAGAGGTAATTTAATTTAAGATATTTAAGAAAAGTTCGTGAACATTCAGAATTCTTAAGACGAAGCCAATTGTATTCTCTTGGGTAATGGACTGCTGAGATGTTCGAATTCATCAAATTCTGAAAATGGATGTTGATATCAATATTTTCATTTTTTTATCGATATCTGTTTCTTCAAAGTTGATTTTTCAAAAACTTCAATTTGACTTTAGGCGTTTTTGCATGTTTATCCTTTACAGTTAGAGCAGTAATCTGTACATTTCAAACCATGCTTAACGCAGCCACATGATTTAGAACACTCCTTCAAACATTTGCAACTTATTTTTTTAAATAAACTATGTGGCAATAATACGCCATTGGTAAGAATAGGTACTAAACCTGATTTTTCAATTTTTCAACCCTAGTTGTTAGGTCTTGATAATAGACCCCAAAGCAATGCTGTGCATCTACAGATTCCGTCGGTGGGAACATAGTTAAGATGGAATTTTTTTTGTGCTTTTCTTCTTAAAACATAAACATCGCAGCTCATATAAATCCATATCAAAAAAATATTTTAGCATTTATAATTTGAAAAATATATATTGAAAGAAAACTTTTTTTAAATAGCTTTTTAAATTTAGCGTTTTGTTTTTATGTAAACTGTACGAACAAAATAATTTTCTTATTTATTTGTTTAACAATTAGTGTTTAAACAGTTTCAGACTACAATCAAATCTATTTGTATGCAGTAAATTACAATATAAATCGACAAACTTTTTCTTTAAAAAACAAAATACCATATAGTACAGTATGTAGCGCAGATAATGCATAAATGCCTAATTTTTTTATAGCAAAAATAACGCATGATGGACACTCGGTATAGTAATATTTGAACTTCTCTATTCACGTGACTTCAGTGTAAACAAAAAATTATCAAAATTGCTCCATTAGAAACCTAGACAATGACATTTTTTTGCTCTTACGTATTTTAAACCTGCAGATTCAATTTTAGAGCTAGAGTTATTTTCACGCGCGTGAAAGATGTTCTTTTCCATTTTCCTTCGTTGCCGACAACGCAAACATGTGAACATTTTTGTCAGAAAAGTACTAGGAAAGAGGAAGTTAATAATTTAAGAGTGAACCCTAAATTGTTTATAGATTCGCCGTAAACGCCTGTCAACTGTGACAGCTTGTATCTGGGTAACCAACTGACAAAATTTAAACTTTTTTTTCAAAAGAAACTTCTCTCCGAGTACTCTTAAATCATCCGATTTTAATTTCGTTTGAAAGCTTGGGATCTATAGTATAAAAAAAATTCAAGTATGTTACCTTTTGATTTAAGACTTGATCAATTTTGAAAAATTTGTATTTTTTGAAAAAAAAAATTGAATTGGAAAATTATTATGCAAAAACTATCGAACCAATTTTAACGAAATTCAGCATGTTGTTTTATTATAACATGAGGTTTGATACGCACAAATATGAAAGTCCTCTGAGAAATATAAGTAGTTGAGAAAAATCCTTTAAAATACTACATTTATTACTATTTTGCAACAAGGGTAATAAATTTTAAGATTTTTAACTAAGTCTATCTTGTAGAAAATTAAATTTTGTGAAACTTTTTCTCTTTTCCACTTTTCTCTGAAGTAAATAAATTCAAAGTTATAAGGAAGAAAACGAGACAAACGCTTTTTTTTTCCTTTTTGTTAAATAAATAGATGTAGCCCTTTTTTTGAGAGGAAACCTATCTTAGTTATTGTTGTGGGCATTATTCTGTAGGGTTTAGAGCAAAAATTAGCTTGACCCTTCTTAACAGCAAATTCATGATGTATTTTTACAGATCAGCCCGGGTCTATGTGTCAATTATAGTAGTGTTAAAAACTGGTACAAAGGCTTTCGAAGACTGGGTCACAAATAAAGCATTGAAACGTCATAAAACCTTGTAATAATGTCGATTGTTGGTGCTTTTACCTCAATAGGAACAACTCAGGTCCCAACAATAACAATTCCCAGAAACTCAGACTCGAAACTCAATACCCTAAATTTCTGTGTTCACATCAAGACCGATGAAGAATCGGTTTAAACAATAAAATTATAATTTTTGTTAAAATACGTAGATATTTTTTAACCCTGTATTTTACTTCAAATAACCTGCCACGTACAGGCGCTAAAAAATTAGATTTACCTTAGAAGCTATCTTGTCAACTTTATTTTTTATATTTGATATGGAAAGGTAGAGGAGAAGAGAACTTTAATTTTTACATACGTATATTTTTAGTGGTATAATATCTTCTGTAAACTATTTAATTTAATTTTATTTGATACTTAGAATTTTAAACATTAAGAAAAGTGTATTTGTCTATAGAACTGAACATGGAAAGAACCAAAAACGCTACCCAGTACAAATAAAAACTTTATATATTCTTTCTAACATGTCAGTATTCCACAATCCATGAAAGTTGATAATAAAAATATTTAAATCTTGGATCAATACCCATATTTCATGCTTAACACTTTTATTATCCCTAACTCTGAAAGTAAAGTAACTTCATTTTTCTTCTTTTTTTTCTTCTTTTTTATATTTACACCCTACCGTTGCTTTTAAGGATATAAAATTGTTTGCCTAGTAAATAATCGTTAGTCAGCATAAAACTTTGGAAAGAATAAGATAAGAAAATCTCTTACATACCTAAGTTAATAAAATGTAACGTCACTCTTCGTATAGTTATAAGGCAAAAAACAAAATATTTATTAAGTTCTTATAATAGAAAAGATCCTAAATGGTCCATTTTTGGGCAGTGGAATTACAAAAAGAAGTAAAAATGTCTTCTTATGGTCTCAAAATTCTTTATTAATAAATAAGCTACCAGTTTCACAACAACATATGTTGCATCATCAGGCAGATACAGACTAAAATGAACAAAACGGCACGTATCCAATAAACGAACTAACAAAAGACAACCTAACAGTACATATTAAAACAATAAGTTATTATGAATCCAATAGTTCAGTAATAACTGAAATTTAACATTAAAAAATTAAATTGTTGTTAATTTAGACTAGAAAAAATCAATTCAAGACAATAGATGTAAATTACATTAAACCCACTTACATAGATGAGATTTGTCAGTTGTTACCAGAGCAAACTTGAGGTTTGTGCTGGACCCAGAATAAACAGAGAAATCAAATTGAAATCAAAATAATGGTCTTGATAGGCCAAATCCAAGAATTGTCCATTTAATAAAACTATGCAATGTCAAAAATGAATAATAAAATTTTTATAAAAAAAAAAGTGCTCTAAAAAGTGAAAAATAACTATAAATTTTTATAAGACATTTTTGAAGTCGGCGCCAAATTAATACCTGACAATTTGTGATTCGCATAAAGAGATTAAAAATACTTTATTTGTATTTGCTTGCTTACCATAATTTGTATATATTAGTAGCTATTTTTTTCATTTAGAAATAATTCGGCGCCGACTTCAAAAATTTCAATGTCTTATAAAAATTGATAGTTATTTTTCACTTTTTAGCTCACTTTTAGAAGTTGGTTCAATTTTTTTATAAAAATTTAATTTTTCGATTTTTAGTTTGGAATTCATTATGATATCCATAAATTATCACAATAACCCCGAGATAACAAAAAAGTACCATCTTATCCAAAGTTGTAAATCATCCTAGAATGATCCACTAAAAACTCATTGACTTTTGGAGTTCTCCAATACCAGTTAAATTGTGTCCAGCAAATATTTAGTCTGTCATGGTAAATCTGTCATCTTAAATTTGAAATTAATTTTAAATTGGTGATATAGGCACCAAAACCTTCCAATATGGATATTTAAAGAACTTGAGATGTAATTTTCTTAGCCCGATATATTTTATACTGCATATTGAGTGTTTATACGTCCCAAGAACCCCACAATATTAATTTTAGACAAAGTCGGAAAATATAAAATTTCCAGTCCCTCATATTGTATCTTATCAATCTAACAGTTATAAAAAATCAACTTCGTATTCGCAATACACGACCCTGAAAACCAAATCTGGAAAAATGCGAATAAGGTAAAATTTCCAACCCACCATATCCGATCCGCCATATTGAATTTCAAAAAAATAATTTTAACGTCTGAATCTAATCTTAATCTAAACCCTTCAAAGCCCTCCAGTACCAATTTTGGATGAAATCCCGAAATTTAAAATTTCTAGACCGTCATATTACATCTGACATATTAGATTTTCTTAAAATAATTTTATATTCGCTATTTACATCTTCAAAAACAATTAAGTCCCATCTTTGAACAAAATCGAAAAATGTAAAATTTTTAGTTCGCTATATTGGATTCGCCGTATGAAATCCTGAAAAAATACTTTTAAATTCATAATTTACACCCTCAAAACCCCCTTTATGAGTTTTAGAGGAAATCGAAAAATGTAAAATTTTTATGACGCCATATTGAATCCGCCAGATTGAATTTTTCAAAAAATATTTCAAATTCTTAATTAACACTAACAAAAATCCTCCAATACTGATTTTAGACAAAATCGAGAGATGTAGAATTTTTAATCCTCCATCTTGGATCCTCTATATATAATTTTTTTTAAATAACTTAAAATTCGTAATGTGCGATTCCAAAAACTCTCCCATACCAATTTTGAAAGAAATCGGACAAAATTAATTTTTTATCCGCCATATTGGGTAATCCATATTGAACTTTTTAAAAATAACTTCAGATTCGTTATGTGTGACTTCAAAAACTCCTCCGTACCACTCTTGGAGACAATCGGACAAAACTGATTATTTTGTCCGCCATATTGGATCCGCCATATTGAATTTTTTAAAAATAACTTCAGATTCGTTGTATACAATCCTGAAAATTCCCTCATACCAATTTTGGAGAAAATCGGACAAAACTAATTTATTTTGGCCGCCATATTGTCAGCTCCATCTTGGATTTTAAAACACCAATTTCATCCAAAAAAATATGGAACCACCGCAGCAACTTCCTGAACATAACGTAAAAATATCATTCAAATCGGTGCCGCCATTCCGGAGTAATCGGTGTACATACATAAAAAAAAGCATACATAGTCGAGGAATTGAGAACCTCCTTCTTTTAGATTTTCGGTTAAAAAAAACAGGCTTGGGTCCAACTACCCAAGTAGTGCCCTCTTACAAAAATAATTGAAAGGAGAAATCAGAATGTAATTTAAAGAATTTTCAACAAAATGATATATGCAGAACTAATGTATAATACCTATAATCAAAATCAAATGCAAAGAAATCAAACAATTATAAATAAAATAAATTGAAATAGCAAGAGGAAAAAATATGAGAATAAACGACTCAATAACAAATCAAAAATTCCTCATTTAGTAAAAAAAAATTTAAGGGTCTATTTGTGTTCGGTCCAGTTTGCGAATTTAGGATATTGCTGCTCACCACCAAACAGACCAAGAGAAGTTACAAACCTGGCTACAGAAGTCACTTCATGGACGGCATCCAAATGAAGTCAATCAGAACTATGTCGACAACTCAGCGTCGAACTACTGGTTGATTTCAGGACAGATTTTTCCGAAAATGGAAGGTTTCTTGTTAGCTATCCAAGACCAAGTTATTTCGACGAAAAACTATCGGAAAATCATCATTAGATATCCCTCAATAGAAAATGACCAATGTAGATATGGCTATCGAACATCAGAGACAATCCATCACATAACTGGTGGATGCCAAGCGTTAGCCGCAACAGAGTATAAGAAAAGACGCGACTCAGGCGGTAAGACAATCCACCAAGAGTTATCAGATAAGTTAAACCTATGGCAGATTGGAAAAATGCCTTATAACAAATACAATCCGGAGCCTATTCTCGAGAACAACCACTTCAAGTTATATTGGGACCGAACGGTTCTGACGGATCAGGCATTTGCTCATAATAGACCAGACATTATACTAACAAATAAAATTTCTAAGCTAACTACACTAATCTACATTGATGTACCTAACAACAACAATTTAAGGCCAAAATACAACGAGAAGATCGCCAAATACAGAGATCTTGAGGTGCAAATCCGAGAATAATGGACAATGAACTGTGTTCAAACGATTCCCATAATTTTATCAACAACTGGAGTGATACCAAAGAATCTTCTGCAGAACGTCAAGGGACTGGACCTTAATGAGCATCTGTATAAATCGATGCAGAAAGCAATTCTCCTTGTAACCGCGCGAACTATCCGAAAGTTCGTAGATCACCTAGGACCCGACAACATGGAAAGGGTTCCCACAGAGCTTCATAATTTTTGTATCTTTGTATACCTAGTATGAATCAATATTCCCGGGAAGAAGTGCGAAGGGGTTTGGCTATAAATATAAAATATATTTTAATTAATTATATAGAAAAAATGAAATATCTCTTAAAATAAAAAGGAACTTGAATTTCTCTTTGGAACAACACAAATATAAAGTCATAGTGGATGTCGCAATCAAGATATAGATCTAGTTTAATGTAATGATCGGTGATGTCTTCATTAGGTGATCATAGTGGAATTCAGTCGACATTTAATATGAAACAAAAGAAAAAGTTAGACCTATTCTAAGGAAGAAAGTTAAAAACTGAACGAACTTTTTCGAATCTAACTTTTTAAGGGAATAAAATATGTAAGAGGTTTTCAGCATAGTGAAAAAAATTCTTCCAAGGTGATGCGTTGAAATTTTTTCACGCTAGATTTGTGTACCGGAGTTAAAAAATAATAAAATTTTTATAAAAAAATAGAACCGACTTCTAAAAGTGCGCTAAAAAGGGAAAAATAACTAGAAATTTTTATATGAAATTGAAATTTTTGAAGTCGGCGCCAAACTAATTCCTGACAAAATGTGTTTCGCATAAACAGATTAAAAATACTTTATTTGTAATTTCTTTCTTACCATAATTTGTATATATTAGTAGTTATTTATTTCATTTAAAAATAATTTGGCGCCAACTTCAAAAATTTAAATTTCATATAAAAATTTCTAGTTATTTTTCCCTTTTTAGCGCACTTTTAGAAGTCGGTTCTGTTTTTTTATAAGAATTTTATTTTTCGATTTTTAGTTTTGAATTTTTTATGATATTCATAAATTATTTGAAATTCATGCTAATCGAGATTAATGTACCTCGCAATGACTCCAAATTACCCGAAAATGAACCACTAAAAAATTTTTGATTCTTAGAGTCCTCCAAATATCAATGAAATTGTGTCAAACAAATATTTAGTCTGTCACAGTAAATCCAATATCTTAAATTTCAAATTAATTTTAGATTGGTAATATAGGCCCCAAAACCTTCCAATATCAATCTTTAAAGAATTTGAGACGTAAATTTCTTAGCCCGATACATTTTATATTGCATATTGAGTTTGTACACGCCCCAGGAACCCTACAATATCAATTTTAGATGACGATGTAAAATCATCGTTTTCTCCTAGAAAGAGAGTGTTGCTGGGAATTTTACAGCTTAAACAAAAAGGCCCTCTGTCTTTAATCCTATTTTGTTTACCATAGAACAAGGGCCGACACAGACATATTCAGAATAAAGATTCAAAGTCAAGAATTATCAAAAAATTTTCGGTGCGATGATGCAAAATCAAAGTTTCATGTAAAGAAAAGTAGATTTGTTGAGACTTTTATTATTGAAAAAAGAGAGACTATTACTTAAACTATTCTGGAAATAAAGAAAAAAAAAACTGACCTAAATAAGTTCAAGAATTGGTAATATAGGCCCCAAAACCTTCCAATATCAATATTTAAAGAATTTGAGACGTAAATTTCTTAGCCCGATATATTTTATATTGCATATTGAGTTGTACACGCCCCAAGAACCCCACAATATCAATTTTAGATAAAACCGGAAAATATAAAATTTTTAGTCCCTCATATTGTATCTTATTAAACTAATAGTTGTAAAAAATTAACTTCATATTCGCAATACATCACTCCCCAACGCCCTTATACCAAATCTAAAAAAATTTGAATAAGGTAAATTTTTCAACCCACCATATTGGATCCGCCATAATGGATTCCAAAAAAACAATTTTAACGTCTTAATCTAATCTAAATCTAAACCCTTCAAAGCCCCCTAGTACCAATTTTAGATCAAATCCAGAAATTTAAAATTTCTAAACGGTCATATTGCATCTAACGTATTAGATTTTCTTAAAATAATTTTATATTCGCTATTTACATCCTCAGAAACGATTCAGTTCCGCATTTGAACAAAATCGAAACATGTAGAATTTTTTGTCAGCTATATTACATTCACCATATTGAATCCTGAAAGAATACGATTAAATTCATAATTTACACCCTCAAGAACCCTCTATATCAGTTTTGGAGAAAGTCGAGATATGTAAAATTTTTAGAACGCCATATCGAATCCGCTAGATTGAGTTATTCAAAAAATATTTTAATTTCGTAATTAACACTAACAAAAATCCCTCCATACTTACTTCAGACAAAATCGAGAGGTGTAGAATTTTTAATCCGCCATCTTAGATCCGCCATATTTAATTTTTTTAAAATAATATCAGATTCGTAATGTGCTATCCCAAAAACTCCCTCAAATCAATTTTGAAAAAAATCGAACAAAATTAATTTTTTATCCACCATATTGGATATGCCATATTGAATTTTTTAAAAATAATTTTAGATTCGTCATGTGCGACCCCGAAAGCTCCCCCGTACCAATTTTGGTGAAAACCGGACAAAATTGATTTTTTGTCCGCCATATTGGATCCGCCAATTTTTTAAAAATAATTTTAGATTCGTCATGTGCGACCCCAAAAATTCCCCCGTACCAATTTTGGAGAAAATCGAATAAAATCGATTTTTTTTTGCCCGCCATATTGGATCCGCTATATTGAATTTTTTAAAAATGTTTTGGATCCGTAATGTGCGACCTCAAAAACTCCCCCATACCAATTTTGAAGAAAATCGGACAAAATTAAATTTTTTTGTCCGCCATATTGGATCCGCCATTTTGAATTTTAAAAAAATAATTTCAGATTCGTTGGGTACAACCCCGAAAATTCCTCCATACCAATTTTGGAGAAAATCAGACAAAATTAATTTTTTTGGCCGCCAATTTGTAAGCGCCATCTTGCATATTACTTAATCAATTTCGTCCAAAATAATATGGGACCACCGCAGTAACTTTCTTTACATAACGTAAAAAATTTCATTCAAATCGGTGCAGCCGTTCCGGAGTAATCGGTGTACATACATAAAAAAAAATATATATATATATATATATATATATATATATATATATATATATATATATATATACGTGACGAATTGAGGACCTCCATCTTTTAAAAGTCGGTTAAAAAGAAAATGGGAAAAAATTGTTGGTTGGCCAATTTTATCGAATCTCTGCGTCTTCTTTAGTTACCCTCTTTTTCATATTATTTGAGCTCTACTTTCACCCTTTAAAATATTCCATCAATATTACATGTATATGTATATACGATTGTCATTTTTACCCACCCACTGCACTACATGAATGTAGATGTTTGATTGATTTAGATTGACAAGTTTAAATGCTCTTTTTTTTTGTAACAAAAATTAACTGCCTTTACTTCATGCAGTAAATATGAAAGAAACTAACACATTTGAGTATACTTCGAAAGTATAAGACCAAAAACCTAAATGGAAGATTTGGCGCTGATTCGAAAGTAGTGGCATTACTTACAGTATTACATGGACAGTACACTAGATATTTTTGCTTTATGGGAATGGGACACTAGCACCAAGACTAAATATTATGCTGTTAAACGTTTCCTGGAAATATTGTATTGACTCAAAAACTTAACGCATATAGCCCTTGTTAACAAGCAAAATTTATTTTTATCTCCTCTCACCATACAATAAAGAAAGAAATGCTTTTCTACATTTAAAGGAAGAAGTTTTCATGTTGAATTAAGAACAAGTTAAAGGGAAAGATTTTCTTTGGACTTGAAATAAGAGATTTTTAAAAAGGGTCAACTTTGAAACAACCGTAAATAATACTACAAGCAAGGCATGGCGTGCATTTCAGAATATTTGTACTAATTTTTCTGAAAATAGAAAATACAAAAATAGTTTTGCTATTGTTATCCTACGAGTTCATAGGTTTTCATATATCACTAAAATTTTGTTTTCTACATACCCGTTTGGACTTTTAACCAGAAAATTCCGGTGTAGTGTTAAATAAGCATAGAGTCTGCTTGATATTCCTCAGATCGAAAAACGTTATAGCATAAAACAGAGCTTGCATATGTTGACTACTACTCGACTTTTGAGTGGTGCTAACCAAAATTGGAATTCATATTTTGATTTAGCAAAACGAATTACAAAAAAGTTCCGTTGAGAACGAAAATGTTTTAAAATGCAGAACACTGTAATTATCAAGTAAAAAAACACGGTTGTTGACAGCTGATCTGTATCAATGTGCTCTTTTTGAAGTTATGATTGCCGAGATCATCCAAAAATCTTACTAAATTACTTCAGATTCATTCAGAATACTTAATATAAGTTTCACTTATAACATTCAACTTCAGTCTAATTAATTTAATACCGCAATTTAAATTTAAGCAAATATTTATGTGTTTATCTTTTGGCTTACGGCAACAAAGACGTTTGTTTGCGAAGCAATATTCTGTTTGCGGAACATTTTGGCTAATTTATATATCCATTCTATTTAAGTCAACTAAATGTTTTAGGTATAGTTATGAAACAGTTAAAAGAAGTATTTAATTTGTCATTTCTATTTACCTTTCTTGTTCCATTAGGTTAAATAAAATGGGGTTTGTTATCACGGCACTCGTTAGGACCTGTAAAAAATTACATTTAAAAAAAGATTTACAGAAATAAGCAGGAAAATAAATACTGTCAAATTGTTTAATTATCATTGATGAGCTTTGAGATGCATGTGAAATTGATCTATTGAGAGGACAGGAAATATTTTTTAAATTCTCCTTTTTTATCCGATTCACACTCCCTTCAGCATATCCTGTAACCAAGTCCTACAATCTTTCAGAAATTTTTTACTAATAACAATTATTTCAATAAAATCATATTAGACCAATTGTATATGATTTTTGTCTTTTTAAAAAATCAACAAATAGCATTTCACTGTTTCCCATCTCACTAAGGAAACATTTGTTGGTTCCTTCGCAAAAATTTCAAGAACTACTACACCAATCATCACTAAATTTTAACTGTAGCCCTATTATGTATTCCAAAGAGTCATAGGTTCTATAAAAATAAAAAATTTCTTATCATTCTGGCCGTTTTATAGCGAGCTGCTAAGCTGATATGGTCCTTCCTTACGACAAGCCGTTCCCGCAGATGAATTGACTATTGTATGCCTTAAATATAGGTAAAATTATTTTCTCTAGGATGCCTAATTTTTGACTTATTTTCAAAATAACTCATTACAGTTCTCGAATCATTCTTTCTCTATGAATAGTCCCTTTTTCTCTTCCAATGAGACATTTTTTTTATTTAAAATGGGCTGAAGGTTTTAGCACTAATACAATTTAAATATATTGAAATTTATTTATGTTCCTATTGTTTTTCATAAAGAAAATTATAGAATGGAAAGTTATTTATTCCTATGTTCATTAAAGACGCTACTATTGAAAAACAGGCACAAAAACAGTTCAGACCAAGCACTGAAGTGGCAGTGATAGCAAAAGGGGACACATGCGACATTTTCCTAGGAGTGGCAAATTTCCAAAAAAAAAATATTTTATTTTGATTAATTTCTAATTTTTGACAAAGGAAATTTCCGATCTGTAGGTGAGTATAATCATCGCGTTTCTATAATATTTTATATATCTCACTCCTACATATATACATATATATATATATATATATATATATATATATATATATATATATATATGTATATATATATATATATATATATATATATATATATATATATGTTTATGCGGCTTGCATGGATTCCTCCGTGTGAGATGCAATAGCAGTGGATATATCCACATTATGCCGTTGTAGTGCTGAAATCACATTCAGCAAAAGGTACAGCTGTATGCAACTCCATATATAAATGAAGTAAAATGCGAACAGTAAATGCAAACTTGGTTCCATCATATCCTTGCCGTATTGGAGGTTGCACAATTTGAATAAATTGCTACACAACACAATTTATCCTATTCCACCACCATCGAAATGATGACCTACCTGTACCACCGTACCGAGAAAGAAAGTCAAAACTTACCCTCCCCGCCACAGTACAGGAAACAAGACGACAAAGGCGACATCTCGATGGTCCACTTGATAGCACAAGAACCACACAAATTAACAAAGTTTGTAAAAAACCGCCATATAGTGGCGCGACGGTGAATTAAAACAGAAATATATAAAATCGAGTACACGAAACGCGCTGCCCAAAGGATTGGGATCGCATTTTTCGGTACTGGCAACCAAGCCTACTGCTAATTTGAGCAGCCAAAGTCACATGTCGCACCAAACGATCCCACCATGAGAGCACCGTTTAGTGTGTTTCAAAGCCAAACAAGTAAATAAATAAATAGATAAGTTTTTGTCCGTGTAATTTAAAATAAAATAGAATAAAATATTGGCGAAGCGGACGTGAAAATTTGTCAATCTACATGATTTTCGTGTTAAAAAGTGCAGAGCACTCCAAAATATGGAAAAATTCCGGGTCCGACAGCGCTGTTTCGTCCTAATATGGGACTTGTCGCTTTTGCATCCTATAAAACTGAGTTTAAAATCAAAAAACAGCAAACAAGACGACTGCTGAAATTAGCAGTAAGCTTGGTTGCCGGTACCGAAAAATGCGACCCCCATCCTTTGGGCAGCGCGTTTCGTGTACTCGATTTTATATATTTCTGTTTTAATTCACCGTCGCGCCACCATATGGCGGTTTTTTACAAACTTTGTTAATTTGTATGGTTCTTGTGTTATCAAGTGGACCATCGAGATGTCGCCTTTGTCGTCTTGTTTGCTGTTTTTTGATTTTAAACTCAGCTTTATAGGATGCAAAGGCGAGATGATGGTTTGTACCGAATGCGGTGGCCTGACGAGTCCCATATTAAGACGAAACAGCGCTGTCGCCATCTGTCGTACCCGGAGTTTTTCCATATTTTGGAGTGCTCCGCACTTTTTAACACGAGGATCATGTAGATTGACAAATTTTCACGTCCGCTTCGCCAATATTTTATTCTATTTTATTATATATTATATTTTATTTTATTATATATATATATATATATATATATATATATATATGTATATAATTTTACTAAGTAATTGGAACACCTAACCTTATTAATTTAACCACCAAAAGATTATGCCAAACTTTGTCAAAATCTTTACCATGTCTAAGAATATCACTCCTTAACTAGCATGGCTTTAATTGTAGTGTTATTCATAATGGTACGGAATCTTCGGTGCACAAGTCATACTTGCAACTTTAATTTTTTCATTAACATGGTGTTAAAAAGGATTAATTTCAATTTACATGCTGTCTGGGTCGATCGTTCCAGTCCGACCCTATAGCCGTTCACCAAATTGATATTGACCAATGTAGTAGAATGTTCATAAAATTAAATCAACTCATTTTTAACCAAATTGAATTAACCGTTGCGCGTCTTTGCACAGCGATGAATTATTGATTAGGTCCAGTGTAGGGATAACAGCATGGGACAAAACAAGTTAAAATTGAATTTCGTTTTACACTCTAATGCCTCCATCCCTTTGATTAAAGCACGCTTAGATTAAAAATCAATCAAGCCAATGAACAAAACACATCTTGCAAAAATGTATTTGAAAAATGAGTTCGAGCCTTATAGTGGCAATATTTAGTCATGCAATGAGAAAATTGGTAAAATGATTTTAATTAAAAGAAACTTTAACTTTTTAAAATAGACTTTTCAGAATATTCAATTAGGCGAAAGTCATAACCTTATATTATAATGTCAGCCATAAAAACTAATTTAACAAAGATTTTTGAATGAATGAATAGTTAAGGGGACAATTAATAAATAGAGCGTCGTATTTAGACAGCATACTTTTTTAAGGTTGATATTTTTTAGTTATAATTTGTTTAATAGTCAAAATTGAAAATATATTGTGGATAGTACATTAATGATTTCATTTCTTGCTGTAGTCATAATGGAAAAATAACCTTCTCCATAAAACTGTCATATTCAACTTTAATCTCCAGAAAAAGTCATCCAATAAAGCTAACCCATTTGTAAATAACAATCTTTTGCTTTTTATTTTCTTTAAAATGAAAACTCATTTTAAATCAAAAATCAACTCATAAAAGTATTTCTACTAAATATATTTTTACACATTGCAAAATAAAAACAAATTATAAAAGTTGTTGTTTAACGCCCGTATACAGGGTGTCTGGGAAAATGTGTAAAATCTCCCGAATATGAAAAAAATTGAAAGGAATACCACAAGTTCATATAAACTTTTTTGTATAGGCCTCCTCTTCGGAGATATGGGCTCCCAATGAGCTGCAATGAGAGCAAGTTCTTTACACATAATTAATGAACCACCCGGTATATTTTAACTTTCCTTTAATATGATGTACACCAGGTAAGACCTTTAAAATTACTATCCAAGAAAGTGTTGGGAGTTACTTACAACTGTAGAGACGGACTAGCTATGACACTCATGAACCCATTTTTTTACGCCTTGTATGATAAGCAATTTTGACAACAGTTTTACATACCTTTAACTATTGACTAAAAATTAAATTCTCTTAAGGAATATTCCCTTCCTTAGTTAAAAACTTCGTAAAAGGGTTCAACATGAGCTCCGTGAAGTCTGATACACTCGCGGCCACGACGAATTGAGCACTGATGTACCCGCCACATTAACTCAGCATTGTTTATTATTTGGCCACAACGAAACGTGATTCTCCTTAGAAGCTCCTTCCAACTATCGACTGGAGTGTAAAACACCCAGATTTTGAGGTGTTCCCACACGTAAAAATCCAACGGCGTTAGGTCGGGAGATTGAGGATCCAGGAAATAGGTCATCTCCTACCTATCCAATTCAAGTTTGGACCGACGTTATTCAAGTGCTCCCGCATAGCAACGCTGAAATGAGGTGGTGCCCCATCGTGCATGTAGTACATGTTTCGGCGAGTTTCAAATGATAAGTGTGATTCGTAAAAAGCGTTATGGAGAAACTCTAAATAAAATTATCCATTTAGTCGTGCCGGCAATACGAATGATCCAATCAAAAAATTTCCAATGGTCCCTGCCCAGATATTAATTGATTGGAACTGATGTTCATGATGCGAAATAATAGGATTTTCATCAGCCCATACATATGAGTGGTGTAAATCTATAATACCATTTTTGGTAAACCCTGCTTTTTATGCATTATTTCGTTGCTGATCCAATAGCCAGTTTGCAAACTGCATTCTACGGGGAAAATCTTCAGGAATCAGTTCATGCACTTTTTTCTAATGATATGGATATAACAGCTGTTCTTGAAGAACTTCATATACTATTGTTTTCAACGTATTAAACTGTGCTGGTAATTTTCAAGTGTTCGTTGAAGAAGCGTCATCTACAGTATTTAAAATATTTTCCTCTAATTGCGGAATATATACTGTTCTTCGCCGACCAACATCAGTACTTCTTTTCCCAAAATTTCCTAAAAATAGGAAGATATTTAATATTATTACCTTATTAAATGAAATCGCCTACCATTCTCCCTTAGACGTTGATCAACTCATTGAAATATTTTCTGATCTGGAAGAGTACGAGTAGGATATCTGTCGTTAGATGCATATCTGTATAGTCAATAAACGTATATTCCATATTTCGAATTATTTCACAATTAATTTCACCACGAATTCCAAAAATTAATTAATATCCAAGTAAAGAATCAATGTGTCAGCGATGAGAAAGTTGACAAGTTCTAAAAGGCAGGATATTTATTTCTAGCAGCATTTGCAACAAAAATACTTTGTTTTTGGTGTCGATTAAAAAAAAGGCACATTTTTTGCGAACGTAGGTCGAAGTGCAATTCATAGAATTATAAGTTTTGAAGTAAAGAGATAAATCCTAATTTTGGATCGAATTTTTTTTATCATAACTTTGAAGGTTAAACATTTGATGGGATCAAAGGTGTATCTTTTATCGAAATACGCTAAACACATGATGTAAATAAAATGACGTTTTTTCGAAAACGGCTAGGATTAGCAACGTGAATGAAGAGTACTTAATTTATAGTGAAGAGTTAAAGGTATGTAAAAAACGTTGTCCAAAGTTCTTATTATACAGGGCGTAAAAACATGGGGTCATGAGTGTCACAGCTATTCCATCTCTGCAGCTGTGAGTAATTCACAACACTTTCTTGGATAGTAGTTTAAAGGGTCTTCCTTGGTATACATCATATTAAAAAAATAATTGAAATATACCTAATGTTTCAATAATTATGTATAAAATACTTGATTTCATTGCAACTTTTGGGAGCCCATCTCTTCGAAGAGGAGGCCTTTACGAAAAAATTTTATATAAATTTGTAGTATTCCTTTCACGTACTTTTTTCATTTCCAGGAGATTTTCGACATTTTAGCGGATACCCTGTATTTTAAATAATACGTAGATACTTTTTATTTCAAACTGACAAACCAAAGCCAGCTATAATAATCTTAGTTTAAACTTAAAACAAACTGGTCATTTTTGGAACGCAAATTGTTGCGAAGTTGCATATTGTGTAAACTTTAGTCGAATTTTTTAAAGAACCATTTTCATGAACATCGAAGTATTTAAAGTTTTACATTCTCTGAGGACTTCTTATACCCTGTGGTGCATTTTCTGTTAAAACTTTCTTTATGGTAATTTTGCCCCTCTTTATCAAGAAATATAAAGTATTATATATATTTCCTAAGGATTTTAGGTATAATAATAATAATTAATAATTTTTCGCTTTACTTCAAATTTTGTAAATAACAAATCAATGGAAATGACGTCAAGAGTGTTGTGATATTCTTTTAAATAATTAATATTTCATTTATTTATAAATCTGCTAAAAGTTTTTATCGTAATTTTCAATTATCTTATATAATTTCACAAGCTATTAACAAATTTGAGACATACAGGGTGACTCAGATCTAAACATATGAATGATGTATTATACTTAATTTTCTTACAATTGGAGGTCCCATTCTAGCTGCCAAAAGGCTCTTATTTTATGTTTGGAGAACACACGAAGGTCTCCTGGACAAGAGGCGAGTTTTATTGGTAGAGTTGTGGATCATCCCTTTGCTAATGTGTCAGCCTCCTCGTTGCCTCTAATGCCCACGTGACTGGGTATCCATAAAAAGGAAACTTTCTTTTTTTGTATGTTTATTCTTTCTAAATTGTATTTCATATTTATGACCAACGGATGAGTAGGATTGAGGCTTTTAGGGATGTGATGGAATTTAAGGAGCCTGTGACAATAGTCTATAGTTTTTGTTGGACCCCTTGATCATCTGGGTGGATTCGTAAATCGCAAACAGTTTCGCGTAAAGGCTGCTAGATAAGGGATGCAGGGAGTAAAAGTATTTATATGGGGGGAAGAAAATAGCTTCGCCGACTCTAGGGTCAGTCTTAGATCCATCAGTAAATACTAGTACATCGTCCTTGAATTTGGAGTGAGTGAGTTCGATGAAGTATTTTCCGAGGAATTCTCTGTTGCAAGTCATGCATGTTTGGAGTGTGATAAGAAGGGTCTAAACTTAAGAGAGTTCGCATAGTTTAGGAGAAAGAGATTTCTTCTGTGATGAAGAGGTAGAAGTCCCGCCTAGCAGTATCAACTGGAGGCGGGGCTGGTGCGGAAAGCTCCCAAGGCCATACGTAAACCACTATTATGGATTGGATCTAGTCTTTCGAATTGATAAGAAGGAGCAGATGAGCAGGCAACAGAGCCGTAATCCAGCTTGGAAAGGATGGGGGAGTTATGGAGTCTTAATAATGAGACACGATGAAAACCCCATTTAAAACTGGACAACCTTCTCAGAATGCTGAGATCTTTAGAGCATTTTTTTGAGGTTGTCAATGTGTTGTCCAAAATTTAGTGAAGAGTCAAAGTAGAGACCCAGGAATTTATGAGTTGTGGGATTAGGAATGGGACTGAAGTTCAGAAAGATAGAGGAAATTTTCAGGCAAGATCTGCGTTTACAGAAGTGAACAATAGCTAATTTAAAGGGGGAAAATGGATAGCCCCAAGGAAGATGTCCATTGGTTGAGGTAGGTAAGGCTCGTTTGAAGAATTCTCTCAGTTATCGTATTGTCCAAAGAGGCATGATATATAAAAAAATCATCAGCGGGTCATCATTTTTTTATAAAAATTTTATTAAATATACTTACTTCAATAGATGGATAGGCAGTGAGGTACCCAATTGTTAGCCAACAATATCCTCAGAGTTCAATTCTATGGATTTCTTCTTCTTAGCTTATGAAGAAGATATTAATATACGATACAAGATTTTTCAATGTATTAGCAATTCATTTCAATAAATATAAACTGCTTCAAATATAAATATCAAGGGAAGAAAATGTGAAAAATTAATGGAAGGCATTTTGAAAATATTCTCGAATAATTTTTTACTAAATATGTGTGTTCGCTTTTATTATTATTGCTGTCTAGTAAGTAGATAACAAACTTTCGACAGTGTTCAGAATGTGTCAAAATAACCCTAGTACCTCATATAATTTTTTCCTAAGACGCCCCATAACGGAGATATTCGAACTAAAGCACTACCCAGTAATTTACTTTTTAGGCTGTAGCTTTGACATTGCCAAGAAAGTCAGGACTTTCCTAGAACTTCATAATTTCCACACACAATGTCTTGAGACAATAATCCTGCAAGACTTAATTAGCTAAATTTGTTTCCAAAAAAGTTTTAATTATTTTATTTACGGACAAAACTAGTTTCACAGGGGCGGTATTATATATTCTCATAACTGAAACGTTTGGTATAAAGAAAATCTCATGCAGTAGCTCTTACTAGCCACTTACAAAGATTAATGGTGAACGTTTGGTCGGGGATCATTTTGAATTATTTGATTAGGTTTTCCGTTTTAAAGAAAGAAAACTATTTTCAATTTTTGCACCAAAATTAAAATGACCTGTTAGAAGATATACTCTTACAAACTAGAGCTGTGGTTTATGCATGTAGATGTATTATGTTATATGTATTTAACATGTATTTTTGGTAATCGTTTGATGGGTAGAGGCGGACCTGTTTTATAGACACCAAAATCACCGAGCTCAAATTAAGCAGATTTCTTATTTTAGAAGAATTCTAAAAGACTTGTTTATTTAACTCTATGAAACATTAGGGAAGCGTTGCTTAGGAGACTTATCCATTACTGCAATCTTACTCGACATGATCTTGAAAAATATTCACACAAATGTTTTGACGTTAAAGCCCCGTTTGGTCAATTAAACACAAAAAGGATATTTTTAATGTTTTATACAATTTTGGGACAGTTTATTGTTTTACAAGATTTTATCAAAAGAAAATTCTAACTTTTCGTTAAAACTTTAGTTACGATTTTTGTTTCGCTTGGCTATAATCAATCTTTCTAATGTTCCTAGATCCGGTAAATTTTGGTTTGGAAATTTCTGGGAATAAATTCTTCGTGCATTATGTTTATTCACAAATTAAATGCATGTTACATGTCAACATTGCTCTAAATTATAAAGTCCATTAGTTTCTAATAGTAACTAGTATTAATTAATTGTATGATTTCAGTTAGTGGTATTAAGTTAATTATTTTAAAACAAAAAGCTTAGTTAATATCTGGATGCATGCCTGATTCAGTTTTTGTCGAAAATGGTTGATTTTTTCGAAATAGATTAAATCTATCTTTTTCTAGATAATTCATCTAAAATATCTAAAAAATAAGTTTTAGCTCTGAGTACTGACACCTGTCAATATTTTAAGTCTATGAATTTCGAGACGGAGCCGTTTCTGACTTGTTAGGTAATGTCAAAGGTTGTTTATTACTTAAATGAGCCTTTATCGATAATATAAGATGCCAAAATTTCAATGAAATATACAAGTCTGCTCAAGAGCTACCGCCCAAAGAATAAATGTCACTCCGTATAGTGGTCCAATTGAAAAATTCTTTTTTTTTTTTAAAGTCGAATTAAAATAAAATAAGGTTGTGGTTTTCGGCAGTCGTCATATTATGTGCTTGTTCTTTTAATTATTTGGACAATTAAATTTTATTATTGCCTTTTATAATATAAACAATCAATTACTTCAACTTAAGAAGAACTAATTAAAGTGAGGAGGTATTTTTGTACTTTATTTAGCTTTCTCGCTATTACTTTAAAAATGCCCAGTATTCAAATAAAACGGTCAGGTTATCACCTTTCTTAAACACCCACGATCGTGTATTTTTCTTACTACTTTGTATTCGATCAGTTTTTGTCAATTCTATCTATTTATCTATGCAAGAAATGTGAAAAAATCTCACACAAAAGAATATAAATGCTTGCTTGCGATACTCGAAGGAAAATAAAAATTTTGGGTTTGATGAAAATTCTTGTATAGGTTTGTCATTTACACTTGTTGGACCTTTGCCTCTTTTATGTTATTCAGATAACGTAAATTGAATATAAAATGATTTTCTTTTCAACATTTTGCTTTAAAATTCTAAGGAATCATAGATTGAGGCAAAAGGTATATAGGTCGATAACCCATTTATTAAACGCCCACATAAAAATATACGAGGTATAGTGTATTCAGAATTATTAGAAACTGATTTAAAAATCTGATTGATGGAATGACGACGACAACGGCAAGAAAACTGACTAAGATTTGGAAAAAACAAAATAAACTCAGAATCGCCTCCTGGAACATCATGTCCTGGAACGCAAAGGACCAGGAAGTAGTAGAAGAGCTAAAAGAAAATAATATAGAAATATGCTCTGTCAGTGAAACAAACAAAAAGGAAAGGAGAAATGTGAAATAGACAGATATATCTTGATATACAGTGGAATACCCCGAGAGCAAAGGGCACGATCAGGAGTAGGGCTGCTGATAGACCGGAAGTACAAACAACAAATAGAGAGTGAAATTTACATAAGCGATAGGATACTACAAGTAACAATGAGCATTAACCAGGAGAAGATCAATTTTATAAGTGTATACGCACCAGATATAAGCAAGGAGAGAGAGGAAAGAGAGAGATTTTATGAAGAATTGCAAGCAGTAGTGGATGAAATAAGAGCACCAGCTAGAATCGTTCTTATGGGGGACCTAAATGCAAGGATAGGAAAGGAACCACTGAACGGTATAATATGGTATAATACATTCAACGAAGAGACTATGTACGAAAATAGAGAACTGCTGAAAGTATTTTGTGCAAACAACAACATGAGAATTAATAACACTTTCTTCAAACATGACATGAAGTACAAATACACATGACATAATACAAGAGGACAACAGTTAGTATTAGAATATATTATCACTAAGAGAGAAGTCGCCTCTCAAACAATACTAGACGTAAGAACTTTAAATGGCGCCAACTCTGGAAGCGATCATAAGATGGTACTTTGCAAAATGAGACTAAAAATGCCCAAGGCCTCAAAACCTAAACCGCAAATGATAAAAGAACTAAAAGAAAACTATTGGGAAAAGTTTACAAAAGGGATAGAAAGAGACATGTACGGAAGCCAGAGAAAAATATGGAGAATGTTAAGAAGAAACAAGCTTGAAGTCAAAGATACCGTGAGAACTAATAAAATCACATTAGAGCAGTGGGAAACATACTTTAAAAATCTATATAAGGAAGAGGAGAACATGGAACAGATACAAAATGAATATGAGGAGGACGATAGTATAGAACTAACAAATGACAAGATAGAAAACACCTTAAATTCCCTTAAGAATAGAAAAAGCCCTGAAACAGACGAGATCACTAATGAGACGCTTAAATATGGAGGGAAAAAGCTATGGAATGAAATATTAACCCTATTCAAGAATATCATAGAAGAACAAAACATACCGAATGAATGGAAAAATAGTGTAACAATACCCATTTTTAAAAAAGGGCAGAAAACGCACCCAGAAAACTATCGAGGAATAACACTGCTTGATAGCATTCTCAAAGCATTCACAAAAACTATACTGGAAGAAATCACCAAAATCATAAGTATACGAGAAGAACGACAAGGTTTCAGGAAGAACAGATCCACTATTGACGCAATATTCATTGTCAAACAAATAACTGAAAAATCCCTAGAATTCAATAAACCTGCGTACATGTGCTTCGTCGATATGACCAAGGCTTTTGACAGAGTACGCTTAAAGGACATCTTAGAAATAACGAGAACAAAAGGTCTAAACCATAGGCTAATTAACCTAATATACGATATTAACATCCAGTGCAAAACAAAAATCAGAGTAGGACATATAACAACGGAAGACACATATGTAAACACAGGAATTAGACACGGCGATTCGCTCAGCCCCTTCATATTTAATCTAATAATGGATAAAATAATAGAGAATCTCCCCAGAACAGCTGGATACAAAATGGGAAACACATTCTTCCATACCTTCTGCTATGCGGACGATGCTGTTCTTATTGGAGACTCTGAAGATAACCTCCAAAGACTATTGCACTCTTTTAACACTAAAGCGAAAGAATTAAATATGCTCATCAACACCGAGAAGACCAAATGCTTAGTAACATCCAAAGAACCAATACGGTGCAAGTTGGAAATCGACTCCAAAATTGTCGAACAAGTAAATCACTTCAAATATCTGGGAGCAGAAATAACGAGCCATGGAAACCTTTTTAACGAAGTAAGAGAGCAAACGATGAAAGCGGCTAGAATTTCGGGATGCCTAAAAGAAATTGTGTGGAAGAACAAATACCTTAATACCGAAAGCAAAACTAAGATATATAAAACGGCTCTAAGACCCATCATAACATACGCGGCAGAAACAAGACCAGATACAGGCAGAACACTACAAATGATGAGAACAGTCGAAATGAAAACATTAAGAAGTATACAAGGCAAAACTCTACATGACAGAATACAGAATGAAGATATCAGACAACAATGCAGGATACAGAACATAGGAAGATGGGTTAGACAAAGCCAAAGATTCTGGAACAAACATATAGGGAGAATGGAGGACGGTAGACTCGTTAAAAGCGCAAAAATGAATAACCCAGTAGGAAAAAGATCACAGGGAAGACCACCAAAACGATGGCGAGAATGGTAGACCTCATCTTCCGGGGAAGACGTGATGGCAATGAACAGGCAATAGCCCACTAGCATGGTTAACTGTGTTAGAAAGAAGAAGAAAAAGAAGAAGAAGATTAAAAAGTCCAATCACTTATAACAATGAAACTGCAATAAAACATTTCAAGCACAGCTGTAATGTTATACCGAAATCCTTTCAGGTCCGAAGTAATGTTTATTTTTAATTCTAATTTTAATTTTGTTATGTTCGTAGGAAATAAGTAAACAAATAAAAGTTGATTTTTATATTAAATTAAATAAAACACGATAATAATATAACACATTATAATATTTGCATATGTATAAATACTTAGTTAACACTAAGTTCTATATTACTAAACTAAATCTATTTCACTATCGCTACTGTCATCTAGATTGACAACTAATTTTTCTGTTGCATTTTTAAGATAGGCATAGGTTTTTTCTATTTCCTTTACATGTTTTACACAATTTTCGCAGTCAATTTGAGAAATTTTTTTCGTTTCACTATCAATTAAAACTATTATTATATTATTATATATTATTACGACGAATTCCTTTAAGTTGATGCCATATTTGCTCAATGGCATTGAATATACAGCGGTAAGGTGGTAAAAGTAATACTATGTGATTCGTACTTTCCGCAAGTTCGTCGCAATAATATTGTTTTTTAATAGACAAACTTTTAAGCACTTCCAATAACTCTTTATTTGTGTAGTTTTCATAATAATACATATAGTCTTGAATTGTGGCTCATGGGTCGTTTAAACAAGGTGCTTTGTTTAATTGTTTACTATGGTAACTCACCTTGTCCATAACAATAACACTATTTGGCGGAATATTAGGCAATAATTTAGTTCTAAACCAATCTTCGCATAGCTCCACTGCTGTGTCAACATGATAGTCAATACAAGAATCTCTAATGTTTTTGGATGAAAGAGACAAAGCATTTGATACAAACCCTTTTTCAAATCCAGCATATAAAATTGTTATTATTTTATCACGGTTTGACGGCGCATGTGTCACACACTTACCTTTAAAATCGTCTCATCCACTGGTTGGAGTGTCATTGGTATCAATCCATGTTTCATCTAAATAAATTATTGGTCTTTTTTGTGTTCTGTGGTCACTGATTTTTCTCAAATACTTCCCCCGCCATTGTTGAAGACGCGTGGATTCCATTAAAATTTATCTTTTATTAATCTTTTTGAATTTAAATCCCATTCCTTGGATGTACTTCCACAAAGTCGTTCTTTAGCACTTAATGTCGATTTAATCTTTAGCATCTATTGATAGATGCACTTTTCGATTTGTTTCACTTTCAGGTCACTACGTTTCTAAATAATTATTAGGTTTACGGTAGTAAATGAAATACGAAATAACCACGTGTACTATGACTAAAGACACAATTTAAACTGGCTATTTTGGTTAAGATTCAATTAAATTTTACATAGTAAATATAAATAATACCTAGAATTTTACCTGCATTTGCAAATATATTCCGGGCCTGTACGTATCCAATATGGCGGATAAAAAATTTATTTTGTCCGATTTTTTTCAAAATTGATATAGGGAAGTTTTTGGGATCGCACATTACGAATCTGAAATTATTTAGAAAAAAAATTAAATATAGCGGATCCAAGATGACGGATTAAAGATTCTACATCTCTCGATTTTGTATAAAATCCGTATTGAGGATTTTTGTTAGTGTTAATTATGAATTAAAAGTATTTTTTTGAAATTTAATATGGCGAATCCAATATGGTGGATTGAGGATTTTACCTTATACACATTTTTTTAGATTTGGTATTAAGGTGTTTTCGGGGTCGTGTATTACGAATATGAAGTTAATTTTTTACAACTATTATGTTGATAAGATACAATATGAGGAAATAAAAATTTTACATTTACCGATTTTGTCTAAAATTGATATGCGGAGTTCTTGGGAAGTATGCAATCTCAATATGCAGTATAAAATATGACGGGCTAAGAAACTTACGTCTCAAGTTCTTTAAATATCGAAATTGGAAGATTTTGGGGCCTATATTACCAAAGATTATTATAGCTATAGCGTTAGCTATAATAATCTTTGATATTACCAATCTAAAATATAATTTGAAATTTAACATGGTGGATTTACTATGACAGACTCGATATTTGTTTTACTCAATTTCACTGGTATTTGGAGAATAATAAGAATCAAAGAATTTTTAGTGGTTCATTTTAGGGTGATTTACAACTTTGAATAAAATGGGTACTTTTTTGCCACCTTGGAGTCATTGCGAGATAATCTCGAGTACTACTTAGTTCAAATAATTTATGGATATCAAAAGAATTCAAAACTAAAAATCGAAAAATATTATAATTATAAAAAAATTGAACCGATCTCTAAAAGTGCGCTAAAAAGTGAAAAATAACTATAAATTTTTATATGAAATTGAAATTTTTGAAGTCGGCGCCAAATTATTTCTAAACGAAATAAATAACTACTGATATATACAAGTTATGGTAAGAAAGCAATTACAAATAAAGTATTTTTAATCTGTTTATGTGAATCACATTTGATCAGGAATAAGTTTGGCGCCGGCTTCAAAAATTTCAATTTCATATAAAAATTTATAGTTATTTTTCACTTTTTAGCGCACTTTTAGAAGTCGGTTCATTTTTTTTTATGAAAATATTATTACTATTTCTGTCTAGTACTTTCGGCAGTGTTCATAAAGTGTCAAAATAACCTTAGTGTCTCATATAATTTTTTCCTAAGACGCCCTATAACGAATATATTGGGACTAAAGGGTTATTTACGTTTTGGGCTGTAACTTTAACGTTGCCAAGAAAATCAGGACCGGAATCTCCACTAAACTTGTAGACCCAAAATTTTAACACGTATCATTTTTCAGAGCAATTACCTAAAAAAAATCCCTACGTTGATTTCTAAAAAATCAATCAATTAAAATAAAATTAAAATTAGACCAGATGTAATGGAGCGGGCTAATGCAAAAAAATAATTAATTAGCGAAACTTGTTTCCGAAAAAATTTGAAATATTTTATTTACGGACGAAGCTAGTTTATAAATTCTCATAATTGAAATATTTGGTATGAAAAAAATCCCTTGCAATAATACAGACTAAACACCTCATAAGAGAAAGACATTAGGAAATTTGTAATATTTTATTTAGCTTTCTCCTAAAATGCACAGTATTCAAATAAAACGGTCAGGTTAGCACCTTTCTCAAACACCCATGATCGTATATTTTTCTTACTACTTTGTATTCAATCAGTTTTTCTCAATTTTTTCTATTTATCTAGGAAGAAATGTGAAAAAATCTCATACAAAAGAATATAAATGCTGCGTGCGAGACTCGAAGGATAATGAAATTTTTTGGGGTTGATGAAGATTCTTATATAGGTTTGTCATTTACACTTGTTGGACCTTTGCCTCTTTCGTGTTATTCAGATAACGCAAATTGAATATAAAATGATTTTCTTTTCAACATTTTGCTATAAAATTCTAAGGAATCATAGATTGAGGCAGAAGGTATAAAGGTCGATAACCCATTTATTAAACGCCCACATAAAAAATATACGAGGCAATATAATGCAACAAACCACCAATGGAAAGTCTGTTATTAAAACCGGTCTAGACTGATAATTATAGTCGTTTGACTCTAAGAAACAGTATTATTAATAGGTAGGAACTCTTATTATAAAGTTTGTACTTACGAAAATTAGTCATTATGATGTAATCAAAGGTTTAGTGAAGGTGAGCGAAAAAGACTGATCGCCTGATTTATCACAACCTGAACATTTGTTACATTTTACATCTATTGAATTGCTTTCCTGTGATTATTTCATGATCAACATTTTTGAAACATATTTTCAATACACAAGTTCAAGAAAAGAATCGTTTTTTGATTGTAATTTTTTTCCTAAGACAGGAATGTGTTTTATTCCCGCTGATTTTCAATTTATATGCAAAAAAATGATGTTGATCTAAGAATCATGTTAACGGGAGGAAGAATAAATAACCTTATATATTTGGAGGACTCGGTTACATTCGCTGATACCTTCGATAAATTATAGTCTCGTATGGATAAAGTAAACGAAATTTATGATCATAAATAAGTACAACGTACAAAATTGTAATATCATAAGCAACCAAAAGTTTATTGAACAATTGAGTAAGTTAATGATTATCTTGACACCAACATCAATGACTAATGGAATCACTTATAAGATATATGGTTCCGTGTTGAGAAGACCAATTGCTACACTCTCCCTCTGTTTGCAATCATAGGGTAGAAAAGATTAAATTAAAAGATACTAAAAACAAAGTGGCCCTGCAGGAAAAAGCAGTTTAGTGAAGTGGGCAAACTACCGGCTGCTCAGGAGAGGAGGTTCGAATTTAGGGCACCTGCAGCTCTAAACCAGCTCAGCTGCAAGCTGCCTAAGGTGGTCGCGGTACCCTTCCTGCAGTCTCCACTTACGTAAGGCACCAAAATTGGCTAAATTAAAGGAAAATAAATAATCAACATTCTACACTCAACATTTATTGTCAATTCTAAAATTTATAGCACAAAATAACAAGTAAGACGCTAGGCAAATAATGGATAGTCTGTTATATAATAAACTCTAAATACTATCATCGGTGTAAATGTGATCACGTTTACTCAAGATTACATAAATAGATAACTAGTCAAGGTGAATCAATAAAATAGGGAAGTAAATTAAAAGTAACTATATGTTCGGCTTATCTGTGTTCCTTGAGTGATTCTTCCCGATTCCTGAGCTGTCGTGGCTTTAGGTAGTAGCTAGTGATGATGGGAAGTAAGTTGATTTCCGGACGGGAAAAGAAGTACCAAGGGACAAGAAGAACAAAAAAAAAAGAAGAAAAAGAGTAGAAAAGAAAAAACTTGGAGAAGAAGTAGATCTTCAATAAGAAGTAGAAAAAGAAGAAAACCCTGAAATAAAACAGAGCGTCTAAGAAAACTGGGTTAAATATAAAATTACGAGCTATGCTGCATTGATATCAAAAACCACAAAGCAAAATAACAATAATAAGGTTATAAATTCAAAACACTCGGTATAATATTAATAAATTATGGAGACGCTGCCCAGCTTGTAACGTTATGAATGTAACATTAAATTAATAGAAAGAAAATACAATTATACATCCCAGTCAAGTTATAAATCATGTCAAGATAAGCTAACGAACTTGACCAAATAAAATTAATCATTAGTTACACAATCTGATCAATAAAATAACAATAAATTGAAATAAATGGTCAAGAATACAGTAATTAGCCCCAAAATTCAGTCTATCCATAAAAATTAGTAAATTTATTAACAAAATAACAAGATACTTATTATAGTACACAATTCATGAAGCCCCCGATCAAAAATCACTTAATAAATTATAAATCAATTAATATAATTAAATCTTACAGATTACAAGAACACACAATTCAGGCGTCAAGTAAAATTTAACAAATAGATTACAAAAAATCACATTTTCATAATTAAAATTAGCTTGGTTACCCTGTGCTATTTATATTGGCATACTCTAGCATCACCCAAGTAAGAGAAAAATACCAAATCTATATATTACCCCATTTAAATTAAAAAAAAAAAAACAATAAGTAACAATGTTCTGATCAAATGAGAGCCACGATAATGTTCTTGAGGACCCTCAATCTTCATAGGGAAAGCAAAAAAAAAAGTCTGCACCACGTGTGTACTTACTTGTGGATAAATCCTTCCAAGAAGAACTTGTTCATTAACACAATAAATGCAAAAGATAAGGCAAGCAAACGAAATAACAAAAGGCAACTTTGGCTGAATATCCCAAAATATTGGATTAAAGATCTTGGACACTCGTTGCTTCCACACTTCGGCTATTTAAGATCAAAATGGACGAGGAAAACGACTTTTTCTTCCCAAGTAAAATATTCACTTCCAGAAAAAAACACAAAAAAACAGAACAGAAAAAATCACCCATGATGAAGTTGACCAGTCTGACAACAATTGTACGTAGTACAATATTCAAGTACGATTGAAACCGTCAAAGTAACTTTCTTAACCAACAAAAAAAATAAATAAATAAAATGAAGCTGTCGGCATATCTCCCGTAACCAATGTGTGCTCTAGGTGAACGGAACACAATTAACATCATCCTATTGCAGATCAAAGTTAGAATAATTATTATACTATTAAATTTCGGTACAATTGAATAAAATTCGGTATATTAACCCATAAAGCAATAAACCCTAGTCGATAAAACAGACGTCTATACTTTAGGCCATTTCCAGCAAAGCATAAGCTGCCTGCCCCAATTTCCTTTCGCAAGTACGGAACATACAGAGCAGAATCTGCGCACAGCGTCGCTGTGACCCACGAGAATACTCTTGAGGCGGTGTAGAATTTCCGAATGATGCAAAAAAAAAAGAGAATGACCCCATAACCTAATAAAACAAAATGTAAATAGAATTTGCGAGATTAATTAAAATAATTCCCGGTAAGATGAGAACCGAAATCTAGGAAAAAAGGAAGGTACGGTAAATAGACTTCTATAAAGAAAACAGCCAAGTACGATGTAATAGGATATTAACGTAATTAAAACTGTATTTGTAAGTAGGATACAAATCAGAGCTATAAAAGAAATCAAACAGGAAATTGAGCTAACAGGGTTCAAAATATAGCAAAACTGAAATTACAACAAATGGATTATTTTTATACAAGGGATTAATGAGAAACTCTAAAGGAAAATGTCACTGTGATTGCCCATACCGTGAGTATTTGCATAACCAAGGTAAACTTAACAAAACTAGTTACAATGAGCCTAAACGAAATTTTGAACTGTAACGCAATATTTAAAAACTAGAACATTACACTAAACACAAAAATTAGATTCTTACGCCGATATGTTTTCCCTGTTCTGCTCTATGGTATAGAGTTATAGACTCCCACTGAAGCAACGAGTAACAAACTGAAAGTCTTTGAGATGTGGCTTAGTCGCTAAGTATTTATAAGGATATGAAAGATTCAAAATCTTGATCATATTATGAAAAACGGTTTCCATTCTCCATAATTAATTAAATAATATAAATAATAAATATTGAGCACTGATGTTAAACAATACTGTTGTCAATATCCGTGTAATGGAATAAACAGTGGTTATTTTATGCTAATCAACTTGAAGTATATTCCACAAAAATGAATAATTAAATAATCATTAGATAGTTAAACGTTAACCATGGGAACAAGACAATATGTATCTTATATTACCCACCTTTTGAAGTCGTTCATCTGTCTTTCCGAAACCATAAATATTTAAAAATGTGTCGAGATAATTTTACCGTCTTTAAAATTATAAAAACCGTTAAATATTAAGTCAAGAAGGGATTTAGCACCTACCAAAACTGCCTAGCAAGTTTTAAATATTGAATGATTTTGGCATTATTAGGGAACAAAAGAATAATCAAATAAGCTCACTATAATGTAGTATATCATTTAACTACATGTACAAGGAGTTCGTATAATATATGTTTTTTTATATTCACAAGAAAGAAAGAGTTAATACTTCCTGACCACTAAAAGAGTGGATACTTTTTTTTGCACGGTCATTATTATGGATTCTTTCTATTTATAGGAAGACCTAGAATAGTTTTATTAACTGTTTTGTATAAAAAATAAAACTAAGATGCTCAGAGGCCAATTCGGAAATTAACTGTCCGGCATGGAATGGCTGACGCCCTTTATGAACAAAAGGGCCGAAACTACTGGAACTTTAGGGAACGAAATTGACGATACAGAGTTTATGGGGTGAGATGGGTACAAGCGAGAACCGCCGGGGTACCGAGGGAATACAACAACAATTCTTTAAGAGCGGTACGGTGTGAAGAATGGTACTTAGAAAATTACGTGACGTGTAAAATCAGCGTTAATGAAGGGTTTGTTTTTTATTTTGGTTTTCATTTATTTTATGGAAATTAAGAGAATATCCCGATTTATTTCACTAGGAAAAAGGGCAACATTTTATTGTTTATTTAAACAATTTATATGGCTGTTTTGTCGCGTTTTTATTCTTTTCTTGTTTAATATTTTAGAAAGCTATTGAAGAGTATTATTTTCAAAATTAGGTTTGTTATATTTTTATTTCTATTAATAGCATGGCCAACATACTTTGGAATTTTTAAGCGTTATTATCTATAAGTTTCTCATTGTAAATAATATCGTTTTTCTATTTATTTTTGTTAATAAATTTAAGTGTTTTGAGAAACTTGTTTTGTTTAATTTATTAGAAACCTCCAAGGGATTAATCTCGAGAACGCACTGTTATGAGAACTAGATAGCAGTTTTCCTGATTCATGAAGTCCTGATTGTTGGTAGTGGTAAACCCTAAATAACCTGTAATTGTTTGGTACTAAAATACCAAGAACCAAAAAGAACGACCAGATTTCCAGTGTGCCTTTGTCACTGTGGTATTTATTTATAAGTTTTTATATTAGCTACAAAATAATATGCAGCAGCAGGAAATCGTAGATCTAAAGGCCACACGCTACCAAAATATTCCATTCGCAGGAGTCTACGATCAAATGTTGTCATATCCAGAACACATAGGAACTCTTAGCAGAAAAGAAGATTCTATCAACTAAAAAACTAAATTTTTATCAAAATGATATTGTTCCGGACGGCCTGTATTTATAAACGCTTTATTGTTTTAATCATCTTTTTTTAAAACTTCAATTCTAACACTTGTCAAACAATTCAAGTTACATCGACGAGCTCTCAAACTAAACTGTCTACGAAAGCCGATCTGAATCCTTTATATACCCTTTTTCCGAATACCAGAAGATTGAGGATCATTCTAGAAGTATTTTCATACTACATGGTGTAATAAAAATAAGAAAGTGGAGTAATATGGCGATTTCTAGACCTTATGTCATAGGCGTTCTATGTTGAAAATAAAAACAGAGAATTTTCTAAAAAGTTCCAGACCTTCTTTCATAGATGTTTCCTGAGGAGATTAACAAAGGTAAAATTATTTAAATAAATTATGAACTCGTAAAAAATCAACCTAAAACCCTACAAACTATAAACACAAATGAATACAATGAAATGTATAATGTTATATAGTTCGTTACAGTATTTACTGCTTAAAAGCGTACCGATTTCATTAGTATTTTTCAAAATGCTTTATCTTCACAAATACTTTTTTCTAATTGCTATTTCTGAATTTGTTTGTTTCAAACCAAAATTTCTTCACTCCATGAACGTTGCGTAGTCGTTTTTATCCTAAATTTACTTTTATAAATTAAGCTGTGTGACATGTTTAACGGAAATAATACTTAGCAAGCAATTTAGTTTTTGCTGTAAATTATATTATTCAAATTCTATGCGCGTAACCCGATGAACCGTGCACGTACCGAAATTTCGAACACGGGTCGAAAGGTGTAATTCGCCCTCGTTAATTGTGACATTTAAATTTATATGAAGTGGATGCTATTTTACGCTGATTTTAATCTTGGATTGACACATCAACTACTGGTGTTTGCAGTTTGTGATTTAGGCTAAAAAATAAACTTGAGAGACATAAGAGCGAGAACAAGCCAACTATTCCTATTTTAGCATAATTAGGTTTCCACAAGCTTAGGGCAAAACAGTTCATAATTTTTGTGAATGCAAATATAGAAAATTTACCTTGGTACTATTTCGATATGCGATAAATTCAACCATTGCGTAAATTGCCTGTGGGTAAAGCATTGATTAAATGATTAATTGATTGAATGATGTAGCAGGTTAAGATTAAGAAGCTCTTAGAATGCAGTCTAGTAACTTCTGGTGTTATCTGTTCCATATGAACAAGTTGGTTGCCTTAATCAGGATTAGCAGCCTGTTCACTAGTTTCTTCTGTAGGTTAAAGTCTTCAACATTGATTTATCCTTACGGGTGTCTCCGACAGGTTAGAGCTTCTCATTCGAAGACAATATGTGAGACTGTTTCATCCTCTTCATCACAAAGTCTAGAAGTTGGTTCCTTATTATAGAAGCCCATTATAAATAGAGATTTCCTTAGATTGCTTAGTCGGTTATTAGCTCTGTCTAAGTTATTAACAGGTTGTACACCGAAGAAATCAAGAAATTGACAGACTTTGTATTTCAGTGTATATTTGAATTATTACAATCGGCCAAGCGCTTTCGGTCTCTATCGGACCATCCTCAGGGCTCAGACCCTAAAAACGAGAGAATATGGTCAGCAAATAAGTTTACTCAGTACTCACCAGTAGTGGATATATGAAAGAAGGAAAGAGGAGGAGGAGGAGTAAGAGTAAATCATCAACACTTTTCATCCTCCTCCTCTTTTCTTCTCTCATTATACTTTTCAAATCTCTCATTATACTTATTAAAAAACCTCGTATCATCAACGCTTTTCATCCTCCTCCTCTTTTGTTTTCTCATTCGAATTATCTCGTATACATTCGAGTTACTTCGTATACATTCGAGTTACTTCGTATACATGTTAACATGACCTTGTATCCCTTCTTTAAATTTTGATTATAAAAGCAACACTTTACCAGCTTAAAACATACTAAAATGAAATATGTCTTCTGCTTCTAACGAAAGTGAATTAAATTTATTAATTCAAAAATTTTATAAAAAATGTAAAAGTTCTGCTTTTGAGTTCGAACATTATGCAGTTGATAGTGGTCCATCTTGGTTTCAATATTATTTGGATATATCCAAAAACCATACAGAGGCTGTGAAATTGTGCGAACGTTATTTTCAAAAGAAAGATATTGTACAGTTTATACGTGAATTAGTGAAGTTAAGTTGGTTTCATCATGAAGTTCGTCATTTAAACCAATATATTAGAGATCCTGTTGTATTACAAGAACTAATCAAATTGCGTGGTGAAGATGATGCCTAAAATTGAAAATTTTGTGAGGGATCTTTATGAAGGGTTCATTATGAACGAAGCATGTTCCAGATATTTATCTTGTTTAGTTGAAGAAGAAAGTGAGGGTCAAGATTTATTGTTATATATAAAATATGTTGATCATGCAAATTTTTGTAAAAAAGCAGCAGAATTGTGTAGTGAATTTTTGAAGACTAAAAATGTGTTAAAATTCTTTGATGCACTTAAAAAAATTGGACTCAATAAAGAAATAAATTTATGTATTGATTTATTGGTTAATTAAAGTTAGTGTGAAATAAAATATTTAAATTTTTATAGTTGTTTTATTATTGTGTAACGGCTGTTATGTTTAAATATTTGATTATGTAAAGATAGGAAAATATAATTTTCTGTTAGTAATGTGGGGATGTGGATAAATAAAAAAAATATTATTACATTCATTGTTAATTTATTCATTCATAAAAAAATTTTTATACATAAAGAATACATTAGAAAGGGCACACATTGAAGGTGATTGAGAATGATAAAAACATTTAGGAGCTGATTTAATTAAAACAGGTTGTTCGTCCAATTCAATTATTGGCTTAGTACAATATTTTCTAATAAAATTAGCTTTCTCTTCTCCTTTAATATAAATGAATTCTCCTTTTTCTGTTAAGTTTTTTACTATAGATGAAAAATTATGAAGAGGAATATATCCTGTATTCCAATTGATGCAGTGATGAAATTTCATTAACCATTCTGCTTGCTTGTATGTTTCTGGTGGAAGCATTTGTAGTGGATACGGTGGTTTAAAAATATAATGACTCATTTTATGTCCATCAAACATTGCAAGTTCTTTAGGAATAAACTTGTTGTGTTCATCCTTAAATCCTTGAACATCCATAACTATTCTCATTTTTATTTAGCAAATTTTTAAAGTACTAAATTTTTTTATTACAAATTGTTTTTTCGAATAGTCTTCAATAAGATTTTTTAGATGTTTAATTTTTTTTAAAAATAGTTCTATTTTTTCTTTTTGTATTTTGTACATTCCATTTGATGTGCAACAAACTATGGTATAGAAACAACTGATCTTATTCGATATATTTTCATTTTAATAATGATATTTGATGTGGTGGGAGAAGTTAAAGTTGTTTAACAATTTTTGTTAATGGATTATAGCTAAATACTTTATCATGTATTATAACACAATACGCAGCTGTTTTTCCCGATATTTTTTCTTTTGTCTCAAATTCAATTCTCATGGTTACTGGGCCGGATTGTAATAAATCTCTCTGATGAGAGCAATTAATGTAAGCAATAGGTGCATTATCTTTAAATTCTTTGGGATTAAATATTGGTTCTATTGGAAAGTTATAATATACTTGACGAAATTCAGAAAACATTTCATACAGGGTAGCAAACTTATTATTTTTAAAATCAAGCTGAAGATCCTGGTAAGGATATCTTTCTGAATTTAAAAACACATTTATATTCCTTAGGTCACAATGATCAAATTTACTCATATCTGATTTTAAATTACCACGTCTATCCTTTTGAAAAGCAATTAGTACATGTCTTGGTGTTTCAATTTTTGTGGAGGTTTTGACAGGCCAATTATGTCTTGTATTTTCTAATAACTCTGGATATTCAATTAATTCCCAACTTCGGAAAGTAAGAAGAATATCATTGTTTTTATCAATAATTTTCGTTAGTGCCAATTCTTGGGGAATGGCCACAGTAAGATGTGGAACTCGCCAACAAAGTTTGGTTATTTTAATTTTCGGTTTTTCATCATCACTTGTGGTTACTAAAGCATTAGTGTCATCATTGCTTCTTATTAGTATTAGTTCTTGTTGTGAATTTAAAATTATTTTGTTATAATCTTCAAAAAATCCCGAGTACATTTTTAATGGGACGCATAGGGAAACGTTTCCTTTTTCATCAGTCATAATTTTTTCTTTAGGTTTCGTTTTTGGATACCATCCAGCATTTTCCAATTTAGCACTTTCGTTTTGATTAAATGATATGTATCCTTTAAGAGTTGAAGTAATTCCTACATCTCGAACTGAATCAATTGTAACACCATTTAAAATATAACGTAATTCTTTAAACAAGAATGCTGGAGCATTGTTGATTAATACCGTATTAGCCAATGGAGTATCATCTTCTTTGGTAACTTGAAATTCTAAATATAATTCACTTTTGCAAGGTAAAGGATATTTTCCTGTTTGTTGTAGAGCAATTCTAATTTCATCATTTAATCCAAGTTTTGTAGGATTGAAAGGTTCAAATGATAGTATTTCCCAGCTTAATATTGATTCATCTACAAGAATATTTTCTTTTACATTTAAATATTCCATTTTATTTTAGTTTGAAACCTAAACTTATCAGAAATTTTTTATTAGAAGGTGTTAACCTTTGAGAGTTTAATTTATTACTAGTTAAATGTCGTTTAGTATCTTTCTTATTAATGTTTTTAGAGTAAAATTTTTTTGAAAAATTATAATTTGAGACTTTTTTATTATATAAAATAACCATTATTCATCTATTTTTTTAAGATGTAGTCTTACTGTTACCGTTTCTCCTCTGAAATTGATGAGATCACCATCTTGATCTACTATTTTAATGTTTATATTGTCTATTACCTTTACAGTAACAGGAAAGTAAAGGACATTTTGTGGTGATTCTATTATTTTAAAACCAGGAGCTACACTAGGAAAAAATTGATGTATTATATGAACAGGTTTTCCATTTAAATATGATCCTTCGGCAATATTACAATCGATGTTTATGGCGTTTACTTTAATAATTTCCGCTGGAAAATCTGAAATGTGCTCCTTAAGACCTTCTAATTCCTTATTTTTAAAACCTAATATTTTTCCTATAGTTCCATCACGAAACGAGATAGGAATATCTGTTTTAATATGTGTTCGTAAAGTATTATTATTGGCATAAATATGAAGAAAAGTACGATTGTCCAAAAATTTTTGAATAAAATTATTTACATCATCTATTTCATAACTACCTGGTGGTATTCTTATTTCTTTATTTGAGTCATAAATGAAAAGATTATTAGTCTCATCAATATTTGGAATAGCATTAAAAGTTTCAAAATTTACAAGTCCAATGGAATATTCAAAATTTTCATCTAAATATATTGGAGGATGAATATTAACAGAAAGCGTGGGGGAATTACCACTAATGACAAAACTGTACGACATATCTCTTTAAAAATTTTTAACAAAATGAATTAATATTGTTTTTCAACCATTATTATAAAGAAATTTAAGACAGAGCTCACCACAATTTGTTTTGTTAATTGATTGATAATGATCGTAGTTATATTTCACAATATTTTTCTTGTTATCGCTGAAAAAATATTTTGTTAATTCGGTAGATGGTCGCAAATTGCCATAACTATCAAAATATAAAATATTTTTCCCTTTTTTTATGTATGCAGTCCAATGAGTTCCATCACCACTATTCTTATCGAGATTAACAATACCACTTTCATTGTTATTAATTTTTTTTGGTAATTTATCTCTCATGAATATACCTCGAAAGTTGGGAATTTTAAGTAGATTAATATATTTACTTAAATCATAATTTGTAAGTGGTTTTCGAGGTATTTGTTTTAACAGTTTTTTGAATAAGGTTTCAGATATAATCCACATCCAGTTTTATATGGTTTTAAATAAAGACCACTTCCTTGTTTTCCTACTGCTATAGATTCCATCATTTTATTATGTCTTTTGGACTCTTCTAATTTTTCTTTAGCAGCTTTTGCATCGTTGACAGCTTTCGCAATACCTGCTGCTCCTTCTCCAAGAGCACCTAAAGTGGACAAACCAGCAAATAAAGGAATAAGAGGTAGAAATCCACCAGTTTTTGGAATTGGTATGATTCTATTTTTTGGTGATAATATTCTACTATCTCCGATAGATCTAAGTGCGGTTTGAATAATATCAGTCAAACTTTTAAATTGTTTTCCGTTTAGTGCTTGTCTTGCTTTTGAAATAGCTTGAGATAAAGTTATTCCTCGTCCTAGACGAGTTTTTCGACTTCTGTTTTTCCTTCTTTTTTTTAATCCCATACCAAATTTTCTTTTAATTTTCATTGCACCTCTTATTCCAAGTGCAGCAGTTTTTTCTCCAAAAGTGGCGTCTTTTGCTCTGAACCTTTCGGCAGCTTTGTCACCTAATAATTTATCAGCAGCGTGTCGGCTTTTTATATCATTTGATTGTGCATAGGCAATATCATGCTCTTTACAAGCTTCATCCAATAAGTTTATGCCTTTATCGCCTCTAGCTAGTCTCTTTTCTAGTTTGGTTCCAGGTCCACAAAAATTATACCCAGGTAGATGTAATTCAAAAGGTAACTTATTTATTAGAGTATTAATTAAACCACTACCTCTTTTTCTGACTCTTCTTTTATAAATGGATTGTTGCTTATATGAGATTGGCATTATATAATTGAAATCTTGGAACAAACTGACTAGTTTTAAATTAGAACTTACCCTTTATACATCCTCTTATATATGAAAATTGTCAAACAACCTTATTCAATTATTATTAAAGACCATGAGACTTCAAGAAATAATTTTAGAAAACATGGAAAATTGTTTGAAGGCTCTAGTAAAAGGGGGTTAATTATTGGTCCATCAGGGTGTGGTAAAACTAATATCATTATAAGTTTAATTGAAGATCCCAATGGTTTACGGTTTGAAAATTTATATATTTATTCAAAGTCTCTATATCAAACAAAATATGAATATTTGAGATTACTTTTTAAACCATTGAGAGAAATTGGATATTATGAATCCGAAAATGAAGAAAATATTGTTTCTCCACAAGAAATAAAACCAAATTCCATAATTATATTTGATGATATAGTGTGTTGCAATCAGAATGTTGTAAAAGATTATTTTTGTTTCGGAAGACATAAAAATACTGATTGTTTTTATTTGTGTCAAACGTATTCTTCGATTCCAAAACAATTAATTCGTGACAATGCGAATTTGATTGTTATATTTCAACAAGACAAAACGAACTTAAAACATATTTATGATAATCATGTTAATGTTGATATGTCATTTAATCAATTTAATGAGTTATGTTTGATGTGTTGGAAAGATAAATTTGGATTTTTGGTAATAGACAAGGATTCGAATTTAAAATCCGGTCGATATCGAAAAGGATTTGATTCATATATTTTCTTATAAAAATAAAAGTTTTGTGAAAAATTTAACTAATCATGAATGAACGCTGAGCAAGAGAGCTTGTTAAGTCAAGGAAAGCTGTTAAACAAAAATATCAAAGTTTAAAAAATGCTGAATTTGAAGCACAATCCAAATTGGAGGAAACCTATAAACCAATAACTCAACCCCTACAACAATTAATTTCAACAATTGGTAAAATTGAATCGGCTGAGGTAAAGGAAGAGCTACAAACACCCATTAAAAAAATTATGAAACACCAGAAAAAAGATTGTTTCCAACACTAACACCAAGAAAAAAACTACAGTATGGAACATCAACACCAGAAAAAAGAAAGACAGGGAAAACTCCAATTCTTCCTACAGAAATACCAACAATTATTGATTGGGAAACCAGTATAGCTTCACATAGTCAGATGCCATCTTTACAACAAACAAGTGTCATAGCAGAAACCACCCCTTCTTCAATTTCACAATCTACGGTAGGAAATCTTTCGGATATATTAGAACAAACACGCCAAACAATTCAAACATTTGTCAGTACACCTTTATATCAAGAATATTTATCAGGATTTCATGAATTACCTCGTCAATATATTGACGGAGGGGTAAAAGATGTGGAACATAAGTTTGATCACCTCTATGGAATAGTACATGATTTTGAAACTGAGAAATTCTTTTTGGGTTTAACACAAAGACCTATAGAAATTATCGGTAAAAACATAAAAGTTGAAGGTATAACTTATACAGGTACACCAGGTTTATATGAATTATTATTTAAAAAGGAACCAGTAGGTTATAAAAAACAAGATTTGGAAAATTATATGGATATTTTAAAGAGAACCAATGCATACCGTAGAAATTATGATCCAAATGAGCAGGTACAGGGAAATGGATCACAAAAATATATTTCTATAATAGGGCCTTATTTACAAAATAAAGGAATTACAAAAACTAAAACCATAAATCCCGAAACGCATAATATAGTTCAAGGATTTTTTGACAGACGAAAAGCTCCATACAGGGAAACTCGAATATCTTCGAAAAGAACAGGATCCGGAATAACTTTAAAAGTTAATAAACCTTATACCGATTACGTATATTGGGATAACGTAAATGAACTTGTTGATAGACTTCGACTGTTGGTAGCATCTATGATGGCTAGGAATACAGGACATAACAACGAAATTATTTCTATTATTGAAGAATTGAAAGAAGCCAATATAATTGTATAAAAGAATGTAGTAAATATTGTTACATAACATTGTTAAAATGACCATTGATAAATTTGGACGTCATATTTCTAAAAAGTATACAGTAGATATACCTACAATTGAAAATAAAATACTAGCCAATGTTGAAAATGAAATATTAAAAAATTTTAAAAGTGATGATATTGTTCAAAGATTTGAACCTGTGTTAAAAAATGATATTGTAAATTTAAAAAAGAGAGTTAGTGAAAATGATGAAAATGTGGAATCTATTTCGAAAAAAATTAAGTTATTTGAAGAAAATGTTGTGTCAAACTATGATAACAGGATATTAAATATAAAAAATATTGTCAAAGACAATGATGAACTATTAAAAAGTTTTTCTCAAAAAACATCGAAGTGTGAAGATGATTTTAAAACAATAAAACAGAAATATGATGAAGTAAAGAGTTTTGAAAATAACATAAAAAATGAAATAACATTGGTTAAATCAAAAATAAATGATACTTCTGCAATAGAAAATGTTAAACAAATTATTATAAAAGATATGGTATCAAAGTTCCAAGAATTTACGAACAAACTTAATAATAGGGTTTCTGAAGAAATAGGTAATTTTCAAAACATTCATGATGGTATGAATAAAAACACACAACAAATAGAGAGAGCTATGAATACACACTTTATAATCCATAAAAAAGATAGCGATAATATTAATGAAATAAATCAGAAAATTAATTCAATTGAAAATAATGCTGAAATAATTCTATTAAACTTGAAAAATTTGGAAAAGAAATTAAACACAGATTTACAAAATGTAGATGAAAAAATTGAAAATAAATTTAAAAATGAAATTTTAAAAAATAGTGAACAAATCATGGAGATAATCTCACAATTAAACAATCTAAAAACAGAATTAAAAACCACTGTTGACGATGAATATTTTCAAAAGATGTTGAATAAAAGATTAGAAAAAGAATTAGAATCTTTAGCAGAACTAATACAAGCTATGATTAACACCTCTATCCATGATTTAAAAAAAGGACTTGCACAACACAGTTCAAAAATTGAAGAAATTTCAACAAAGTTAAATGATTATGAAAAATCTTTGAACGATGTAAGAATTGAAATTGAAAAAGCGATTTTAGATATAAAGAAAATAGAAAAAAAATTGGTAGAAATAAAATTAAATTTAACAAATGTAGAATTTCAATTAGGAAAAGTTATAAAAAATCTAGAAAATAAATTGGTAAAAGAAATAAAATCACTAAACGAATTAGTTCAAAGAGCAGCCGAAGTTTCTAGAAAAGAGTTTAATGACACAATGGCATATGCTAGAGAAGAATTAAACGCAACAGTAAGAGAAATGAGAAACGAAAGTATAAAATCACTTGTTGTTTTTGAAACTAAAATTAATGTAAGAATTACCAACATTGAAGATGAAATCAAAAAAGTCAAAGATTCGAATAATGCATCTTTTAAAAATTTGGAATATAAAATCGAAGATGAAATCAAAAAAGTCAAAGATTCGAATAATGCATCTTTTAAAACTTTGGAATATAAAATCGAAGATTTGCTAAAAAAAGATAACAAACAAATAAAATAAGTTATTTAAAGAAGGTATTAAGAAATTTTATTCTAGTACTATGAGTAAAAATATTAAAGAAACAGTTGTAGATGAATTACATAAACCGGCAAGAAGAAGATATAGAAGAAGACGAACTATTGTTAAAAGCCTTAATGACTTATGGCAAGCTGATTTGGTAGAGATGCAACCCTATTCCAAATTTAATAAAGGTTATAGATATATTTTGGTGGTGATAAATGCATTCTCAAAGTATGTTTGGACTCAACCACTTAAAAGTAAAAAAGGAAAAGATGTAACTGAAGCTATGAAAAAAATTTTAGAAAAAACAAGTAAACCGCAAAATTTGCAGACAGATTTGGGAAAAGAATTTTTCAATAAAGATTTTAAAGATCTTATGAATTATTACAAAATTAATCATTATAATACTTACTCTAATCTCAAAGCGAGTATTGTAGAACGCGTAAATCGAACTTTAAAAAATATAATGTGGAAATATTTTAGTAATAGAGGGAATTACCAATGGTACTCTATTTTACCCACTATTATTGAAAAATATAATAATAGTATTCATAGAACTACCGGATATAGACCTGTTGAGGTTAATAAAAAAAATGAGAAAACTATACTGCAAAATTCTTTTACTTTTAAAAAAACATTTGATTTAAAGCGCACTAAATTTAAAGAAAATGATTTTGTTAGAATTTCCAAACAAAGAGAAGCTTTTGAAAAAGGATATACTCCAAATTGGTCAACTGAAATTTTTCAAATTAGAAAGGTTCAGTTAACAAATCCACCCACCTATTTATTAAAAGATAGTAAAAATGAATATATTGAAGGAGGTTTCTACCAAGAAGAGTTACAAAAAGTTAAACATCCAGATGTGTTTTTGGTTGAAAAAATTTTAAGGAAGAAAGGGAACCAAGTTTTTGTTAAATGGTTAGGATTCGATAAATCACATAATTCATGGATTCTTAAAAAAGATGTATTGTAATTAATTTTAAGTAATATTGTATATCAAATTTTTAAATAAAAGACCTATTTATATAACATATTTTTTATTTACGATAATCCTTTTTACAACAAATACTAACAATATAATTTTTAAGATGTTTACAACTGAGATTAACAATATAAATTTATATTTTTACATTAAATCTTTCAATATATATTTTTTTTCTATGATCTACATCAAAAATACTTTTAAGAATACTTTCACATTGTTCAACTCGTTTTTCAAATCTTAGTCTGTCAAGATAAAATTTCTGATATTCACTTTTTCGAGCTTGTCTAAATGCAAAGTCCCATGTCACTAATATATAAACTTTATTATTGTTCTCACTGATTGTCACTGATTTCTTCATATTTCTATTGTAATGCACCGGATTTTCTTAACTTGTTTTCTAATTCCTGTTTATGTAGAGATAACATTTCTAAAACAGTTCCGACATTTTCACTGTTTAAATTCTGACATGGATCCAAAACACTATAAATATGAGACAACACATCTCCTGACTGATAATTATAGTGATGAAACAAATTAAAATATTTGGAAAATTCTTGCTTTTTAATTATATGAATTCTGTAGTCAACAAGTTCATCGATTTCAACTAATTTATCTATTGATTCTTTTCCCAGAATCACATAATGTTCATCCTTTTGAATTCTGATAACAGGAGAATGATTTATTTTTTCAAAAAACACTGTGATTTTTTCAATTTTTAGTGGGTATGCATATGCTTGAGCAGAATAAAAATAATTCACCAACACTCCTTGATTTTTTTGAAGTTCTTTCCATTCTTCTTCATTCAAGTAAATGTGAAATCCATTTCGACCTCCAATTAGAACTTTTGGTGTAAAATCATTTATACCAATTCCAACACAAACAAATTTTGATAAGGAATTGTTAAGATAGTAGATTTTTGAATTTAATAATTTTTCATTACACTGACTAATTTTATCATTGGTTTCACTAGAACTGGATTTATATCCATTAAAATTGCTACTATTAAACATGATGTCTTGATGCTAACTGAAAACTAAAATACTGAGTCTGAATATATCTTATCCACCCCACTCCTCTATAAATTTCAAGGTCAAGCAAGTTTATTAAATTTTTATGACCTATCTTGATAAAACAAAATTGTCAAGAACGACAAAAGTGAAAAACTACCTATTGATAAAATTATATTGAAGATAAATAGAATTAAACAGTTTTTACCTTCCTCATCATTTTTAATATGAGCACAGCTAGAAATCGTAAATGGTTTTTTATTTTTTTCAATCCAGTTAGTGTCAAAAATTGTATTATTTGGATAATGAAAGTAAATTTTGAAAAAATTACTATTAGATTGACTATTATTCATATTATATGCGAAAGCAGTTGAATAATTATTAATATTCATAGCTTTCATATAATTACATATTTCAGGTTTAATGGTAGAGGTTTCGTTTTCAAAACACACCATTCCATGTAAAACCCTTGGAGGATAAAGTACATATAAAGTATTATTTAAAATTGAATGTAAAACAATGTAGTTGATAAGGGATGCCATTAAAACACTTTTCAATTTTAAATGTCTATTAACAAAACAATAAGAGATTGAAATAAGACTGAACAGTTTTAATTAATTTTCTACAATATATAGACATTTTTTTTTTTCAAAATATTAAATAATTTGTTTACAAATTAGAGATACAAACATGGTTATTAAAACTATTAAAAAATGAAAGATGTTGACATATTTTCTTTCACTTTAAGGACATTAAATAATTTGTTTACAAATTAGAGATACAAACATAGTTATTAAAACTAATAAAAAAATGAAAGATGTCGACATATTTTCTTTCACTTTAAGGACAACAGGTTCACATTTTTTATTTTTTTCACCTAACCACAAACACTCGATTAAGTCACAGTTCTTCCAGTGACGATAATGTTCCTCAATTGGACAATCATCAATTTTCCAGGCAAATATTTCTGCACCACAGTAAAAACATTTACAAACATCATGAATAGCTAAATAATAAAACCCTGATTGGGCTAACACTTTAGGATTTAATTTTCCATTCCAGAATTTAAATGAGGAAAGTCTTTTTTCATATGTTCTATATAATTTGTTATCAATTTCTTTTTCAAAAGATTCTAAACACATATTTATTCTAGACGGTGGTATATTTTATACTGATATAATTTTAAAATTTACCATGTTCTTAAATACTTCAAATTTAGCCTTGAAGAGTAAAACTTTTAATCTTAAAATAATTTTTTATAATTCATTTTCATGGTCTATTAACCACTGAAAAAATGGAATATCTTGGTGACCCCATGCTAATGTATCATAACTATTGGGAATTTTAAATCTTTTATCATCATTAGAAGTGAGAGCTAATTTGTTAACTAATTCTGTATAAATATTGTGAAGTCGAGATCTAAACAAATACATTGTACAGAAAGCTTTTGAATTTTGTTCTACAACATCTTTATAATGTGTTAATTCTAATTGTTTTTTAATGCTACTTTTCTTTATCCCCTTAGCTTTTTTAAGCAACCCATTTTCTGACTTAACACAATAAGCTTTGGCCCCTGTGCCATAAAAGCTTTCTATTGGTTCACCAGCATATTCATCCTTAAACTTTCCAACAACAGATTCAGTTATTGGTATTTCATGAATATTATTAACATCATAATTTGAAGTATCGAATTTATCAATATTAACCCTAATGTCTTCATAAACATTACTTGTCTCAATTTCCAAAATAAAGGAATCTGTATCTGTGTACAGAAGTTTAATATTATTCTTATATAAAAGTTTTAAAAACCCATAAAAAAAGTCATACATCACCGTTTTTGATATATCTAAAATACTAAAGCCTACATAGACAGGTTTATCATATTGCACTAACACTTTACGCATTTGCACAGCTACTAAATTCTCTGAAAATATTGTTACATCTTTAAATGATGGTTTAGCAATTAAATTTTCTGCCCCATCTTTTCTATGATTTTTTGCCCATTGTGTAACCAATCGTATATCTGTCCTTTTATCCACATTTTCCATTGTTTTTCCGTAGATGCTATTATTTGCCAATTTATAAGAATTTTTCTGAAATTGATTTTTAGATTGATTTCTTAAATTTGTATTTAGATCAATAAATTTTTTTAACCATCGAGATTGTGTAAACTCTACAACCCGATGAATTTTAGTTAGTTTAATTCCATATTGAATACATTGTTTTAATAAAGTATAGTGAATTACATATTTTTCTTTATTTTTTAAATTTGGAATTAATTTAAAAGTTTTAGAATTTTGAGGCTTATAATTTTCTGGACAGAATGGAAATTCATTATGTAAATTGTGTAAATTTTCAGGATATTCTAAATCAACCTCTAGCACATAACCCTTGTCATTAGTCTCAGATATATTCATTATATCTAAATTTTGAATTTGTTGATTTGATAACCAAACAAAATCTTTTTCGGGCAGATATTGAGACATCGCATATCCGTAAAGATTAGTTGCATCAAAATACATAATATATTTAGATGGTTGTAATGGATCATAATTTGAAAGAAATAAATTGTTTGCTATAGATTTCCTACATACACAGGTACTGATTCCTCCTCTTACACTACCTTTAAAAAAATGTAACATATCTGGGTCTGTTATTAACTCCAATTCGACTCCAGTATATCTTAAACAAGCGTCAAAACTTAAACCTGGAAAAGTATAATAATGTGCAGGATCAAGTTTGTAAGTTTCCATACACGTTTTTCTAAAATTTTGAAAAACATCTGCCAAAAGTAATACATCAGATTTAAGATATAAATCGGAATATTCACCGATTGTTTTACATTCAAATAAATTCCAAACATTTTTAGCCCTCTCATATTCTTCATCAGTAATGTGTTCATCCGTGAGGTCATTATAAAAATTTTTTTTATCTGGTAACTCCGTTTCATTTAATTTGTCGATATTATCAATATATTTATAAGGGAAAACGCCTTTTTGACGGATATACTTAAATTTTTCCTTTTCATTAAAATATTTGAACACTTCTTTGCATTGTTCATCATTAAGGATGGAAGCTAAATTTGACAAAGAATATGGTAGGAACTGAAATGAATCAATAAACTTAAGATATAGAAATTTTGACTTGGTGAAACCAGTCTTTTTATCTAAATATTGATCTACTTCAATAGATTTTTGAAATGAAATGTATTTCTCTTTATTCTGGGCTATGACAAATAATTGTTCATGATTTGGACATAAATTTTTTATAAACAGATGAGAATCATAATTACGCAAATTGTGTAAAACTACCGGAATGGAATTAGATAATTTATAATTTAAGTTGCATATAGAGTGTGACGGACCTCTATAGGAACCTGTTAAATGACAATGATCAGCAACCTTATCCGAAATTATAGGTTTATCACATATATGACAATCATTCGTATATTCAAAATGTAATTGTTCCAACACATTTAATTTTTTCATTGGTATTAACTTTTTCATATATTTATTGTAAATATTAAGAACGTCTCTTTCTAAGTAAGTTATAAAAATTTGTGCACAATTGGGACCCATATAATTTTGAAATTTGGAAATTGAATCATCAAATGAACATTTTATATAATAAGCAAACGAATATGGAATATGTTGACATTTTTTTTCAGTATATGGAGAACTTGGATCTACATCATTAATTTCATTATTTAAAGGCTTAAGAATGCATTCAAAATCTGCATATATAACAAATGGAACTTCAATTTGTTTTTGTATATTCTGAAATTTTAAAATATTTTCGGGAATAATATTTCCAAATCTATCTATTTTGGTTTCAGTTGAAGGTAGATTTATTCTTACAAAATCGCAATCATATGTGTTATGCCTGACTAATAATTCTTCAGTAGTAAAATATTGTAAACAACCGTCGCATAAAAATTTTTTCCCATGATGTTTAGATAATTGTTTTGAAATTAATCTAGATAAATCCGAAATATAACAGTAATGGAAATTTCCATTATCATCTCCAATTAATAATAAATTAAGGTGACGTTCTCGCTTATTTTTTGTATAATGTAAAGGTCCTATAATTTCGAATTGAGTTTTTAAATTATTCTTGATTTTTTCTAATCCATAAACATTAACCGAAATATTGTTTAAATTTTCAAATTTACTTATGTCTTTTAAAGTTAAAGGAAAATTGATACCTTTAAAGTTTAAAATAGTGGTGAAATGTGGATACGACTCCACCTTTTCAATTGGTCCGTTAGGTGAATGAAGAGCTGCAACCACAGACCAGGCGAAACAACATTCATCATTGTTTTGAACGTTGACTACAGCATTTTTCAACTTGATCTCTGACGGTAGCGGTATATATGAAGAAGCTTTTAAGGGGTTGTACTTGTTGATGTTAAGCTCAACGTGTAATATTTTTATTAAAATCCATCCTGAAATTAAAGAAGAATAATTAACAACAAATGTATTTTTGGTTTAAGTTTAGTTACTAAATATTTAATAAAAAATAATTTACCCGAATCTTTTTCTGCCAGTTCATCAGCTTTCCGGTCAATAATTTTAATAATATCTTCTAGTTCTTGCGTTAATTCTGAACTATTACATAAAATCCGAAATGGGGTATTGAAAGACTTAACTTCATGACTTTCATTGGAAGGATTTAAGTAAAAACCAAATAACTCCATGTTGAGTTTGATGCAGGTGTGTCTTTGGATTTCATAACTGATTACCTCAATTATTTTTTGTTGTATTTCTGAGAAAAAATCATAAATGTTGATTTGGTATTGAGTCGATGATATTTTATATGAAATGATTCTTTCCTTAAATGCCGATTTTATTACAGACACATTTTCATCCCTAACCACCATTGAATTGGTTTTGTGTTTATTTGTTCTCAAATGACAGAACCATAATGACTTTTTTATAAATATTTTGCAGAATTGACAATATCTTCTTTCACCTAAAATTTAATAACTTCTTTATTAAATTTGCCTCTAATTCATCAAATTAATAACTAATTATTAAATTGAAACAAAATTTCTATTTAAAATTAAACTTACAGCTTTTCTTCTTCTGTTCTAACTGGGGGCCATTGTTAGAGTGAATTATCTTCTTGTGGCGATTCAAATTGTCTTTTCGAGTAAAAATTTTGAAGCACTCTTCACATTTAAAATCCATTTTTCTAAAACGAATCTCTTATTGTGAAGCCCAAGTCGATTTTAACACACTGAAGGTAACACGGTCAGGTATGAATTTAAATGGTGGAAAAGAAGTAGGAGGGGAGTTAAGGAATGGGATGGAAAAAGCTAAGAGTAGCTTTATAAAGTTCTATCGCCCTTTCCCACATCTTCCTTTTCTCCTCAGCTGTTTTATTAGGATCGCAATTTAAAATAGAATCCAAAACAAATCCTAATGATCTTTGATAAGACAAATGTTTATTTTTAATTTTGAAATTTGATTTTGAATGAAAGCTTAGTTTCGGATAATCGTTTTCGAAGGGGATTGACACTTCCGTTTGTGTTAAAACAGAATTTTGAACTGTCTCTGTTTGTGTAGAAACAGAATTTAAAATTTCATCGAAATCTGGTGGCGAGTTTTCAAAAATTATTGGAGAATTTGGAAAATTTAATTCACAGTAGGTATTTTGGCCGCACGGAATTGAATTTTGACTAAAATTTTCATTTTTTTCTGATGGTTCACTTATTATTGGAAGAATTTCTTGGGAACCACCACCACTAGTAAACGATGCTCCCAAATCTTCACTACAATCTGAAATTTTGTAACTATCCCGTGAACCATCCTCCTCCCCCAAAATATCAACCCCCATATTTCCACTACTAGTCGATTCCGAAATTTTATTTTTTTTTTGATTAGTTGAAATTTTGAACAGAGATAGAGGAGAAAATGAAGAATTACCCAGTATTCCTCCAGAATTGTTTTCACTTTCAAAATTTCTAGTTTTCAACATTCCAAAAAAATTTTGTGATTTATTTGAACTCGAATCATTGTCACTGTCATTGTCACTTTTACTCTGATAATTTGTTAAATTTTTATTAATTTTGGGAATCCCCATTAGCTTTTTAAAATTGTCGATATTATCCAAATCTTGAGTTAATATGTCGGGAGTATTTGTAATGGGAGTGTCCGTTGTTACATCTAAATCTTGAGTTAAAAAATTTGGGGTTTCCGGCGTTAAAATATTATTAAAATCTAAATTTTGTGATAAAATTGAATTTTGAAAGTCAAAATCTGTCTCCGAAATATTCTCTAGTTCAGGCAAATATTCCAAATTTTCTAAAAATTTTATGTTCGTTTCTGAACAACTTTGGAGTAATTTGTTTTCTAAATTTTTTTCTTGCATCGTATTAATCATCGCGTTAAAATTTTGGGTTCTCTGACTTAAATTTTGGTTGTCACTTTCATTTTCATTTTTCAAAAAAGCAGGCTGAATTATTATATTTGAAATTATATTAATTTTGTTCACCACTCCTAACTGTTCAGTGGAAGTTGAGGCAAAAGGAAAAGACATACCTTTAAAATTTGAGTACACTTGACAGCAACAAACTAAAACACACTAAAACAAACTAAAACAAACTAAAATTGGAGACTTTAAATTTAAAGCGTGGTAAACTCGACTTAAGCTTGCTATAAACTGATCCTCGACCGTTTTATATGAAAGCAGACCACGGTTTGTCCTCGTACGTATAGTGACCTCAATAAAGGTCAATGACCTCAATTCTGCGCGTCACACCCCGCGGAGCCCCCCTTCCCCCTCCCCCTTCCCCCGCAAAATTTTTTCCCCGCCCCCTTCCCCCGCAAAGCCTCCTTCCCCTTTCGTCCCTTCCCCCCGCTGAGCCCCCCAGCTGAGTCCCTCTGCTGAGCTGCTTAGGGAGCTACGTCCTCTATAAGTCTCAGTGAGACGCCCTAAAATGTGCTGTAATTATAAAAACTCGAGAGGTTTGCGGGCGTATAAAACACAAAATTCTCTTCGGAGCATCTTACCTTAGGGTCCCCTATAACTCTCAGTGGGACGTCCTAAAATGTGCTGTAACTATAAAAACTCGAGAGGTTTGCGAGCCTATAAAAAACAAAAGGTTTTTTCGGGGCATCTCGACTGGGGAGGGGTCCAGGGGGCGGGGGGCCGAAGGCCCCCCGCTCCCTGGAAGGCAGTGCGCGCGGCCGAAGGCCGCGCGCCGCCCCCCCCCCCCCGCCCCTCCCCCTTCGGTGGGCGGGACGGGGCGGGGGGGTATAGGAGGAGTATAGGGGCGGTATGAGGGGCCCTCTCCGCGATTTAAAAATCGAAATTTTACTTTGACCTACTTTCATAAAATGACTGTTTTGCGAGGTGACTTTTTCATTTTTGGTTCATCACCAGTGCTGTCTTCCTAAATTTTAATTTTTATTATTTCATTTAATTATCAATATGTTTAGGAACAGAAATTATGAAATTCAGGTTATGGATGGTAATAGACTTGTAATAAGAAGAAGAGTCAACGTTCCTCCTCCGGTACAAGTACCATCCATAACCTCCTCGACAAATCCAGAGGAAAATGAAGATCCTCAAGCGGAACCTCAGATAAATCCGGAGGAACCAGTCCAGTGTGACGAAGTCGATTCCACTACAAAGTAAGTAGCTTATATTAAGCTTATATTAAATTTATTATTAGTCTTCCTAATATCAAAATACTAATTGATTTTTTTTTTCAGTTGACAGATACAAACAATAGACCAAGTTTAGGGACAGTGTTAAGTGAAACTATTTTTAGGTTAAGTTAAAGTGTTTAAGTGATAGTGAATAGTAACGGAGACGATTTAAGGTAATGTAAATTTTATTTAATTGATCTAATTATAAAGGAGTATGAAGATAACTGTACCTAAATTTCCTATAATATTTTTCTTTCATATTTATAAACTTATTAATTTTAGATTTAAAACTCTCTAAAATAAGAAAGGATTAAGAATTTTTGAACAGGGTGGTTAATTTAAAATATTTTTTCAATCTATTATGAATAATCAAAACTCTTGTATTTAGTTGTTATGTTTGTTCGTTATTCTTATAAATAAAACATTTTTTTTCGAAATTGTTCAATTCTTTATTCCAATAAGATAAGAATAAATGGATAAATTAAATACAAACAATAATAATTTTAAAATAATAAAAATTAAATAATAATACATTTAAAAAAAAATATTCTAGGATTATAATTTCTTCATTTTCACATTTATGAAGTGGTTTGCAATACATAAATATTAAATAATACATTCTAGTCTAAATATTCTAGGACTACAGTTTCTTCATTTTCACATTTAATTACACATAGTTCATTGCGACAGATTGGACATGTTTTATTAATTAACATCCACATTCCTAAACAAGGGATGCAAAATCTGTGATTACAAGGTTCTGGTGATATCATTTTATTAGATAATATATCTTCAAGACATATAGGACATTCTTCGGTTTTATTTTCAATTATTTCATTAACAACTTTTTTTTTTACCCTTCGCGACTTCCTACCGTTTTTATATATTGGTTTTTTACCAGGCATTATATTGGCACCACTGGAACATTTGCGTCCCAATCTAAATCAATATTTTTAACACTACTATTGCAAATTAAACAAACTTTGGGGGTAATAATTTGATACAACTGTCTTGAACACATATCGCAATGTAAATCATTGCTTAAGCGTTTTAATTTTCTCTTATTATGAGTATTTACATGTCTATGAGCCCCTGCCCTTTGATAAAATTGTATAATTTGATAGCATGCGTGACAAAGAGTTTTTTCTTGATTTTCCGTCACTACAAACACTACGATATAACTCTGAGTAATACAGAACACAACTTCTTTGGGATCAGTGTACTTATGTTTCACTAAACAAAATTTAGCACTAGCACTGTCTTCTTCATTATCTTCTTCAATATCGGAGTCACCAGAGTCAGCTTCAATTTGTTCGAAATTATTTATATCGTAGTTTAAACAATTTCTGAAGTTCTTCTGAAATTTTTCTTCGTTAAGATGTGTATTGTAATCCAATACTCCAATTAATTCATCTAGATCTGGATCTTCTTCTTCAATATTATTATCCATAAATTTTTGAATGAATTTTTTAATATTTACTTTGTAATATTTACTATTAAATATAAAATTATTTACTTATTATTTACTTATTATTTGTTGGTATTTAATTTATCATCTTTTGTTGCTCCACGTATCTATTTTATAAATTTACTGAAGTGAAAATTCATTGGTGGTAGGACTTTATATCGACTTCATGGTCAAATAAGGTTATCCACCTCAAGGTCAAACATAAGGTTAGATCTCCTACTATGATCGGATTCGATGAAAGGTTAGCCATGTTGTTAACTTTAAGATTAAACTCAAGGTGATGTATACGAGGCTTTTTGAAAAGTATAATGAGAGAACAAAAGAGGAGGAGGATGAAAAGTGTTGATGATACGAGGTTTTTTAATAAGTATAATGAGAGATTTGAAAAGTATAATGAGAGAAGAAAAGAGGAGGAGGAGGATGAAAAGTGTTGATGATTTACTCTTCTTACTCCTCCTCCTCCTCTTTCCTTCTCTCATATATCCACTACTCTCACCAACCACACTCACTCGTCAAAGGGCACACCTCAACCCTGCCAGTTTGAGAAAAGTCGCGAGCTTAGCCTCCACACAGGACAAGATGTATACAATTAAAAAATTTTTAGAAACATTTAAAATTAAAATTAAAACCAGAACATTCAATACACAGTGCACGTTGACATGATTAAAACAATAAACATTTTCAATAACAACCCAAAAGGGTGAGGTTATGCCACACACAGTCATAGTATAACACGGCAATAAAACTTTCCAAAAATCAAAACTACATACAAGTGTGTGAAAGCCTGAGTAGGGATTTTCTGTATGAGTTTCCATTCTTGAATTCCCTGTCAGTTGTATTTAAAATCAGTAAATTATTGGCAATGAGCAAAAAAGGGGGAAAAAGGCAGAAAGAAAGGGCATTAAAGTTTATTAATCTATAGCGTTACTGATATCGGCCATTCTGTGATCTATTTCGAACACTTGGGTTCAGTGGCGTGAAATAATTTCCATTTTTGTAAAAAAGCAACAAATTACACGAACATAGACGTAGTTAAAATTTCCTGAAATGTGTAAACTATTAATATATTTAGAATGAAGTGTCTGAAACTGAAAAAGATGATCAAAATTATTTTAAGATTGCACCCCACGCAATCACAGCTCCCAGACATTTAAATTGTTTAATGATTTAAGGAAAAAGTTTGAAAATGGGGTTGCAGTCATTTACGTTGTTCATTCTTACATTGAGGCAATGATCGGGGTTTCTCTTTATCTCCCTGCATATTTCAAGATCCTCTCTGTAATCCAAGGTTTTAGAGTTATTACCCCTGGAGTGGTATAAGATTTTACTATTATGAGTAGGAGAGAAACTGTGTTTGGTAAAACTAATATGGTGACCAAACACAGAGGCCCGAGGTTTGTTAATATGTTCTCTAATTCGGACTGCTAATGGTCTAATAGTTTTTCCTATATACGTCGAAGGACAGTCTGGGCAAGAAAGTTGATAGACCCCACTTTTTTGAATATGAGATATCAATTGTTTGTTATTGACCAGATGGGAACTGAGTTGATTTACACTCTTAAATGAAATCTTCACATTTTGAGTGAGGTTTGTTAGAGTCCGTGCTCTTTTATTAGAGAAGTGACCTAGGTACGAGAGTGAGAAAAATTTTTCTTACTGACTTTCATTGTAAGGAGTCGAGCTGTAAGCCTCTTGGGATTCTTTCTTGCTTTTAATTTTTTCTATATATTTGTCGATGACTGTATGCTCATACCCATTGTTTACGACAATTTGCTTCAGAATATTGACCTCGTTCTTGTAATCCTCTGCTGACATGGGAATGTTGAGCAATCTATTAACATAGCAGTTTATTGAGGCCATTTTATGTTGTAAGGGGTGGTTAGAATTAGAAGGAATTATGTGGTCTGTTTGAGTGGGTTTTCGAAAGATTTTGAAACTGAGAGAATTATTGGTTTTTTTGATAGTTAAATCTAAAAAATTAAGTTTGTTTTCGGTTTCTATTTCTAAGGTAAATTTCAGGGCAGGATGCAGAGAATTAAGACTATTTCTGAGGAGGCCAATAGGTGCTCCTGAACCTATCCAACGGTTTGCACAGCAACGCTGAAATGAGGTAGTGCCCCATCATACGCGTAGTACATGTTTCGGTGGATTTTAAGGGGTAAGTGCTCTACTAAATCGTGAAAAGCATTCTGGAGGGACTCAAACGGTTAGAATTAGCGACATGACTGAAAAGTATTTAATTTATATATATATATATATATATATATATATATATATATATATATATATATATATATATATATATATATATATATATATATACAGTGATACGGCAGAGGTACATGTCTCGTCTCTTACTAGGACTAGTGACGGGGAGGGTAAGCTTTGACTTTCTTCTCGGTATGGTGGTACAGGTAGGCCACCATCTCGATGGTGGTGGAATAGGATAAATTGTGTTTTATAATAATTTATTCTAACTGTGCAACCTCTAACATAGAAAGGATATGATGGAGAGAAGTTTGCAGTTACTGTTTCGCATTTTACTTTCAATTACATACGGAGTTGCATCTAGTTGTACGTTTTTCTGAATGTGATTTCAGCACTACAACAGCATAATGTGGATATAATCACTGCTAATGCATCTCACACGGAGGAATCCGTGAAAGCCGCATAAACATATATACTCCATTCGGCGAGAGGTCGGCGAAGTCGCGTTCAGTGTTGCCTGCTTCCTTCCGATCTGTCCTTTGCACAACCAGGTGCATGTCGGTACCCTGATGAGTCTAGTAAGAGACGAAACATGTACCTCTGCCGTATCACTGTGGCGGGGAGGGTAAACGTTGACTTTCTTCTCGGTATGGTGGTACAGGTAGGTCACCATCTCGATGGTGGTGGAATAGGATAAATTGTGTTTTATAATAATTTATTCTAACTGTGCAACCTCTAACACAGAAAGTATATGATGGAGAGAAGTTTACGTTTACTGTTTCGCATTTTACTTTCACATATATATATATATATATATATATATATATATATATATATATATATATATATATATATATATATATATATATATATATGATTCAGTACTAATCCGGGAATACAACCGTTCGTTCATTTGGTTTCCTGTAGAGGTTTGCAGACGTTTCGCCAAAATCCCAATTGGCATCTTCTGTGCTTGGTGGTTATAGATCAATAACATGTCAAAAAACGTCTTTTGTGGTGGTCTGTTTTGTTTGGGTCCGCTGTCGGGTTTCCTTTGTCGGTTTGGGGTGTTGCGGTCGGGGTGTCTTTGCGCGGGTCTTGTAGGGCTCGGTGTTCTTCTGCGGATGGATTGCTTTTTGGAGGTTTTGCTTTGCGCAGCGCGGCTGGGGTTTCTTGGTGGGTGGTTTCTGCTGTGTCGTTGTTTGGGTTGGTTGGGGCTGTTTCGGCTCCGCATATTATGTTGTCGATTGGGATGTGTGATGGGGCTATCTCAAGAACAAAAATTCTATCGAGATGTGAAAACCTGTCCACAAGAGTTATAAGGGAAGCCATTGAAATTGCAAAAAGACCCAACAACTTGAATAGCAGAAATGATAGCCAACGAGTTCCTAATACTTGGAAAAATCTGCTTACAAAACATCAACCAGTACCACTTAGAAACGAAACAGATTACAACTCGGCAACGCAACCCCAAACACTGGCAATAGGGCCGATGACGCGCAGCAGGTGTCGCAACCTGATTACCCAGAATTATTCGGAAAACGAACGCGTCCGACGCACACACGGGACCAACAGCACCCGAGTCGCGGGCATCAGTTCGCTCGTGGATGTCATACCGTGAGCTGTGAAATTGGTGAATGAGATTTCACCGAAACGTCAACTGCCTTACAGTCCTGAGAGGGACTCAGCACATACACGGGATACCCGAAACCTTCGATTACACATCACACCCGTGAGAATATCCGACATAACACATGCTGATGTATTAATCCTAAAGTATCATTTTATTTCTTCAAGCTTTTCTGAAGTGTACACTGCATTTCTGTTATTTTTAACCATTCCTGTGACTACAGTTATTGCCGAAAGATCATTTTCAAAATTAAAATTGATAAAAACTTATTTAAGAAATTCTGTAGGACAAGAAAGGTTATGCAGCTTAACTATTCTATTCATCGGACATTCCATGGCCTGAAATTTGAATTTTGATAATGTCATTAACACTTTTGCTGAACAGAAAGCCCGAAAAGAGGAATAAGTAAAGTACTAAAACGAAAATTGTGATTTCAGTCCAATACGCTCTATAAATTAAAAGTTACTAGAAAATCAAGGGTCCTATCCGATGAATTTGCGACGGGCCTCAAACGGTATAGTTAGGTCAGTGCGACGAAAGTAGTTTTGATGCCTCTACCAAGAAATTAAAGTCGCAAGAGGAGGTCTTTTTTCCGCGTGATTCGTCTATTAAATATCAAATTTTGAACTCTATTTCGGTGTTTGCGCAATTTCTGATTATGTGAAGTGTTAGCTCTGTGAAGGAAAGGTGAATTTTGAAACTACTTCTCAAACAGGACTTGATTTAAAAATTGTTTTATTCTGCTCGTACCATACATTCTAATCCCTTTTTCAAGCATTCTTATGAGAGACGCTTTTTATTAGTAATGAGAGTTCTCGGATTATTTATGTTTGAAAAACATGTTCTTTTTTCCCAATTATATTAAATCCTATACATAACAGCAAAAACCGTACAATAAATCCATATACTTTAAAAAAAATATTACGTTTAAACCCATATCTTATTATAATAATTTATTATATTAGTTTATGTGGTCAACGTGATGGTAGTTTTCCAAAAATCAGAAAAGATTTTTATATCTTGTGAAAGGTTTGAAAATTAAATAGCAGCCTTTCATATTTTTTTAAAAAAACTGACTCTCATACGATATTCTATTATTTTTCATTAACTTCAAAAGCATTTCATTAAAAAACAGCATGTTTGCAAATATATGAGAGTAGGTGTGCGTGCGTACTCAGTACTGATGAGAACCAATATGTTCAAAATCAGTGTGCAGATGGCGGTACACTGCCAATGTGAAAGATTTCCACCATTTTCTAATAGTTTCTTGCAATCTGAGGTAGTGCTTTTAATGCATAACTAGAACAATGCACATTTGTTTTATATTATAGAGCTTATTCATACATCTTCTCGGAGATATAAAATCATCAATCAATCAAGATGAAATTGTGCCGGCATTTAAATGGCACAACGCAAAATTTCACCTTATGAAAGACATTATATTATATGTCATTGTAAGTTATGAATATATGTTGCTGTGTTGTTAAGCATAAAATAAGTTTTACAAAACCAACATAAAATCGCAAGCGCCTGTTATTTGTCAACGTCAAAAAAGAATTGCAGCGGAAAACAGAAATATAACTACAGCGTAAAAATATATTGCCTAAAATTTCTCTAAAAAAATTAAATTTTATTCTGTGCTCAACAAAAGAGATGTTCTATTAAACAAAAAACATTATACATACAAGGTGGCAGGCAAAATGTGGGAAATTTCCAGGATATGAAAAACATACGTGGAAAGAATACTACAAGTTCATATAAACTTTTTTCGTATAAGCCTCCTCTTCGGAGATATGGGCTCCCAAAGAGCTGCGATGGAATCATGTTTTTTACAAATAATTATTAAATCACCAGGTACATTTTAATTTTTTTTCGATATGGTCCTTCAAACTACTATCTAAGAAAGTGTTGTAAATTACTGACAGCTGCAGGGACGGACTAGCTGTGACACTCATGATCCCATTTCGTAGACGCCCTATATGATAAGAACTTTGGACAACGTTTTTTACATACCTTTAACTATTGACTAAAAATTAGGTACTCTTCATTCATGTCGCTAATCCTAACTGTTTATTTCGAAGTATTTCGACAAAAGATACATCTTTGTTCCTATCAACGTTCAACCTTCAACCTTATGATTAAAAAAATTTGATCCAAAATTAGAGTTTACCTCTTTAGTTAAAAACGTCTAATTCTGTGAATTCCAGTGCAACCTAGGTTCGCAAAAAATGTGGGTTTTATTTTATCGTCACCAAAAACAAAATATTGTGGTTTGCAAACGTTGCTAGGTATGAAAGAAATAAATATCCTGCATTTTAAAACTTGTCAACTTTCATATCGTTGACACATCCATTCTTTACTTGGATATTAATTTACTGATTTTTGGGTTTCGTGGTGAAATTGATTGCGAAATAATTCGAAATATGAAACACACGTTTATTGAGTATGCAGGTATGCATCTGATGTATGGTCTGGCATCTTGCAATGCTTTGGAAGCCGGGAGGTTATATCAGACAGATATCCTAATCGTAGTCTTTCAGATCAGAAAACATTTTAATGAGTTGACCAACGTCTAAGGGAGAATGGTAGGCGATTCAATTTAATAAGGTAATATTATCAAATTTCTTCATATTTTTAGAAAATTTTGGGAAAATAATTACTGATGCTTGTCGGGGAAGAACAGAACGTACGCCGTAATTAGAGGAAAATATTTTAAATGCTATAGATAATACTCCTTTAACGAGCACTCCAAAATTATCAGCGCAGTTGAATACGTCGAAAACAATAGTACATGAATTTCTTCAAGAACAGCTGTTATATCGATATCCTTTGAAAAAAGCGCATGAACTGTTTCCTGAAGAATTCCCCCGTATAATTCGATTTGCACACTGGCTATTGGATCAGAAACGAAATAATGTAAACTTCGTTAGCACTATTCTCTTTACGAATGAAGCAGAGTTTACCAAAAATGGTATCATAAATTTACACAACTTACATGTTTGGGCTGATGAAAATCCTCATGCAACTACTGTTTCGCATCATCAACTTCAGTTCCTATCAATTGATGTCTGGGCAGGAATCATTGGCATTTTTTGTTTGGACCATTTATATTGCCGGTACGACTGAATGGTGAACTTTATTTGGAGTTCCTCGGGAAGGCCTTTCACGATTTAGTACAGTATTTACCACTTGAAACCCGCCGAAACATATACTAGATGTACGATGGGGCACTACCTCATTTCAGCTACCTGCATGAGTTCCGATAATGTTTTGATATGCTTTCCCACGATGTAGGAAGGGTTTCAAAACTAGGAATAAACTAGGATCTTTGACCTGTAAAGAAAATGAGCTATAAAAACTGCAATATAGTTGAAGGTGTGAGTCAAATGAAAATAAAACAGAAAGAAATCTTAAAACTAAAAACATATCCATCGAGGTTAAATTGAATTATTACTTCCATACGGCCAATTGATTGGTCAAAATCCAATGAACGGTGGTATGAAACGAATTCAACCACCAAAAAAGTGGACCCTTGACAACACACTGATAGCACAGCGTTGCTCAAAACTGATGTCACTTTAAGTTACTATGCGTATCGGAGGCGTATCAAATATTCAGCTGCCATCCCCCAACTCTTGCCAGAACGAATGCTACGTCGCCATTCTTGTTATCTAATTTACACACCTCGTATACAAGGTCTTTAATTAAAGAGAAAATAAATATAGTTAGTAAATATATTATTTTTGCAAAAAAAAATTAAACCGACTTCAGAAAATTGCACTAAAAAGTCAAAAAGAAATTATAAACCGTTTTACCTGGCAAACAATTTAAAAACTGTAGATTTACTAATTTACTTAACACTTTTTGAAATCGGAGCAGTAGTACTTAAAGGAAGGGTTTATTTTTAAATTAATTGTAGATAAACAGGTGTTTTTGACCAACTTCATTTGTATCATACTGTATTTTTTACATCTGTGTTCAATTTATGTTTACGTTAGTTAAGAGAATCTGTGGGTAGTTTGGAGATATTTCCTATAAAAATTAAATTTGACGCCACTTTCAAAAAAGTTCTAAGCAAAGAATATATCTATAATTTTAAAATTGACGGCGGTTTAGAACAGTTTATGATTTATTTTTGACTCTTTATTGCAATTTTTTAAGTCGGAAAATATTTAAAGTGGAAGTTTCATTAAGGTCATGTCTCTTACTTACCGTAGAAATATTTTAATGCGACCTTCTCGTGGGTATCCTTTACAACAAACGAGAAACTGAATGAAAATAACTCACTGTAATCAAAAACTATGCCCAATAATGATAACTCGTCTACAAATTATTTATCTGTTTTAGTCCCCTTACATAAACCTACCAACGAAATATTCGGAATCACCTAGAATATACTGAAAACCACATACAAATATTAACTTCTATCAAAAGTTATATTGAAATGAAATTGGTTAAAAAATTCACTAAACAACAAATCTTTTCAGTTTCCCCTTCTTTGCATAAACTTATCTTAGAAATATTATTATGTTACCATTCCTGATAGTACTCTCTACAATATACTGAAAACCACATCAAAATAACAAAAAAAGTTCACTAATCAACAAATCTTATTAGTTTTCCACCTCTTTGTAATGAAACTGACTTGGAATTATTTTTATGCAACCACTCTAAATAATCCTCCAGAATATCTTAAAAATTTCGTAGCGACTTTAGATATTTCTACATATCTGATTTTCGCTATTTGACGCAAAAACAGTGTTTGTTGGGGAGGGTCTAATCAATCAAAATGGGCTTTCTGACCGCCTCGCACCTTTTTGGCACCAAGGCTAGAATTTTGCGACATGGTCTCTTCAATTTAGAAAAAATTTGCTAAATTAAAATAAAGACAATCTTTTTCATTTTTATTTTAACGGATCTAAGGAGTGAGCTAAGCTTGGCTATTAAATAAGGTAATGTTCTATTACGGGTCTAAAAAAAAGCCAAGTTAAAAATGATAATTTTGCGGGAGTAAGCTTGCTCTTTTAAAAAAAGAATGATAACTGTTAATAACGAATTTGAGAAGTGCGTTTTGTTCTCATTAGTTTAAATAATTTTTTACTTTGAAGTATAAGCAGAGTTAATTTATTTAAGTACTTTACCTTTTATTCGTATTAATCAGTGGTGGATTTTTCTTAGGTTTACAGGTTTGCGCAATCTCCAAAAAATAAAGCATACTAATGAATATAAGTACAAATATTTTTTTTAATTCTATTAAATTTAAATCAATTTTTTAATTAGATTATACGCAAACAGTAGTCAATTGTTGAAATAATTTACCCTCTTTCGCCTAAATATCATTAATAATTTGTCTGTATTACAGTATTACACCTGGAAACGTTATCGCTGTGCTGGTTTGCAATTTTAATGATATCCAAGCTAATCCATTTAAGCATTTATGGAGTTGCCGATCTAAGACGTGGAGATTAATTTCATCTCATAAGCTTCATGTAGGTTGCAAGTCGACTTGCAAACCTGTGCTTAGTTTGCCCCACAAAATATCGCTCTACTAGAAAAATTTCTCTTATGTAACCCACTGGACGATATTTGAAATTTTGCTTCTAGTCGCATGTGGTGGTGCCAGTTTCAGGTAAAGGTTTCTTTTTCAAGCAACAGTTAAACCATTCCTTTAGTTCAGGTTAGAATACAACCGTGGTGTCTACTGCACCGATATTTCTATGCGTGATGTCTACTGTACGGGTATTTTAATTTTTGTGAAAGTGACTATGTTTTTACTTTGATCAAGATATTTTCTTACGTCTTAAAGAAGTTCAAAATGTTTGGCGAGAAAAAAACCTTCCAAAATTGTGTAGTCTGTCCCAAACTCTGCTCACAAATACAATGGCCCATTTTGATTTCCGAATTCAAGGGGTTCCGAATTACGAAGGAATTTATAAAAATCATCGTGTATGTGTTCGACCCTTCTAAAAATCTTTTGAAAGAGATTCTAGAAAAGCAGTTAAATATAATGCAATTCCTGTAAAACCAAGTGAGGCTTTTTTATTTTCTAGAAAATATGAGCGGCTCGTCGAATAGGGTGTAAGCAATTATAAAAAAAACCTATAAACATACTGCTGACGTGCATTATTATACATCATCATCATCATCATCATCACACAGCCTGTAGCGTCTACTGCTGAACATAGGCCTCCCTCAATCGTTTCCAGTGTTCCGGATCTTGAGCTGATTGAATCCAGTTTATTGCGATTATCTTGATGTCATCAGTCCACCGTGTTAGAGGTCTGCCCCTACTTCTAAATGCCTGGAACCTGGGACGCCACTCTATAATGCGTTTACTCAATCTAGCGTCTTTCATTCTCGCCACATGTCTAGCCCAGTTCCATTTCATTTGTGTTATACTTTCTATAGCTTCCTTGATCCCTGTTCTAGTTCTAATAATTACATCTGTAACTTTATCTCTCAGTGTTATTCCCAACATCGATCTCTCCATGGCTCGCTGAGTCACTCTAATTTTTTCGCAACTTTTCTTAGTGAGTGTTAAAGTTTCTGCACCGTACGTGAGCACAGGGAGCACACACTGTTCATAAACCTTTCTTTTCAAGCAAATCGGTATATTGCTTTTAAATACGTCCTTTCTGAGCTTGCCAAACGCCGCCCATGCTAGTGTTATGCGTCTTTGAATTTCGCAGGTCTTTTTATCTCGATTTATTCTCAGTTCATGGCCTATTTATAAGATGTTACATACATTATCATTATGACATTGTTCCATGAAGTTGGGATTTGTTCGGTCTCTAAACATCTATTAAATAGGACTTTGAGAGCATTTATTAATTTTTCCCCTCCTGCTTTAATACTTTCAATAACAATACCATCTTCTCCTGGGGCTCTGTTGTTTTTCATTTCTTGTAAGGCCACTTCAATTTGTGATGATGAAATTTCTGTTATATCTTCTGAGCCTTGATTGCAGACATTTGGGATGTTTGTTAGGTCATTGTCAATGGTGTACCTTTTGTATAACGCACTGTAGAAATATTCCACTATTTGGAGTATTTTTTCTCTATCTGTTGTAATTGTACCTGCAGCATCGCGGAGTTTATGAATTTCTTTGGTTCCTTCTGCCAGGTTTCTTTTAAGTATTTTTAAGCTTTTATTCTGCTCAATTACATGGAATATGGCTTCCGATTTGTATTTTCGAATATCTTTTCTTATAAGCCTTGATATTTCTCTGCTAATTTGCCTATATTCTCCTGAGTTCTTCTGTTCTATTTTTCTTCGTCTTTCAATAAGCTCTTTTGTGTATTGACTTAATTTGTCAGATGTTTTATTTTGTTTATTACAATACTTTTCTACGGCGTTTTTTAGGATGTTTACTATTTGGTTATTTGTTTTCTCCAGGTCCAAGGTTTCCAAAGTTTGGAGTACGTTTTCAACATATTCTGTGTATTCAGAGAGATTTTCTGGGGTTGTCTATCTTCGTAGGTTCTTTCCTGTTACTAGTTTGGCTCTTTCCCTCTTAATATTTATTACCACTTTTCCTCTCACAGCTCGATGGTCACTACCTACTGAAAACTCATTAAGCACACTGATGTCTTGGATTATTTCTTTTCTACTCGATAGTATGTAATCTATTTCATTTTTAGTGACACCATCTGGGCTTGCCCATGTCCACTTTCTACTAGCAGGTTTTTTAAAAAAGCTATTCATGATGTAGAGGTTATGTTCCAATTCGAATTGGTAGTCGTTCGCCTCTTTCATTTCTTGTATCTATTCCGTGACAGCCTATTGCTATTTCTTCCTCGTCTTCTATTACTCCTACTTTTGCATTGAAGTCACCAACTCTCACTTCATAGTGAGCTTTATTATACACATCAATTAAATTTGATAATGTTAAACGCTGCATCCGCCAATAAAAATGTCTGCCTATTTTTTTCCAGTTTACACTGTTATCGCAAATAAAAATATATTATCATTTGAATCAAAATTAACAGAAATTAGAAATAATATTACCTCAAACGACGTTAAGCCATCTTCATCTACTTCAAAGCGACGTAAGCTAGATATTTCCACGGAGTTTTCTCAGGAAGCAAACGAAGTTTATGATATTATTTCTCAAGCAAAAGAACGGTTTAGCTTTACAGGTCACTTGGTAGCAGCCAGTCTTTTTTTTTTCGGAACAGTATGTCAAATATAGTACATGTTTTCTCGAACAAAAATTTAAGGATACGATTAAAATTTACCCCTTCATTATCGAATAAAATGCCGTACAGAACTGACCGTCATATATGAAACTGAAGAATTTAGATCAATTTCGGAACTTCTTTTACCTTATAACTATCTTTGGCAAAATATCCAGTTAAGTGAGACTTTTAGTGAAGTTCTAAAACTTTTAAAAATTGTAATTACTATTCCGATGGCATCGGCTGAAGCAGAACGGTCCTTTTCTACCCTCAAATGGTTAAAAAAGTTTTTACGGAATACTATAAGCCAAGAGAGACTTTCTGCCTTGGCAATTCTTTCTAAAGAAAGGGATCTTATCGAAAGCGTACCTACAGCGGGTTATTAATAAGTTTTCTAATGCCAAAGATGGGCGTATGGATTTTGTTTATAAATAATTGACACAGTAAGTTATACGTGCATTTTGTTTTTATTGGTATATTTTTAAAATCTACTATCTTCTTTATGATTAATGATTTAAAGTACGCTTCTTTGTTTCATACTAACTCAATTTTTAAAGATTTATTTATTTTTTCATCCGCCGGTGCTTATGACAGGTTTTATACATATCTATGTTTTTAATAGTAGTAACAAATACATTTTTTTAACCTACCTAAACGTCGTCTCTATACATGGAAGTCACCAGCTGATAAGGACAACAACATAGTTAGAAACCAGATTGATTACGTCTTGATAAAACACAGATATCGAAACGCAGTACATTCAGTCAAGGCGTACTCAGGTGCGGACATATTTTCGAACCACACTAAATTCCAACTTAAATTAAAAAGGATACAAACAAATCATAACATCAAAAAACTAAATATATACAAATTAATATCAGAAGAAACGAAAGAAAAGTTGAGACAAAACTTCAACACAAACATAGAAAGAAGACAAGGCAAGCCTGGGTTAAACGATGACAACGTTGAACAACAGTGGCAGTTTTTCAAAACGTCAATTATGGAACCAAGCAAGAAAGTACTTACAACATCAAGATACAAGAAAGAAGATTGGATCGCAGATGATATTTTGGAGTTGATGGATGAAAGAAGGAAACACCAGACCAACAAGACCCGATATCAACAGATGCAAATTCAAATAAGAAGGAAAATAAGAGCAGCAAAAGATGAGTACCTTTTTGGAAAATGCAAAGAAATAGAGGAGTTGCAAAACAAGTATGACAACTTCAACTTGCATAAAAAAGTCAAAGAACTAGCTGGAATAGAAAAGAGAAAAACCTCAAACGTATTACTAGACAATGAGGGAAACATTATTATGGAAACACAATAAAAATTATGCAGGTTGAAAGAATATATAGAAAAACTATTTGAAAATCAAAGACACGAAAATTTTTCTATGAACAGTCTAAGCGGTGACATAGGCCCTGAAATGACTAAAGCAGAGGTCATTTATGCATTAAGGTCGATAAAAACTAATAAAGCTGAAGGTCCAAATGAAATGCCAGGTGAGTTGTTGACGCTGATCAATGACAAAAATTTGGATTTATTGGTGAGATTATTTAATACAATTTACACGACAGGAACTATCCCCCGAGAAGTGTTAACATCAACATTCATATGTTTACGAAATAAAAAAAATTCAAAAGAATGCAGTGACTATCGAACAATCAGTCTCATGTCACATACTTTGAAAACCCTTTTAAAAATTGTAGACGCTAGAATACATTCCAAATTGGAGCTGGATATTAGTGACACACAGTTTGGCTTCCGGAACGGGGTGGGTACAAGAGAAGCATTATTTGCTTTTAATGTGCTTACTCAAAGATACTTGGATATCAATCGGGACCTCTATGTCTGCTTCATAGATTACAACAAAGCTTTTGATAGGGTCAAGCATGACAAACTGATAGAGATTCTCAGAAGCAAAAATTTGGATGAAAGAGATTTAAGGTTGATATCAAATCTGTATTACAATCAGCTAGCGGCAGTAAAAATTGGACAAGAAATATCCGGAGATGTGGAAATACAAAGGAGAATCGGACAAGGGTGTATATTGTCACCTTCACTATTTAACGCTTATTGTGAAGAGGTCATATTGGAAAGTCTTGAATCTGAAACAGCGGAGATAAAAGTAAACGGTATTTTAATCAACAATATTAGGTATGCAGATGACACCGTAATAATAGCTAATAGTTTGAAAGACCTAGAAAAAATAATGAATAAAATATTAAGAATTAGTGGAGAATATGGACTCTCTCTTAACACGAAAAAGACCAAGTTCATGATAATTAGTAAAAACAACAACAATAATAATAAAACCCTAATGGTGGGAGGCCAGCACATAGAAAGAGTTAAGAAGTACACTTACTTGGGAACCCTAATAGCAGAAAATAATGACTATACCGTCAAAATAAAAACCAGAATCGAGAAAGCACGTGCTAATTTTATTAGAATGAAAAAGGTTATCTGCAACAAAGATCTAACGTTAGCCCTGAAAATACGACTGACTAAATGTTACGTATACAGTGTTCTATATTATGGAATCTGAATCGAGAGGCAATGAGAAGATTTAACTCTTTTGAAATGTGGACCTATAGAAGAATTCAGAGGATTTCGTGGGTGGATCGAGTTACGAACACCGAAGTGTTGAGAAGAATGGGGAAAGAAAAGGAAATCGATATAACAGTAAAAGAGAGAAAACTGCAATATTTCGGACACATTATGCGGGGAAAAATGTGCAGCATCTTACGGCTTATAATCCAAGGCAAAATAAGTGGCAGAAGAGGCGTAGGACGACGACGAATTTCATGGCTAAAAAACCTAACGGAATGGTTTGGATGCAGTTCAAAACAACTATTTAGAGCAACTGCCTCAAAAATTAAAATAGCTATTATGATTACCAACCTCCGCAATGGAGAAGGCACTTGAAGAAGAAGATGTTTTTAATGTAACATTGAAATTGCAACCCCTACTTTTTTAATGCTCCAACTGGTATGCATATATTTAGATAAAACTAAGAATGTCGCAAACAATTATAACTAGCCGACTATAAATGAAGCACCTAACTCTAAGATTATATTTTAAGAAAATAATTAGCTTAATATCAAACAACATCTTTAATGCTCTAGAAATGAAGAATGATTAGTGACCAAAAATAATTTTTTAAATTTCAATTTTAGTTAATTAATTAAGCGAATTATCTTTCCTTAGCAATAATTCAGTTTTACCTAGTATCACGTCAAAAGGCTTGTAACTTTTGCATATTATTTAAAGAATTATAACTTATAAACGAAATTAATAAGCTTTCATGCTAGTTCCAATAGTTTTAAGTATTAGAACCTTTAATATTCATGAAAATAATAATATGTTATGCTATTAGCCAAGGAACGATCTTGCATATGCCCCTGATTGTTCCAGTAGAGTACTAAGTTATATGAGGATCCTTTAGTTATGAATTTTTGCCTAAAATTTCGTAAGCAGATAACCTTGTCCTTCATTTTATAAAGGGGAGACCTCAAACATAATATTTAAGTTCCCGAATGAATATCTACGTCATCGAAAATAGGCCACTTTTCATGAACGGGGTGCATGTATTGACTATTCACAGAACGACAGACTATTTTATGAACGAAATGGGATGGTTTAGTAGAACTTCCTACAATTTCACGCCTAGCATAGAATTCGTCGGTTAATGACGAGAAATCTCGCAAATCCAGATTATCAGTGATGTAATCAATAAAATAGGCGTTTATCCAGGTTTCAAAAGAATATCGAAGAGTCGAAATGTAGACTAATTAATCGAAAACTTGTAGATTTAATCCATCACGTTTCAGGCTACTAAAAGCCACTAGCTTTCTCATCACAATAACACCATAAGCAAATAATTAAGTCGCAAGTTTAAATTGAATAACGAATTTGACGTATTTATAAACACAACATTACCTTTAACTAAAAATTGGATCATTTCTACCGACGGTAAACAGCTGCAAGTCTGTCTCAGGCTCGAAGGTAAGATAAGCTTCTATTTCCAAAGCACTGTTTGATTATGGAGAACAGAAAGTAGTACAGTTGATCAGAAGAAAGAAAAACAGAGC